>OY282506.1:10710225-11910225 GCA_958295605.1 Ajuga chamaepitys
AAGCTACAAAGCTACATTTTGCGAGAATTAGCCCGAATTGAACTAGTAAGCCCGATATCTTGTAGTCGACTAATATTATGTTTTCGCGTGAAAATAAGCTACATTTTGCGAGAATTAGCCCGAATTGAACTACTAGGCCCGATATCTAGTAGTCGACTAATATTCTATTTTCGCGTAAAAATAAGCTAGATTTTGCTAGAATTAGCCCGAATTGAACTAGTAAGCCCGACATCTAGTAGTCGACTAATATTATGTTTTCGCGTGAAAATAAGCTAGATTTTGCTAGAATTAGCCCGAATTGAACTAGTAAGCACGATCTCTAGTAGTCGACTAATATTATGTTTTCGCGTGAAAATAAGCTACATTTTGCGAGAATTAGCACGAATTGAACTAGGAAGCCCGATATCTAGTAGTCGACTAATATTATGTTTTCGCTTAAAAATAAGCTAGATTTTGCTAGAATTAAACCGAATTGAACTACTAGGCCCGATATCTAGTTGTCGACTAATATAAGTTTTCGCGTTAAAATAAGCTACATTTTGCGAGAATTAGCCCGAATTGAACTACTAGGCCCGATATCTAGTTGTTTTCGCGTAAAAATAAGCTACATTTTGCGAGAATTAGCCCGAATTGAACTAGTAAGCCCGATATCTAGTAGTCGACTAATATTATATTTTCGCGTAAAAATAAGCTAGATTTTGCTAGAATTAGCCCGAATTGAACTAGTTAGCCCGATCTCTAGTAGTCGACTAATATTATATTTTCGCGTGAAAATAAGCTACATTTTGCGAGAATTAGCCCGAATTGAACTACTAAACCCGATATCTAGTTGTCGACTAATATTATATTTTCGCGTGAAAATAAGTTACATTTTGCGAGAATTAGCCCGAATTGAACTAGTAAGCCCGATATCTAGTAGTCGACTAATATTATATTTTCGCGTAAAAATAAGCTACATTTGCTAGAATTAGCCCGAATTGAACTAGTAAGCCCGATATCTAGTAGTCGACTAATATTATGTTTTCGCGTGAAAATAAGCTAGATTTTGCTAGAATTAGCCCGAATTGAACTAGTAAGCCCGATCTCTAGTAGTCGACTAATATTATGTTTTCGCGTGAAAATAAGCTACATTTTGCGAGAATTAGCCCGAATTGAACTACTAAGCCCGATATCTAGTTGTCGACTAATATTATGTTTTCGCGTAAAAATAAGCTAGATTTTGCTAGAATTAAACCGAATTGAACTACTAGGCCCGATATCTAGTTGTCGACTAATATATGTTTTCGCGTTAAATAAGCTAAATTTTGCGAGAATTAGCCGAATTGAACTACTAGGCCCGATATCTAGTTGTTTTCACGTAAAAATAAGCTACATTTTGGGAGAATTAGCCCGAATTGAACTAGTAAGCCCGATATCTAGTAGTCGACTAATATTATGTTTTTGCGTAAAAATAAGCTACATTTTGCGAGAATTAGCCCGAATTGAACTAGTAAGCCCGATATCTAGTAGTCGACTAATATTATGTTTTCGCGTAAAAATAAGCTAGGTTTTGCTAGAATTAGCCCGAATTGAACTAGTAAGCCCGATATCTAGTAGTCGACTAATATTAAGTTTTCGCGTGAAAATAAGCTAGATTTTGCTAGAATTAGCCCGAATTGAACTAGTAAGCCCGATCTCTAGTAGTCGACTAATATTATGTTTTCGCGTGAAAATAAGCTACATTTTGCGAGAATTAGCCCGAATTGAACTACTTGGCCCGATATCTAGTTGTTTTCGCGTAAAAATAAGCTACATTTTGCGAGAATTAGCCCGAATTGAACCAGTAAGCCCGATATCTAATAGTCGACTAATATATATTTTCGCGTAAAAATAAGCTAGATTTTGCTAGAATTAGCCCGAATTGAACTAGTAAGCCTGATATCTAGTAGTCGACTAATATTATGTTTTCACGTGAAAATAAGCTAGATTTTGCTAGAATTAGCCCGAATTGAACTAGTAAGCCCGATCTCTAGTAGTCGACTAATATTATGTTTTCGCGTGAAAATAAGCTACATTTTGCGAGAATTAGCCCGAATTGAACTACTAAGCCCGATATCTAGTTGTCGACTAATATTATGTTTTCGCGTGAAAATAAGCTACATTTTGCGAGAATTAGCCCGTATTAAACTAGTAAGCCCGATATCTAGTAGTCGACTAATATTATATTTTCGCGTAAAAATAAGCTAGATTTTGCTAGAATTAGCCCGAATTGAACTAGTAAGCCGATATCTAGTAGTCGACTAATATTATGTTTTCACGTGAAAATAAGCTAGATTTTGCTAGAATTAGCCCGAATTGAACTAGTAAGCCCGATCTCTAGTAGTCGACTAATATTATGTTTTCGCGTGAAAATAAGCTACATTTCGCGAGAATTAGCCCGAATTGAACTACTAAGCCCGATATCTAGTTGTCGACTAATATTATGTTTTCGCGTGAAAATAAGCTAGATTTTGCGAGAATTAGCCCGAATTGAACTACTAGGCCCGATATCTAGTAGTCGACTAATATTATGTTTTCGCGTAAAAATTAGCTAGATTTTGCTAGAATTAGCCCGAATTGAACTACTAAGCCCGATATCTAGTTATCGACTAATATTATGTTTTCGCGTGAAAATAAGCTACATTTTGCGAGAATTAGCCCGAATTGAACTAGTAAGCCCGATATCTTGTAGTCGACTAATATTAAGTTTTCGCGTGAAAATAAGCTAGATTTTGCTAGAATTAGCCCGAATTGAACTAGTAAGCCCGATCTCTAGTAGTCGACTAATATTATGTTTTCGCGTGAAAATAAGCTACATTTTGCGAGAATTAGCCCGAATTGAACTACTAGGCCCGATATCTAGTAGTCGACTAATATTCTATTTTCGCGTAAAAATAAGCTAGATTTTGCTAGAATTAGCCCGAATTGAACTAGTAAGCCGACATCTAGTAGTCGACTAATATTATGTTTTCGCGTGAAAATAAGCTAGATTTTGCTAGAATTAGCCCGAATTGAACTAGTAAGCACGATCTCTAGTAGTCGACTAATATTATGTTTTCGCGTGAAAATAAGCTACATTTTGCGAGAATTAGCCCGAATTGAACTAGGAAGCCCGATATCTAGTAGTCGACTAATATTATGTTTTCGCTTAAAAATAAGCTAGATTTTGCTAGAATTAAACCGAATTGAACTACTAGGCCCGATATCTAGTTGTCGACTAATATAAGTTTTCGCGTTAAAATAAGCTACATTTTGCGAGAATTAGCCCGAATTGAACTACTAGGCCCGATATCTAGTTGTTTTCACGTAAAAATAAGCTACATTTTGCGAGAATTAGCCCGAATTGAACTAGTAAGCCCGATATCTAGTAGTCGACTAATATTATGTTTTCGCGTAAAAATAAGCTACATTTTGCGAGAATTAGCCCGAATTGAACTAGTAAGCCCGATATCTAGTAGTCGACTAATATTATGTTTTCGCGTAAAAATAAGCTAGATTTTGCTAGAATTTGCCCAAATTGAACTAGTAAGCCCGATATCTAGTAGTCGACTAATATTCTATTTTCGCGTAAAAATAAGCTAGATTTTGCTAGAATTAGCCCGAATTGAACTAGTAAGCCCGACATCTAGTAGTCGACTAATATTATGTTTTCGCGTGAAAATAAGCTAGATTTTGCTAGAATTAGCCCGAATTGAACTAGTAAGCACGATCTCTAGTAGTCGACTAATATTATGTTTTCGCGTGAAAATAAGCTACATTTTGCGAGAATAAGCCCGAATTGAACTAGGAAGCCCGATATCTAGTAGTCGACTAATATTATGTTTTCGCTTAAAATAAGCTAGATTTTGCTAGAATTAAACCGAATTGAACTACTAGGCTCGATATCTAGTTGTCGACTAATATAAGTTTTCGCGTTAAAATAAGCTACATTTTGCGAGAATTAGCCCGAATTGAACTACTAGGCCCGATATCTAGTTGTTTTCGCGTAAAATAAGCTACATTTTGCGAGAATTAGCCCGAATTGAACTAGTAAGCCGATATCTAGTAGTCGACTAATATTATATTTTCGCGTAAAAATAAGCTAGATTTTGCTAGAATTAGCCCGAATTGAACTAGTTAGCCCGATCTCTAGTAGTCGACTAATATTATATTTTCGCGTGAAAATAAGCTACATTTTGCGAGAATTAGCCCGAATTGAACTACTAAACCCGATATCTAGTTGTCGACTAATATTATATTTTCGCGTGAAAATAAGCTACATTTTGCGAGAATTAGCCCGAATTGAACTAGTAAGCCCGATATCTAGTAGTCGACTAATATTATATTTTCGCGTAAAAATAAGCTACATTTTGCTAGAATTAGCCCGAATTGAACTAGTAAGCCCGATATCTAGTAGTCGACTAATATTATGTTTTCGCGTGAAAATAAGCTAGATTTTGCTAGAATTAGCCCGAATTGAACTAGTAAGCCCGATCTCTAGTAGTCGACTAATATTATGTTTTCGCGTGAAAATAAGCTACATTTTGCGAGAATTAGCCCGAATTGAACTACTAAGCCCGATATCTAGTTGTCGACTAATATTATGTTTTCGCGTGAAAATAAGCTAGATTTTGCGAGAATTAGCCCGAATTGAACTACTAGGCCCGATATCTAGTAGTCTACTAATATTATGTTTTCGCGTAAAAATAAGCTAGATTTTGCTAGAATTAGCCCGAATTGAACTACTAAGCCGATATCTAGTTATCGACTAATATTATGTATTCGCGTGAAAATAAGCTACATTTTGCGTGAATTAGCCCGAATTGAACTAGTAAGCCCGATATCTTGTAGTCGACTAATATTAAGTTTTCGCGTGAAAATAAGCTAGATTTTGCTGGAATTAGCCCGAATTGAACTAGTAAGCCCGATCTCTAGTAGTCGACTAATATTATGTTTTCGCTTGAAAATAAGCTACATTTTGCGAGAATTAGCCCGAATTGAACTACTAAGCCCGATATCTAGTTGTCGACTAATATTATGTTTTCGCGTGAAAATAAGCTACATTTTGCGAGAATTGGCCCGAATTGAACTAGTAAGCCCGATATCTAGTAGTCGACTAATATTCTATTTTCGCGTAAAAATAAGCTAGATTTTGCTAGAATTAGCCCGAATTGAACTAGTAAGCCCGATATCTAGTAGTCGACTAATATTATGTTTTCGCGTGAAAATAAGCTAGATTTTGCTAGAATTAGCCCGAATTGAACTAGTAAGCACGATCTCTAGTAGTCGACTAATATTATGTTTTCGCGTGAAAATAAGCTACATTTTGCGAGAATTAGCCCGAATTGAACTAGTAAGCCCGATATCTAGTAGTCGACTAATATTATGTTTTCGCGTAAAAATAAGCTAGATTTTGCTAGAATTAAACCGAATTGAACTACTAGGCCCGATATCTAGTTGTCGACTAATATATGTTTTCGCGTTAAAATAAGCTAAATTTTGCGAGAATTAGCCCGAATTGAACTACTAGGCCCGATATCTAGTTGTTTTCACGTAAAAATAAGCTACATTTTGGGAGAATTAGCCCGAATTGAACTAGTAAGCCCGATATCTAGTAGTCGACTAATATTATGTTTTTGCGTAAAAATAAGCTACATTTTGCGAGAATTAGCCCGAATTGAACTAGTAAGCCCGATATCTAGTAGTCGACTAATATTATGTTTTCGCGTAAAAATAAGCTAGGTTTTGCTAGAATTAGCCCGAATTGAACTAGTAAGCCCGATATCTAGTAGTCGACTAATATTAAGTTTTCGCGTGAAAATAAGCTAGATTTTGCTAGAATTAGCCCGAATTGAACTAGTAAGCCCGATCTCTAGTAGTCGACTAATATTATGTTTTCGCGTGAAAATAAGCTACATTTTGCGAGAATTAGCCCGAATTGAACTACTTGGCCCGATATCTAGTTGTTTTCGCGTAAAAATAAGCTACATTTTGCGAGAATTAGCCCGAATTGAACCAGTAAGCCCGATATCTAGTAGTCGACTAATATTATATTTTCGCGTAAAAATAAGCTAGATTTTGCTAGAATTAGCCCGAATTGAACTAGTAAGCCTGATATCTAGTAGTCGACTAATATTATGTTTTCACGTGAAAATAAGCTAGATTTTGCTAGAATTAGCCCGAATTGAACTAGTAAGCCCGATCTCTAGTAGTCGACTAATATTATGTTTTCGCGTGAAAATAAGCTACATTTTGCGAGAATTAGCCCGAATTGAACTACTAAGCCCGATATCTAGTTGTCGACTAATATTATGTTTTCGCGTGAAAATAAGCTACATTTTGCGAGAATTAGCCCGTATTAAACTAGTAAGCCCGATATCTAGTAGTCGACTAATATTATATTTTCGCGTAAAAATAAGCTAGATTTTGCTAGAATTAGCCCGAATTGAACTAGTAAGCCCGATATCTAGTAGTCGACTAATATTATGTTTTCACGTGAAAATAAGCTAGATTTTGCTAGAATTAGCCCGAATTGAACTAGTAAGCCCGATCTCTAGTAGTCGACTAATATTATGTTTTCGCGTGAAAATAAGCTACATTTTGCGAGAATTAGCCCGAATTGAACTACTAAGCCCGATATCTAGTTGTCGACTAATATTATGTTTTCGCGTGAAAATAAGCTAGATTTTGCGAGAATTAGCCCGAATTGAACTACTAGGCCCGATATCTAGTAGTCGACTAATATTATGTTTTCGCGTAAAAATTAGCTAGATTTTGCTAGAATTAGCCCGAATTGAACTACTAAGCCCGATATCTAGTTATCGACTAATATTATGTTTTCGCGTGAAAATAAGCTACATTTTGCGAGAATTAGCCCGAATTGAACTAGTAAGCCCGATATCTTGTAGTCAACTAATATTAAGTTTTCGCGTGAAAATAAGCTAGATTTTGCTAGAATTAGCCCAAATTGAACTAGTAAGCCCGATCTCTAGTAGTCGACTAATATTATGTTTTCGCGTGAAAATAAGCTACATTTTGCGAGAATTAGCCCGAATTGAACTACTAGGCCCGATATCTAGTAGTCGACTAATATTCTATTTTCGCGTAAAAATAAGCTAGATTTTGCTAGAATTAGCCCGAATTGAACTAGTAAGCTCGACATCTAGTAGTCGACTAATATTATGTTTTCGCGTGAAAATAAGCTAGATTTTGCTAGAATTAGCCCGAATTGAACTAGTAAGCACGATCTCTAGTAGTCGACTAATATTATGTTTTCGCGTGAAAATAAGCTACATTTTGCGAGAATTAGCCCGAATTGAACTAGGAAGCCCGATATCTAGTAGTCGACTAATATTATGTTTTCGCTTAAAAATAAGCTAGATTTTGCTAGAATTAAACCGAATTGAACTACTAGGCCCGATATCTAGTTGTCGACTAATATAAGTTTTCGCGTTAAAATAAGCTACATTTTGCGAGAATTAGCCCGAATTGAACTACTAGGCCCGATATCTAGTTGTTTTCACGTAAAAATAAGCTACATTTTGCGAGAATTAGCCCGAATTGAACTAGTAAGCCCGATATCTAGTAGTCGACTAATATTATGTTTTCGCGTAAAAATAAGCTACATTTTGCGAGAATTAGCCCGAATTGAACTAGTAAGCCCGATATCTAGTAGTCGACTAATATTATGTTTTCGCGTAAAAATAAGCTAGATTTTGCTAGAATTTGCCCAAATTGAACTAGTAAGCCCGATATCTAGTAGTCGACTAATATTATGTTTTCGCGTGAAAATAAGCTAGATTTTGCTAGAATTAAACCGAATTGAACTACTAGGCCCGATATCTAGTAGTCGACTAATATTATGTATTCGCGTAAAAATAAGCTAGATTTTGCCAGAATTAGCCCGAATTGAACTAGTAAGCCCGATATCTAGTAGTCGACTAATATTATGTTTTCGCGTAAAAATAAGCTAGATTTTGCGAGAATTAGCCCGAATTGAACAACTAGGCCCGATATCTAGTTGTCGACTAATATTATGTTTTCGCGTAAAAATAAGCTACATTTTGCGAGAATTAGCCCGAATTGAACTAGTAAGCCCGATATCTAGTAGTCGACTAATATTATGTTTTCGCGTAAAAATAAGCTAGATTTTGCTAGAATTTGCCCAAATTGAACTAGTAAGCCCGATATCTAGTAGTCGACTAATATTCTATTTTCGCGTAAAAATAAGCTAGATTTTGCTAGAATTAGCCCGAATTGAACTAGTAAGCCCGACATCTAGTAGTCGACTAATATTATGTTTTCGCGTGAAAATAAGCTAGATTTTGCTAGAATCAGCCCGAATTGAACTAGTAAGCACGATCTCTAGTAGTCGACTAATATTATGTTTTCGCGAGAAAATAAGCTACATTTTGCGAGAATTAGCCCGAATTGAACTAGGAAGCCCGATATCTAGTAGTCGACTAATATTATGTTTTCGCTTAAAAATAAGCTAGATTTTGCTAGAATTAAACCGAATTGAACTACTAGGCCCGATATCTAGTTGTCGACTAATATAAGTTTTCGCGTTAAAATAAGCTACATTTTGCGAGAATTAGCCCGAATTGAACTACTAGGCCCGATATCTAGTTGTTTTCGCGTAAAAATAAGCTACATTTTGCGAGAATTAGCCCGAATTGAACTAGTAAGCCCGATATCTAGTAGTCGACTAATATTATATTTTCGCGTAAAAATAAGCTAGATTTTGCTAGAATTAGCCCGAATTGAACTAGTTAGCCCGATCTCTAGTAGTCGACTAATATTATATTTTCGCGTGAAAATAAGCTACATTTTGCGAGAATTAGCCCGAATTGAACTACTAAACCCGATATCTAGTTGTCGACTAATATTATATTTTCGCGTGAAAATAAGCTACATTTTGCGAGAATTAGCCCGAATTGAACTAGTAAGCCCGATATCTAGTAGTCGACTAATATTATATTTTCGCGTAAAAATAAGCTACATTTTGCTAGAATTAGCCCGAATTGAACTAGTAAGCCCGATATCTAGTAGTCGACTAATATTATGTTTTCGCGTGAAAATAAGCTAGATTTTGCTAGAATTAGCCCGAATTAAACTAGTAAGCCCGATCTCTAGTAGTCGACTAATATTATGTTTTCGCGTGAAAATAAGCTACATTTTGCGAGAATTAGCCCGAATTGAACTACTAAGCCCGATATCTAGTTGTCGACTAATATTATGTTTTCGCGTGAAAATAAGCTAGATTTTGCGAGAATTAGCCCGAATTGAACTACTAGGCCCGATATCTAGTAGTCTACTAATATTATGTTTTCGCGTAAAAATAAGCTAGATTTTGCTAGAATTAGCCCGAATTGAACTACTAAGCCCGATATCTAGTAGTCGACTAATATTATGTTTTCGCTTGAAAATAAGCTACATTTTGCGAGAATTAGCCCGAATTGAACTACTAAGCCCGATATCTAGTTGTCGACTAATATTATGTTTTCGCGTGAAAATAAGCTACATTTTGCGAGAATTGGCCCGAATTGAACTAGTAAGCCCGATATCTAGTAGTCGACTAATATTCTATTTTCGCGTAAAAATAAGCTAGATTTTGCTAGAATTAGCCCGAATTGAACTAGTAAGCCCGATATCTAGTAGTCGACTAATATTATGTTTTCGCGTGAAAATAAGCTAGATTTTGCTAGAATTAGCCCGAATTGAACTAGTAAGCACGATCTCTAGTAGTCGACTAATATTATGTTTTCGCGTGAAAATAAGCTACATTTTGCGAGAATTAGCCCGAATTGAACTAGTAAGCCCGATATCTAGTAGTCGACTAATATTATGTTTTCGCGTAAAAATAAGCTAGATTTTGCTAGAATTAAACCGAATTGAACTACTAGGCCCGATATCTAGTTGTCGACTAATATATGTTTTCGCGTTAAAATAAGCTAAATTTTGCGAGAATTAGCCCGAATTGAACTACTAGGCCCGATATCTAGTTGTTTTCACGTAAAAATAAGCTACATTTTGGGAGAATTAGCCCGAATTGAACTAGTAAGCCCGATATCTAGTAGTCGACTAATATTATGTTTTTGCGTAAAAATAAGCTACATTTTGCGAGAATTAGCCCGAATTGAACTAGTAAGCCCGATATCTAGTAGTCGACTAATATTATGTTTTCGCGTAAAAATAAGCTAGGTTTTGCTAGAATTAGCCCGAATTGAACTAGTAAGCCCGATATCTAGTAGTCGACTAATATTAAGTTTTCGCGTGAAAATAAGCTAGATTTTGCTAGAATTAGCCCGAATTGAACTAGTAAGCCCGATCTCTAGTAGTCGACTAATATTATGTTTTCGCGTGAAAATAAGCTACATTTTGCGAGAATTAGCCCGAATTGAACTACTTGGCCCGATATCTAGTTGTTTTCGCGTAAAAATAAGCTACATTTTGCGAGAATTAGCCCGAATTGAACCAGTAAGCCCGATATCTAGTAGTCGACTAATATTATATTTTCGCGTAAAAATAAGCTAGATTTTGCTAGAATTAGCCCGAATTGAACTAGTAAGCCTGATATCTAGTAGTCGACTAATATTATGTTTTCACGTGAAAATAAGCTAGATTTTGCTAGAATTAGCCCGAATTGAACTAGTAAGCCCGATCTCTAGTAGTCGACTAATATTATGTTTTCGCGTGAAAATAAGCTACATTTTGCGAGAATTAGCCCGAATTGAACTACTAAGCCCGATATCTAGTTGTCGACTAATATTATGTTTTCGCGTGAAAATAAGCTACATTTTGCGAGAATTAGCCCGTATTAAACTAGTAAGCCCGATATCTAGTAGTCGACTAATATTATATTTTCGCGTAAAAATAAGCTAGATTTTGCTAGAATTAGCCCGAATTGAACTAGTAAGCCCGATATCTAGTAGTCGACTAATATTATGTTTTCACGTGAAAATAAGCTAGATTTTGCTAGAATTAGCCCGAATTGAACTAGTAAGCCCGATCTCTAGTAGTCGACTAATATTATGTTTTCGCGTGAAAATAAGCTACATTTTGCGAGAATTAGCCCGAATTGAACTACTAAGCCCGATATCTAGTTGTCGACTAATATTATGTTTTCGCGTGAAAATAAGCTAGATTTTGCGAGAATTAGCCCGAATTGAACTACTAGGCCCGATATCTAGTAGTCGACTAATATTATGTTTTCGCGTAAAAATTAGCTAGATTTTGCTAGAATTAGCCCGAATTGAACTACTAAGCCCGATATCTAGTTATCGACTAATATTATGTTTTCGCGTGAAAATAAGCTACATTTTGCGAGAATTAGCCCGAATTGAACTAGTAAGCCCGATATCTTGTAGTCGACTAATATTAAGTTTTCGCGTGAAAATAAGCTAGATTTTGCTAGAATTAGCCCGAATTGAACTAGTAAGCCCGATCTCTAGTAGTCGACTAATATTATGTTTTCGCGTGAAAATAAGCTACATTTTGCGAGAATTAGCCCGAATTGAACTACTAGGCCCGATATCTAGTAGTCGACTAATATTCTATTTTCGCGTAAAAATAAGCTAGATTTTGCTAGAATTAGCCCGAATTGAACTAGTAAGCCCGACATCTAGTAGTCGACTAATATTATGTTTTCGCGTGAAAATAAGCTAGATTTTGCTAGAATTAGCCCGAATTGAACTAGTAAGCACGATCTCTAGTAGTCGACTAATATTATGTTTTCGCGTGAAAATAAGCTACATTTTGCGAGAATTAGCTCGAATTGAACTAGGAAGCCCGATATCTAGTAGTCGACTAATATTATGTTTTCGCTTAAAAATAAGCTAGATTTTGCTAGAATTAAACCGAATTGAACTACTAGGCCCGATATCTACTTGTCGACTAATATAAGTTTTCGCGTTAAAATAAGCTACATTTTGCGAGAATTAGCCCGAATTGAACTACTAGGCCCGATATCTAGTTGTTTTCACGTAAAAATAAGCTACATTTTGCGAGAATTAGCCCGAATTGAACTAGTAAGCCCGATATCTAGTAGTCGACTAATATTATGTTCTCGCGTAAAAATAAGCTACATTTTGCGAGAATTAGCCCGAATTGAACTAGTAAGCCCGATATCTAGTAGTCGACTAATATTATGTTTTCGCGTAAAAATAAGCTAGATTTTGCTAGAATTTGCCCAAATTGAACTAGTAAGCCCGATATCTAGTAGTCGACTAATATTATGTTTTCGCGTGAAAATAAGCTAGATTTTGCTAGAATTAAACCGAATTGAACTACTAGGCCCGATATCTAGTAGTCGACTAATATTATGTATTCGCGTAAAAATAAGCTAGATTTTGCTAGAATTAGCCCGAATTGAACTAGTAAGCCCGATATCTAGTAGTCGACTAATATTATGTTTTCGCGTAAAAATAAGCTAGATTTTGCGAGAATTAGCCCGAATTGAACAACTAGGCCCGATATCTAGTTGTCGACTAATATTATGTTTCCGCGTGAAAATAAGCTACATTTTGCGAGAATTAACCCGAATTGAACTACTAGACCCGATATCTAGTTGTTTTCGCGTAAAAATAAGCTACATTTTGCGAGAATTAGCCCGAATTGAACTAGTAAGCCCGATATCTAGTAGTCGACTAATATTATATTTTCGCGTAAAAATAAGCTAGATTTTGCTGGAATTAGCCCGAATTGAACTAGTTAGCCCGATCTCTAGTAGTCGACTAATATTATATTTTCGCGTGAAAATAAGCTACATTTTGCGAGAATTAGCCCGAATTGAACTACTAAGCGCGATATCTAGTTGTCGACTAATATTATATTTTCGCGTGAAAATAAGCTACATTTTGCGAGAATTAGCCCGAATTGAACTAGTAAGCCCGAATCTAGTAGTCGACTAATATTATATTTTCGCGTAAAAATAAGCTAGATTTTGCTAGAATTAGCCCGAATTGAACTAGTAAGCCCGATATCTAGTAGTCGACTAATATTATGTTTTCGCGTGAAAATAAGCTAGATTTTGCTAGAATTAGCCCGAATTGAACTAGTAAGCCCGATCTCTAGTAGTCGACTAATATTATGTTTTCGCGTGAAAATAAGCTACATTTTGCGAGAATTAGCCCGAATTGAACTAGTAAGCCCGATATCTAGTAGTCGACTAATATTATGTTTTCGCGTAAAAATAAGCTAGATTTTGCTAGAATTAAACCGAATTGAACTACTAGGCCCGATATCTAGTTGTCGACTAATATATGTTTTCGCGTTAAAATAAGCTACATTTTGCGAGAATTAGCCCGAATTGAACTACTAGGCCCGATATCTAGTTGTTTTCACGTAAAAATAAGCTACATTTTGAGAGAATTAGCCCGAATTGAACTAGTAAGCCCGATATCTAGTAGTCGACTAATATTATGTTTTTGCGTAAAAATAAGCTACATTTTGCGAGAATTAGCCCGAACTGAACTAGTAAGCCCGATATCTAGTAGTCGACTAATATTATGTTTTCGCGTAAAAATAAGCTAGGTTTTGCTAGAATTAGCCCGAATTGAACTAGTAAGCCCGATCTCTAGTAGTCGACTAATATTATGTTTTCGCGTGAAAATAAGCTACATTTTGCGAGAATTAGCCCGAATTGAACTACTAGGCCCGATATCTAGTTGTTTTCGCGTAAAAATAAGCTACATTTTGCGAGAATTAGCCCGAATTGAACTAGTAAGCCCGATATCTAGTAGTCGACTAATATTATATTTTCGCGTAAAAATAAGCTAGATTTTGCTAGAATTAGCCCGAATTGAACTAGTTAGCCCGATCTCTAGTAGTCGACTAATATTATGTTTTCGCGTGAAAATAAGCTACATTTTGCGAGAATTAGCCCGAATTGAACTACTAAGCCCGATATCTAGTTGTCGATTAATATTATGTTTTCGCGTGAAAATAAGCGACATTTTGCTAGAATTAGCCCGAATTGAACTAGTAAGCCCGATATCTAGTAGTCGACTAATATTAAGTTTTCACGTGAAAATAAGCTAGATTTTGCTAGAATTAGCCCGAATTGAACTAGTAAGCCCGATCTCTAATAGTCGACTAATATTATGTTTTCGCGTGAAAATAAGCTACATTTTGCGAGAATTAGCCCGAATTGAACTACTAAGCCCGATATCTAGTTGTCGACTAATATTATGTTTTCGCGTGAAAATAAGCTAGATTTTGCGAGAATTAGCCCCAATTGAACTACTAGGCCCGATATCTAGTAGTCGACTAATATTATGTTTTCGCGTAAAAATTAGCTAGATTTTGCTAGAATTTGCCCAAATTGAACTAGTTAGCCCGATCTCTAGTAGTCGACTAATATTATGTTTTCGCGTGAAAATAAGCTACATTTTGCGAGAATTAGCCCGAATTGAACTACTAAGCCCGATATCTAGTTGTCGACTAATTTTTGTTTTCGCGTGAAAATAAGCTACATTTTGCTAGAATTAGCCCGAATGGAACTAGTAAGCCCGATATCTAGTAGTCGACTAATATTAAGTTTTCACGTGAAAATAAGCTAGATTTTGCTAGAATTAGCCCGAATTGAACTAGTCAGCCCGATCTCTAATAGTCGACTAATATTATGTTTTCGCGTGAAAATAAGCTACATTTTGCGAGAATTAGCCCGAATTGAACTACTAAGCCCGATATCTAGTTATCGACTAATATTATGTTTTCGCGTGAAAATAAGCTACATTTTGCGAGAATTAGCCCGAATTGAACTAGTAAGCCCGATATCTTGTAGTCGACTAATATTAAGTTTTCGCGTGAAAATAAGCTAGATTTTGCTAGAATTAGCCCGAATTGAACTAGTAAGCCCGATCTCTAGTAGTCGACTAATATTATGTTTTCGCGTGAAAATAAGCTACATTTTGCGAGAATTAGCCCGAATTGAACTACTAGGCCCGATATCTAGTAGTCGACTAATATTCTATTTTCACGTAAAAATAAGCTAGATTTTGCTAGAATTAGCCCGAATTGAACTAGTAAGCCCGACATCTAGTAGTCGACTAATATTATGTTTTCGCGTGAAAATAAGCTAGATTTTGCTAGAATTAGCCCGAATTGAACTAGTAAGCACGATCTCTAGTAGTCGACTAATATTATGTTTTCGCGTGAAAATAAGCTACATTTTGCGAGAATTAGCCCGAATTGAACTAGGAAGCCCGATATCTAGTAGTCGACTAATATTATGTTTTCGCGTAAAAATAAGCTAGATTTTGCTAGAATTAAACCGAATTGAACTACTAGGCCCGATATCTAGTTGTCTACTAATATAAGTTTTCGCGTTAAAATAAGCTACATTTTGCGAGAATTAGCCCGAATTGAACTACTAGGCCCGATATCTAGTTGTTTTCGCGTAAAAATAAGCTACATTTTGCGAGAATTAGCCCGAATTGAACTAGTAAGCCCGATATCTAGTAGTCGACTAATATTATGTTTTCGCGTAAAAATAAGCTACATTTTGCGAGAATTAGCCCGAATTGAACTAGTAAGCCCGATATCTAGTAGTCGACTAATATTATGTTTTCGCGTAAAAATAAGCTAGATTTTGCTAGAATTAAACCGAATTGAACTACTAGGCCCGATATCTAGTTGTCGACTAATATAAGTTTTCGCGTTAAAATAAGCTACATTTTGCGAGAATTAGCCCGAATTGAACTACTAGGCCCGATATCTAGTTGTTTTCACGTAAAAATAAGCTACATTTTGCGAGAATTAGCCCGAATTGAACTAGTAAGCCCGATATCTAGTAGTCGACTAATATTATGTTTTCGCGTAAAAATAAGCTACATTTTGCGAGAATTAGCCCGAATTGAACTAGTAAGCCCGATATCTAGTAGTCGACTAATATTATGTTTTCGCGTAAAAATAAGCTAGATTTTGCTAGAATTTGCCCAAATTGAACTAGTAAGCCCGATATCTAGTAGTCGACTAATATTATGTTTTCGCGTGAAAATAAGCTAGATTTTGCTAGAATTAAACCGAATTGAACTACTAGGCCCGATATCTAGTAGTCGACTAATATTATGTTTTCGCGTAAAAATAAGCTAGATTTTGCTAGAATTAGCCCGAATTGAACTAGTAAGCCCGATATCTAGTAGTCGACTAATATTATGTTTTCGCGTAAAAATAAGCTAGATTTTGCGAGAATTAGCCCGAATTGAACAACTAGGCCCGATATCTAGTTGTCGACTAATATTATGTTTCCGCGTGAAAATAAGCTACATTTTGCGAGAATTAGCCCGAATTGAACTAGTAGGCCCGATATCCAGTAGTCGACTAATATTAAGTTTTCGCGTGAAAATAAGCTAGATTTTGCTAGAATTATTGAACTAGTAAGCCCGATCTCTAGTAGTCGACTAATATTATGTTTTCGCGTGAAAATAAGCTACATTTGCGAGAATTAGCCCGAATTGAACTACTAGGCCCGATATCTAGTTGTCGACTAATATTATGTTTTCGCGTGAAAATAAGCTAGATTTTGCGAGAATTAGCCCGAATTGAACTACTAGGCCCGATATCTAGTAGTCGACTAATATAATGTTTTCGCGTAAAAATAAGCTAGATTTTGCTAGAATCAGCACGAATTGAACTACTAAGCCCGATATCTAGTTGTCGACTAATATTATGTTTTCACATGAAAATAAGCTACATTTTGCGAGAATTAGCCCGAATTGAACTAGTAAGCCCGATATCTAGTAGTCGACTAATATTATATTTTCGCGTAAAAATAAGCTAGGTTTTGCTAGAATTGGCCCGAATTGAACTAGTAAGCCCGATATCTAGTAGTCGACTAATATTAAGTTTTCGCGTGAAAATAAGCTAGATTTTGCTAGAATTAGCCCGAATTGAACTAGTAAGCCCGATCTCTAGTAGTCGACTAATATTATGTTTTCGCGTGAAAATAAGCTACATTTTGCGAGAATTAGCCCGAATTGAACTACTAGGCCCGATATCTAGTTGTTTTCGCGTAAAAATAAGCTACATTTTGCGAGAATTAGCCCGAATTGAACTAGTAAGCCCGATATCTAGTAGTCGACTAATATTATATTTTCGCGTAAAAATAAGCTAGATTTTGCTAGAATTAGCCCGAATTGAACTAGTTAGCCCGATCTCTAGTAGTCAACTAATATTATATTTTCGCGTGAAAATAAGCTACATTTTGCGAGAATTAGCCCGAATTGAACTACTAAACCCGATATCTAGTTGTCGACTAATATTATATTTTCGCGTGAAAATAAGCTACATTTTGCTAGAATTAGCCCGAATTGAACTAGTAAGCCCGATATCTAGTAGTCGACTAATATTATGTTTTCGCGTGAAAATAAGCTAGATTTTGCTAGAATTAGCCCGAATTGAACTAGTCAGCCCGATCTCTAGTAGTCGACTAATATTATGTTTTCGCGTAAAAATAAGCTAGATTTTGCTAGAATTTGCCCAAATTGAACTAGTAAGCCCGATATCTAGTAGTCGACTAATATTATGTTTTCGCGTGAAAATAAGCTAGATTTTGCTAGAATTAAACCGAATTGAACTACTAGGCCCGATATCTAGTAGTCGACTAATATTATGTTTTCGCGTAAAAATAAGCTAGATTTTGCTAGAATTAGCCCGAATTGAACTAGTAAGCCCGATATCTAGTAGTCGACTAATATTATGTTTTCGCGTAAAAATAAGCTAGATTTTGCGAGAATTAGCCCGAATTGAACAACTAGGCCCGATATCTAGTTGTCGACTAATATTATGTTTCCGCGTGAAAATAAGCTACATTTTGCGAGAATTAGCCCGAATTGAACTAGTAGGCCCGATATCCAGTAGTCGACTAATATTAAGTTTTCGCGTGAAAATAAGCTAGATTTTGCTAGAATTATTGAACTAGTAAGCCCGATCTCTAGTAGTCGACTAATATTATGTTTTCGCGTGAAAATAAGCTACATTTGCGAGAATTAGCCCGAATTGAACTACTAGGCCCGATATCTAGTTGTCGACTAATATTATGTTTTCGCGTGAAAATAAGCTAGATTTTGCGAGAATTAGCCCGAATTGAACTACTAGGCCCGATATCTAGTAGTCGACTAATATAATGTTTTCGCGTAAAAATAAGCTAGATTTTGCTAGAATCAGCACGAATTGAACTACTAAGCCCGATATCTAGTTGTCGACTAATATTATGTTTTCACATGAAAATAAGCTACATTTTGCGAGAATTAGCCCGAATTGAACTAGTAAGCCCGATATCTAGTAGTCGACTAATATTATATTTTCGCGTAAAAATAAGCTAGGTTTTGCTAGAATTGGCCCGAATTGAACTAGTAAGCCCGATATCTAGTAGTCGACTAATATTAAGTTTTCGCGTGAAAATAAGCTAGATTTTGCTAGAATTAGCCCGAATTGAACTAGTAAGCCCGATCTCTAGTAGTCGACTAATATTATGTTTTCGCGTGAAAATAAGCTACATTTTGCGAGAATTAGCCCGAATTGAACTACTAGGCCCGATATCTAGTTGTTTTCGCGTAAAAATAAGCTACATTTTGCGAGAATTAGCCCGAATTGAACTAGTAAGCCCGATATCTAGTAGTCGACTAATATTATATTTTCGCGTAAAAATAAGCTAGATTTTGCTAGAATTAGCCCGAATTGAACTAGTTAGCCCGATCTCTAGTAGTCAACTAATATTATATTTTCGCGTGAAAATAAGCTACATTTTGCGAGAATTAGCCCGAATTGAACTACTAAACCCGATATCTAGTTGTCGACTAATATTATATTTTCGCGTGAAAATAAGCTACATTTTGCTAGAATTAGCCCGAATTGAACTAGTAAGCCCGATATCTAGTAGTCGACTAATATTATGTTTTCGCGTGAAAATAAGCTAGATTTTGCTAGAATTAGCCCGAATTGAACTAGTCAGCCCGATCTCTAGTAGTCGACTAATATTATGTTTTCGCGTGAAAATAAGCTAGATTTTGCGAGAATTAGCCTGAATTGAACTACTAGGCCCGATATCTAGTAGTCTACTAATATTATGTTTTCGCGTAAAAATAAGCTAGATTTTGCTAGAATTAGCCCGAATTGAACTACTAAGCCCGATATCTAGTTATCGACTAATATTATGTATTCGCGTGAAAATAAGCTACATTTTGCGTGAATTAGCCCGAATTGAACTAGTAAGCCCGATATCTTGTAGTCGACTAATATTAAGTTTTCGCGTGAAAATAAGCTAGATTTTGCTGGAATTAGCCCGAATTGAACTAGTAAGCCCGATCTCTAGTAGTCGACTAATATTATGTTTTCGCTTGAAAATAAGCTACATTTTGCGAGAATTAGCCCGAATTGAACTACTAAGCCCGATATCTAGTTGTCGACTAATATTATGTTTTCGCGTGAAAATAAGCTACATTTTGCGAGAATTGGCCCGAATTGAACTAGTAAGCCCGATATCTAGTAGTCGACTAATATTCTATTTTCGCGTAAAAATAAGCTAGATTTTGCTAGAATTAGCCCGAATTGAACTAGTAAGCCCGATATCTAGTAGTCGACTAATATTATGTTTTCGCGTGAAAATAAGCTAGATTTTGCTAGAATTAGCCCGAATTGAACTAGTAAGCACGATCTCTAGTAGTCGACTAATATTATGTTTTCGCGTGAAAATAAGCTACATTTTGCGAGAATTAGCCCGAATTGAACTAGTAAGCCCGATATCTAGTAGTCGACTAATATTATGTTTTCGCGTAAAAATAAGCTAGATTTTGCTAGAATTAAACCGAATTGAACTACTAGGCCCGATATCTAGTTGTCGACTAATATATGTTTTCGCGTTAAAATAAGCTAAATTTTGCGAGAATTAGCCCGAATTGAACTACTAGGCCCGATATCTAGTTGTTTTCACGTAAAAATAAGCTACATTTTGGGAGAATTAGCCCGAATTGAACTAGTAAGCCCGATATCTAGTAGTCGACTAATATTATGTTTTTGCGTAAAAATAAGCTACATTTTGCGAGAATTAGCCCGAATTGAACTAGTAAGCCCGATATCTAGTAGTCGACTAATATTATGTTTTCGCGTAAAAATAAGCTAGGTTTTGCTAGAATTAGCCCGAATTGAACTAGTAAGCCCGATATCTAGTAGTCGACTAATATTAAGTTTTCGCGTGAAAATAAGCTAGATTTTGCTAGAATTAGCCCGAATTGAACTAGTAAGCCCGATCTCTAGTAGTCGACTAATATTATGTTTTCGCGTGAAAATAAGCTACATTTTGCGAGAATTAGCCCGAATTGAACTACTAGGCCCGATATCTAGTTGTTTTCGCGTAAAAATAAGCTACATTTTGCGAGAATTAGCCCGAATTGAACTAGTAAGCCCGATATCTAGTAGTCGACTAATATTATATTTTCGCGTAAAAATAAGCTAGATTTTGCTAGAATTAGCCCGAATTGAACTAGTTAGCCCGATCTCTACTAGTCGACTAATATTATGTTTTCGCGTGAAAATAAGCTACATTTTGCGAGAATTAGCCCGAATTGAACTACTAAGCCCGATATCTAGTTGTCGACTAATATTATGTTTTCGCGTGAAAATAAGCTACATTTTGCGAGAATTAGCCCGAATTGAACTAGTAAGCCCGATATCTAGTAGTCGACTAATATTATATTTTCGCATAAAAATAAGCTAGATTTTGCTAGAATTAGCCCGAATTGAACTAGTAAGCCCGATATCTAGTAGTCGACTAATATTATGTTTTCGCGTGAAAATAAGCTAGATTTTGCTAGAATTAGCCCGAATTGAACTAGTAAGCCCGATCTCTAGTAGTCGACTAATATTATGTTTTCGCGTGAAAATAAGCTATATTTTGCGAGAATTAGCCCGAATTGAACTACTAAGCCCGATATCTAGTAGTCGACTAATATTATGTTTTCGCGTGAAAATAAGCTAGATTTTGCGAGAATTAGCCCGAATTGAACTACTAGGCCCGATATCTAGTAGTCGACTAATATTATGTTTTCGCGTAAAAATAAGCTAGATTTTGCTAGAATTAGCCCGAATTGAACTACTAAGCCCGATATCTAGTTATCGACTAATATTATGTTTTCGCGTGAAAATAAGCTACATTTTGCGAGAATTAGCCCGAATTGAACTAGTAAGCCCGATATCTTGTAGTCGACTAATATTAAGTTTTCGCGTGAAAATAAGCTAGATTTTGCTGGAATTAGCCCGAATTGAACTAGTAAGCCCGATCTCTAGTAGTCGACTAATATTATTTTTTCGCGTGAAAATAAGCTACATTTTGCGAGAATTAGCCCGAATTGAACTACTAAGCCCGATATCTAGTTGTCGACTAATATTATGTTTTCGCGTGAAAATAAGCGACATTTTGCGAGAATTGGCCCGAATTGAACTAGTAAGCCCGATATCTAGTAGTCGACTAATATTCTATTTTCGCGTAAAAATAAGCTAGATTTTGCTAGAATTAGCCCGAATTGAACTAGTAAACTCCCGATATCTAGTAGTCGACTAATATTATGTTTTCGCGTGAAAATAAGCTAGATTTTGCTAGAATTAGCCCGAATTGAACTAGTAAGCACGATCTCTAGTAGTCGACTAATATTATGTTTTCGCGTGAAAATAAGCTACATTTTGCGAGAATTAGCCCGAATTGAACTAGTAAGCCCGATATCTAGTAGTCAACTAATATTATGTTTTCGCGAAAAAATAAGCTAGATTTTGCTAGAATTAAACCGAATTGAACTATTAGGCCCGATATCTAGTTGTCGACTAATATATGTTTTCGCGTTAAAATAAGCTACATTTTGCGAGAATTAGCCCGAATTGAACTACTAGGCCCGATATCTAGTTGTTTTCACGTAAAAATAAGCTACATTTTGCGAGAATTAGCCCGAATTGAACTAGTAAGCCCGATATCTAGTAGTCGACTAATATTATGTTTTCGCGTAAAAATAAGCTACATTTTGCGAGAATTAGCCCGAATTGAACTAGTAAGCCCGATATCTAGTAGTCGACTAATATTATGTTTTCGCGTAAAAATAAGCTAGATTTTGCTAGAATTAGCCCGAATTGAACTAGTAAGCCCGATATCTAGTAGTCGACTAATATTATGTTTTCGCGTGAAAATAAGCTAGATTTTGCTAGAATTAAACCGAATTGAACTACTAGGCCCGATATCTAGTAGTCGACTAATATTATGTTTTCGCGTAAAAATAAGCTAGATTTTGCTAGAATTAGCCCGAATTGAACTACTAAGCCCGATATCTTGTTGTCGACTAATATTATATTTTCGCGTGAAAATAAGCTACATTTTGCGAGAATTAGCCCGAATTGAACTAGTAAGCCCGATATCTAGTAGTCGACTAATATTATGTTTTCGCGTAAAAATAAGCTAGATTTTGCTAGAATTAGCCCGATTTGAACTAGTAAGCCCGATATCTAGTAGTCGACTAATATTATGTTTTCGCGTAAAAATAAGCTAGATTTTGCGAGAATTAGCCCGAATTGAACAACTAGGCCCGATATCTAGTTGTCGACTAATATTATGTTTTCGCGTGAAAATAAGCTACATTTTGTGAGAATCAGCCCGAATTGAACTACTAGGCCCGATATCTAGTAGTCGACTAATATTATGTTTTCACGTAAAAATAAGCTACATTTTGCGAGAATTAGCCCGAATTGAACTAGTAATCCCGATATCTAGTAGTCGACTAATATTATGTTTTCACGTAAAAATAAGCTAGATTTTGCTAGAATTAGCCCGAATTGAACTAGTAAGCCCGATCTCTAGTAGTCGACTAATATTATGTTTTCGCGTGAAAATAAGCTACATTTTGCGAGAATTAGCCCGAATTGAACTACTAGGCCCGATATCTAGTAGTCGACTAATATTATGTTTTCGCGTAAAAATAAGCTACATTTTGCGAGAATTAACCCGAATTGAACTAGTAAGCCCGATATCTAGTAGTCGACTAATATTATGTTTTCGCGTAAAAATTAGCTAGATTTTGCTAGAATTAAACCGAATTGAACTACTAGGCCCGATATCTAGTTGTCGACTAATATTATGTTTTCACGTAAAAATAAGCTACATTTTGCAAGAATTAGCCCGAATTGAACTAGTAAACCCGATATCTAGTAGGCGACTAATATTATGTTTTCGCGTAAAAATAAGCTAGATTTTGCTAGAATTAGCCCGAATTGAACTAGTAAGCCCGATATCTAGTAGTCGACTAATATTATGTTTTCGCGTAAAAATAAGCTAGATTTTGCTAGAATTAGCCCGAATTGAACTACTAGTCCCGATATCTAGTAGTTATTGATTCAACAGGTTTTAGCTTCTTAATTTAGTTTATTTTTTCCAGCATTTTTATTAACTAATTGGACAAACTACACTATTTCACATGGAATTGTTAGATGAGGTGGTGACATAATTAATATCTGCAACAAACTTTTATTAAAGCTATTCTCAAAAGAATCAGCCCAATAAATACCACCACCTACTGTACCAATCAAATTCTGATCAGGTATGCCATCCTAGCTTTTCACTTGTAACTGAGTAATTTTTAATCCGATTGAACTCGTCGGCTGAAATATTTTGCTGAATTGGCCAAAATTTGAAACAAACAAAACTTTTTTTTTTTCGATGAATCAACCGCATATGAATCATTCCGATGATTTGTTTGCCGAGTACCAATCATCACAGTTTTCCGCAACGGATGAGAACGAAATTGATGAGGAAAGCACTGAACCTGTGAAGAAATGTAAGTCGGATAAAGACTATCTCTTAAGTTTGTTTGCCGGATGCGATGAAAACGACCAACTGTTCAATCTTGATATTTCAGATTGGACCTCAGATGATATAATTGGAAAACATTTCCGTAGTGTACCTGTTGCAGAAGCTTTCTACAAATTCTACTCGGGTAAAATAGGTTTTGGTTTTCGTCGAGACAACCAGGAGAAAGACTCAGCTTGTGGGGCTGTAAAAATGCGTAGATGGGTATGCAGTAGAGAAGGAAGTCGATCGGAAAAAATCTACTTAGAGAAAACAGAAAAAGAGAGCCCCGTTCCATAACTAGATGTTCTTGCAAGGTGTCGATGATCGTACGTCTAAATCCGAATGAAGGATTTTACAAGGTGACTACATTCAAAACAGAACACAATCACGATGTAGCTCATCCGAGACATGTTCATTTTTTTAGGAGTAACAGAAGTATTACCACAGGCCAAGTCATGGAGATTAGAACAATGAAAGATGTCGGGATTAAGACATGTCAAATTATGGATTTTATGGTTACGACTTTAGGCGGTTACCAAAAAGTCGGTTTCACGACGAAAGATCTGTACAATTTGATTAGTACAGATAATGAAAGAACTAGGAGATTGAGCACTGATGCAGAAGCAACTCTAGCCTACTTCGATGCTCTAGCTGAGAAAGATCCACATTTATTTGTGAAGTACGGGGTTGATGAAGATGACCGTCCCAACAGGATCTTTTGGGCGGACTCTCGTTCGATATTAGACTATGGTAAGTTCGGTGATGTGTTAGTTATTGATTCAACGTACAAGACAAATGCATTTAAAATGCCATTAGTTGAATTTGTAGGGATTAACAATCACAGAAGTACCGTTGTTTTCGCATCAGCTTTAATATCGGATGAGAGTATTAGTACATATATGTGGTGTTTTGAGAGTTTCTTGCATGCGATGGATCGAAAGCAACCTATTTCTGTTATAACCGATGGGGATAGGGCTATTGCAGCTGGTTTGGCCTCAGTAATGCCAGAAGCGAGGCATAGATTGTGTTCTTGGCATCTGATGCGAAACGCAAGGGTTGTGTCACACGACCGTAATTTCTTAGGTGATTTTAGAAGGTGCATGTTGCACCATCAGTCAGAGGAATCTTTTGATAAATGTTGGGGGTCTTTTCGACTTCAATATCCCGATGTTAACAAGGAGTGGTTGAATGATATGTATGAAAAATAGGAGAAATGGGCTGAAGCCTTTTTTAGGGGGGTATTTTTCGGTGGAATGACTACTAATCAACGGTGTGAGTGTACCAACGCATACATGAACAGATTTCTGAATTGCGATCTAAGTTTGTATACGTTCATTAGACAATACTCTAGGGCAATGAGCAGGCTTCGAGAAACTGTACATGTTAACGATTTTAAGGACCAGCAGACAGAGAAATTGCTACAGACACACCTCAGATCACTGGAGAAATCTGCTGCTGATTATTATACTCAAGCAGTTTTCCTTAAGGTAAAGGTAGATTTGTAAACTTGATACTTAGATAGTGTTCTAAATTTCTCTTTCCAGCTAATTTGGTAATTTTTCTTAGGTCCGCGAGGAGATCGAAAAGGAATCCAGATACAGCTCAATTGGAATGACAGTGCAAGAAGGGTATAGGAAATTTATATTAAGAAAATTTGGAGACAAGATGGAAAAAGAGACTATTGTGTCGCTGCGTGAAACTACTAATTGTCTTTCGTGTTCATGCGGACGGTTTGAATCATTTTGGTGGCCATGCAGACATATGTTTTACGTTATGAAGGCCGTTAACTTAGGGGAAATACCTGCATTGATGTTGAAGAGTAGATGGACAAAATCATCAGATGTTGGGAACGTAGAGACATAAATGACTAATCTTGCATGTCCGAATGAGTTTAGGTATGGGTCTTTGCTTTCCAAGGCCCATCAGTTATGTCACGTAGCATCTACAAATGAGGAAGCTTACAACCGAGTAATGGGTCTTTTCGACTCTATGATCCCTACCCTTGTAGTTGTCGGAAAAACGAATGCCAAATCTGAAAAGAATGAATGAAAGCGCGCCAGGGTCGACGATAAGTGTGCTAACGTTGTTAGAGACCTAAACATCGTAAAGACGAAAGGGTCACAATCAGAGAAAAAAGCTGAAAAGGGCAAGAAAAGGTGATGTGGGAATTGCAAGGAAACGGGGCACTACAAATCATGTTGTCCATTGCTCAAGCAAAATCCCGAAGAAAATAGAAGCGGGTTCAAATTACAAAAAGATGAAGCTTGCAGCGACGATGGGACCGAAGACGACATATTCATGTAAGGTAATATTACAATGTGTTATCTTTATTACTTTTACTACAAGCACGCAAATTTTGATCCATAATCTATTTTTCCACTTCTTTTTTCTTTTTTTGGCGCAGCTACAGCACCTGAGATGTCTTCATATTTGATCAAAGTTGGCGACATTGAAGAACAAAATTAGTGGATGACTAACTGCTAATGATGGAAAATTGTAAATGTCGTTTGAGTTGTATTCTACTACTTTTTTTTAGCTTTAAACTAAACATTTATGGGTTTTTCTTTTCAATATGCTGGCTACTACCTGAAAATTTTACACCATATTTTCTTGGATTTCCACTTAAGATTGTTTATGCGTAATAACCAAATTTTTGGGACGGATTGTTTTAATTATTAACCAAATCAAACGGATTTATAGGATACCTAATACCAAAATTAACTGAATTAAATGATACCAAATTAACTGAATTACAAAAAACTAAAATAATTTCTAAGGCATGATAAATGAATCACCTAATATATATCGTTGGATAATGGAACCAATGATATTTATCTTTTAAACCTTCTACATAAACAATGTGAAAAAATAGATAAAGAATAAAAATAGACAAATTCAGCAAATGTATTCATGACAAAAAAATTGGGAACAAAACATTTAGGTATTACTACACCAATCCTCAAAGTAACTCAAATTCAAACAAAGCAGTAGGTAGTTAAATTAGAATTCAGTTACAAATCAACCCACAAGAAAAGTGTTTGATCAAAATCAGGAATGACAAGTACATGCAAAACATAAAAATACTAGCACACGGATCTACTAAAAGTGGCTCTACCACCAAGCAGCCACACAAACACACTAAAGAACAGCCAAGAAAAAATCAAGCAAATCCTACTGTTAAAGCACCTCTTCTTATGCTGCGAGAGTACTAAGTCCTTTTCATTAACCTCAGCCTGTAGTGCATTTATCGTGTCTTGCTGCCTCATTGTCCGCGTTCTACAGTAGTCGCACCCGTATGAAATGTACCGGCGCAGCTCTTTTCGGCACAAATCTCTTTCGTTTTTCATCCCATTAATAATAGAAACAGCACGAGAACATAATGGATCATCAAACCACTCAAAATAGTTGCACTTCAAAGTCTGCCATTAACATGATAAATTAATTATCAGCATAACAGATTCGAATCTTACAAATATCAAACATAATATGTACCATAGAAGATTCTTCTAACCTAAGTCAACATTTCATTCAATAATGTATAGATATGAAAAAGGAAATTTGAAATAATAACATCAGTAACTATGAATTAATGTAAACAATATATGTGGAATATAGAACAGTAAATACTGAAGAGTAATTACAATTTCAAAAGTATTAAGGCTTTCAATAGTAATATTCATATACATGTCAAATAACACAATGCATTATTTGTAAAGCAGTCAACCTTCTGCTAGGTGTTCTAAAGCAGTCAAACTATTAAAAACTGATATCACTTTGTAAAAAATAAATTGATAAAATCCATTTCATCGACAATATCTGCTAGTTTTTATTGAAAAAAATCTGGGGAAGAGCACCCTAAAGTTAAAAAAAAAAAAAAAAAAAGCTTAAAACACAAACAAAATCAACTGGTTTAAACTTCAAAACAAAAACAAAATTAAAAAAAATCCTATAAACACAATCGTTAAGATTACTGAAAGAAACAGGAATTTATCGTGGCTTTTTATCAATAAACAATTAAAATTTCAACTTCCAATAAATAAACTATTAACCTTCAAACACAAACACAAACACAAACATCGATTAATGTCAGAATTTCAGCCACGCAAACAACACCATAGAAGCAAATTATCTGACCAAATCTGGAGTACAAATCAGTGCTAAAAGCAAAAAAAAGAAAAAAAAAAAAAAAAAAAACCAGTTCACAAAAAAATAAGAGAATATCCCAATGATAAAGCGTTATCACAGCGAGTATTGTGCATGTTGAGATATATTCAAGATCTATTTGGGGCTAGACAATTTTTACATAAGATCGGGGAATGTCATTACCTGCTCTTTCTGACGCATGAAGAAACGTCGCCCTGGGTTGCTAACGGTCCATGAATACCACATCGGCGCCCTCAGAGGAGGACGGCAGTGACAAATGTGCTCTTCCTCAGCGTAGTCAAGCCTAGGGCCTCTAAACCATGGCAACGCCGGACGCTGGTTATTAGCCCGTGCTCGGTTGATTCCAGCTGATTCTGAGGATGAATTGCCAGAGAACGACATTGTTATAAAAAAAAATGGCGCTTCCAGAAAAGATCAAAATGAAGAAATGGAAATGGATGAAAGAATGGCGATATGAGCGAGAGAATGGTTATAATGGAGGAGAGAGGCTGCAATAATGACTTCTGGAAAAGTGGGGTGTAATTAATTCCATTGGAAGTGTAAAAAGTGAGCCCTGGCTAAATATTTGTAATGCCAACATTAACCTTATGCGTTTTTTTTAATATAAAAATAATCGACGGTTGATGATTTAAAATACTGCAATCCAACGGCAACGAGATGAAGTGGTATTGGTACCAATGTGGCACTAAAGTTGGACTCCTAACTCTATTAGGTCTTATATATATATTCCATATTCACAGTTTGACTTTTAAAAATGGTTTTCTCATATACATTATTATGATAGCCAAACAATAGTAAGTTTTAGCCTTTTTTTTCTTTCTATTTTATCCCTTTTAAATTAATTAGTTTCGGCTAATGATGCAGCTGGTTAATTTTCATTCATTGTTTAGCCTAATTTCACTAGGAGGTTTCCTGTGCACAAGATCCGTGCAATTCAGGTCATGGGTAAAAAATTATTACTATTTATGCCTAAGGGTATTACATAATCTAGGTAAAGATATCATAGTTAAAAGGTATCACGGATTATGCTTAAAGATATCACCTGTTTTGGGTAAATATATTATAATACATTTACTCAACCGTGCAACTTGTGCACATGAGACTTTGTCATATCGCTAAGTCTTACATATCACTTATTTACGGTAATTAGGTATGTACAAATTGTTTTCTCATATAGATTATTAGCACAAGGCTAAATAACCTTAAGTTTCAGCTAAATCTTGTTTGAACTATTTTTTCCATCCCCTTCAAATTAATTAGTTTAGGGTTAATAATGTAAATTTAAGGATTTGTAATCTATAGATGTACAGAGTGTAAGGGGTCTTTCATCATTTACACAAACTTAAGGCACTTTTATATTAGTGTATAGATTGCCTTTAAATATTAAAGTCCTACAAAGTTTAGTTATGGAAACATGACCCATTTTAATTATATAAACACCATTTTTTTGTTGGGATGAATGGATTGATGTTTTCTAAAGTAGTATAATTAGTTGGAAAAAAATATTGCTCCATTTTTTTCTAAAGAAGAAGTAAATGACAAGTTAGATGTACGGAGAGATACACAACAATCACAAAAGGTTATTCCATAAGTAAAATGAAAATTAATTGTGTAATACTTAATTTTAGTAATTAGAAATAATAATAGACAAATATGCATGCTGGGGAATATGGATAATTATATCTTTGTAGCCGATCCATGAACATATTGGAATTTATTAAGATGTCTTATATATAATACTCAAGCATGCTTGAGTAAAAATAGTTTATCTTGTTTGCTATCTAATAAGAATGTTGAATGATGAAATATAGACATTAACAAAATGAGGGTAGAAAAATATGAGTGTTAAGAAAGATCTACTGACCTACTAATTCTAGAAAAGTGTTGGGGGGCGAAAAAAAAAAAAGGATCTACTGACCCACTAAATTAGATAGAACTAGAATGAGCAAGTAAAAAAAATCAAGGAAAAGTGGGTTATAGATTAATTAAGTTATAAAAATTATATCACAGGTGATTTTAATATTGTATATTTGTGGCATTCTAATAGAAAGCCCATGCTCAAGTCGACACCTGAACCATTTTTGTCCAATAAAACTTTTAAACTTTTGAATCCGAATAAATAAATACCTTAACTTTTTATTTCCAACAAATAGACATTTCCATCAACATTTTAAGTTAACACCATTAGTTTCTATTACTCATGTACTGTGGGGCCCAATTCCTTTGCACAGTCAGAATTATAACCGTGGATTTACAAGTTATAATCATTCAAAAGATATCTGATAAATTTTAATTCCTTACACATTGTACACCTCCTCCCTGACACCACCTCCGCCCCACCCCCACCGCTCAATTATCGTCGCTAATACTATTGTCAAGGTCTTCGTCTTTTGAATCGATGCCAGTAGTATCATTAGAACAAGAGTAGTAAAGCTCATCATATTCATCTGAAGCAAAGGCGGAAAGCCACTTGTAGAGGGTGAAACAGGGAGAATGGGTCACAAAGAAGTAAGAGAGATGGTGTATAACTTATGGGTCTACGAGGAAGAGCATAGAGGAGTAAGGAGGAGAGAAGGCAGCGACCGGGCCAAAGAAGTCGGAGAAATCCAATTTAATAGGTTGTCGGTCTCATTATGCAATGGGGATTGGGTCCACAACGCTAAATCAACAGAAACTGATGGTGTTAACATAAAATATTGACGGAGGTGTCGATTTATTGAAGAAAAAGTTAAAGTGTTTGTTGGTCCAAATTCAAAAGTTTAGGTGTTTATTTAACAAAATGATGGTTTTAGGTATTGATTTGAGCTAGAGTTGAAATTTGGAAGGCAGGTTTGTATTTTTTCTAGAGGGAAAAACAAATAAAATAGAATGAACATGAGAAGTAAGACATAAAAGTATAAATTTTTATGTACTCCTCGAATATAACTAGAATTACATATAATATATTGAAAAATCAATGTTATTTGTATAAAGATGTATTTTATTTTAATATGTTTTTAAGTAATATATAGTTTTTTATGATATTTTTACTTTCTAAATATAGAATATTAAGAATATGTTATGAATTCTTTTATCAAATTATGACAAGCATAAATAGAAATTAACATAAATATTTACTGCTTAGATTTCTATAGCTTAAAAGATTTTATTGAATCGTTTTATTATGTTGTATTTAACAATGTATATGGAAATTATAATATTTAAAATAACTTTAAATATTATAATTAAATAACAATGATATAAATTAATTATATAAAAAATCATAATTGAAAATAATATTTAACAAAACTACATAATCTTATAATTTCAATAAAATAATGAAATCACGTGCAAGGCACGTGATAAATTGCTATAATCTAAAGACATCGATACATACATAAAAAGAGAGAAAAATATTTAAAGAAAAAAAGAGGAAAAAAAATTTAATTCAATTTAAATTGTGGAATGAAGGAGGGAGAGGGAAAGAAGACGCGAGAATGATCGGGAAGATTTTAGGGGGTAAAGATTTGACAAAATCCAAGTATCTGTGATACTGATAGGTTGAAAATAAAGATATTTTAGGAGATAAAGATTTGCCCAAATTCAAATATCTGTGATAGGTTGAAAAATAGAAATATTTCAGGATTGAGCCAGTGAGAAAATTGGTAGAACCTGTGAAAAATATCTAAAACGTCAATTAATTGGAAAAATTAAGAACTAGATAGAACGTCAAGTAATATGGAATGGAGGGAGCATATAAGAAAGACCATTAGATACTTTCATAATTTGAAGAATAAATTAATCTTTAGACTAAAAAGCTAAGGCGCGAACTATCTGAAACCTACATTTTCTTTAAATTTATGCATCCTATTACAAAATACACCCCAAAACAAAAGCAACAAATGGATCCAAAGTTCTCAATCCGTTTCGTAAAATTTCAATCCTATCCTTTTGATGAAAGTAAAATAAATAAAAACTCAATTAAATAAAATAGTTAATTAAAAAATAGAAAACAATAAAAAGGAGAAGAAGGTCACACAATCCCTTTTTCTAAATGGACTCAAACATTATGCAGAGGAAAGGGAGGAGAATGGAGTGACACTCATGTGCATAAGATGCACATTAGGCTTATTGTATACCACCCTTCTATTTTGGAATCACAAGATAGGCGCTAGCTTAGTTGGTTGTGGCATGTTACCCTTTAGGGTGCGGGTTCGAATCCTAACAATACTTTTTTTGTTTTTAACCTATTTACTTGCAAACATTATATTCAAGTAGCATGAGAGTATATGCCTAACAATCTACTTCTATTATAAAAGTGTAAGTTGTTTCTTACAAAATTTGATTTGCCTATTATATCCTTAATGAATTTGAATTTTTAAGGTTAGTTTGGTAACTATATTTTAAAGTTTTATTTATAAACTATATCTTTGAATCTTTTTTAAATATAGTTAGACAAAATTTGATTTGCCTATTATATTATTAATGAATTTTGGTTTTTAAGGTTAGTTTATTAACTATATTCTCAAAGTTTTATTTATTTGGTTAGAGCCCTATATAGTTCATCTATCAATTCATGGATATGATACCCTAAAAAATTCATGGATATGATATGTAATTCATCTAATGGCATAAGTTAAACCTACATATTAATCATATTCTATATATATATTTTTATTTTTAATAATAATAATAATAATAATAATAATAATATATTATTATTATTATTATTATTATTATTATTATTATTATTATTATTATTATTATTATTATTATTAAGTTTCTTTATAAATTTCTTATCTCTTTTATGATGAGATTCATTTATATAATTGTAAAAAAAAAAACTATAGAAAAAGAAAAAAAATCATTAATTAGCAAAATTTTAAGGCTAATTTAGTAACTTTATTTTTTTAAGTTTTATTTATTTAGTAAGATTCATTTTATAATTGAAATTCATCTCTCAAGTCTCAACTTATGAAATTTTCTATCACATTTAATATAATATATAGTTCGACTGATGATATAAGCTGAACCTAAATATTCATAATATATTATTATTTATTTGTGATAAAAATACATTATATTCTTTTTATTTGTTTATATTTTATTCGATCCTTCATAAATTTCTAATAATTTTTCTAATTAGTTTCTTCTATAATTGAAGAGAAATGAGAAAGGTCAATTAGCACAAAGGTACTTACAATAAGTAAAATTACTTTAGTATATGATTCTTAGGATATTGAATAATTGAAGTTACACAAAAGATATTTATGTATTTATAAGAAAATTATAGAAATTTAAACATATTATAGGACTTTAGTAACTTCAAAGTTTGACTTTTTAACTAGGATAATGATTCCAAGACTTTTAATTTCGAATAATGGTACTTTAGAGTTATTTAGATATTAAATGTTTGCAAAACTATTAAGTTTTTGTGTTTTCATGGTGAAAAAAATACTAAAAGGTTTTACGATTAGCAACAATAAGAAAAAAAAAAACTATACACATAAAAATTAGAACAATTGAATAATAGTGAAAGCTCTTATTTATCATTTTTCATTTTGGAGATATTTTATTTTTTTTAGTTTACTTTTTTCTTTTTAATTTAGGTACGTAGTTATAATATATATACCAATTCTACAAACCATAACAAAAAAAAAAAAAAAAAAAAGGAATTGACAGGACAACTATAGTGTATCATATTCCTTTTATTTACTCTTAAATTTTGTGAATCGATCTTTCTCATTTCTCTACAATTGTAAAAGATCCAATTAGAAGAACTATATGAAATTTATGAAGAACTGAAAAAAGTATATTAAAAAATTAAAAAATAATATAATGTATAATACTAAAAAAGAATAAGAATATAAGATATTATAAATATTAAAGTACTTTAGTTTATGGTTCTCAAAATATTAAATAATTGAAACGTACACAAAAGATATTCATATATGTATAAAAAATTATAGAAAATTAAGCATAGTTTAATAAGAGTTTAATAGCTCCAAACTTTGAGTTCTTTGTTAGGATGAAAACCACAAGAATCTTAACTTGCAATAGTTGTATACAATAAAGATATTTAGGTACTAAATGTTATATTAAGTTTTTTGTGTATTCATGGCGAAAAAGTACTATTAGATTTTAGGATCAGCAACAAGAAGAAAAAATCATATACATAAAAATCAGAACAATGAATAATATTGAAAACTCTTATTGATTTAATTAATCATCTTTAATTTTTTGGAGATAATTTTTTAGTTTACTTTTTTTTTTTAATTTAGGTATGGTACATAGCTATAACATATATATACTCATTCCAATAACTACAACAAAAAATATGTTGACAAGACGACGATAGTGTATTATATAATATTTAATTTGCCACAATATATGAATGACTCAAGATTAATAATACTTATATGATAAAATATTTAAAATATGTAAAATGTAATAGTTTAATATGATTTCAATAGTTATAAGTTTGACTTCATAGTCGAATAATAGACACAAGATTGTTGACATATGATCGTACTTATATTTTTTTATTATATAAAAATGATTGAAAGTTAAATTAAACAAATGTCATTAAAGAATTTTTGGAAAAAATAGATGAAATTAAATTAAATCAATTAGTCTAAAAAATGTAAACGTTATATGTCAGAACAATATGTAAATGATTCACAATGATTTATATTACTATGTATAAATTATTAACAAATTCTTACATAGTGTTTGGTCATAAATAAAACAGTCAACTCTTATTATAAATATAAATTAGAATAATACTTATCTAATAGTAACAATTTATTTGTCTAAATTTGAATATTATAAATTTGCTACTTGCAATAATCTCCTTAAATTTCTAAATTATTGAAGTATCAATATTATAACAATGGGAAACAATAATAGAAGTTATATAAGTTATCTAATGAAAAATAAGATTTGAATATGTAATATTTAGACTAAAGTGTAAACTATTGAATTGATCAAGTGTTAGAGCATAGTATTTAAACTTCATTATAATATAAACTTGAAGCAATTACTAAAATGAAAGAATAAAATGACTTTGCATATGAAATTGCTAAGTTATATTTTAAAATTGACTTTTGAGTAAGTAAAAGGACATGTTAGAAAATTGTATGTATTTTTGTGTATACCACTTTATCAAAGTCCAACAATAGAAAATAATGTCAAAACAATTGAATAAGAACTATATGATGATAAAATGAATAGAAGTGAGAAAATGCATTGTGAAGAAAGATAACACAAACTTATGAATAGACTTTATTATTAGTAGGTATAACTTTATTAACATAATAAACAAAATTATAAAAAAAAAACTAGCGTAAAAATTATGAATATTAAAGGGTCTAAGTAAATTTTCATTATGAAAAAAATTATAATAAACGAGTTTAGGTAATATAATAAAAAAATCAAAGGATAAATTAATATGATAGAGTTAGACATATTATACTATGAGAAAAGTATACGAAAATAAAAATTAAATATCTATATTATAGGTAGATGTACATACAAGTTAACTATTACAATGTAGTATTTCAAAATTTGGATTAAACTAGGCATACATTTAGCCTTACTGTTTAAATTTAGATTAAACTAGCAATATATATGTTTACAAGCTAAATTTCTTTGTATGAGCATTACTAAGTAAATATAAATCGAATTATTATACTTGTAGGAAATGAGATTATATATTATATTTATTTTCAATGATTTAGAAGAATGAAATTGATATATTTCATAAGTAACATTTATAAACATTACAACAAGAGAAAATAATAATTGATTTACGAATTTTATTGAATTTAAAAAGTATACGATAAAGTCATTTATATATGTATATATATATATATATATAAGATGAAAAAGATGGAGGAAAACGATAAAAGTAGCTTATATATGAAATCAGTAATAGAGATATACGAAGATATAAAAACTATAAATGCATTGGTAGTGATATTGTGTAAATTTAAGTACTATTAGTCTATACAATGGATCGATTTTATTCAAATAAGTCTATAAGTTGAACATAATTTTTAATCACATACCTTACACATCTACATAAATATATACTCACTGATCTAATACTTTTAATAGTTGATGTAATTTTAGTAGACCAAAGAAAAAACTGTTATGGTAGAAAATTGGAGAGAGACATAAAAATCACAAGGTTTATAATAATTGGAGTTTAGACCTGGTAAACGTGTCCCGTGCACGCACTTTAGGGCACTTTTAGTGTCATTTTAGTGTCAATAACGTGCATAATTATGTGTATTTAGTGCTTTTATATTCTAATGGGCAAAATAATGTGTTTAAGCTATTTTTGTATTAAGACAGGTGTAAAAATGGTCGAAATCGAAGATTAAACGACCGAGGAGTCGAAGGATCGATCGAGGCAAGAAAGGAAGAGCCAACTGAAGATCTCGGCCGAGACAGGATGTTAATCTCGGCCGAGATGAGCCTCCATGGGTTTTCTGAAGTTTTGCAAGACTGAAGATCTCAGCCGAGATTCAATCTCATCTCGGCCGAGATGAAGCTCCAGGGAATTTCTGAAGTTTTGCAAGATTGAAGATCTCGGCCGAGATTCAATCTCATCTCGGCCGAGATGAAGCTCCAGAGAATTTCTGAAGAATGTCAAAGATGAAAGTCTCGGCCGAGATGAGTCAAAACCTCAAAAGCCCTAGTTTTCCCTTTTTCACGTCTCGGCCGAGATACAACCCAATCTCGGCCGAGATACAACCCAATCTCGGCCGAGATTAACCTTCGATCCAAAATTCTTGAAAACCCTTTTTCACGTCTCGACCGAGACACACTCCCGTCTCAGCCGAGATTCACTACTCTGTTTTAAAATCCTGAATACGTTTTTGCCTATTTTTGTCTAGCACTTTCTCCCTTTTTTTATATATATATATATATCATCCCATTCGAATTTAACCTAACTTTGGATAACTTTTGGAGTACTTTTGGATACTTGGAGAGCACATTTCAGCCACCAAGGAAGGAGATTGGACAAGGGATTGAAGGATCATCTTCTCCAATCGACATCTTTGAATTCATTCAAATCAGTATCATGTTTCTTCATTTTTCCATTTATTTTCTGATTGTATTAGTTAATATGGGTGGCTAGCACCCTTAGTTCATCCTTGATCATTGTGGAACCTTGAGTCGAGACATTGATGTGATTATTACGGTTAATGTTACCGAGATTATTGTGTATTTAAGTGTTTTGTGTTATTTGCTCTTGTTGATTCACATTTATGAATTAATTATTGGTTTGATCACCCTTTAAGGGATTTGTGAATGTGTTGCTAGAATAGGAGATTACTATCCGTAATTGTAGGATTTTCGATTCCTGAGTAGCAAACAATAATTATTTATTGGGGATAACACAAAGTTCAACCACTAAAATCGAGCTTTCGAGTTTTATGTTGAATTTATCTCGTTGTCCTAGTGTTTAATGCTTTTGGTGATTGAATCTAAGAGAGCTTGTTCGAGGATTCGGTTAAACTGAATAGGGTTAGTCGAAGAGCTTATTTTGATTAACTAAGATTAAGGGACAACAAGGCTATTAGAGCTTGTTAATAGTCTTGAGATAAGGGCTTAAATCACAATCAAATCGGGCATTAACAATAGTTGCATCAATTGTTCAAGACCAAGGGGAAGCATGATCAAGGGTGACTTGTTTTACTATTTGAAAACTAAAACTGAAAAGATCTCTTCTAGTGTTTTTGAGTACTTGTTTCTTTTAATTGTGTCTATTTCCTTTTAATTGTCACTAATAGATTGTTAGTTTCCCATCAACCCCCCATTATTGCTTTCTTAAGTATTTATTTCTTGCATTCTTAATCATAAACTGCTTGACTTCGTAATCAAAACTGTTCGGCCGTTCCCTGTGGGATCGACCCTTATTTACCATTCTACTAAGTAGGATAGTCGGTAAGGTTTAAGTGTATTCTCATACACGATTTAATTTGGTAGCAAGAAACGACGCTACCAAGACCGAGGTGTGAAATTTTATTGAGAAATAATAAAATGGCAAACGAAAAAATTAGTGGACATGAATAGTTGCAATTCTTTTAAATATTTAAGATCTAACATTAAACAAATTATTAAATCGATAATAATATTATATATATATATATATATATATATATATATATGTGTGTGTGTGTATTTTAAGCATATGTAATAACTTGATAGATGAATGTACTATGCTATATAAATTATAGGGTACAATAAAGAATAAAATAAACGATAAAGAAATAATAAACTAAGTTGTACTATGAATGATTCAATTGTACTATGTGAATAAGTATCACATAATTAAATTAAAATATGCTGAAAAATAAAGAAAAGTGAAATGTGAATGTTAATATTAACTTGACAATAGATTAGAAAAATAATTACGTCGAATAAAGTACGGTATAGTTTAAATAAAAAATGAAATGAGAAAAATAAAATCGGAATGCATGGTTTAATCATGTATATATAAGACTTTTAAATGGATGTGCAATGTTTGAAAAAATTAGGAGTTTTCACTATAACTAAATAAGGAATTAAAGACATTACAAATTATGTAAAACATTTATTATATTTTATATAGATTGTAGCATGTATCTTGATTGAAGATTGTGAGATACTATGTACATAGTCAATCTTCCATAAAAAATATTATTTATTTTGTAATTATACTATAGTATGATTTTTATTGTAAGTCACACATAATTTTTAAATTTCGACGTTGCATTGAGAAAATAATTAAGGAAAATTGATATAAGCAATCTTAAATCAATAAGTACATTATATTAAAGAGGGTTATACTTAATAATTAAAAAAAAAATTAGAAAATAGCTTTCATGACAAAAATTGGATGTTGGACCTTGATACTAAGTTGTTGGAAGTTTTTCCTCACATTAAAATATGTAAAGAATTTCATGTGCAAATGTATATTGAAATCGAAATTATTTATTGGAGAATTATAGAAAAGTATGTTAGACCTAATATTTTGTGTTTATATAACCAAATAATTGACTTATGAATGTCAGTTGATGATATAATTAATGAGACAATTAAAAATGTGTTTTTCTTCAAATGTCAATGATTTGGTGCAAAACATAAAAATATATGCCTCATTATTCCGTATATAGTTTTTCAATCATCGTATAATTTTATTCAAGATATATTAATGATGATCGAGTCTGTGTATAATAAGAAGTAAACAATAGTTTTAAAAATCAAACTTTACGTGTATAATAGAAAATTTTGTAAGACTAAATATTTCTACAATATATCATGGTATGTCGTTTTTTACGAATCTTTTAACATTAATTATTATAACTTATTTAATTAAGACTAACGTTATTTAACTTTTTTATTTCTCTTTTGTGATTCTTTTAGTTCTTAGTTGATTCAAAATTATGTTTGTTCAATGAATTAATTTTTATTACATTGATCTATGAAATTATGTATATATATTACAGTGATCACAATGTACAATTATTTTATGTTCAATTTTTTTTTATTAAATAATAAGAAAAAATTATAACCACGTGCGTAGTGCTAGTATATTTAATATTCACAGTATATTTAATATTTCGATATAGTATACGTTATGATGTTTAACAGTATACGTTGTTTTAATTAATTTTTGTTTCATACTACGGAATATTTATTTTTTCCAACTTACAATACTCACAGTATATTTAATATTTCGATATAGTATACGTTATGATGTCCGACAGTATACGTTGGTTTAGTTAATTTTTGTTTCATACTGCGAAATATTTATTCTTTCTAATTTACAATACTCACAGTATATTTAATATTTCGATATTGTATACGTTATGATGCCTGACAGTATGTGTTGTTTTAGTTAATTTTTGTTTCATACTGCGAAATATTTATTTTTTTCAACTTACAATACTCACAATATATTTAATATTTCGATATAGTATACGTTATGATGTCTGACAGTATACGTTTTCTTTAACTAACTTTTTTATACACTGCGAAATATTATAGTTTTTAACCACACAATATGTTTAATATTGGAACATAATATATATTATGATGTATGACAATATAGGTTTGGTTATACTAATTTTTCTTGTATATTGTACAATATTTATGTTCCGAACTTACAATACAATTATTGTTGCATCATAAAAAAATTTAATAATACAATTCATAATTTTTTTCAGACTCGCAGGCTAAAAAATAAAAAATTTTGAGGGCAAAAAAAAAAAGAAAGAAGGAAAAGAAAAAAAAAATAAAGGAAGAAGGAAGAAACACACAAAAATGAAAAAATATAAAGCATGAGGGAGGTAACATCCAAAATTAAACCCTTGAACTCAAGGTTGATATATTTAAGACTGCATCAAATACCACCAAACCATTTATTGTTAGTGTTCATCAAACAAATCCTTAATTATATAAAATGTGCGCGCAGAATATTAATATAAAAATAGAATGATGTACAATAAGCTATGGTGCATCACATACACCTAAGTTTTTGCCTTTTTATATCAATGTATGTATGTATGGATTGTGAATAATTTCATGGTCCAGAAAGTTATAACATTTAAATTTTAGATTTTATTTTTTTGTAGAAGTATAAATTAGTTACTTTGAAAAGTGTTATCTATTGTTGTTCATTCAAATTAACGATCATTTTTTCATTGTCTCTCTCCAGCAATTACAAATTGATTCTTCTTCCGCATTGCCAAACACGGAAATTCACATCGACGCGCTTGTTATATTCCATTCGAGATTGCTCGTTATACGCCTTCTGGAGGCTTTTCGGGCACAGTTTTAGCATCTCCGAGCGTCCCACCAAGCTCAATCGGCACAAGAGGCACCAGAGAATGCAAAACATCCGTAATCAACGGCCGGTAGCTTGGTTCTGGTTGTACACACAGCACTGCCACAGCCGCGACCTACAAAAAGATAAAACTGAAGTTGTAGGAAAGTGAACGACGTTTCTCTCTGAATCTGATGTAAATTGACTAACCTGGAATAAGTGCTTTGAATCGATAGAGTTTTTTATGACGGGGTCCACGATGATGGGAAGCTTGGTTCGATCTGTGAGCTGAGGCATGGCCTACATTAACAATGAGCTCTCATTAAAGAAGGGTTACGGGATTTAACACCCAAAACAGGATGAGGCGTACCCATGTGACCAACGATTGGCACTCGGCCGGTGCTGCTCTATCCACAGGTTTCCTTCCAAGTAGAAGCTCCAGCAGTACAACTCCAAATGCGTAAACATCACTCTTATCAGTTAGTTTACCTATTTCAAGACGAGGATATATAGTTAAGTGTGTGAATAGAATGCAAAAGTTGGGTAACTTGCAATTTCAGCCCTAGCCGATTAGTGATTTTTAGTCCCATGAGTTAAAAATTTGCGCATTTCAATCCTTTTTGCTGGAAATTAGTAAATTCGCTGGAAAACACCACACCAATCCAAAATTGGGATCTTTGTTCATTGTAGGGAAGTGTGTCTTGCAAATTACATGGTATTGGAGCAGAATACAAAATGATTAATTGGAAGAAGTCAAATTTTCTGCATTTTGTTCGAATTAATCGTTATGTATTGTTCAAAGGTGGAGTTTTTCATTGTAAAGTCGTCGATTAGTTCAGAGCGATGAGTCAAAAGCAATGAACAAAGATCCCCATTTTATGAAGTCACATAGTATTTTCCGGCGAAAAAAGGACTAAAATTGCACATTTTTTTTAATTTATGGGACAGAAAATGCAAAAGGCTAATCGGTTGGAACTGAAAATGCAAGTGACCCTAATTTATGGGACTAAAAATGCAGTTTTCCCCAAACATGGCCCAACATTTTCAGCCCCATTATTTGGAATAACTACCCTTAATTTTAACATGATTAACATAAGCAGTTCAGCTGAAGTTTGCAGAATCCATTGAATAACACACACAACATATATACACACACAACACATATATACAGAGTTATATTCTGACCATCTAACAGGTATTCTGGAGCCACATAACCGACCGTTCCCGAAAGCTTAATATGGCTTTTGTTCTGAGTTCCATTCAATACAGCGAGGCCAAAATCTGAAAGCTAACTCCATTTACTCCACGGGGGAAAAACACAGAAAATGAAGAAAAACAAAAATAAACAGAGTCAACTTCCATGTAGAAAAAACCAATAGCATATATAAAGAATATTTTATAAGAACAGATCAGAAGTTGTTTTTACCTTGGCATTGAAGTTGGAATCGAGAAGAATATTAGACGATTTCAGATCTCTATGAATTACCGGTGGACGACAGTGTTCATGCAAATATTCTAATCCTCTGGTCAGCAAACTCAACATGTTAATATCAAACATCAATAATCGATAAAAATAAACAATATCTGCTGTTACACTCACGCACCTTGCTATATCAAGCGCAATTTTCATCCTCAAATTCCATGTTAATGCCGAACCCCTTGAAGGTCCTAAACATAAATGGACCGAGATAACCTCAGGAATACACCTTTTTCCTACATCAACAAAAAGCAAAGAAGAGGTCCTGTATATTTTTACCATGTAATTGAGTTTCCAGAGATCCATTGGGCATCAATTCATAAACAAGAAGCCTCGTTTCAGCGTAAATGCTATACCCCACTAAATGAATTATATTCGGATGCTGCATTTTACTCAATAGCCCCACTTCAGTCTGCAATCACAAGAACAAGAGTAACTAAACAAGTTCACGAAAATAAAAAACACATATGTGATGGTTTAGATAGAGAGACAAATCAATCAATGGCACCTGAAATTCTGTTACAGCATCAACATTTCCCCCAAAAAGCTTCTTGACAGCAACACAACAGTTTCCTTCCAGTTTGCCTTCGTATACACATCCGAAACCACCCGCACCTAATATGTTACTGTCTCTAAAGTTATCTGTTGCTAATTCTAACTTGTTGTAGTCCATTACATCAGCGTGTCTCTTCGTAAAACTCGAAACTGAAGAACTGTATTTACAATTAGAAGGATCGTTACAGCTTAATAAGGGAGTGTTTGCAAACCATTAGCTTAAAATCACTTTTGGATCCAAAATTGCTTCTCAAAAGCACACCCAACATTGCCAAACATTGCCAAATTCTAATTTTCTTTTTCACAAAAATCAATTCAAATCGCTTTTCTAAAAGCACAATTATTTGCAAGCACCCTTAGCTCGATAAACCGAAGAATGGAGAATAATGAAGTGGGGGTAGAGCTCACCTAGGGTTTTTCTTCTTATGGTATTTCGGTCTGTATTTGCGGTAATAAACACAGAATATAAACAATATGATTACTCCCAGCGAAGTGGAAGCAGCTATAAGAGATATCAACAATTTCTTGCTTGAACCTAGTTGTCGTTCTCCAGTTCCAACAGGAACCCCTAATTACACAATTTGCAGTAACAATTGTGAGATTGAATTGCGTGATTTGAGAACAAAAAGAGCTACACATTAGTTGTGGAAGGAATAAAATGCAAGATATGGCGTTAGTGATGGTATTCTGGAGAAGATAAGATGTTTTTTGGAAGAAGGAGTACCTGGAGAGAGAGGTTCCATGGATGAATAAGTGGTGTGTTGAAATTGAAGTAGTAATGTAATATTAGTTGATTGACATATGTTTAAAACTTAATCTGGATGTTGGTTGGAAAGGGATGGAGTAACAGTTGCAGTGGAGTAGGCTGCCAGATTGTCGGTCAGTAGTTACTAGTTAATTTGTTAGCTAATTTGTCATTCCTTCCGTTTCGATCCGTTTCACTCAATTTTTCATATTTTTTAAAAAAAAATTTCTTTTATAATTTTCATCCGTAAAATTTTTAAATTCAATCTTTATCTTTAAAAATGTCAAAGAAAAAGAAAATTACCTTTCTTTAATATTCATATTCGATCAACTATGACAAGTTAGTTGGAACGGAGGAAGTATGATACAGTGAAACAGATGTAACACAAACTGGAACGACTCTCATTCCTTGGGTTTAAGTCTCACCTTTTAAAAACAAAATACAGTTCTACTTGCTTTAAATTAAATCTGGCGGGTCAAATTTATTTTTCTTTAAATTAATCTTTTAAGTTTTAATTAAATCTTTATATAAACTTATTATTATATTATGATAAAAAAAGAACTTCCTCCGTCTCGTCCTAATTTGCACACTTTCCTTTTTCGGTCGTCCCATCCTATTTTGCACACCCTCCACCCTTAAAATCTCCACTCTCAATCTCCAACTTTAAAAAAATCAAAGATTCCACAAAATCTATTTTTTCTTAATATACGCGCCGAAACTACTACTATTAATTTAGATGGCCCATTTGTTGTTAGTTTCTTTGTTGCAGTTAAATTATAATTTTGTAGTTTCTTTTAATAGTAATCATATATAATACTCCTTCTATTTCATAATAATTGACGTTCTAATTAATTAGTTTTTTTTTAATTAATTGACGTTTTAGATATTTTTTCATAAATTCTACCAATTTTTTTCATAGTTTCAATCCTAAAATATCTCTACTTTTTAACATATCACAGATTTGATCAAATTTTTATCGCTTATAGCTGAGGGTATACTAGTTAAGTTGTTTAATTCTTAAATTTCTTTTTATACTAAGTAATATATAGTTACAAATAATTAAAATGAAATACTCCCTCCATTCTCGCATAATTTGCACAATTGCTCCAGCGCGTATATTAAAAAAAAATTATGTTTTACTTTTTAATTAACTTTTTTAAATATGGAAATAATTAAGATGAGACAGGAGGTATGAAATAAAACATAAAATAGAATGGAGTATTTAATCTGTTAGGATTGAGGTATCCTAATCCTAATATCCATTGAGTTTGGTATTTCCAAGAAATAAGGCGAAGTTGGTGAACTAACTCAACTACCCACGCACCCAACTGCTTCTCTTCATCACTCCACCCTAATTGGAATTATTTTCTAAAACACAATATATACCTTCTCAGTTAGGGTTTGTTTGCTTAAGGTTGAAGAGCGCTGAGCCAAGTTTAATTGAGGGAGTTAACGAGTGTGTTTTATTGAGATTTGAACATCTATATTTACTAAGTCAAACCTTAAACAAACACACCCTTAGTGTAACTGCCTAATATATTGGTCAATAATATTGTGTGTGTCACACTCACACACAAGTTATATTATCATTTTCTTATGAAGTATAAGTAATGATTCAGAATATAAATAGTTTTAGATAAATCATGAATTGTATAGTTGTAGTTAATTTGGTATTAGTCTATGTTGATGGCAGAATTGCACTAGAACACTTTGTGTTGTATTTACATTTAGTCTCACGAAAGTTAGAAATCTCAAAGGTTGAGTGGATGATATAAGTGCTTCAGTCCCGATTTTCTATGACAGTAGGTGTTTCATTTTCTATTACACTTAATTCATTAAGTGACACATATTAATTTACGACCTCATGCCATACACACATCGATTGATGAATGTAGTGAAACAGAGAATGTAACACCAAATATAACAGATGATCTCATAGGATAAGTGCTTCTAGTCTCTTGGAATCGAGGTAAGAGGTTATAAGCACAAAGAGGCCTAGTGGTAAAAGAAATCATTTCCTTGGATATAGGGGTCAAAGCAAAATTTTCTTTTTAATTATGGTTTTTAGTAGAGCTGTCAAAATGGATTTTACCCCGCGGGTTGCCTGTCCTGCATAGTAGGTAGGTTGAGTCAAGGTTTTATTTGTCCGCCATTTTCGCAGCCCGCACTTCATTAATTAATTCATCATTTTTTGATAGCTTAATGGAAGAATTGTTATCACACTTAATCTCAACACACTTACATTGAGAAAAACTAATTTCATTTAGCACTGCCTTCACCCAAATACACTGACACGCACAAGTTGCCACTGCAACGTACTCGGCCTCTGTCTAGGATAATGTAACTATTGCTTGCTTCCTTAAACTCCAACTTATTGCTGCTCCAATAAGTAGAAAGACATATTCTGAAGTACTCCTCCTAATATCCTATCATCCATATCTCTAGCATAATCTCTATCAATATGCTCTCAATTCACCACCAGTCCCCCTCTTGTAGAATAACCCCAATCAAGTGTTCCTTTCAAATATCTGAGCACCCTTTTTGCAGCCTGCATATGTTGTTCTTTTGGTTTAGCCATGAATCTACTGATAAGACACACAACATACATCATATCAGGTCTCGTCATCGTTAGATACATCAAACTCCCTACTAGCTGCTTGTAGATAGTTGCGTCTATGTTCGTGACACCACTCTCTTTAGACAACTTAGTACCAGGAACTATTGGGTTCTTCACAGGATTGCAATTCATCATTTTGAATCTCTCCAAAACTTCTCTTGCATATTTCTTTTGACATAAATAAATTCCCTGGGAACTTTGTTGGACCTCCACTCCAAAGAAACAGGTTATGCTTCCAAGATCGGTCATCTCAAATTCAAGTTTCATTAAATTCTTGAAATTTTCACACATATCTAAATCATTACCAGCATATATTAAATCATCAACATAGAGGTTACCATTAAGAGCTTTTCACCTTCTCTTTTCACAAATAAAGTATCAGAAAATAATGTATGATCATGATTGCTTTTCTCGAATCCTTCTCCAAGAAAGTAGCTTTCAATTCGACTAAACCAAGCTTGTGGGCATGTTTCAATCCATATAGTGCTTTGTTGAGTCTGTACACTTTATCTTCCTCCGCTTCCTTGATGTACCCCTCCGGTTGTTCAACGTATACATGCACCTCCTTCAATTCTCCATAAAGGAAAGTTCTTTTTACATCAAGTTGGTACATCGTCCAGCCTCATTGAGCAGCCATGGCTAGAAGCATCCTTGTCGTGTCCCAACAAGCAATTGGAGCGAATACTTCGTTGTAATCAACACCTTGCTTTTACGCATATCCTTTCGCGACTAATCTGGCCTTGCATTTGTCAACATTGCCATTTTCATTCAGCTTGGTCTTAAAGACCCACTTGACTCTAATCTTTTTGGCTCCAACAGGCAGATTCACAAGTTCCCATGTCTTGTTTTTTCAATAGCTTCTATCTCAAGTTCCATTGCATCCTTCCATCGTTTTTCTTTAGCAGCCTCCTCGTAACACATGGGGTCTGCATGAGACATAAGTAAGACCAGGTTTAGATCACTTTCTTCCTCTGATAAGCCTCTCCACTTACATAATCTTGCAGCCATGCTAGTGTTTTCGAATTCTCTCTTCTGGTGAACCTTGTTTCGGTGAGCTTGCCACTTCATGGTTCGTCTTTTGTGGACTTTCCCATGCCTCATCTTCTTCATTTTCACTTACTCCATTGTCTTCGTCCCCCCAATCTAGAACATCATGCTTGGCCATCTCCGAACTAGTTTCCTAATTCCATTTCTTATTTTCTTTAAAAATAACATCACGTCTAATAATTACTTTCTTTGCTACTAGATCATACAACCGATATGCTTTTGATTCATCACTTACTCCAAGAAGAATTCATTTTTTAATTTCGTCGTCAAGTTTCAATCTCTTCTTGTCTGGAATATGAACGTGGACAATGCACCCGAACACTCTGAAGTATTATACACTTGGTTTGATGCCACTTCAACATTCTTCAGGTACCATATCTTTCACAGCAGCTGTTAGAATTTTATTCAACACATGAGCCGTCCATCTAGATGCCTTGGGCCAGAAAATCCTTGGCATCTCCTTCGCTACCAGCGAACATCGAACCATATTGATGATAGTGCGATTCCGGCACTCAGCTATCCCATTTTGTTGCGGAGTATAGGAAGCGGTAAGCTGCCTTTTAATGCCATGACCCTTATAAAAGCTCTTGAACTCATGCGAGATGAACTCGCCCCTCCTTCCTATCAATTCGAAGACAACATATACACTTCCCACTCTCCTTTTCAACCGAATTCTTAAAAATCTTAAACATAGTAAATGTCTCACTCTTTTCAACTAAGAAATATACCCAAATTTTCCGGCTAAAATCATCGATAAAAATTAAGAACTACCATTTCCCGTTGTGTGACATTGGCGTGATAAGACCGCACAAATCTACATGAACTAATTAGAGCTTTTCCGATGCCCTCCCATGATTCCTTTTTGGCATGGCTTCTCGATGTTGTTTCCCCACATTGCACACTTCACACACTTTACTTGCTTCTTTGAATTGAGGTAGCCCTTTCACAATATTTTTATATTGCATGTAAAGTTTTTTATTTTTTAGATGACCATAACTTTGATGCCACAGATTGGTCGTATCGTCTCCTTCAACCTTCAAGCACTTCAAGGAAAGTAGTTTCACATGAGCAAGTAACACAAACATCCGATTCGTGGTCATTTGAGTATGCATCATCATCATCATCATCCATCATAAAAAATAGCTTATGTCTAGTCTTGCTCAAGAGAGCATCTTGAGCCTTGAAGTAATGGCGGCATGGTAGTCCTTCCATGTTCCTAAGGGTTGTCATGCAACACTCAACGGAGGAAGTTTTTTATTTGCTAAGCTTACACACTCTAGCATTATTGACAGAAGTACAGGCATCAAATGCATGGTCAATCCGAGAGGAATGATTACTTTCAGAAGATTTGTGTGACTTAGCCATGGCTAAAGCACTATTTTCAAGGGAGTTGTTCAAGTTAAGATCAATTCCGCACATAGCACTACCTCCACCCACAGAACTATCTCCAAAACCATTACCAATACCACTAGTTCCACCTACAACAGCACTGCTAGGAGTATGATTCAGATCATACTCCTCATCAAGGGCACATGGTTGATGACCGTGTAAGGTCACCATTTGCAACTGAGGTGCCAAACATCTCAGTGTACATATTATAGTAAGGAAGTCCTTTAAAGTGTAGGTTCTTCTCCCGGGGTTTTTCCTACAAGGTAAATAGACAATATGATATTAAGGACATAAAGTAACTAATGGACAAAACATGTTTACCGAAATCCATGAGTCCCAGCGCTCATCTGATGTTGTCGCGGTACAAGTCAAAGGATCCCACCCAAATCCCCTTTTCTCTAGTGATCAGTCGTTAAATTTTCGCCACAAAGTACACAACCTATTTTGCTCCCCTTTAACTGACTGACAGTGTACTTGAGATTTGTGCGAGCATGTAAATTAGTTGCTATCTTAGACCATATGTTATCACTAAAGGTTGAGGTGAGTAGTTTTCTGACAAGGAATTGAGCATACATTAGCTCCAAAAGGGTAGCTATTGTTGCCAGATCCCATCATGCATCTGCCTCCCGATTATGGATTGGCTTGGATCCCAAACTATCAGGTTGACTGCGTTGACATTTTTCCCTTTCTACTCATCTAAATGCAAAAAATAAAATAAAACCGAACTTCATCAAAGTTAACCAAAAAGAGTTAAAATATCATGCCACTCACCATCATATTATTCAATCCCGCCCTCGGACACAAAAAGAAAAAAAAGAAAAAAAAAAAAAGATAACTCTAATCATACGACCCGTCTGCAAGAATTAGTTGAATGTTGTTATTTGCTATCAAACACCCATTCTTTCACTTAGGAAAGACCCAAAACATATGTGACATATATAACATACACAAGTCTTTTTAATAATATACAAGCATCACATTTCACATTTTGTAAAAACTATCCACAAAATAGCAAACATGCAATCAAAGCATATAACAGGATATTTTAATCCTAAACAGTAGAGAAGATCATCGTAAATGTCGGACCATTATCCCATTTTTTTTCTTAAAATACGAAAGAGAAGTGAAGATAGACATATGTACCAATTAACTGAAGCAAGGAACAAATTTCCAATAACAATGTAAATAAAAATATACTCAAATCAACTCATATTCCGCTATATTTCTCTCGCTCCAACAACATTTTTTTGGGAGTATATGTGAATCAAACGATGTGCTATTAAACAAACAACACATTCAACTGACCTTTGATTTTTTTGAAGATGGTGGAGCAACCAGATTTTCATCGGAGGACTTTTCCAGACCGGTTGTTGCTTCGCCAATCTTTGCAACGACACGGTACCATTGAAGAAGATTTTTGGGAGTTGCATTTGTTTGGGGATATCCATTTTTATAACCTGAAAAATTAACAGTGGAGAGGAGGGAGTTTCTGTGTATTAAAGTTGAATAGACATATGGAGATTAGTATCTCCTTTGTATGACAAGGCTGTAGATATAACTATATATGACCGCTACAGGCTATAATTTACTTTTATTAGGTAATCTGCTTTTCATATTTTATTAAGATTTATTGGGGAAATGGGTATATAAAAATGGATATTTTAGTGAAAATGGTATGAAATAAACATGATTTGGGTGTTTAGCATAGTAGAAAATGAACAAGATGCTCTTCAAAAGATAACCAAATGTCCCCCAAGAATTTCATCCAAACCCGGCCCCTGTAAGCCCATCGTGAAAATATGAGACTTGTCAGCACTAATAGAGAGCCCCGAGTGTGCCTCGAAGGTCTCAAGACAGACCACGAGCACTCGAACATACCAAATTCGAGAAAAGAACACCAAGTTGTCAACAAATCATGGCATTGTGGATGATAATTAAACTCTGACCCGGGAGTCTTTGATTTAAGGAGCCGGGAAAAATACTCCAAGCAAATAAAAAATAAGGTGGAGACCAGTGCCCCTTGTCGAAGCCCTTTACGCCCCTTAAGAACCATGCAACTCACTATTAATGGCAATCAAGAAAGATGTCGAAGAGACACACTCCATAGTCCACAAAATAAACTGGGGAGGGAAGTCAAGACCCTTCAAAAACCCTCAAGAAAATTCCACGACACCGAGGCATATGCCTTCTTGATGTCGACTTTAAGGGTGCTTCTAGGAGAGTCCATTGATCTAGCATATTGCCGAATAATTTCTTAGGCAAGGAACATGTTGCTTGTAATCGATCTCCCACGGATGAAAGCCGACTAATTTGGGCTAGTAATCGAGTCAAGAATATGGGCAAGCCGGCTGCTAAGAATCTTCAAGACTACCTTACAAAATGTTGCAACACGCAATAGTACAATAATCATTAACCATTGAGCAATTTGTAACTTTCGGGACCAAGGTTATGGTTGTATGGTTAATTTGCTTAAAGAATTTGCCCAAAGCAAAAAGTTCAAGCACAATGGTTGTGAAGTCGGTGCCCACCGTCCCTTTCTTAAAGAAACTAGTAATAAACCCGTGTGATGCACGGTTTGTAAATGTAATTTAATAAATAATTTTTTTTATGTATTTATGTAATTTTAATATAATAAAGTATTACAATCAATAATAAGATATGAAAAATTAAATGTTAATGAAAAAAGAGTGCAATAAAAAGTTTTATAAATTAAAATTATATAAATTTGAGTAAGTTTAAAATATTCATATTTATTTTTCTTAATATATGAATATCTCTAGCATCCTTGCATAGAGGTAATGTTGTTGATTAATTGGGTCAGAATCTCAACATATTTGACGAGTCTAAATTGTATTAATTAGAGATTAAATAAGAGAGATGATTTTATGAGAAGATTTGTCAATATATTGATTGAAAAAAAAAATGAATATGACCATCGTTGTCGAATACAGAGACACTACCATCACAATCAACGACGCACCAACCACGCTATGGATACGGAACACAGTAATTACTTATTTTCCTGCCACTTAATTCTCCTTCTTGTATATAGGCAGTGTTTGCAAAAGCTTAGGACAAGTACTTTTGCACTTTTAGCTTTAAAATAATAGATTTGAGTGTTTTTAAATACCTGCTTCTGCTTTAACAAAGGTTTAATATAACTTATTTCAAGCAGATGTTGGAAGCAGGTCATCACATTTTTTTTTTCTGCTTATAATAACAACTTCTATTTAAAATCACTTTTTTTCCAAATAATACAACTTCTACTACAAATCACTTATTATTACAAACACTCCCATAAATAATCTCTCATCCAGGGTTATTTAGGGGGTGTTTGAAATTGTTTTTGCTTTTGAAAAAGTTATTAAAATTAGATATTTTATAAAAATTATTTATATAAAAAATATGTAGTGTTTGGAAAAAGTGATTTTTAACAAAAAGTAGAAGTTGGAGTGTTTGGTATAAAATCACTTATTCCATCTAAAAAATGTCATATTATTTACAGAATGTCATTGAGGTGAGAAAAACATTAACATTATGTTTTTTACTTTTACCTTGGAAGCACTTTTTTTAAAGGAGAAGCTGACTTTGCAAACATTACAAAATAGTTTTTTCTCAAGCTATAAGCTTAAAAGCACTTAGAAAAAGCAAATACAAACACCTTCTTAGATAGACGCACGTCTAAGAAGTTAGTAAATTTGGAAAAACCTGCACAAAAGATTTTGTGGCATTTTTGCCAATTTCTGGATTCTTACATGTCCTGCATCTACGAATGCATAGATATAGCCATTGCAGATTCATTCCTTTTCTTTTAGTTTTGCAGATATTTTTTTCAATTATAAAGAATCTTTGTTAAATTGGTTGGTTTAAAGATTTGATTAACGTCAATTAGAATTAAATCACTCAGTTGACTGTTATGCAAAGATTATGTCAAATAGGATTCGAATGTCATTTTTGGACGTTTGCGCGCTTATTTTACAATCTTTGACAAATTGAGCTGATTTTGAGGTAAATTTATTTTCGGCGAATACATGGCAAGTTATTGTCAATAATTGCATTTTATATTGGGATCAAATCTTATATACCAAATATTGTGATTTCCATAATTGGCAATGAGTTTTAGGCGGGAAAACTCTAAAATTGCTATTTTGAGAGGGTTTTGTTTTTATATTAAGTATGATGAGCTGAGCGTTCGGACTAGGTTCCTTATCATCCCCAATACCAAAAAGCGTGGCCTTAATTTATGATTCTGAGACAGGCATGGTAGGAGCATATTTTTGCTCAGCCCCAACAAGTGAACCACACTGGAGATACTGAAGAAGCTGTGGCGGCTGGCAATAATTCTTTGTATCATAGATATCCAAACAAAAAGCCACAACTCATTCGCAACCTCTAAATATGATGTGGTGGGCTCACCAATGAGTGAAAAATTTTGGTATTCCTATCCGATTTGTTAAGATAGGAACACTTGACCTTTTGCACAAAAAAATGACACCCAGCTTTGGCAAAAAAGATGGGTTTCTTGCAAACTCCCAACCTGCTCCAACAAATCAATGTCCCCCTGGTTGTTTTGAAGCTGAATTTGAGCCTCCTTAAGATCTTCCTTGGCAGCCTTTGCCCAATAGGAGATATGTCAAAGTGTTTACGATTATAACCTTTCAAGACATGTTTGAGTGCCTTCAGTTTTTTGCAAACAATAAACTGTCGGGTCCCTGAAAAAATCTGCCCCCAAGCATCTAACATAACCCCATGTAAAACCTAGATGCTTGATCCACATGTTGAAGGACTTAAATGGTTTAGGCCCCAGCCGAGAAAAGGGGGTCTTACCAAATAATGCAACAACTAGTGAGTGATCCGAATATTACCCCGGAGCAAAAAATTTGGCCAAACAGTTCAGCCAGGAGGAAGTCAAGACCTGGTTGATCATAAGTCGGTCAAGCTTGGACCAAACTTTCTTATTGTTCCACGTAAAGAAACAACCCTCAAACGGTGCATCCTCGATACCACAATTCACACAAAAATCTTGTAATAATTATCCAGTTCCTCCCCCAAATTTCTCATTAGCGCATCTGACGGTGTTAAAATCACCCATGAAAATCCAGTTGGTAGCAAGATCCTTGCCCAAACTACCAAGGTCTTCCCATAGGGGACGACGGTCTGAAACAGAATAAAGGTCATACATAAAACTAATAAGAAAGGTGAGTTTTCTAACCTTACAAAGGACCAAAAAATGCATGGTTTGCAGTGTCTTTGCCAAGCACGTTAGTTCTAGCTTTGTTTGCTGCTATATAACAAGGAATCTCACTCCTGTTGCATATCAAAGTTGTTGAGAGATTCCCACCCGGGAATTTATTCAGGAGAATGAACTTGACCTTCTCCAAATTCAACTTCGTTTCTAAAAGACCCATCATATTTACTTGGTGATCCTTGATGAGGTGCTTCATCTCATCCTAATTTAAAGGCCTCTAACATTCCATGTGGCGATAATAAATCATAGATTAGGGAACCCCCTTTTCGCATAACATGCAACTCCAGACCCTTCATCACTGTCTTTCCTTTGCCCGAAGCCAAGCAAGGTGGTGGGCCACTCCCTTCACAATCTGTTGGTTGGTCCACTTGCGGGTGGGGGTCAGTGGGTTGCTGGCTCATCTGCTCAACTTTTCATTTACTCCTCCGACGGGTAACCAAGGTAAAAGAGGCCGCCTCTACAACATCATCAATGGTTGTAGGTTCATGTTTGGTCAAGTCTGCACCTGACGGGTTGTCAATTTGCCCATCATCAGGCTGCTCCATATATCACTAGGAGCCCCATCGACACACTAACAATCTTAACATTTTTTTTTTGTATATAAACTGCCCTTGCGGTTTGGCCCCTATGACCCTTGGTCGCTTCGTTATTTCTTGGCTTTTCTAGTGGGCATTTGCTCGATCCATGGAGAATAAACCTGCACATGTTTCATCACGACTATATAAATTCAAATACAACTTCTTGTTTAACAAGTGTACCTAGTGGGAGCTTGAATGTAACTTTCCGAACAAGCTCCGTGTAAGCATCGACCTCCACGTAAATATGGGCATATGGAAGGCGTTGTTTTAAGTATGGGAGTTTGTCCATTAAGATTGGCCTTCCGATCAAGCTTCTAATCTTGCTAAGAGTCCTATCGTTCCAACATTTGAGTGGAAAATTTGGCAACTAAATCCAACACGAGGTAAGGGAGATTCTTCCTCCATGAATTGAAATCCATGAGGGATTTCCTTAAGAAGAAGGGCTCGGCCAAATACATAGTAAGGTCCCACATGGAGCACCACTTGTCTATCTTTTTCACTTTCAGGGTGGAAAACAATACAGCCACTCTTATGGAAACGTATATCATTCTTAGCTTTCCAAGAGTCACACAGCTTGGAAAGGGCTTGCAACCTTGGGAATCTGCCCATAAATAGTCAATGATGACGCACCCAAGGTCATCAACGTCCTCTTTGCCGAGCTCATCAAACCCACCACCTCCAACCTGGGTTGATGTTGCCGAGAGCTTATAGCTTTCGTGCAACTGACGGTTATCCTTGAATAAGCTGGAAAATGATTTCCTTGCACTCACCTCAGTTGCTGGTTCGGGCAAATTATCAAACACTTGGTGTGCAACAGTCTGCTTTTCATTTGTTGGTTCATAACATATATCAAACACATGGGGTGCACCTTCATTTTCTCCCATATTCTCCAAACTATGGGATTGGCTTTCCCTGGAGTTTGACTCCTCACAAATAGAAAATGAGTCCTCCTCACCAAGACCATGGGAGCAAGTAATGGAAGTTGAAGTGTTACCTTCAACATATCAATTTTTATCATTTGACTATTGGGTCTGTTCCTTGCCATGGACGGGGGGCCCAAATCCAGAAACGGCCACCTTGTGAGGGTGAGTTCGATTTCAGGTAACCTTTTTCCCATACCTGAAATAACTCGGCAAGGTAGCTTCCTGTCATGGTTATGATGAACACGAAAAATACTATTTTCTTGCATTTTTCACGTCCATATTTTTGTGTGAATTGCGAGTGTTTATCATGTTTACATGTAATTTCATATTTTATTATATTCCCGAGTTGATTTTCCTTTTTAATATGATTAGATGCATTTTTGGGTGTTTGAGTCTTGTTTTGAAGGTTAGGAAAATTCGGGAGATCAAGAAGATCGATTACATCCATTTTCTCACTTTGGCCCGTATCTTGAGGCCTAAATGGACCCAAATTAGGCTGGGTTTAGGCCTAAATTAAAGTTTGACAAGTCACAAATAAAAATCGTGAAGGAGTGAAGTCGAGAAAATGGGTGGAAAGACCTCAAAACGACAAGAAACGGAAGAAGAGCTCAATAACACATGTATCCCTGTTTTGGCCCGCATAACAAGGCCCAAATGGGCCCAATACAAAAGCTCAACTTCAACTTCATCGAGTCACAAACAAAATTTGTGAAGAGATCGGGATGAGAAGATGAGAGATAAAGGCCCAAAACGACGATGGAAAAAGATGGGACAAAACAGGAAATCAAAGGGTGCAAGGTGAGTGCCGGATTGGACTGAACCGGTACCGGACTGGCACCCGGTTGATACAGATTCCAGTGGGTTTAGGGCTTTGAGCCAGACCTGGTACCGGTCCGACTAACAGTCCGCACACATGCTCAACCCCTTTTCTTGTGTTGGCTTCGTAGTTTGGCCATAACTTCTTCATACAAACTCAGATTCAAGCAATTCAAGATGTCACGTGACCAAAAGAAGAAGATATAAAATTTCATGTTCAGTAAAAAAGTTGATTCCGTACATAAAATTCCCAAAAATTGTGAGAAGTCCGAATCGAGCGCAAAAGAGAGGCTCGACTCAACAACTTATGATCCCTTGCTTTCTTATTTATATTTTACTTTTATGCCCTTACCATTAGGTCTAATTTGTGCAGATTTTAGGGATTGACGGACCTATATAAATCCCTTCCCCTCTCATTTGTGAGGATTATTCAACTATTGCCTCATTTTGTAATCTTCTCCAACACTTTTCTCTCTTTTTCTTCTTCATTTTCAGATTTTCATAGTTTTTAGCTAGGCTTTTCTTCCTCTTCTTCAAGGAGGAAGCCGTCTTTGAGGAGAACTCGAGGACTGTTCGTGGGCTTGAGATACCCAGCTATTTCATCAAAGGATTTTGAGGGTTTCTTCAATACATTAAGCATTTTCTATCTCTTCTCTTTATTTTCCATTTTTATTATTTTTATTGCTTGATGTTGATGATGCATTTTATTGCTTTGATGATTTATGAGTGATTTTCGTGTTTCTCGAAGCCTGGGAGTAGCTTAAGCTACAGGGTTGATGAATAGTTGATTGATTATTGAATTTGTTGTGAGTTGTGGGACCTAGGATTAGGATTTGGTTAATTTGTAATCATGGTTAGTTGATATTGAGCCTTTGACCATAGGCTTGCTTAACGATAGCTCCGGCTTTTGGTGGCTTAGGGTCACTTTAATTAATCCTGCAATTAAAAGATGATAGTTGACCCCCCAGGCTAGGAATAGCTACCCTTTCGAGGAGTGTGTCGACTAGATTTTAATTGAGTTTCGAGGTTAATTGCCACGCTTTAGTATATTCGGGTGGGAAGTTAATCTTGGATAATTAGATTAACCAAAACTCAATCGGTAGAAGGGAGACCTATGTAGGAGAAGCTCTACCGAGCGGGAAAGTAGAGTCTAGGGGCGTTGGTTAAGATGGACGAAATTAGGATTAGTCACGTGTATAGAAACTACACCCTTACGCCGGTCTTTAGCGTATCGGGCTATCATCTTCTAGTCTTATGTAACCATAATTCCGGGGCCCGGGTTGGATTATAATTTGTTATCGTGTATGTAGTCTACATCGAACCCCCGATTACTCACTGATTCTAGGATATTAGAAGCACCTCAACTTTTTTCCTAGAATTCATCGATCTCGAAGAATGTCTTAGGGCCTCGTTCCCTAGGCAATATTCTCTTGGGTTGGAGATTTTAGGATTAGCCTAATCACATATAACTCACAACAATGTCACATAATCGTTTCTAAATATCAATTTCATCTTACTTGTGTGAAGCCGAGCCTCGGGAATATCTTCTTATCAATCGGTTCCCTCCGTGCTTACTTTTATTGCTTTATGTTAATTAGATTAGTCCCCATCTCTAATTTGCATTTGACCTAATTAATTCGAAAGTGCTAAAGCCGATTCTCACAAAAATACCTCCCTGTAGACTTGATATCTTATATACTACCTTTGTCACAAATCGTACGCTTGCCGTTTGAGAAAGTTGTTCCAATCCTAGAGATTTTGAGCGACTTGCGCGACAAGTTCAGGTTACAGTAGCAGACGCGACATTGTACACACTTGTGGTACTGTAGTAGAAGTTGAAAACAAATAGAAACCGAGCAAATCTAGGTAGGGCGTGGTGACTTACTTGATTTCCAGTGGTGGAAAGGTAAATCCGGCGCAAATCTCCCAAGAATGGGTGAAAATAGTCCAGCCCAAGAACTAGGGCACAACAACTTAAATATGAATATCTGAGTAGATTTGGGCGAATTATGTTGTTCTTAATCGGAGGGGCAAGATGGAAACGAGATTATGGAGTGAAAACGAACACAAATCCGGTTGAAACCAAGTGAAATTAGCAAGTTGGGCTCAAGGAGAAGTGAGAATCTCTAGAGAGCATTTTCTAGAGAGGAATCTCAAACTCACTCTCTACTTTGGAGAGCTCTTTCTTGATTGTTGTTTTTTTGTTTTCAATGTGTATAATGTTGTTGTCATTATTTTTTAATATAATGAATAGAGACTTGAAAATATAATATAAAATAAATGTTATCTTATAAAAGTTCTATTAACCAAATAACACATTAAGTCCTCAAACTAAATCAAACACAATAAAACAAGCAAAAAAAAAAAAAAAAAAAAAAAATTAAGCATATTCATAGTAAAAATTAGTTATAAGTGAAATATATTACTATAAGGAATTAAAAACATATATAAAATATTAATATAAAAAATATATAGGGACGGATTTAGCAAAATTTACTATCCGATTCAAACCCGGCAATACCTGTTTGACTGAGTTTGAACCAGCTCCGTAGCCCTTTTGACTTAGTTTTTACCTGTCCCACACGAAACGAGTTTTATACGAATTCTGATTTCAACTCTATTCATTATCATCCCTATAATTAAAATTGTCACAAATCGATATTTTTAATCCTTGTGATCGGTAACCTTCCAAACAACTACAAATTAATTGTTCATGATATAAAAATAAAAAATAAAAAAATTCATCAACACTTGAGAGAGTGATTGAACTTGATTTTATTTATTTATTATTGTATGTCAAACAATTAAAATAAATTGTCTCCGAAACTAAAATGACAATCCTAAAGAAGAATCGCAGCTACTGTCTCTCATTCATCTATTAAAACCCCTTGAAATTCCCTTCATATTATTCCGGCGTAAGTTCTCTCTTATTTTCCCTTCTTTTCGGCCTCAATCATTTGACATTAAAAACCGTCTCTCAATTCGTGCAGATAATTCACTTATCTATTTCTTTTTTCAGATTACTTTTTAACTGTCTCCGTTCTCCACAATTATTCGATAAATATTGCTTCAGCGGTTTCAGAAAAAAACAGTTTTTTGGCGATCATTTTTTCTTCTCCCATCTCTGTTCTTTTTCTTTTTCGATCTTAAATACTTTCCTCATGTTTTTTCTTCTCCCTTTTTGTCTCTTCCCTTTTTTTTAAAAGGAATTATCAATTAATTGTGGATGCATCACAGTGTTGAGTTTGGTCGGTGGCGTTTCAGTTGAAAGAGTTAGATTTAAAAAAATTCCAAGTCTGCAAACCCTTTTGTTGGAACGTTTTGATCAGGTATGGGTGGGAAATCAACATGCTAAAAGGAAAACTGAAAGGAGAAGAGATGTAGGTTTATTCACTTCAATTTTTTATATTGTTATCTGTGTCACCATTAATCTGAGTTATGTCTTCTTTTATGCGAGAAGGCTAACGTTTAGATGTTTTTCTGTGCAAAAAAGTGACAATTATTTAGGCAGAGTCGGAATGAAAACATATCTAATTGAATAGTGCATCTTCTGTTATTATGATTGATTGGTGAACTATGATATGAATTCACTGCAGAATAAGTTGAAATTGAAGTGTTCGCTTCTCATAGACACAACGTGATGTGTAGAAAACTGGATAGCTTAGTCTCTTGAGTAGTTCCATTATGACACTCAAAACTGCTTATTTGTTCTCTACTTTTAACTGGTGGCAGTTTCAAATACGTACTATGTTTGCTTAAATATAGTTGGGAGTCTTTTCTGTTGAATTATATTTGCTCATGGCATAGCCGTCTGATCCTCGCCCTTCTCTCTGCTGTCGGCCCATCCTAATTATAATCTGCTGGATGCGGTGATGCAGCTTGGCGGCAGTGCTGGTGGTTATGACGTTTCCCTTCAGGTATGGATTCGTCGGGACGGATTTTGTTATGTATTTTTATTTTTGCTTGAAATAAAAAAAACAAAAGGCAGTGCCGGAAGATACCAAAAGAGATTGTATATGTTGAAAAGTATAGTTTGCAAAAGGAGAGAAGCTTTGAAGCAACTGCATGATTGTGCATATAGGAAAGTCGAAACGTGAGTTTACTACCATTTCTTTTTTTTTTTTTGAAATGGAGAGAGATATATTAACTTTGCTGGAAATCGTCCAGCAGCGATTGACACATCCAAGATGGACAAGAGTTACAAGAGAAAGACGACATGGTCATATGCTTAGCAAAAGAAGCAAATTCATGAGCTAAACTATTACAAAGTCTACCAACCCAAAAGAAACCAGAAATTGGCATGGCGGATCTCAGCAGGCAGCAGTCTTCAAAGATGGCTAAGCAAGAAGCAGGGCAGTCTAAAGAATCATTAGCAACCAGGATCACTGAGGAGGCATCTCCCACGAAAGATGGGTTAACCAAACCGAGTGTCTGGGCAACTGAGAGGGCTTCCCGGAGAGCAATAAACTCGGCCACCTCCGGGTTAGTGATGCCCACAATTTTCAGACAGGCCCCAAAAATGAACTTAGATTGGGCATCGAGAACAGCAATACCAATTCCCGCCTGAGGGGGCGATGAAGAGATGGCACCATCAAAGTAAACTCGGGGGAGGTTCAACGGAGGGGGGCTGAAGGACTGATGAGAGAGGAGTGAGAGGGAAGGGCGTTCAGGGGTGAGAAGAGAGGAGTTGAAGTCGTGAAGGATGTGGAAAGAGGAGGCTGCAACCGCAGGAGGATTAGAGAAAGAGTGCTCGAAAACTCCTTTATTACGGTTGAACCAAATGAGAGAGCAGGTGATTGCAATGAGGCTGCCAACAGAAGGAGGAGAAGAGAGTAGCAGGTCCTGGAGCCAAAGATTGAAACAATTTTGGTTCTTACTAAGGATAAAATCCAAGATACCTACTGATCTCCAAACTTCCGCGGCGAAGGGGCAAAGGAAGAAGGTGTGGGAGTCGGGGAAAGAAGGGGCCATACAGAAGAGGCAGGGGTCGCGGAAATGGAGGTTTCGGCGGGAGAGGTTGTCGGAAGATGGAAGAGTGCGAGCGAGGCATTTCCAGAGGAAGTGGTGGATACGGGGGGGGGGGATATGGAGATTCCAGGCTATCTTCCAGACCGGGTTAATTCCCGAGCTAGAAGAGGCTGGGGCAGGTAGTTGGCATGGAGAAATGTCAGAGGAAAGGGCGATATGGTAGGCAGAACGAACCGAGAATTTACCGTTACGTGTATGGTGCCATCTCCAAAGATCAGGAAGAGCATGAGAGCCAAGGGGCAATGAAAGTATAAGGTCAGCTTCCTCTATGGAGAAAATAGATCGAATAAGATCAGCATTCCAAATACCCTCTTGGTGGTCGAAGAGGGCTGAGACAGGAGCCTCAGGATCAAAAGGTCCGGGATCACTTCGACAGAGGAAATCGGGGGGGCGAGGGAGCCAGGGGTCTCCCCAAATTCTAGTAGAATCACCCGAGCGGATAAGCTTACGGCAGCCCAAACGGAGGAGCGGGATGGAGTCAACAATACTTCGCCAGGACCAAGACGGGCGAGGGCCCGGGGTAGCATGGAGGAAATCCCCGGAAGGGAAATAATGGGCTTTGTAGACCCGAGCCAACAGTGAGGACGGACACGAGAGGATCCTCCATGCTTGTTTGCAAAGCATGGCTTTGTTAAAAGCTCTCATGCTTCTAAAACCCAGACCACCAACATTCTTAGCACAAGAGAGTTTGTCCCATGATACCCAATGCATTTTTTTCTTTTCACCGGAGTCTTCCCACCAGAAGGAGGCGATAAGAGATTGGATGTCGTCAAGTATACCATCGGGAACACGGAAGCAAGACATGGCGTATGTGGGTAGGGATTGTAGAACGGATTTGATGAGGATTTCCTTTCCACTTTGTGAGAGGAATCTTTCCTTCCAACCTTGAATACGGGCCCAAACTCGGTCTTTGATAGAGGAGAAGACTTCGGTTTTGCTTCGGCCAATAACGGAGGGAAGGCCGAGATACTTCCCGTGGGTGTCCACTCGGTTGATTCCTAGCAGCTCGCAGATTGAGGAACATAGGTCGGGAGCTGCATTTGGGCTGAAGCGAATCCCTGATTTGTCGAGGTTGATGCGTTGTCCCGAGAGGCTCTCAAACAACTGAAGGGCAAACCTGAAGTGGCGTGCTTCTTCAATCGATGCCTCACCAAATAGGAGGGTATCGTCGGCGAAGAAGAGGTGAGTGATTGCAGGGGCATTTCGGCAAACTGAAATTCCATGAAGCTTTCCTGCAAAAAAAAGATCATGAAGAATAAGAGAAAAAACGTTAGCGCAAATAATAAAAATATATGGTGAGAGTGGGTCGCCCTGACGGATTCCTCTTTCGGGAGTGAGAGAGCCAAACTGATTGCCGTTCAGAAGAAAGGAAAAGGAAGAGGTTGAGATACAAGTATGGATGAGGTCGATGAATTTTTGGTGGAAACCCAAAGAGTGGAGGGTTGCAGTAACGAAGGTCCATTCGAGCCGGTCGAAGGCTTTGCTCATGTCGAGTTTTATGGACATAAAAGCTTTTTTACCCGATTTGTGAGATTTGAGAAAATGGTGTGTTTCATGAGCTAGAAGGATATTATCAGTGATAAGCCGACCAGGGACGAAAGCAGATTGGGACTCAGATATGATTTTCGGGAGTAAGGGTTGGAGGTGGTTAGCCAGAACTTTTGAAGCGAGTTTGTAGATAACGTTACAGAGACTGATAGGTCGGAAATGGGAAGGGAGGTCGGGTTGGCTGATTTTTGGGATGAGGACAATTTGAGTAAAGTTTATAAGTTGCTGGAAGTTTCCATGGTTAAGGAAATCAAGAATGGAGTTGGTAACTTCGGGGCCGACAACGTGCCAGTATTTTTGGAAGAATACTGGGCTGAAGCCATCCGGGCCCGGAGATTTGAAGGGGTGCATGAGCTTGAGGGCTTTTTTAACTTCGACAGCTGTATATGGGAGGGTAAGAATTTGGTTCATGGCAGTGGTTACTTTTGGACGGAAACGGCCGAGAACAGAATGAATAGAGGCAGAGGAGGGTTGGGTTGAAGTGAAGATATCTTTGAAGTAATCGGTAATGATGGCTTGAATATCTCCCTCGGTAGAGCATAGGAGGCCATTTGGGTTGCGGAGGGCAGTTATGAGATTAGTATCCCTACATTTGGAAGCAAAAGCGTGGAAAAATCTAGTGTTTCTGTCACCCTCTCTGTACCAGTGCTGCTTAGCACGTTGTTTCCATTTAATGTCATTGAGATTGAGGAGGGAGTCGAGTTTGAGATGGAGAAGGGTGAGGGTCTTTTTTGTTTCCTCTGTTATATGGGCCTTTGAGAGAGAGGTGATTTGGGATTTGATCGTTGCTATATCAGAAGAGAGAGCATTGTGATTTGATTTACTCCAGCTGAGAAGGCCAAGACGGCAGGAGTTTATTTTGGAGTCAAGACAATTTGGGCTATTATTCCAAAGATCAGTGATGATTTTTTCGCATTCTGGAGATTTAATCCAAAGTGCCTCGAATCGAAAAGGCCGATTTTTCCTGTTCGGATGGAGGTGGGGGTTAGAGGCATTTAGGTATATATGTAGGGGGGCGTGATCTGACTTGAAGGAAGGCAGAACCTCGACTTTTGACCATGGGAAGAGATCCCGGGCTTGAGTATTCCACGTTCCTCTGTCGAGGCAGGCACGTTGGGTATGGGGAAAAGGTAAGAGACGCTACCAAGTAAATGTCGGGCCAACAGTATTCATAACAGAGAGGAAGCATGAGTCGAGGGCACGGCGGAAAGAGTCAATTTGCCAAGATGCTCTTGGACCGCTGCCCTGAAATTCTTGCTGGGAAAACACTTCATTGAAGTCGCCAGCACATATCCATGGTTCCGGAACATAAGCAAAAACACGAGAAAAGAAGTCCCAAAAGGCTCTCCTCTTAGAAACATCCGGCTGCCCGTAGATACCGGTGAATCGGAACGAGGCTAATTCAGAAACAACATCAACGTCAATGAAGAAATGACACATAGCACGAAGAGAGACAGAAATGTTCTTTCGCCAAAGGAGGGCGAGCCCGCCAGATTTTCCTTGGGCTGCCACCGAGATACCAAAGAGATTAAGAGAGGATTTGAGTTTTTCGATATAGGGGGAAGAGCTTTTAGTTTCGGAGAGGAAGATGATGTGGGGGGACTTTTGGCGAATGAGATCGCGGAGCTCTTGAATTGTTCGGGGGTTCCCAAGCCCCCGACAATTCCAGCATAAGAGATTCATTGGGTGGGGCGGGGTTGGTCAGTGCCAACCTCCGCCAGAAGAAGAGCAAGTGGGAGTGATTCTGAACTTTCAGGGATGGGCGAAATTTCTGAGATTTTCAGTTTCTTGTCCAAGACTTCAACATCAATTTGAGTGAGGTTGGGATCATCAATCCCCGGTATCGAAAGTTTACGTTTAGTTCCAATCTTTTTGGGGCCCGGAAGAGGAAGAGTGATATCAATATTTCTTTTAGCTCTGAGGAATTTTTTGGCTGCCTTGCGAGCCGGGGTGTCGAGCTGCATTGGTACTTGGACGAGAAAAGGGCTAAGGGAGAGGGGAGAGCTAATGCGATTGGGAGAGGACTTAGATGGAGGATGATTAATAAAGTTTTGTGGGGGGGGACAGGGGAAGAGTGTTATGAGATGGGGAGGTAATAATGAGTTGGAGGGTGTTGTGGGAGGGATTAATAACTGGGGGTGGTGAGAGAGAGCGGGACGATTGTGGGTCTACAGCCGCCAAATTTTGGGCCATAGGTGAGGAGTAGGGGGAGTGGGTCGGGGTAGTGTATCTTGGTTCCGAGAGGATCTGATTATGGGTAAGGGTATTTTCTAAGGGAGGGGTGGGCAAATCGGGTCATTTGGGGGGGGGGGGGGGGGAATCAGGGGAGTAAATGGGTTGGTTGGGGGTAGATGTATCTTTGCCTTTGGAGGAGTAAATGCGATTTGAGGCAAAAGGATTATAAAAAGAGGAGGCCCTGAGCCAAGAGCCATATTCTAAATCTGCAGGAGGGGGTGAGTTGGGAGCTCTACTGGGGCAGTCCTTCATAATGTGGCCTAGAATGCCACAAGTATAGCAGAATTCCGGGAGCTTCTCGAATTTAATCGGAAAAATGCGTTCCGTCCCCTGATATTCCGCAAAAACACATCTTTGAAGGGGTTGAGAAATGTCTATGTCAACTCTAATCCGGAGGAATCTCCCAACAACAGATCCAGAGGAGTCGCAGTCAATATCGAGGAGGGAACCCAGTGAGTTACCTACAAGAAGGGCGAAACTCCGATTCATAAGGCCCAGAGGAAGGTGGTGGATCTGGATCCAGAACGGACTGTGTGAAAATACTAGCTCCGACGAGGACTGATTTTTGGAGGGTTCACATAAGAGCATTGGGAATTTGTCCATGTGCCAAGGGGCCCCAGAAAGGATTCTCTTTTTGTCTGTAGCATTCTTGAAAATGAAGAGGACCATATTGTCTTCTAAAGTCTTGCAAGAGAAACATCCAAGTGGGAGCCAAAGTTTTGTATAGAGATCTACAATGCTTTTGAATGGGATGACACGTGGGGAAAGAATTTTTCCAGCTAAGCAGAGAGAAGTATCAATGGAATCTGGGATTAATGTGTGGGTGGATATTTTGGATTTTTTTTCTTTTGTGAGGGAGAGGCGAGAATACAGTTTGGAAAGAGTTTCATCCATGGTAGGGAGAGAAAAGGTGGATGACAGGGGTGGAGGAAAGAGAGAAAGGGCGAGACGGAGGGGGGACGCGGCAGGTTGGAAACCAGACGAACGGCGCTCAGGGAAGGCTCTCAAGGAGAGGAAACCCTAGGACTTAGAGTTTACTACCATTTCAATGCTATCAGTTTGTTTATAAAAAATGTATAATTGAAAATTTCTAATTTCTCTCATGGTAAACTTTTTCATGGTCACAAACATGGCAATTGATTTTAATTAACATCTATATATATATATATATATATAATAAGCCAAGTCATCCAAAATTAGTAAGTTAAAATTTTTCCCGCCCAATTATTTAGTTACTAAGAATAGAAGTAAATTTGAATTTCGAATTTTGAATTTTAAATTATTCCATGTTATATTTTGAGATCTAGCGAAAAATCAGCAACAATAAATCTGTAAAGATATTTAAAACAGATTTCGTTATATTATTTAAAGTTGTTGAAATTTGAAATTTAAAAAGATCCTTATCTGATAACATATTTGCTCCTATAAATACAGTGTCTTCAGTAAATGAGAATCACGTAAATGAGAATCACATTTGCAGCTGGGTATTTTTATTTTTTATTCATTTCGCAATTTCTTTATTTCGCCACTATTTCATATTTGATTTTGTTGAGTAATTCTATTTCTTATTCATTTTCAGTTTATTTGATTCATATTTGATTTTGCTAAGTAATTTTCTTTATTTCGCCACTATTTCATATTTGATTTTGTTGAGTAATTCTATTTCTTATTCATGTTCAGTTTATTTGATTCATATTTGATTTTGCTGAGTAATTTTATTTCTTATTCATTTTGCAATTTATTAGCTTTGTAACTATTACAGTTTTTTGGATTCACATTTGTGGATGCAAATTTCTATTATTCTGACATTCCTTAATTATTATGTGTCAACTTTGATAGATACTTCACCATAATGGATGCTCCAAAGGGACGACTTGCAAATAAAGATAAGAAAAAATCAGCAACACTGAATCATGATTCTGGCGAAAACAGCTTTGAAGATTGCAAAAATCAAATTTACCTACCATCATCTTTTTCTACGGTAATATGTAATCATATAAAAAGTTTAGATTTATTTATTTCCTGTTATGTGAATTAATTTAAATTGTTGTCAATATATTTTTCAAAGAAAATAACAATTTGGTTTTTTACATGTATACAGCCAATCGGCGAAGAATATTGGAAAAGGGTTAGAGATTCGCTAAACATTTGAGGATCCGCTGATGTTGAAGACCAAATCTGATTTTATTGTAGTAGTAGATTTCAATTTTATAATTTTTATTTAAATAAATTCATGTATCAACTTCAATTGAATCGACATTATTCACAATTCTGATAATGTTTTAGTAAGCAATATAAAATCATTGAAATATATATAAATTAAAATATCTCGGCAAAAGTGTTGTTTGGTTAAGATATTCTAAAAAGAAAAAAACGTAGAAATATATATTTATAAATCAAAATATTTCTATTGAAAAATCCGTGGAGTTGAAAAGGTCATATATTAATTTACTTTTCAATTGGAAATCTAATTGTCATATTAAATGATCTAAATATCCAGTCCAAATCATATCAACTTTTCAATTGGAAATCTAATTGTCATATTAAACGATCTAAATATCCAGTCCAAATCATATCAACATGGTATATATTTAATTTTGAATTGTTCATGTTGTTCAGATGTTTTAGAAATTAAAGTTTTAGAAATTAAAAAATATGTTACAGATATGTTTTATAGAATTTTAAAATACATCATATCTATTTAAAATTTATAGTTATATAATACAATTTATAAATAAAAGAATTTATATATATATATATATATATATATATATATATATATATATAGTTAGGATAAAAAAGACAATATGTCACACCCACCCTTGTAAAAACTTATTTTATACTAGTTTTTAATCTTAGCCTTACAAACCTGTATATATATATATATATATATTTTTTTATTAAAATTAGAAATTTAGAATACTATTTCAACACCAAAATCTCACCTGCTTATATTTACATAGCTCCAGATTGAGTACAAAGGTGTCCCACTCCATTCAACACCATATTTACATAAATATACATACTGAAGTATTTTAATTTGTACATGTCCAAAAGATTGTTAGAACACTAGCAAAAACATAGTGAGTCCACGGTTTAGCCCCACAGGTCGTCATTCATATACACGAGGCTTCAAAACTTGCATCAGCTCCAATAGCATGCCAGATCAGTTCACAAGCTCATGCATAGTCAAACTCACCTACAATGCAAGAACTACGTGAGCTAAAACTCAGTAAGCAGAAATCATGCATGACCAATGCGTGAATGATGAGATGCATTTCACAAACCATTTCTTTCAATACTCTCTCAAAAGAAATCATATTTGGTGGGAATTGGCTCTCGTCACTGTCACATATCTCCCAAAAATAACACTCATTGGCCACACTCGTGACTATCAAGGGTCCCTCCTTCCCCCTTATAGTCCACCCGAGATATCAGTGATGGTTGGTACGACCAAGCGGCTATCCTCCCGAGACTACCAGGGGTCCGCCTCCTGCCTGCCCCTGCAGTCCACCGGGAAGTCTACCTCTTCCCGTACCCCTCATCACAAAGGTGCTGAAGTGGGAACCTCTTCCGCGTGCACGCCTGTCACCGGAAGCATCCCGAGAGACACCATATATAATGTATTACTCTAAATGTGCCAGTGGTGACCAACCCCAAAACATTATCCACTTAAGAAATTATGCTATTTTGACTTCTTATATATACACATGTAATTCTTGAAGATGCCAATGCTCATGATTGATGCACATCAGTTTGTTTCTAACAACGGAATAAAACACTTTATACAAATGCATACAACAACACATACAACAATCAATTATCACAAATAATAAACACAAATACTATGTTCAAGCATTGTAGTTGGAGATGGATTTCTACTTACCTCTCCTCCGGAGTAGCTTTTGAAATTTCCTATTCCACAGTGGTAATCAATCTACGATAATTTTAAATCAAATCAAAGCACAATTTATTAAATTCTAAATCGTTACGTACTTTTACTCCGATAATTTCAGCTTCGTCGCATTTTGGTAATAAGGCTCTAACTTTTTATACAAAATTGATATTTATATGATTCAAGTTGAGTTATAAAGCTAACACATCGTACTACAACTTTCATGTTTTGCACTTTTCTTAATTCAGTTTGTACAATGATCAAAATTAGCTAACTAGTGGATATATTCTCCAAAAAATCTGGGCAGATTCTATTTTATTTCCATGCAATTTTTTTCTTAATTAACACAATCCACCTATTAAATTGTTGAATAAAATGCATAAGGCCTTAATATGTTAAAAGTAATCATTAGATTAATATATTATAACTTGATTCCAATAAATCTATGAAATGCTAAGATGGAGTAATTTAATTAATAATGTTAATATTCCAAAGAATTCTTTAAGGAAATCTAAATATAAGAAATGTAAACTGATGTATTCATATTAAACATGAAATTAGCTTTACCAATTGAGATAACCATTAATTTATTAACCTAATAAAACTACATATCATGAATCAAAGAATTAGCTTACTGAACCTAACTAATGTAACACACCTTATAAGGATTAAAGTAATTAAAATTTAGAAGTTCACATGGTATTCACCTTTTCTTCTTTTGTCTTCGTCTGATATCTCCTCCATTCTCTGTATATGTTCAAACTTTCCCTGATTTCCTTTTCTTATTAGCCAAGGTTATGAAAGAGGATTTAATGATTAAATGGATAGCCACGAACCACCGCCTTTACCTTTTAAGCTTAATCCGGTGGATTTCCATTTTATTATTATTATTATTGTTGTTGTTGTTGTTGTTGTTATTATTGTTCCGACAATAAAATTCCTTTACATAATTAACACTTCCACGTACTTCCTAATGTTCCATATTTTAAATTTGTCACGCACAGTCTTAAATTTTGTAGCATGTCTCAATATTTTAGACTAGGGGGTTCTTGACTACTAAGGTAAACATCTCCATATTAGTCGCAAAATATAAAATAACACAATAAATGTAATAAATTAATTACTATAAAACTATTACTCAAATAGCACATAAAAATATGGAATGCATGAAATGCAAAAATTATATTGGTCAGTGAGTTGTGAGAGGCACGGGTATTACATCCTCCCCCCCTTACGAAATTTCGTCCCCGAAATTTACTTACTTGAGAAGTTCAGGATATTTGGCTCTCATTTCATCCTCTCTTTCCCAAGTAGCTTCTTCGACTGATTGATTTCTCCATAGCACTTTTACTAACGGAATTTCTTTGTTTCTGAGCCGTTTTACTTCCCTTAATAAAATCTGTACTGGTACTTCCTCATATCCCAAGTCTGCTTGTAGTTCTACAGGTTCTCTGTTCAGGACATGAGACGGATTTGCAATATACTTCCTCAATACTGACACATGGAACACATTATGTATTTGAGACATTGATGCTGGCAAATCGAGTCTGTAGGCAACTTCACCAATCCTTTCGATAATAGGAAATGGACCAATGTATCTCGGACTAAGTTTTCCTTTCTTACCAAATCGCATTATTCCCTTCATTGGTGCAACTTTCAAGAATACTAGATCTCCCACTGCAAACTCAAGTGCTCTCCTTCTCTTATCCGCATAGCTTTTCTGGCGACTCTGAGCTGTTTTCATTCTTTCCCGAATCTGTGACACAGCTTCTGACATTTCCTGTATTACACTTGGACCTAGAAGTCTTCTTTCACCAACCTCATCCCAATGTATCGGTGATCGACACTTCCTACCATATAGTGCTTCATAAGGAGCCATTCCTATAGTAGTTTGATAACTGTTGTTGTAGGAAAATTCTATCAAAGGTAGAAATTTACTCCATTGACCCTGGAAATCTAACACACAAGCTCTGAGCATATCTTCTAACGTCTGTATCGTCCTCTCCGATTGTCCGTCAGTTTGTAGATGATACGCAGTACTGAAAGATAACTGTGTTCCCAGTGCCTTGTGTAAACTCTTCCAGAAGGTAGACAGGAATCTTGAGTCTCTATCTGAAACAATGGATAATGGTACTCCGTGAAGTCTAACTATTTCCTGTATATATATCTGAGCATAACGATCCATGGAGTAAGTAGTACAAACTGGGAGAAAATGAGCCGATTTCGTGAGTCTGTCCACAATTACCCAGATAGCATCGTGACTCTTTACAGTTTTCGGCAATCCCACCACAAAATCCATTGTAATGTTCTCCCATTTCCATTCTGGAATCAGTAAGGGTTGTAAGGTTCCTGCCGGTCTTTGATGTTCTGCTTTTACCTGCTGACAGGTCAAACACTGTTCTACACACTGAGCAATATCTTTCTTCATACCTGGCCACCAATACTGCACCTTTAAATCTCGATACATTTTGGTAGCTCCTGGATGTACTGAATATGGTGTCGAATGCGCCTCTGCCATAATATCTCTACGAATGTTATCCACATCTGGCACACATAACCGGTTTTTGAATCTTAAGATATCATTCTCTGACAACTGAAAGTCTGATGGCATCCCTGACGCGACATCCTTCTTTACTTTAGCTAAATATTCATCTGCATTTTGTTCTTGCTTAATTCTATCAAGTAGGGTAGGCTGAAGGGTTAGAGCTGCTAGTCTTGCCTCCACTATTCCAAGTTGAACAATCTCGATATTCATTCTTTGCAGGTCTAGTAACTCTGGTTTTTGAATTAAAACCATCAATGTTGTACTTTGGGACGATTTTCTACTTAAGGCATCAGCTACGACATTTGCTTTACCCGGATGATAGTTGATAACACAGTCATAGTCTTTCACGAGTTCCAACCATCTCCTTTGTCTCATATTCAGCTCTTTCTGTGTGAAAAAGTACTTCAGACTTTTGTGATCTGTGTAGATCTCACATCGTTCTCCATATAGATAGTGTCTCCAAATTTTTAGCGCAAATACTACTGTTGCAAGCTCCAAGTCATGAGTAGGGTAGTTCTTCTCATACTCCTTTAACTGTCTGGATGCATATGCTATTACTTTGCCATTCTGCATTAACACACACCCTAAACCGTTCTTCGAAGCATCACTGTATACCACAAAGCTTCCAGTTCCTGTTGGTATTGAAAGGATCGGCGCAGATGTTAACCTTTTCTTCAGTTCTTGAAAACTCTGCTCACAAGCCTCTGTCCATTTGAATGTTACACTTTTTCTAGTCAACTGTGTTAAGGGAGATGCAATTTTCGAGAATCCTTCTACAAATCTCCGATAGTACCCAGCTAACCCGAGAAAACTACGTACCTCTGAAGGATTTGTAGGTTGTGGCCAACTGTTAATTGCTTCAACTTTACTTGGATCAACTGAAATTCCTTCTCTTGACACAACATGCCCTAAAAATATTACCCGATCCAACCAGAACTCACATTTCTTGAACTTAGCGTACAACCGTTTCTCCTTTAGAACGTCCAAAACCTTTCTTAAATGCATAGCATGCTCTGCTTCATTCTTGGAGTAGATCAGAATGTCATCAATGAACACGATAACGAACTTATCCAAAAAGTCTTTGAATACCCGATTCATCATATCCATGAAAGCTGCTGGGGCATTTGTCAAACCGAATGGCATCACCAAAAACTCATAGTGCCCGTATCTTGTACTGAATGCCGTTTTTGGGATATCTTCTTTTTTAATTTTCAGTTGGTGATAACCAGAACGCAAGTCAATCTTGGAGAATATGGCAGCTCCCTGGAGTTGATCAAACAAGTCATCAATCCTGGGTAAGGGGTATTTATTCTTGATCGTAACCTTGTTTAGTTCTCTATAATCTATACACATCCGCATAGTACCATCTTTCTTCTTGACAAACAAAACTGGTGCACCCCATGGCGAAAAGCTAGGTCTAATGAAGCCTTTGTCCAGTAAATCTTGCAATTGAATCTTCAACTCTTTCAACTCTGTTGGCGCCATTCTGTATGGTGACTTCGATATAGGAGCAGTCCCTGGATATACGTCAATTACAAACTCTATCTCTCTGTCTGGGGGTAATCCTGGGAGTTCGTCTGGAAATACTTCAGGGTATTCTTGCACCACTGCTACCTCCTCAATAGTCGGACAGTGTTTCTCTTCCATACTCATAACACTTACCAGGTAGCCTTCACAACCGCTTTCCAATAGCCTTTTCGCTTTCACCGCTGATATCATGTGATATTTGAACCTTTTTCGTACTCCAATAAAGACGAAAGATGTGTCACCAGGCGGCTGAAATGTGACTATCTTGTTCTGACAATCTATTGTAGCACCATATTTCGATAGCCAGTCCATTCCCAAAATCACATCATAATCATTCATATCTAATATGATTAGATCGGCATAAAGTTCTCTTCCTTCAATAGAGATAACACATGCTCGCAGAATTTGGTTAGTTTGTTTTGACTCTCCGGAGGGGATCACTACATTGTAACTAACGTCCGCTACATCAGGTTTCCTACCCAGCCTCTTCACATACTCAGTGGATGCAAATGAATGTGTAGCTCCAGAATCAAATAATGCAAATGCAATAGTATCACAGATGGGAACTTTACCTGTTACTACAGATGTATTTGCTTCTGCTTCCTCTGTGGTCATGGTAAAGACTCTAGCTGGCGTCTTCTTTTGTGTAGCAGGGTTTGACTTCTCTGGACAAACCGTGGAAATGTGTCCTGCTTTTCCACATTTAAAACAAGTCCGATACTCTGCGAAACACTTTCCACTATGCGAACCTCCACATGTGGGACATGTAAGTTGTGTAACTGGTGATTTTCCTTGTTCACCCTTTTGGCGCTTGTCCTGATCCCATGATTGTTGTCCTGGTTTTGGTTGAGAACCCGGCCTTGGACCCTGCACTTGTAGCGGTCTTTTCTTTCCATCTCCTACAAAACGAGGTCCTTGTCTCTGTACAAACTGACGCCTAACCTCCTGAGCACGCCTAATTTTCATTTCTGCTTGTTCGGCAATCAACGCTCGTTCAGCAACTTGTGAATAAGTTACTCCATGTATTCCAGCCATACACACATCTCTATATAACTCTGGCCTCAGACCTTCTAGGAATCTCTCTACTTTTAGCGCATCCGTACTGACCATGTGCTCCGCAAACCTAGAGAGTTGCTCGAACTTGGCGATGTAGTCTGCAACATCCATTGCCCCTTGTCTCAATTGTATGAACTCGTTCATCTTCATTACTCGAACTGGGGCAGTGAAATACTTGTTTCTAAAAAGTTCTTTGAACCTATCCCAGGTCATTGTCGCCACATCCTCAATAGTTTTCATTGTGTCCCACCAGTGTCCCGCACTTCCACGTAACATGAACGATGCGCACAATACCTTTTCCCCCTCAGGAACTTTACTATACAAAAACATGTTCTCTATAGTTCTAAGCCAATCCTCCGCATCAGTGGGATCCACTGCACTCTCAAATGTTGGCGGGTTAAGCTTTCTAAACCTCTCCCCGATGACCTCTAAGTATTCAGCTCGAGGTTGCTGTTGATTTACACCATTTCCTGGTTGTTCACCCACACCCCTTTGTTGGATAAGTTGTTGAATCTGTTGCGACTGTTGTTCGACTAACCCTGTCAACCGAGCCACAATCGCTTCGAGGCCAACACCTACTGCTGGTGCATTCGGTTCTGGATCGTTATTTCCTTCAGCACCTTCTCCTCTAACGACCTCCATGATTTCTTTCTAATTTTTATTGTCCCTCTGTCACATGCCAATATGATTCATGAAATAATGAATGCAAGTTACAAATAAGTAAAACTTACTGGCATGTCTGCGCTTCAGAAGTTCTGAGCTCACGTATATAAACAGTCTACAGGGCACAAACCGGGCTCTGATACCACTCTGTCACACCCACCCTTGTAAAAACTTATTTTATACTAGTTTTTAATCTTAGCCTTACAAACCTGTATATATATATATTTTTTTTTTTATTAAAATTAGAAATTTAGAATACTATTTCAACACCAAAATCTCACCTGCTTATATTTACATAGCTCCAGATTGAGTACAAAGGTGTCCCACTCCATTCAACACCATATTTACATAAATATACATACTGAAGTATTTTAATTTGTACATGTCCAAAAGATTGTTAGAACACTAGCAAAAACATAGTGAGTCCACGGTTTAGCCCCACAGGTCGTCATTCATATACACGAGGCTTCAAAACTTGCATCAGCTCCAATAGCATGCCAGATCAGTTCACAAGCTCATGCATAGTCAAACTCACCTACAATGCAAGAACTACGTGAGCTAAAACTCAGTAAGCAGAAATCATGCATGACCAATGCGTGAATGATGAGATGCATTTCACAAACCATTTCTTTCAATACTCTCTCAAAAGAAATCATATTTGGTGGGAATTGGCTCTCGTCACTGTCACATATCTCCCAAAAATAACACTCATTGGCCACACTCGTGACTATCAAGGGTCCCTCCTTCCCCCTTATAGTCCACCCGAGATATCAGTGATGGTTGGTACGACCAAGCGGCTATCCTCCCGAGACTACCAGGGGTCCGCCTCCTGCCTGCCCCTGCAGTCCACCGGGAAGTCTACCTCTTCCCGTACCCCTCATCACAAAGGTGCTGAAGTGGGAACCTCTTCCGCGTGCACGCCTGTCACCGGAAGCATCCCGAGAGACACAATATATAATGTATTACTCTAAATGTGCCAGTGGTGACCAACCCCAAAACATTATCCACTTAAGAAATTATGCTATTTTGACTTCTTATATATACACATGTAATTCTTGAAGATGCCAATGCTCATGATTGATGCACATCAGTTTGTTTCTAACAACGGAATAAAACACTTTATACAAATGCATACAACAACACATACAACAATCAATTATCACAAATAATAAACACAAATACTATGTTCAAGCATTGTAGTTGGAGATTGATTTCTACTTACCTCTCCTCCGGAGTAGCTTTTGAAATTTCCTATTCCACAGTGGTAATCAATCTACGATAATTTTAAATCAAATCAAAGCACAATTTATTAAATTCTAAATCGTTACGTACTTTTACTCCGATAATTTCAGCTTCGTCGCATTTTGGTAATAAGGCTCTAACTTTTTATACAAAATTGATATTTATATGATTCAAGTTGAGTTATAAAGCTAACACATCGTACTACAACTTTCATGTTTTGCACTTTTCTTAATTCAGTTTGTACAATGATCAAAATTAGCTAACTAGTGGATATATTCTCCAAAAAATCTGGGCAGATTCTATTTTATTTCCATGCAATTTTTTTCTTAATTAACACAATCCACCTATTAAATTGTTGAATAAAATGCATAAGGCCTTAATATGTTAAAAGTAATCATTAGATTAATATATTATAACTTGATTCCAATAAATCTATGAAATGCTAAGATGGAGTAATTTAATTAATAATGTTAATATTCCAAAGAATTCTTTAAGGAAATCTAAATATAAGAAATGTAAACTGATGTATTCATATTAAACATGAAATTAGCTTTACCAATTGAGATAACCATTAATTTATTAACCTAATAAAACTACATATCATGAATCAAAGAATTAGCTTACTGAACCTAACTAATGTAACACACCTTATAAGGATTAAAGTAATTAAAATTTAGAAGTTCACATGGTATTCACCTTTTCTTCTTTTGTCTTCGTCTGATATCTCCTCCATTCTCTGTATATGTTCAAACTTTCCCTGATTTCCTTTTCTTATTAGCCAAGGTTATGAAAGAGGATTTAATGATTAAATGGATAGCCACGAACCACCGCCTTTACCTTTTAAGCTTAATCCGGTGGATTTCCATTTTATTATTATTATTATTGTTGTTGTTGTTGTTGTTGTTGTTGTTATTATTGTTCCGACAATAAAATTCCTTTACATAATTAACACTTCCACGTACTTCCTAATGTTCCATATTTTAAATTTGTCACGCACAGTCTTAAATTTTGTAGCATGTCTCAATATTTTAGACTAGGGGGTTCTTGACTACTAAGGTAAACATCTCCATATTAGTCGCAAAATATAAAATAACACAATAAATGTAATAAATTAATTACTATAAAACTATTACTCAAATAGCACATAAAAATATGGAATGCATGAAATGCAAAAATTATATTGGTCAGTGAGTTGTGAGAGGCACGGGTATTACACAATACATATCTAAAAGAGTAAAATATAATTGAATATTAGAATATTTAAATATCCAAACCAAACAAAACAAAAGAATAGACATGTAATTTATTTTAATATATAGTGTAAAATGTAGTTGAGATATTTCAGGAATTATACATTCGTTGAAATATACTATTTCGCTAATTTAATCAACAGAATAAATATTTAGACATGTGTATATTAGAGTTTTAGAGTTTTAAATAAATTTTAAATAAATATATGAACTCCCGATTTTTTAAATTAATGTTTAACAGAATGAATATTTAGATGCGTGTATACTAAGGCGAGCCTGTTGTTTAAAAAGAAAATGTTTGTCACATATTCAATGCATGTATATAATACAACTTTTAAAATCAATTTAAAATTATTTCATTAGTATAGATATAATAAAAACATATTATAAAATTTAGATATGTAATTTGAGATATGTGAGGAATTGAATAAATTGTATATATATGTATTCTATATTTTTAAAGAACATTATATCTATTTTTTATTTATGAAATAAATATAAATAATTTTTAAATAACTAATGTGGATATAATCACTGATTAAAAAAATTTATAATTATATATTTCAATTTATAAATCAAAGAACATTTACATAGAATATAAAAACGCCATATATCATTTTTAATAATTTGTACGATATTATTGAAACATTATAAGATCTATATTTCCGATTAAAAAAAAAAAAAGATAAACTAATGATTTTTTTTAAAGTTATTATTTAAAATGTAGTTGAGAGATTTCAGGAATTATATAATGAGTAAAATATGTTTTTACACGGTCAGAACGTAGTTACAGATGCGTGTATACTAGGGTTTTATATAGGCTGTAAATACTGGACCCTTCATCCATATCTCTGTCACACGCAAAATTTTAGTTTCAAAGTCAGTTGATACAGAAACAATGGCTCCGGTATTCAACATGGTTGATGAACTTACTCCAGAAAAAATTACTCCAGAAAAAATTACTCCAGAAACTCCAGAAAAAATTATTTCAGAAAAAAAATGTTGTGGAGGTTGATGAACTTACTCCAGAAAAAATTACTCCAGAAAAAATATGTTGTGAAACTTACTCCAGAAAAAATTACTCCAGAAAAAATATGATGTTGTGGGCGATAAGGGTTCGCTTAGGCAGAGCGTATTCAACATGGTTGATGAACTTACTCCAGAAAAAATATGTTGTTGGTTTGTTTAGTCAGAGCGTACATAGCCTATGTGGGGACTACCAGGTGAACCTTACAACTACAGAAAAAATAATTCTAAATTACGATCAGAAAAATACAAAATAATTTATCTTAGAACAAATTTACTTCAAATGGTGGAATATTTCTAAATTAATAGAAATTTAGAATGTTCATTTTTTTAAAAAATAAATTTAAATTGGTAATTTACAATCCGAAAATACTTAATTTCATTCAGTTTTTTTCTTCTCTCATCTCTCTCCCAAAATATTCGGTTTTTTTCTTCTCTCATCTTTCTCCCAAAATCTTAATATTAAATTATAATAAATTTTGGAATAGATCATACTGATTAACAATAATAAACAAACAACGAAGATATACAATCTAGAATTGCAAAAATTAAGAAAAGAATATATTTTCTTAATGATTATTCCTATATAAAGTATTTTATTAGTTTAGTTCATTAATTTTTCTTTATGTTTATTGAAAAAAGAATATATTTTCTTAATGATTATTCATATATAAAGTATTTTATTAGTTTAGTTCATTAATTTTTCTTTATGTTTATCGAAATCAAAATCCAACTTTATTTGTATGAGCTAATTGAAAGATTTGAGGTCATCTATGTCTTTAAAAATTCTAAATCCAAATTCAACTCTATTTATATGAATCAGCTCATCATATGGACTATGAAGATTCAATTCATCCTAAAATAAAATTGTATTTTCTATGTCTTTCTTAAAATTTATTTCTAATAGAGGATATTTTGTAGGTAAACTAATAAAATATTTTATATAAGAATAATTCTTAATTCTTTTTGTTGTTGTTTCTAATAGAAGATGTTTTGTACGTAAACTAATAAAACATTTTATATAAGAATAATCCTCAAGGCTCCATTTGGATGGAGGGATTTGTGCTATGGATTTATAAATTCATTGTCAAATCCACTCCATGTGTTTGGATAAAATACTAAATGAGTGGATTTGAAAATCCAGATTTTTAAATCCACCCATTTAGAAATCCAGGATTTGAAATGCTTCATTTTACACTATATTTGGGTGGATTACAAATCCTTTGACAAAGGTAGTCATTTACAAATCCTTCCTGACTCACACTTCTCTCTCCTCCCCCCTCTCTCTCTCTCTCTCTCTCGTCCTCTCTCTCTCTCTCTCTCTCTCTCTCTCTTTCTCTTCTCATCTTCTCCCTATCGCTATCTCTTCCTCTCGTTCTCCAATAAAATGCTCATAATATTTTTTTTTAATTCTTTTTTTTTTCCTTTTATCTCCAATTAAATGCTCCCAATAAATTTTTGGGATATAAAATACATAATATGTATATGTGTGTGTATATATATAATTAGAAAAAAAATTATTCGGTTAATTTTGATGTAGATAAATATTATTTTATTTAATAAAAAATATAAATTGTTAATTTAAACTTTAAAGAAAAAAATTGAATTTTACAAATATTGTATCAGTATTTTGCCAAATAATGGATTTGAAAATTTTGGATTTCAAAATCCTTTCACAAATCCACCATAAATCCAAACAAGGGATTTCAAGTCCATGGATTTCAAATCTAAGGATTTTGAAATCTATTCATTTTAAATCCCCTGACAAATCAAATCCCTCCATCCAATTGGGGCCTAAGATTATTTGTTTCTCAATCCTATTAATTGATTGAAGAATAATCCTTAAGATTATTTGTTTCTCAATTCTATTAATTGATTGATATTAGATTTGAAACTTTTTGTTTCTCAATATGTTCAATCATATCGGATTCTGGATTATGTATGTTCACTTTATTTATTATTATCAATCAGTGTGATCTATTCAAATTTATTATAATTTAATATGAATGTTTTGATATAGACAAGAGAAGCTAAATAAAAGGATGAAATCAAACAAAAAAAAAATTATGGAACAAGATACGAGGAAGAACTTCGTGAAAAAATTAAAATGTATTTTTATTAGAGGAAAAATCTGATTTTCTGGAGTAAGAGGCAATGAATGAATAATACTGCAAAAGAACACAAAAGTTTTCTTTGTAACAAATTTTAACCATTTCTTTTTTTGTTATATATTATCAAATAAAAATGCATTTTTAATAAAAGGTATTGTTCATATTAATATTGATTTACTCTTAAAAAAAATAGCCCGTGCATCGCACGGGAGTATTTACTAGTTCATATGAAACGTGGTGGATGTGTGCATACGAATGTCTTTTTAATGCTTATCCAAACGAATTTTCTGCTACAAATTCGTAGAAAATAGGTAAAATTTTCATCAAACAAACTTATAAACCTTCTGTTTTATGCTTCTGACTTTTTAACGATATTCTCATCAATTACTTTAATCAATAATTTGATGTGTCATGTAAATATTCAAAAAAGATGGATGAAAATTAATCACAAAAAGCGGGAACGCGTGCAAGATCAAAATGCACAAAAAGCGTGTGGGAGACTTAATTAATACTATTTCCGTCTCACTTAAATTTGAATAATTTTCTTTTCGATCCGTCTCATTTAACTTTGCACACCCTTAAAAAGAAAATTTCTCTCACAATCTCCATCCTCAATATCCACCTTTAAAAAAGTCGAAGATTCCCCAAAATCTACTTTTTCTTAACATCCGTGTCCAATCAACCGTGCAAATTTAGCTGAGACGAAGGAAGTAAGATATATCATCTTTTTTTAAAAAAGTACATTTATTAATATTCAGTTGTCAAATATAAATGTGATAACTATCTTTTAATAATATTTCTACTTAATTAGGCGACTTGAGACCTTCAATAATTATACGTTATTATTCAAATTATCCTACCTGTACATCGCACGGTGGACAACTAGTCTATGATTAAAATGAAATCGTTTTTTTCTTTTACAAAATTTTCATAATTTATTGAATTAACAAATAATAAGACACATGCTCCTGAAAGTATCAGATTATTTAAATTATCTAAACTTTATAACTCAACAGAAAATACAATACAAGATTTTCAATCTAAACTAAGAAAGCAGCAAAAGCCCAACCCAACACAATCTCATGTTATAAACTAAACTGATGAAAATAAATGATCAAACAATGAAAACAATTTTATTTAGGCTATGTTTATTTATAAATTTTACAGTTCGAATATGGATAGAATTATTAAATTTAAAAAAAATTATTAATTACTAATAAAAAAATTAATATATTTTAATTATTATTAACAATTTAACAATATATTATAAATTTTATCATATCCTATTCCAAAATAAATATTAGATCCATAATTTATTCAATTAAAAATTTTAAGTTCAATTTTCCTTTGTCCAAACTTCATTCATAAACAACATACCCTTAGGCTCTACAATTTCTACAATTTCAAAGAAACCGAATTTTAAGAAAATATATCTTTGTTGGAGATTAGGAAAAAGAAAGTTATTTTTTTCGCAAGATTCTTTTTCATAGAAATTATTATCAACCATTACATTAGGACTATTGTGGCGGAAAATTATGAAAAAAAACTTTAAATATTAACTAGCATCTTGAACAATCCATTTGTTAGAGTCTTTGACAATTAAAAAAAATTCCGGTCCGAATCCGTCCAAACATGATTTCAGTTAGAAAAAAAGATTTAACTATAATACGAGTCGAAATTGATATTATCTACGTTTTTATTTAGTTGTTCTTTTGACCTAAAATTATAAAATTAAGGAGTAACTAAAATGGACAATAAGTCATCAATTAATTTTTTTATATTTTCTCTAATTCTTATAATTATACCATTATTACCCTCATATTATATTTATTTTCAATTATTAAGGAATATTACTTAAGATACATGAAAAAAAAATTATTAAAAGAACAAATATTTATAAATATTTAACAAAATCTAAAAGAACAACTAATAAAAAATAGAAATAGTAATAAATAAAAAAATAGGTAGTTCTTTTTTTGGAAAGAACATTATGAAAAAAAGATGTTCTGTAACACGAATCGTAGGTAGATTAGGATACGAAATCATTTTAACATTATTATAAATATCACATTAGGAATTCTAGATAGATAAGGATAAGGATATGGAAATATATTCTGTGTTTACTTGAGGCTTGACTCAATAAAATTAAGGCCAAAATTTTGATAAAGCATACTCATTAACTTCTTCAGTCAGGTTTAACACAGCACTCTCCAGCCTTAAGTAAACATACCCTAAGGACCCGTTTACTTCGGCGTATAAGGATAACATCCTTATCCTCTTGCCTTGGATAGTTTAGTAGGATAAGAATAATCTGGAGAAATTATCCTACGTTTACTTCTCCGCGTAAAGGATGGACAAGTATAACTTTTATCTTTTTCCTATGTTTACTTTAGTGAATATCAATTAGGGTAGTGGGGGTATATTTATAATAACTGATTAACAAAGATAGAAAAGATGGGTTTCCTACCATTCTCTTCTTATTTTCGCAAATTGATAAATCAGAGATCTCTTAAAAGGGGGAAGGAGAATGCGAAAGAAGTGTTCGAATCTTCAATAAAACTAGCAGTATCTCCGTGCGATGCACGGTTTGTAAATTTAAATTAATAAATAATAAGAATTTTAATATAATAAAATATTACAATTAATATATAATAAGAGATGAAATGTTGTGTGTTAATATAAGAAGAGTCAATGAAAAATATTAAAAAAAATTGAGTAAGTTACATAATATCATATTTGTTTTTCTTAATGTAAGAATATCTCTAGCATCCATGTATATAGGTCATGTTGATTATCTTGTACAAAGGATGAGAGTGTATATATTTATATTTATAATTTTATGGGAAACGTTTATATTTATTCAAAGTATCTAAATTTTATTTCAAATATAATGTTCAAGAAATTTTCAAAAGTTTTTAGTGAGTAACAATAGCACTACATTCTAAGTTTATTAACTTTAATTTGTAGCACAAACACACTAATAATTAATCCACATAAACAACCAACAAATAATTATTTATCTTTAATTTAATTTTTTTATACAATATGCTGTCAAACTATAGATGACTAATTTAATTTATTATACAGGAAAATCACATTATAAATGAAAAAAAAAATTCTATTTCAAAAAAATAATTTTTTTTGAAAAAGAAAATATTTAAATCATAAACTGAAATTATAAAAAACTAAATAATTTAATTCTTATATTTGTATATGATTAAAAAAATTAATAGAAAGAGGAAAACAAAATTCAAATTAAACTATTTTCATAATATGCAGTTGATGGTTGATCATACAGTTGAAGTCCATATTTTATTGGATGTGTTTCTAAAGTTTGGCTGGTTAGAATTATTATTGATAAGGTGTAAGATAATGAGAATTAGAATTAAATTTTTTATTCTACAGTTAAGGATAAGTTATCCAAGATGGTGGTGGGATAATTATCCTTTATTTTATTCAGATTTTATCGACTTATTCCAAATATTCAAAATAATCCGGAACTATATATCTAAGCAAGTAAACGTAGGATAATCCAGGATAAAAATATGTTATCCCGGCTACCCTACAAAATAAACGAGCCCTAGGTATCACGGTATTGCTGCGTTCTCCTACAGACTCAAACACGCTAATCAATTTCTCGATCTACTCACGAAGAAGAACTTCTCGCTCTTTTCTTCGCAGAGAAGAAACACCTATTCAGGTTTCGTTTAAATCAATCGTTCGGAGTCAGCTTCGGAGTCGGTCGCCTAGTGCACAGTTTGGCTAAGGAGCTAAGGGTATATACAATTTCTATGCTGAATTAGTTTAGGGTTTAGGGTTCCTATGTTCTTCGGAACAACATGATTTGGGGGTTCAATTAATATAATAGTTTGGACAGTTTTTAGTGAAAATTTATAATCAGTTGGATACTTGGATTTATGGAACATATTTTATGTTCTTTTGAATTGCATGACTTTGCTTTCTTTTCATTCTGCTGAATCTGAGAACCGCCTTTAATTTTTTATTTTTTTTATATAATGTGGTCTGTGGTCTTGTTTTTCACAGCCTTGAACATCCTGAACCTTGAGCAAACCCACATAGGCATACCGAATTCTTCAAAAGCAACCGGATCTTCGTAAAAGCATTGTAGTTATGGCTACTGCTTCAGGTAATGCTTTTTGCAGATTTGTGGGTATCTCCAGTTCTCCTTTTGTCCGTTTTCTTTTTGTTTTGTTTTTGTTTTGAGCCGGTTTGTAATCCTTCTGAAATTGGGTCTGTTACCATTTGGTGTATGAACACTGGAATCCTGTTATTATTAGATTGCTATTCAGTTAACTTTCAAGCTGTTCTCCCTATCTTTCTTTTCTGCTCCCTGGTCTGCTCCCTGGTTTCTTTTCTTGGGGTATTTGGACTCTTTGATGTTGTAATCGTAACTTAATAAATTCACTTTTGGATTGGGGAATTACAGTGGCGTTTAAGTCGAGAGAGGACCACAGAAAGCAGCTTGAATTGGAAGAGGCACGGAAGGCAGGGCTTGCACCTGCTGAGGTAGATGAGGATGGAAAGGAAATCAACCCGCATATTCCACAGTATATGTCTTCAGCCCCTTGGTATCTAAATGCGGAGAGACCAAGTTTGAAACATCAAAGGAAGTGGAAATCGGACCCAAATTATACCAAGTCTTGGTATGACAGAGGTGCAAAGACATTTCAGGCTGACAAGTACAGAAAGGGTGCATGTGAAAAGTACGTTTTATTCTCCCAATACCCCCAATGTCCGTTTTGTATGTCCTTTTATGTTTCGTTCCAAAATTAACTTGTTTTGTGCTTTCTGTAGTTGCGGAGCCATGACACATGATAAGAAATCATGCGTGGAAAGGCCCCGTAAATTGGGGGCTAAGTATACCAGCAAAAATATTGCCCCAGATGAGAAGATAGAGACTTTTGAGCTTGATTATGATGGCAAACGAGATCGGTGGAATGGTTATGATCCATCATCATACAAGCTCAACGTTCAGTGGTATGAAGCGAGGGATGAAGCAAGGAACAAATATTTGAAGGAGCAACAACTTAAGAAGTTGGAGGAGAAAAACAATAGTGAAAATAAGGAAGATGGGGTCAGTGATGATGAAGATAATGATGATGATCTGAAAATAGATGAGGCTAAGGTTGATGAGAGCAAGCAAATGGACTTCGCAAAGGTTGAAAAGCGTGTCCGCACTACTGGTGGTGGTAGCACGGGAACTGTTAGGTGCATTTACATATTCTTAGTTCTGCTTTCCAATTCTATTTGTATTCTATTGTAACTTCATCGAAGTCCGCTGTATGAGTCCACCTTCTGTATTTTCTTGTTTTGGAATAAACTCATACTGGTCTTCCTTTCATCAGGAATTTGCGTATTCGAGAAGATACTGCAAAATACCTTTTGAATCTTGATGTCAATTCTGCCCACTACGATCCCAAAACCCGCTCTATGCGTGAGGATCCTCTCCCAGATATGGATCCAAATGAGAAATTTTATGCTGTAAGTGTGCTGTTTCTCATTTTTTTTAGTTAATTCGTTATATGTCTAGCTCCTTACTGATGTCGGTCATCTCAAAATTCCAGGGAGATAATATGCATAGAGTGAGTGGTCAAGCGTTGGAGTTCAAGCAGTTGAATATGCATGCTTGGGAGGCGTTTGATAAGGGTCATGACGTACACATGCAAGCAGCTCCATCACAAGCAGAGTTGCTATATAAGAACTTCAAGGTCAATAAGGAGAAATTGAAGTCTCATACTAAAGACACGATCATCGAGAAGTACGGCAATGCTGCAGCTGAAGAAGTTCTTCCACGGGAATTGTTGCTTGGACAAAGTGAAAAAACTGTTGAATATGATCGTGCTGGTAGAATAATAAAAGGCCAGGTATGATAATAGCCTCTTTTCTATTTTTCTGAACTGTTCATTCTTCGACATCTGTTTCATGGTACATGAGATATACACGTCTAGTCACCTTGTTTTCCACTTGTTGGTCTTTGTACTTGAATCGTAGTTTCAACTATTTAGCACATAAAATGTTGGAATTTGCAAGACCGGTGTTTTTCAAATCAACTGCTGGTTATTACTTATTAATAAGCATTTAATTGGGCAAAGATTGCTTGGGTTAAGAAGTTCCAAGATGTGTTTTGAAATTATTCTTCCTTTCATGATAGATAGATCTCCAATAACTATTATCTAAACATTTGAGCATGATCTTTCAGGAGAGTGCTCTTCCCAAGAGCAAATACGAAGAAGATATTTATATCAACAACCATACTAGCGTCTGGGGTTCCTGGTGGAAGGATCACCAGTGGGGCTATAAGTGTTGCCAGGAAGTAGTTAGGAATAGCTATTGTACAGGTGCTGCTGGTATCGAAGCTGCTGCAGCTTCTGCAGATCTTATGAGGGCTAATATTGCTCGGAAAGAGGCTGCTGAAGAAGCACCCGCACCATCTGAAGAGAAAAAGCTAGCAACGTGGGGATCTGAAGTGCCCGATGATCTAGTCCTAGATGAGACGAGACTGGCAGAAGCACTAGAGAAGGAGGAGCGAAGGAAGAGAGAAGAGAGGGATGAGAGGAAACGGAAATATAACGTCAAGTGGAACGATGAGGTGACAGCGGAGGATATGGAAGCATACAGGATGAAGAGGGTCCATCATGATGATCCTATGAAGGAGTTTCTGAACTAGAATTGTACAGATATAAGTTTGTATGACGAAATCTAGCAACTTTGTAGTATGAAAGAGAGCATTTGTTCTGATAATTCCTCTTTTCTTAATCCTTGGTTGTGTGTTATTACAACTTAAGTACATGATTCTACATGTAAAGCTTTTGGAAGTGCAATCGTGTGCGTACTTATCTTGCTGCTCTGTAATTGGATTCATAAAACAACCAATTACATTATGAATCCTAATACAGATTGATATATGAATAAAAATAAAAGCAAATTCGATGATCGGCTATGCTCTTCCTCCGTCCACACCACTGGTGCTTCTTTTCACTCATTGGCGGTTCGGAGATTTCGAAATCCTCTGGGTTGATTTATAGATATCATTTATAATGTGTTCTAGCAATATTATAATTTAATCATTTAGTATATATTCTATCAAGTGCATCGTACGGATAGTGTATATAATTTAGCTATTAAGTATTCTTTTAAAGTTATCTAATTTTTAATTATTTAGAAGGGTCCTATTTGTCTAATATCTAATAGTTAATAGACTTATTTGTCTCATTTTAGAAGTGTAAAGGACTATTTGAACAAAAAATAATTTAAGACCAAATTTAAGTTTGATGTATTAGTTTTGGGGTTACTTTGTACATTGTTCTAAGAAAAAATATAAAAAATTTTAAAGAGAAAAAATATAAATTGATTAAGAGAGTTATATTATGAGCAAAGATGGTAAGAAGATCAAACGGGGAGTTAATTATGAGTAGAGGTAATAAAATCATTCCGATTCAATATTTTAAACAGGTTGTATCATATAAACTTTTTTTCACAAGTACCACCGGGTTATCGGACCACCATCCCAATGGCCACCACTAATCATGAGTTGTGGGCTTCTATAAATGACTATTAACGAAACAAACGTTCGGTAAAAATCTCGCATTTGAACTTAGTTAGCTTGTTTAAACACATTTATTTTGTTCGTTTAATTATGAACATAACTTGAACATTTGATAGTCTATTCAGTAACAGCTCGGGAACATATTTAAACTCTAATAATAATAATAATACTTTTATATTGTTTATGTAACTTATTTATTTAAAATGTCAATAAATTTATTATTGAAAAAATAAAATTTAATACTTATTTTTTGTCCAAACCTAGTATTATTCGTGAACATTTTCAAACATCAAGTTAAAAAGTTCAATTCAAGCTCAGTTGTCTTGAAAATTTAGTAAATATTAGTGAACAAAACCAAAACTCGACTTGGCTAGTTAACAGCCATAGTTGTATGTTTGTTATGGCGTGATGCCCGCGAAGGTCCTGTAAGAAACGAAACGATAACTGACTGACTTGTGAGGTGGAAAATCATCTTCCACGCTCTCCTTCCCACCGGAAATAGCTGCATTAGATAGACCTCAATCCACAGCTCTCTAATGGCGGTAGTATCTGTGCGCTGCTTTAGCCCTATCCCATCCACGTCATACTCGTCTTCCTTCTCTTCCAACTATCAATGTTGCGCTGCGCCTCTTCGCAAGTCTCGCTCCCCGCGCTCAGCCTCAGTGCAGGAAGCACTTCCCGCGCAAATTAAGCCGCCGCCTACAATCACAAGTACTGAGGATGATAAGCAGCGTATCAGCGGCGGCGGAATTCAGGTGCCGAGGCAAAGATACATATCAATTCCCAAGTCGGAATTGTTGGATGCCATTACCTTCGCCATGTTCCCCTCACCGGAGGAGGCTCGTCAATTCCGTTCTGTCTCCCAGTAATTCTACTTCCACATCTTCCATAATACTATTTTACCTGTTTTTTGTTCATTTCTTCATGTGCTTAATTTTTTCCCCAAATGTTAGTTTTAAGGAGTGAGATGCCTGGCGATTGATGATTGTGCTGCAATTTCAGATTGTTGGATTCGATTCTTCACGCAGAACACAAAACCGTTTTAGAGGAAATGAGGACTGACTTTGATCTTACCCTTTCCACTAAGAACAATTTGGGAAGAGAAGAATCCAGTAATGATGACGACATAGACAGTGAACAGGAAGAAGACGACACTGACTCCAAGAATATGCAATTACCGTTTGGTTTGAATTTACTATTTAAAAATGCCAACAGAAGAAGTCCTATCAATAATTCCAGGTATTTTCATGCACTATTTATTGCCACCAATTTTGTGCTTAGGCTCAGTCAAGAAGATCATAGTTGTTTAAACAGAAATGGGAATGATTAGTAATATTAGTTTCAACAGCAACCCCAGCTAATTGCAATCAATGAGAAACAGGGTCTGTAAAATCTTATGTTTTTAACTAGTGCACCATATACACGTTGATCTTTCCTGAAGAAGATCATACTTGGTATCATCTTCTTAAACAATAGAATTCTGTTATTTCCGGTATACTTTCACTTCTAATGCAACAGACGTGCATAAACTAAATTAGGATTAATGTCTTTTCTTTTTGGATTAACTCTCTAAAGTATGATTGCACTGCAACTTTGCTTAAATATATTAGTTGAGATTCTATCTGCACTTAATAATACATCCGTCCGCTTGATAATTCAACATGGTAGCTAACAGTGACAGATCCACCAGCACCAAGACATTGTTATGACATCCATGCTGGATTAGTAACATTGTAGGTGCTGTGCTTATTAATTTTATCAACTCCGCGGTGACTGTTAATTTGTTAAGATGATTGTATAACCAAATTGCAATACCATGTTGCTTCTTGTATTTTATGATTGCTAAGAAGTACTTCCTGCAGATGTCTGCTCTACTTACTCCGCAGTTTCTGAGATATCTCAATTATTATACGGTCTTTTTTCCAGCAACCTCTCAATTTCTTCTGTCTTAAATTATTTACTTATTACAATTCTCAGTGAGGGACTGTTCCTGTGAACTTTTTTAGCATTCTCAAGCTTCTCTCAAATTTCACTTAATGTTTAAATTGTGTTTAGATTTTCCATCCCAGGTCGTTTTCAACGTGCGTTCACGAAGTTGCTCGACAATGCCGAGTTTGAGGAGTTATCTCCAAGGGATTTGATTTTGACATCTGCACTAAATACCGATTATCTCCTTACATTGCCAATTTATATTGACTGGAAAAGAGCATCTGAGTCCAGTGCTATCATATTCAGGTAACTGAATATACGTGATCTTATCATTTTGCATGCTCCTCCCGTTTCGTCAGTTATGGTAGTTCTTAACCCTGTGCAGTGGAGAATGTAATATTCCAGTTGGACAGAAGCAGAAGTACATATTATGATTTCTTATATAGTTCATGTAAATTAGATATATTTTTCCGTAACACAGACAGTTCTGTTTTTTGCATAGAAAGATTGGTGAATCAAGCATTATATGTTACACAACATTATCAATTCTATTGTTTACTAAATTATAATATTATTCCCTTAAAAGCTATCTAAGGAGATTCCTTTTTATATTCCCACTCATTTCTTCTCTTTTTTGTCGTTGGACTCATCTGGTATAGACCTTGCTTGATGGAATATGGCAGGTCATTCACTCTTCCCACATGATCATTTTTCTATACAGGCGGGGATATACAACTGAGAGGCAAAAGGGCTTGCTAATTGTTGAGAAATTGGATTACTTGCAATCAAAGTTGTTGCAGAACATTTTTTTCTCTGTCGCTAAACCATTGGGGAGATTAGGTGTCTGGTTAGATGAGGTAACTGGTATAGCTTATGATGTTTTTAGTTCTCTTTTGTACCAGTTTTATAAGTCTTTATTTTGTCAGACTGGTTTAGCGCCTGTGCAGTTTATTTTTCGTGGTGAAATAAAATGACACAGGTCTGAATAGGATCGGTGCTAACAAAATGGTTGACATGTTCACCAGCTGTATGCTTGTATCTTGACATGTTCTATATTTTTCTGAAACAGGTATTCAAGAGCATTATTCAGAAACAAGATACAGGAGTTTTAATAAATAAGTTCAAGCTGTGGCTTGAGGAGTTGTCTCTTCGTTCCTATGATGAGAAAATATATGATGACCTTAAAGGAATTGAGTTCTTATCCAGTGACCTGCCAATCTGGGTGGCTGCACAGAAAGCAGTAAGTCGTTATGAAGGAATCCTCTCGGAAGTTGGGCCACGTGAGAGGCTCTTAAGGAAGTTTCTGGCATGGATTGGCCTAATACCATCAACTCCTGAACAAGCATTTGACCTTCACTCAGACAGTAGTAGTTCTGAGTCCAATCTAAGGTTCGTTGTGGATTGATAATATTCCATTAAACTTCTGGATCTATTTCTTATTTATTCCAATATATTAAAATGTTCATGTCGATTGAGCTATACATAAAGGCTGGGGTGCCTTTGGCTATATTAGATATGTTTGCACTTTGATGCAATAGCAACCCATCCAAAGAGGAAGTTAACAACTTCTCTACATGAGTTACTTTTAGAATTTTCAATATCTTGTAGTATATATAATTACAAATGATCTTTTTATTTGCACAGCCCAAGTTTCTTACCAAGGATATCTCTTAGTGACATATGGAAACCTGCATCACCTAAATCTTGTGGAAATGACTTCAGGAAGATGTTAAAAAACGCCATTTCAATTCTATTTTCACAATCTATTCTCCAGGTACGTTATATGCCCGCGATGTCAGCTAATCCCTATGATTGAACGTTGTTGCTTCCTTTTCTGTGTTTTTTGTTTGTAATCATCATATCATCTGTACTATGGAACTGGTAAAGACATCTGTTATGGAACTGGTAAAGACAAAGTAAATGAGGTTTTTCTGTCATGTTTTACAATATTTGGGGAAATGGACAATTGTAATGGAACTAGGAATGTGATGAATATTTCTTTCTGAATCATTATTAATTTGCAGCCCTTCCCGACATTTGATCTGCACAAAAGGGAAACATGTCCATCTGCTCCACAGGGTCTTTCTACTTATTCTGTTAATTATTATTTAATCTATTTGCCATTTGGATAAGAGGCTGGTTAACTATTTGTATAAGCATAAAGCACTTCTGTAAAATTTAAAGATCCGTCTTATGTTGAATAAAGATGTGTTCATCTAGGAGCCGGCATTCCAAGAATTAATCTTGCTTTACACTGAAGACATTGGAGAACGTGAAACAACGGATGAAGCCAAGGTGCCCTCATTGCAAATGAAAATCTACGAGAGAATTCCTATTCCAGATTTGCCAGTAAATCCTTCAGCACTAAAAGCCTTCTTATAAGCAATGATTTGTATCAATGAATAATAAATTTTGTATTTTTGTAGGTTGTTTTTCCTCACAAGAAGCTGTCTTTCCGTATTATTGACACGGTAAGCAGAATATAAACTAATATACTGTTTCATAGCCCAAAACCCCTTTTACCACTTAGGAGTATCATATATTTCCTAATTTGCTTTTTTTTTTTGTGCTATAAACTCTAAGACAATAGAAGAGTGTGATACTCGAACATCAATAACTGTACTATCTGGTATAGATTATGGAGTAATACTAGTTTATAAGAGAGTGGAATGAACTTCTGTAGTACCTTGGATTGGTGTAACTAAAAGATATTTTGTGTTATAATTTGCTATTTTGCTATTTAGAGCTTATTGCCTGGATCTGGATGTCTAACTAAAAGATATTTTGTGTCCAAAAGGAGGTTATTGTAACATTCCACATGCATTGCTGGAGATAATTACAACTGGTCTATAATGTGTGAATGGACTTCTCGACAACTTGACTTATTAATTTCCCTAAACTTTGTTTTGACAAATAAATGTCAAATCATTTGAGGAAATTGATGCACTCTAAAGATACTTCAGTTGCATTCTGTTAAGCAACAAAAATAAATAAGATTAAGGTTGATATAGATCTTGCACTTTTCTGTAGTTCCAAAGACGCCGACTCTTGATCGAATATCCCTTTTCTTTGTAGAGTTATCAATATGTTGTTGAATTTCATCTTTCAACGTATTTCCGCTGTTCCTTAAATAGAATAGTTGCCAATTTTGCGAAATGATATAGTAATGACAAACTTGAGCATTGTCTGCAGGTACGGCTGGATGTTGCAACAATATTGGGACTTCTGGCATACTTCTTCAGTTATAAATTTGAAGACATATTATCTTCCCCGTGAGTAATTGTACTATCTTAATTGCTTGTCTCAGTAGTTTTTCTCTGTCACTGGTCCTTAAGTTCTGCTTCATGATTGATAGATTTACTTAATATAGTTTTAGGTCCACGGTCAATGTGCTTAGAGAGGCACTCATGCATGGTTAACCGCAAACTATGCGTGTAGCTTGTGAACATTAGTCATCAATGCTGGACCATCATACTACGGAATATTTGATAACTGTAAACTATAGGGAAGGGAATAGATAAAATTAGGTAGCGACGCCTACAATCTTCAGCACTACAGAGAAGGAATGAAGGATGCTTCACATGCAGAATATTGTTGAATTAGGACAACTACCTCCATGAGATTAAAGTAGTGTATTTGAATAATTAAAACTTAATTCCTGACTAATCTGGATTCTGATGCTAGTCCATGAGTAGTTAAGACTAGCCTATGATTTACTAATGCGAATTAAGTTTGAGAGCTGCATGCTGCCAAATCGAGAAGTTGTTTTCTGACTTGCATAAAGTTTTGGCTGCCAGAGAGCATTCTATGACGGGCCTTCTCAATCAAATTGTACAAATAGATGCTTTTCATTACTTGTATCTCACCTCATGTTATAGCCTATAGGATTTCTTATAGTTCCCTTTCATTAATTTTCCTAGAATAATGCAATCATTTAGTGGCTGTATAGCCATAGTAAATCTGGGTTACTGATGGATTATTCTACTCTAATTTCTAACTCAATCGTTCAAGAGCTGGTCTGCTTCTTCCCATTCCAAAAACGTTCTCTTCACATCTAGAGTCTAAACTGTCTGCAAATTACCTACAATTTCAGATGCAGAGGAGATATAATGGAGTTTGACTCTTTATCTAGATTTAAAACATTTAGACATTAAGTCAAAGTCTCTAAGCTATTAAACTTTCCAAATGCAAGATATCCTGTAATGTCTTGCGTCAGTTGCAACTACCTTGCAAACTAATAACTTAATTTCTTGTTGCTTACATGTCAATCATCATTATTCCCAGAAGCAAGTCATGTGAATGCCTGATTCTTCTGATCATTAGAGTTTGTAAGTTTGTCTCGCTTATTTGGTTGCGCAGATCTGCAGTTATGTTAGATGTGATTGCAGCCAGTGCACTGGTGTTATATGTGAGTCGTGTACTTTTGGGCTACAAACAAACAAGGGATAGATATCAAGTGAGCTTGGCACTTTCCTTTCTTTTACTTTGATTACTTTTTATTCCGAGCAAAGGGTGCACTTTGCTGAAGCTCACCTATTTAAAGATTTTTTCAGCTTCTAGTCAATAGGACGCTTTACGAGAAAACAGTAGCAAGCGGCTTTGGTTCCATTCATTTTCTTCTTGATGCTTCTGAACAGCAGCAAGTGAGAAAACTCTAGACTTGTAGTTAGATATTAATTTCTGTCAAGTGTGATCCTCCATAAAGTGTGCTTAGTAGATTAACTATGTACCTCATTATTTTCATTGTTGGCAGTACAAAGAAGCCATTTTGGTATATGCTATCCTACTCAAAGCCGAGAGCAGCCAGGTTAGTCCTACAGCCATATCTTTCGGCCTTTTTCTTCTCATGCCATAATGTGAGAATTGTGAAGAATCTGGTTGAATTTAGGTGACAAGCACGAAAAGCATTGGACATAAATGTGAGACATTTGTATACGATGTTTTTCAAGAGAAGGTAATTTTATTCTATATCCTACATAAATTTATGCATACATACGGTATGAAGATGGATGGATGGGAATAACGGTGCAGGTAGAGATGGGAGTGGATAAGGCGATAGAGACACTGGTGCGGCTGGGGGTCGTAGCGAAGAAGGTTGTTGATGGAGGAGGAAGTGTCGTAGTGCAGGCTTTGCCTTGTAGCGGAGCTTATATGAATCTGCGCAATCGTTGGTCGACTCTAATCAACTAACTTTAGCTAGCTTGTATAGTTGTTATTAGTGCTTGCTCTACTCTACTCTGCAGCTTCACATTACCATCCTTGGCTGGCTTTTATTTATCCATTTATATGGAAGCTAAGGTCCCAAGTGATTGTTGATAGACATATAAGTAAAGCTAAGGTCCATTTCGCCTTTCTAACATACTGCAACTCTTCCTTTGTTCTAAACAAGATTGTAAAAGTCACTAGTGAGACCCACCAACTAATTAAGACGGATTGGTGTATAGTCGTGGTTAAGGAGTGGAACATTAGAAGTGAATATAGATAGTCAATAAAGTCTAATTTCTAGACGAGAGTAGTAGGTGCTAATCGAGAAAAACAAAACAATTCTCAAAAAACAAGTGCAGTGCAATACCTTTTCCCAAATAGGATAATCGGCTGGCCATGACAGGCTGTAAATGCATGTAAAATTACACAAAATATGCAATCAGGTGAAATAATATATCCATATTACTCTAGCCTATGAACATCTGTCCATATCCCTCGAGATAATATCTTTTGTAAAAATTCTCGACCACTGATTTTGCAAAAAAGTCTTGACTAATTTTGACTACTCACGATATAGGCACTAAGTTTTTGTTGATGTTTATGTTTATTTATTTATTTATTCGATTCTTTCCCACCTAATCACATTTATGCTTCGTTCAACTTCAACTGATCGATGGATCCCAGTTTATTGTCGGACTAGCGGCCAACTACTTTTATAACATTGGAATAATGTTTCAAACTGAGTATTTGTGGTTTGTAACCAAAATAATATAAGACCAAAGGCCAACAAAATAATCATAATTTCGACATGGATTCCGATATTTTACATGTCTTAATTTTGTTTTGTAAGATGATAGCGGAAGATTACTAATGATTTTTTTGGGGGGATTCCACAATCATTACCTTCACCGTAAAATGGAGTAGTGATGCTAAATGATTGAGGTTGGATCACTTGTGGAGTTGGTTAAAATTCATGTGAAACAAGTGCACATTATCCTATATCAGTGATCACCTTGATTGCATAATCCTGTGCTAGTTAGTTGGTTACTACTCAATTAGGTGATTCAACTGTTTACTTATAATTTGATTGAAATCAACGATTATTTTTTGTTTGATCTCAATTCACTTTTACGTGAATGGTTGAATCATCAAATTAGATAGTATTCAATTGAATAGCATATATTTTTTCACTCTCTATCTTTTTAAATTTTTTGACATGGACCGATTATCACCGTAAATGTCTATGCGTGAATTTTGTAATTTCACCGTACGAAGTTAAATTATATGTTGTGTCAAAAAATCCAATGGACTCTCCATCTAATAAATGATATTTTTGCTTGTCCGTACGTTTAAGTGTTTAACTTTAGTTTTAAAAAGTCAAATTAATTTGATAATTTAAAGATCGGAAACATATTATTAAAATCTAAAATATGATAAGAACTGAAAAGTATTTAAAAATCCAAAAAATATTTAAAAATTTTGAAAATAAATTTCAAAATCTTAATTTCTTAAAGAAATTCTCATATCTTTTCTAATATAATTTTTGGATTTCTTGAAAATAATATATGAAATCTTAAAATTTATTTGAATAAAATTGAAATTATTCTAAAAATGTAAGAATTGTCTTATAAGGTTGATAAATTAGAAAATCTGATTTTAAAAAATACACAAAAAAATATTTAAAATTCCAATATTAAATTTGCAAGCTTTTCAAATAATTTTAGTTATTTTATTATTTTTTTAAGATTTACTGATACATATTTTCAGATTGAGTAGGTCTTGGGTGCACCCAACACACAATAAGATTTTTGTACACTTCTCATTTTAATTTTGGAATCAGATATATATCTAATAATCGTATATATTATATTGCGTAATAGTATATATTAGAGTTACATATATAATTTTTTAATAATATATTATGTTATTTAGTAATATATGTTATATAGCGTAATAATATATATTATAGTTACATGTATAATTTTTTAATAAATATAATATGTTGGCTAATAGTATATATTATGCTTGCTAACAGTATAAGTTTATTAGTTACAGGTAAACATATTTTTTTAATAATATATAATTTTTTTATAATATACTCCCTCCGTCTCGGTTAACTTGTCACAGTTGACTGGACACGGATGTTAAGAAAAAACAGATTTTGTGGAATCTTTGACTTTTGTAAAGGTGGACTTGTCACAGTTGACCGGACACGGATGTTAAGAAAAAACAGATTTTGTAGAATCTTTGACTTTTGTAAAGGTGGAGATTGAATGTAGATATTTTGAGGGTGGAGATTGTTGCCTTTAATTTCCATTTATGGGTGTGATAAGTTAAGTGGGACGGATCAAAATAGAAGTATGACAAGTTAACTGGGACGTTAACAAAACTCGAACCCAGACCACCACTACACGTGCAAGTAGGTGTTTATCCACCAGACCACCATCTCATATTACACAAAACACGGTGCAAATATATGTCTAATTTTAAAATTAAAAGTGGAGAGTCTAATCTATTTTTATTATAAAAGTGTGAGTTGTTTCTTACAAAATTTGATTTGCCTATTATATCCTTAATGAATTTGAATTTTTAAGGTTAGTTTGGTAACTATATTTTAAAGTTTTATTTATAAACTATATCTTTGAATCTTTTTTATATATAGTTAGACAAAATTTGATTGGCCTATTATATTATTGATGAAATTTAGTTTTTAAGGTTTGTTTATTAACTATATTCTCAAAGTTTTATTTATTTGGTTAGAGCCCTATATAGTTCATCTATCAATTCATAGATATGATACCCTAAAAAATTCGTGGATATGATATGTAATTCATCTAATGGCATAAGTTAAACCTACATATTAATCATATTCTATATATATATTTTTTATTTTTAATAATATATATAATATTATTATTTTTATTTATTTTTATTTTTAAGTTTCTTTATAAATTTATTATTTCTTTTATAATGAGATTCGTTTATATAATTGTCAAAAAAAAAAAAAAACTATAGAAAAAAAAAAACCATTAATTAGCAAAATATTAAGGCTAATTAGTAACTTTATTTTTTAAAGTTTTATTTATGTAGTAAGATTCATTTTACAATTGAAATTCATCTCTCAAGTCTCAACTTATGAAATTTTCTATCACACTTAATATAATATATAGTTCGACTGATGATATAAGCTGAACCTAAATATTAATAATATATTATTATTTATTTGTGATAAAAATACATTATATTCTTTTTATTTGTTTATATTTTATTCGATCCTTCATAAATTTCTAATAATTTTTCTAACTGGTTTCTTCTATAATTGAAGAGAAATGAGCAAGGCCGATTAGCACAAAGGTACTTACAATAAGTAAAATTACTTTAGTATATGATTATTAGGATATTGAATAATTGAAGTTACACAAAAGATATTTATGTATTTATAAGAAAATTATAGAAATTTAAACATATTATAGGACTTTTTAGTAACTTCAAAGTTTGACTTTTTAACTAGGATAATGATTCCAAGACTTTTAATTTCGAATAATGGTACTTTAGAGTTATTTAGAAATTAAATGTTTGCAAAACTATTAAATTTTTGTGTTTTCATGGTGAAAAAAATACTAAAAGGTTTTACGATTAGCAACAATAAGAAAAAAAAAACTATACACATAAAAATTAGAACAATTGAATAATAGTAAAAGCTCTTATTTATCATTTTTCATTTTCGAGATATTTTTATTTTTAGTTTACTTTTTCTTTTTAATTTAGGTACGTAGTTATAATATATATACTCATTCTACTAACCATAACAAAAAAAAAAAAAAAAAAAAAAAAAAAAAAAAGAATTGACAGGACAACTATAGGCGATCATATTCCTTTTATTTGCTCTTAAATTTTGTGAATCGATCTTTCTCATTTCTCTACAATTGTAAAAGAATCCAATTAGAAGAACTATATGAAATTTATGAAGAACTGAAGAAAGTATATTAAAAAATTAAAAAATAATATAATGTATATTACTAAAAAGGAATAAGAATATAAGATATTATGAATATTAAAGTACTTTAGTTTATGGTTCTCAAAATATTAAATAATTGAAATGTACACAAAAGATATTTATGTATGTATAAAAATTATAGAAAATTAAGCATAGTTTAATAGGAGTTTAATAGCTCCAAACTTTGACTTCTTTGTTAGGATGATAACCACAAGAATCTTAACTTGCAATAGTGGTATACAATAAAGATATTTAGGTACTAAATGTTATATTAAGATTTTTGTGTTTTCATGGCGAAAAAGTACTGTTAGATTTTAGGATTAGCAACAAGAAGAAAAAATCATATACATAAAAATCAGAACAATGAATAATATTGAAAACTCTTATTGATTTAATTTATCATCTTTAATTTTTTGGAGATAATTTTTTAGTTTACTTTTTTTTTTTTTAATTTAGGTACGGTACATAGCTATAACATATATATACTCATTCCAATAACTATAACAAAAAATATGTTGACAAGACAACGATAGTGTATTATATAATATTTAATTTACCACAATATATGAATGACTCAAGATTAATAATACTTATATGATAAAATATTTAAAATATGTAAAATGTAATAGTTTAATATGATTTCAATAGTTATAAGTTTGACTTCATAGTCGAATAATAGACACAAGATTGCTGACATATGATCGTACTTATATTTTTTTATTATATAAAAATGATTGAAAATTAAATTAAAAAAATGTCATTAAAGAATTTTTGAAAAAAATAGATGAAATTAAACTAAATCTTTTAGTCTATTTAAAAAATGTAAACGTTATATGTCAGAACAATATGTAAATGATTCACAATGATTTATATTACTATGTATAAATTATTAACAAATTCTTACATAGTGTTTGATCATAAATAAAACAGTCAACTCTTATTATAAATATAAATTAGAATAATACTTATCTAATAGTAACAATTTATTTGTCTAAATTTGAATATTATAAATTTGCTACTTGCAATAATCTCCCTAAATTTCTAAATTATTGAAGTATCAATATTATAACACTGGGAAAAAATAATAGAATTTATATAAGTTATCTAATGAAAAATAAGATTTGAATATGTAATATTTAGACTAAAGTGTAAACTATTGAATTGATCAAGTGTTAGAGCATAGTATTTAAACTTCATTATAATATAAACTTGAAGCAAGTACTAAAATGAAAGAATAAAATGACATTGCATGTGAAATTGCTAAGTTATATTTTAAAATTGACTTTTGAATAAGTAAAAGGACATGTTAGAAAATTGTATGTATTTTTGTGTATACCACTTTATCAAAGTCCAACAATGGAATGCATGGTTTAATCATGTATATATAAGACTTTTAAATGGATGTGTAATGTTTGAAAAAATTAAGAGTATTTCACTATAACTAAATAAGGAATTAAAGACATTACAAATTATGAAAAACATTTATTATATTTTATATAGATTGTAGCATGTGTCTTGATTGAAGATTGTGAGACACTATGTATATAGTCAACCTTCCATAAAAAATATTATTTATTTTGTAATTATACTATAGTATGATTTTTATTTTAAATCACACATAATTTTTAAATTTCGACGTTGCATTGAGAAAATAATTAAGGAAAATTGAAATAAGCAATCTTAAATCAATAAGTACATTATATTAAAGAGGGTTATACTTAATAATAATAAAAAAATTAGAAAATAACTTTCATGACAAAAGTTGGATGTTGGACCTTGATACTAAGTTGCTGGAAATTTTTCCTCACATTAAAATATGTAAAGAATTTTATGTGCAAATGTATAGAAATCGAAATTATTTATTAGAGAATTATAGAAAAGTACATTAGACCTAATATTTTGTGTGTATATAAACAAATAATTGACTTATGAATGTCAGTTGATGATATAATGAGACAATTAAAAATGTGTTTTTCTTCAAATGTCAGTGATTTAGTGCAAAACATAAAAATATATGCCTCATTATTCCGTATATAGTTTTTCAATCATCGTATATTTATTCAAGATATATTAATGATGATCGAGTCTGTGTATAATAAGAAGTAAACAATAGTTTGAATAAATCAAATTTTACATGTATAATAGAAAATTTTGTAAGACTAAATATTTCTACAATATATCATGGCATGTCGTTTTTTACGAATCTTTTAACATTAATTATTATAACTTATTTTATTAAGACTAAGGTTATTTAACTTTTCTACTTCTCTTTTGTGATTCTTTTAGTTCTTAGTTGATTCAAAATTATGTTTGTTCAATGAATTAATTTTTATTACATTGAATATCTACGAAATTATGTATATATATTACAGTGATCACAATGTACAATTATTTTATGTTCAAATTAAATTTTTATTAAATAATAGTAAAAAATTATAACCACGTGCAACGTACGTGCGTAGTGCTAATTCTAAATTAAAAGTGGAGAGTGTATTAAAAGCGGAGAACAACAAGGGGTCGCAGGGTTTCAAACCCGCGCCCTAAAGGGCGGCAACATGCGCCTTTACTTCCTAGGCCAGCGCATATTATGTGCCACCAAACATGCCTTAATACATACTACTTCCGTCCTGGCTTAATTTGTCTACTTTGATCGGGCACGAAGGTTAAGAAAAAATAATTTTTTTGAATTTTTTTACTTTTTCAAAGGTGGAGATTTTGAGGATAGAGATTGTGAGAGAAATTTTAATTTTTTGGAGTGGCAAAGTTATTTTGGACAGATAAGTAGACAAATTTAGCCGAAACGAAGGGAGTATATTATAATTTGCTTAAAAAGAAAGAAATAAAGAATAAATCTATTGTGTGTTGAGTGCAAAAACTTTTGCCTTTCTGATTTGTAAAATAGCCTAAGATTCTCTAAATCATTTTTAGACTTTTTAAATCATTTTCAACTTTTTAACTAATTCTTTTATTCTTCAAACTACTTTAAGATTTTCTAAAGTCATTCTCGCGTTTTTCTATTCATCTTCAGAATATTTAAATAAATACCCACTTTTTAAATGATGTTGCAATTTATTAATAAAATTTAAGATTTAAAATAATAATAATAATATTCTGTTGAACTACACGCCATCAGCCAGTCAGACGAAGAAAACCCCATCAACACCTTTTTCTCACACTTTCCACAAAAGATATTAGCAAAGATAATAAATAATATAATAATAATAATAATAATAATGATAAAAAATAAAAAGAAAAGTAAATTGATTGATGCACATGTACATCGTGCTGTTTTTGGTAGTTTGTTTGGTAGGTAAGCCATCAAATTCACAATACATTTCCGCTCATTCAGAAATACTCACTAAATAAATAAACATTTCCGGTGATTAGTTAATAGCCTTACGCCCCAACAACCAATTCTCTCTCTCTCTCACAAATCATCAAACATGATGGGGGCGATCAAGGCCGCCATTGCTGATGGCCTCATTACCTTCCTCTGGATCTTCTGTGCCTCCTCTTTAGGCCCTGCCACTTACGTCGTCGCTTCCACTCTCGGTCTCGCTCAAGGCCTCTCCACCCTTCTCATCACAACCACCCTCATCTTCCTTCTCCTCTTCATATTTGGATTCATCGGAGATCTCCTCGGCGGCGCCTCCTTCAATCCCACAGCCACCGCCGCCTTCTACGCCGCCGGACTTGGTGGCGATGATTCTCTCCTCTCTGCTGCCATCCGCTTTCCTGCTCAGGTCATACCTAATTCACCTCTACCTACTCCTAATTAACCACTCCAATCTGCTGTTATGCTCGAATTAGGGCTTCACACACTCTATTCATGGAGAATTATGCAGTAATCACCCTTTCTGACACTTCACAGTAGACTCGCTAGCTTTTTCTGTAGATTCGTTTTTGTTAATTTCAGAATCACAATTTTCTGCATGTTTCTGTAAAGGCGAACTGCGGCAACTCCTCAAGCATGATGAACAATTATTCAAGAGTCCCCTAAATATGTTTGAGTATTTTAATGTTTTCATTTCCCCCTTCACATTTTAATGGTGAGTAAAATTAGATTACTGCTCGGGTCATACCTAATTCACCTCTTCCTGCTGCTAATTACCTACTCAAATCTGCTGCTATCTCGAGGTAGGGCTTGATACACTCTGTTGATAACTAATTATGCAGTAATCACCCTTTCTGACACTTTCACATTTTTTTTGACGAATTTATGGACACTTGGATATGTTTGAGAATTTTAATGTTTACCCTTTCCCCTTCACATCTTCATGGTAAGTAAAATTACATTATTTGCTGTGTGTTACTCGACAGACAGCGGGTGCAGTGGCTGGTGTACTTGCGATTACGGAGGTTATGCCAGTTCAGTACAAACACATGCTTGGGGGCCCTTCTTTGAAGGTTGACTTGCACACTGGGGCAATTGCAGAGGGGGTTTTGACTTTCATAATCACATTTAATGTCATCCTCATTATCATTAAGGGCCCTAGCAGCATTTTCATAAAGAACTGGTTGCTTGCTATGTCAACTGTGGCTCTTGTACTTGCTGGATCCAGTTACACAGGACCTTCCATGAATCCTGTTAATGTAAGTATTGCATCCTCCTATATTTTTGGAAATTATATCAAATAATCTTGTCTTTGATGGATACATTCATTTCAAGGCATGCTCCATTTGATTCACATGCAGTTTCTTGTCCAGTTTTCCCTTGATATTTGTGCTCATTTCAAGAAGATGCCTCTGAAATCTACTTTAGATCTTTCTTCGATTTTTGACCCTGTTGTTTGAGAATACCATGCATGTCCATATATCCAAGAGATAGGGGCTTGACAAAATATAGCTTTTGACATTTTTAGAAAGTGAAAATGGTGAGGCTTAACTTTATTGCAGATTCGACCTTTGTCATTGTGCCTGTACGTTTGTACTCTCACATAGTTAAGACTTTGCCATTCATTTTAGTGCTTGTTTGCATGCCAGGCTTAACTAGGTCCACTTTTAGGAATTGCTTTTTTGCATGCCTGGTTGTACATCAGTTTAAGTCATGCGAAACTTTTTCCAGATTAACCACATTATGCTACATTGAATACGATGACGAAATTCTCTTGAATTATTTAATTTCTGGTAGGACTGAGCCTAGACCTAATAGAGCAATTATCTTGACCAACAATTAAGGCAAAAAGAAGTATTTGAAATTATTTTTATGTCTTTAAACAATGTGCAAGATTCGTACAATGCTTCATTTATCAAAGTATGTGATAGTACTGATATGTCAACTTTCTTATTAAAGAATATGTTTCTGGTGTAAGCAGTAATGATTCATTATGGATGAGTTCTTTCCATATAACAATTGACATTCAAGATTATTCTATCGGACCATAAGATGTGCTTGTTTTTAGGCTACTCTTTGGTTATTTGTATATTCGAATCATTCTGAATTTGCATCACAGTATGTACATCATTCTTCATATGCATGATGATACATGTTTTTCTATTCTGCTCTTTTACATTCTTTTTCTGCTTAAGCAAGAACCTTTCAAACCCCTTCAATTTGTGTGTGGATATTCAGGCATTTGGGTGGGCCTATCTAACTAATAATCACAACACGTGGGAGCAATTCTACGTGTACTGGATCTGTCCGTTTGTGGGAGCAATAGTGGCTGCATGGACTTTCCGTTTTCTGTTTCCTCCCCCAACAAAGCAGAAGAAAGCTTGAGAGGATTTCAAGTAACTAAATGCCTGTAGATATTAGTTGATTATCTTCTGGCTTGTTTTTTTTTCCAATTAATGGCAGTTGAATTCTATTCTTCCAGCTAAATGCAAATAATAGCTGGCAAGACCTTCCCCTGGTAGATTTAAATTGGCTCTAAAACTTGAGTTTAATGCAAAATGTCTTTGGGCATCTTTCCTTAAATGTGTTGGGCAGGGCATAAAATGGGCTCTTCTTTTTATTTTTTATAGGAGAAAAAGGAGCTCTTCTTCACTTATTAGCAGAGGCTACATTTTCTGCACATAAAATCAACGTCACATGGGGTTGTTCGGCTGAGTTTATAAGCTTCTTAAGATATCTATAAGATGATTACGAGCTTATAAACTCACTTAAAGTGTTTAATAGAGATTACCTAATTGTTTATTATATTTTGATCAGTTTTTTAAGTATGATTTGACAATATTCTTTGAGATTTATCACATTCTATCTCAAAACAAACATTATATTTAGAATCCATACAACCAACATTCTTATGGATCAATTCTCATGTACACCAGGTGTAATTTAGATCACGGGTTGTGTGGAGTTCTTCATCAGAAGATATTATTATTTTATTGAAATTAATTACTTGTATTATAGAAAGATCACATTTTATTATAATACATTTCAATACATTTTTTCGGGACAAGTAATACCTTTTAACATAAACACTAATATCTTATTCATAATAAAAAGCTACACACTATGTGGATCTGCCTGCAAAACTGGATCACGTGGTTCTTAAATCCGATGAAAAGCTACATACGTTTTGTGGATCCGTTCGCAACTCGGATCGTATGGATTTTATATCCATTCAACTTGTGCATAAAAGTTATTTTCCTAAAAATGTTTCACAACTTTAAAGTTAACTATTTATTTCATCCAAAAATAAAATCTTATGAACTTATAAGTTCTTTCTTTATAAATATGATGCCAATACAAATATCTAAACCCCTCGATATCTGATTTACACAATGAATTCAACAATTTATATTTAGAATAAGAGTTACGTGACGGAAAAAAAAATGGAGGAGACGTAAATGGCTGGGGGAATGCGACGTGTAACGATTCCAATTCCCAAGTGCCATAGCTTTTGGTTTGTGGGCCATAGCTTTTTATCTGCTAATCTGCTATCCCGAATACGAGGATACTGGCTGGCAAAATTGATCCGGTTCGATGGATACGTCTAGCCCTTCGGATATTGTAGATAGGATGGACATCAATTTCAACTCGATAGACTGAAAGTTTGACGGACCATTCTTAATAAATTAAGGAATAAGTCGGATCGGACTCGATAATTTTTTATCCGATTAATTGATCTGATAAGCTACGCCTAAAAGGGCTAGGCCGCCTAAATTGTCACATCTAGGTACTGGCCTAGTGGAAGGGGTATTGTAATGACAACTTCATCTTTGACGCCAGATGCAATTGAAGGACTAATCATGAGAGTTCTGTTGCAAAAATTTATGACTAGTTTCTGTCTAGGTACTAGACTTTTATTAACCACATTTAATTTTCTAATTCTTTTCCGTCTGAAAAAATTAGATATCTGTCATGTTTTGCCCCGACAACTCACTGGGCCTTGTCTACCCGAGTGACGAGAGAATTGCACTGCCCAAGCAAACAAAATCATTCACTATTCGTGGAGAGAAAAATAAACTAAATTGGTTGCAGTCTTGCAGGTGGCATAGGCTACATCTGTACAAGCAAAACTGTTAAATGAAGAGGCCAACCCATCTGCTCATGCTTTACCTTACCATTGATGTGAAATCCTCTCTCAATTCTTGACTTTCTCCTCCATTAAGAACCAGCTCAGCCCATCTTGAACTGCAATCGCTCTGCATCAACCAGTGGACATCAAATTCAAGATCAAAATATATACGTGTGCATATTATATCATATTCGTATACTGCGCTCACTGAGACACTCGAAGATGACATCTTGTCATTAAAGAAAAACAGATACCTGCAAGCAAGATCTATAGATTCTCTGTCTAAGAGACCAACTGGATGGCCTCTGCGATCCCCGTCATCCTCCTCTAAGACAACGACAGGCAGTTGGGTTATACCATGCCTATTCATCACAGACAGAGCACTAAGGAGGCTCATATTCGGGGTCACCATCCATGATACCACACATCTTTCATCATTCCACGACCACAGTTCAGATACTCTCATAACCTGTAGTAGTTCAACCAATCCACTTCATTTCTACATCACAGGCAACATTAACATATTGGCTCGAAATCTAAATCATGTAAAGTGACATGTTATGTCATCTCCAATGACTCAATGTAACAGTTTATGCATCAAGATATCACACCTGTCCACAGACATGCATCATCAATCGCAGAATTGGTCATATGCCCACCACTTATGTGGCACGCCACATAAACAACGGAGCTCACCATAATTTAATTTTTGTGTGCCATAAGGAAGGAAAAAAGGTCAATTAAATAATTATGGGATCCGCTCACATAATTGGTGGACATATAATCAAATTCCATTATCAATCATCTTTTGTTTCTTTCCCTCAGTGTTTCAGGTATTTAACTTTTCATGTATTATTGTCAAAGATAAGGCAGTGTCTGCAAAAACTAAAATAAAGTGATTCTCCATATTCGGCTTGTATTTAGTTGTTTGAAGTGTTTGCATGCTTAAATAAAGCAGAACCAAGAGAACAGATTTTCTGAAGCAAGGGCCCGCGTCAAACGGATTTATAAGTGTTTGTACTATAACCTATACATTTTATTTCTCAAGAGAATATTGTTTTGCAAACACCCTAAAGACAAAGCACTATTTGTACGCGCGCGCGCGCGCACACACACACACACACTGTACCTGCGGTTTTTTATCTTTCGCTAACTCAATGAACTGCTGAATATCAGCGAGAGTCAGCTGACCGATCAGCCAGTTATTGTCATCCACTATTAATGCACAAGACTGCTTCTCTTCCAACATGAGTGACACAACGTCCATCAGACAAGTGCTCATCAGTGTCGTAACATATCTTGTTCTCATCGCTTGTGAAACAAGAATCTCATCAACTAAGTTATCTGGAAAATCATCATCAGAATCACTATTCAGACAGAGTGAACTCTCAAGTTCACAGATGCTACTTCCATTTGGTTTCTTGAGATCGAGAGCAGCAGAGTTTTCTGGTGAAGTAGCCACAGCATTTCCGTCTTTGGATTGTGTGGTATTGCTGTTGATTGCCCTTTTCCGTGTCCTTTTGTCAGATGTAATCCATGCAGAGAATCCCACAGCCCCCAAAAGTGGCAGAACAATGCGATAATCCTGAGTTAGTTCGAAAAGAAGTAAAACTGCAGTAAGGGGTACCTGGCATACCCCAGCTAGAGTAGCAGCCATGCCAACCTGTGGTGTGAATCCAGAAAATAAACTATCATCAATGTTATAGCTTTTTATTATCACTGAAGAAGGAGAAGGAAAAAAACCCAGAATGAGAAAACAGATAGGGATGAAACTAATAAATAAACACAAAAAGCAGATAAAGTACAATATTGGAGCAAACTAAAATATATTAGTCCCTGGAAGTATTCGACACAGAGAATACCATGTTAGCTGATGCCAGTGATAAGGGTGACAAGTACAAGATAAAGGATTTAAGAGGTACACAGACATAGTTGTTTAATTACACATAAGAAACACCAAAACCACTTTAAATGTCTAGTATCTGCAACGAACTATTAGTTCTTCTAAATTGTGTCAATAATTAATTACCTTGTTGTCTTTCAGAATGTCACAATTAAGTTCCAATGGTTCCTAAGGCATATCCTCCTTGTAAGAGTAATGTTATTCATAAAACAGTTGAATCTTATCTAATTAGATTAATGCAGGAGTCGGCCCATGAAATGATCTTCTTAAGGTATCTGGAACATTCCGCTTACATTCCTCAATATCAAAACACCAGCCATTTTATTTTCTTCTACGTAAAGCATCACAATTTCTTTTGTTGAAAGTCTGACATCTTAACCCTACTGCATGGTAATAGTAAGCATTAAGCATTATCGTTACTTGTGAATGATGGTAGATAGTCCTTTTCCATTACCATATGTTCAGTAACAATAGGAATAAAGAATATAGACCTGATGATGTATTGCCATATTATGTCTTCCAAAAATCTTGAAGCTCTATAGTCCAAGGATATATAAATAGTATAAAACTCGACTCTGAAAAATTATCGACTTTGAACTGAGGAAGATGGAAAAGTACCAGGGCATAGGCTTGAGGGGAAGCAACTTCCAACACTGAAAGATGAAACATTGGATTAGATACTGAAATCAAATGACCCACAATTTTCCCATATGCCATTCCTGTAGCTGTACCAATGAATAAAGAGGGGGCGTAGTAACCACCTACTAATCCAGATGCTCTGCATAAAGAAGTTGTAACTATTTTGACAGCCACCAGCTGAACCAACAGAACAGCAGAAAGGCTGTTTGCAAAAGGTCGAGATTCTAGTAAAGTATCGACATTCTGAAATCCCCAGTAAAGAATCTCTGGATATGCTAAGGCTATACAACCGACTGCAAAACCGCCAAGTATGGGAAATACTGCTTTCGGTATTCCAATATCTCTTTCAACACCATCAAATAAAGCCATCATGAAAGATGTGGTTTTTGATAAGCCAAGTGAAACTAAGCCGCATAGTGCACCCAACAAAAGATAGAGTGGCAATTCTGAACTGACAAGAACAGAAATTAAAGATTAAAATATAAGATTAAGATAGTACGCTTATTATTTATTGTAGCACAGATGCAGTTCCTGATAGCTAAATGCCAATAGCATGGATGGTAGGGAGCCTTTACTCTCACTATAGGAAAAGTTATTTTTTCCTTAATTAACACTTCAGCTTAAATCAGGTAGAGGAAGTTGAACAATTACCACTTGGAGAACGAAAATCATAGAGTGGAACAGCAAATGCAGGTTCAGAGCCCAAACCAATTTCTGATATGACAGAAGCTATAACAGCACTCAGAATAACCATTGAAGTTGTATTTGTCAAGGATAAGGATGACTCTGTAGGTGAAGGCCACAGGACGGACTCCACCGCGAAAAAACAACCAGCAACAGCAGCATTGAATCCTATAATCAGGGTAATAAAATTATTCACCAAAAAGATTTAATAGTGTTATTGAATGTACATCTCCAAGAATCAAGCAAGAGGGGGAATTCAGAGCCCAGAAAAGATATTTTGAATAAGAAAATACAAGATATTTATCTAATACCATGTATCAGAACACTAGAAACATCCCCATATAGTGCATGTGTATTTTGTAGCAAGATTCTGGACACTAAAGTATCATTGTAGGAGGCCGGGGAGCTTCTCCCCTGGGAATTAACACTTTTCACATACTTTCAATTTTTTTGAATCATCAAACATATAGTTCAAAAAGAAAAAGTCGATGTAGGGCTTGTATAAAGGAAACAGAATGCGTAAGAAAATAGTATTTCGCCTGATGAAACCAATTTATATTATTTGAATTGATAAATAAACTGAAAAGTGAAAATTTAGTAAGATTAACACATGCATTTCCTTTATTTCTGGTCAGTTTGTAGATTCATACATCGATTCTCCGACTGAGTAACTGAAGAAAGTTCTCTGAAATTTTCTAATTAATACACATTTAGTATTTAATGTACAACAATTTCATTTGATCAAAAGTTGTTATTTACTGCAGAGAGCTAGAACATATATGCCCACCTTGGATAATACATTTACTTAATTTGACTATGAAAATGTTAGAAGTATCAACAGATTGTCCCACTTTAAGGAAAACAGTAATTGAAGTCCTTCTGAGCATATCTCCATTTAACTCTTCGCAAAATGTTCACACAACTTCTTTTCCCATGCTACATTCAGTAGACCAAATTTTGTCTTGCAGATTTGCATAATTTTCAAGTCAAGTTGGAATTTTAAATGACAGAATACTCATGGAGGGAAGATATGCACCATGACAAACAAAATATGGAATATAACAAACCAGAAGAAATTCCAGCAGCTGACCCTGAAGCCCTGAGCGACAGCTTCCTTTGAGCTCCTTTATCCAAAAATGTACCCACTCCTTTGGCGACGGAGACACCAATCTCAACACTTGGGCCTTCTGGCCCTAATGAGTTCCCTGTTCCCAAGGTGACGCAAGCAGCCACAGTCTTCAAAATTGGTTTTAGTGCGGATTTGACGTTCGACTTGGCATTTACATCAGTTGAATCATCTAAAGAAGTTCGAATTATGTTCAACAGACTAACTACAAGTCCTCCGAAAGCAGGAACTAAGACTACACGTTCCCATTTGGAGGCAATTGTTTGCTCCCTTAACCATGAGGCACCTTGTTCCGGGAATTCACCCCAGCACAGGTCACGTATTTCATGTACCTACTAAGCAAGAGGTTTTACTTATCAGGATCCAAATTCTGTTAACCAACTAATTACTGTACAAAATAAAAGCAGTAAAGCATTAAAGGAAAGTTTGCACTGCCACGCCTAAACTAAGAACGTCAGTAAAGGTGTACAACATTTGAAATACTATATAAGTGCATTGATTGGAATACAACTGCTCAAAGACAGTTTTTCGGGGGGAGAGAACATGCAAGGTCTAGATTAAAGCCTGGTATCAGTATCCATTGACAGATCAGCTTCACGAGTGAGGAAATTGTGCAAGAAACAATCTAATAAAAACAGTGTAGTCACTAAAAAAAACAACTATCAACAAAACTCAGTCTAAGCCAGCAGGATCGGCAACCACTACCAATCAGTACACTCTCACCTATAAGATCAACCTAAAAATCCGATAAATCAAACCAGCTCTCTCAAACAGAGCAAAATCTGAATGCAGCACGTATTTGCAGCTGCTTGCATCCACTATCACCTTTTACATACACCTAAGAGTATGACAACTATGCAGCTTGCAAACTAGTAGATTCTTGTATAGCTAGAAGATGAATAATTTTCAAGAATAACAACATCAGGATTCCAGATAATCGTTACAATTTCGCTGCCAGATCCTAGAGATCCTCTTATAGATTCCTTAAACATATGCTATTTTGTTTAGTAACTCATTCGCACCTCATGTACATTCATGAAAAGAAAAAGAAGAAAAAATGATGGCTACAAGTTAGGTGGAACATAGAGAAAGCAATTGAAAATGAAGTAGAGGAGGTGGTTACGGTGTAATTGAAGAGGACAACAGCTACGCCAGTAAAGAGACCAACAAAGCAAGCGGGTAGAATAGCAGAGTTGCCTAATTCTAGCAATTGTGGCGAATTCTCATCATCATCATCATCATCATCATCATCATCATCATCATCATCATCATCATCATCATCGGCGATTACTGATTCTAGTTGTTGTTTGAGCGGAAGAGGAGCCGGATCCGGATCCGCGCTGCCATCACTATTACGCGGACGATAGTGGCCAAGCCCGAGGAATCCCCGCCGTTTGGAATATGATGGTCCATTGAAGAGCGTCGAAGAGGAAAACAGACGCGAATTTGGACGGCGGCACTCAGTTACGGGAGCATGAATGACCATGGATTTAGTGGAAGACGGAGGAAATGTTGATGCAGATAATAGATGATGATTGTTAGTAGAAATGGTTCGAAGTAACCTAGAATGCATTGAGAAATCCTTAACTGATCATATGATCAAACCCTGGAGCTGGAGAAGATGGATATGGCGGGAGAGGAGAACTCAAGTTTGTCTCCTCCTTATCCACTTCTGTAGTCTGACGTGGCCCATCTTATATCACACTTCACAAAGTAGCCTTCAATTAATATTTCCAACTTAAATTAAATCAGATCACAAAAATTAGTTGTTTGTTCAAATTAGGCCGTTAAATTTTTGTTTCCCTGTTTTAGAATGGCCGTTAAATTTTTAAATGGATGAAGTTCTAACTTTTCTTAATATGAGATAATTTTTTTAGGATTAATTACGTAAAAATTCATGACCTTCATGAATTATCATTTACAATATAATTTTTTAATCGTAACGTAGAAATAGATAATTTTTATAAATTTTTCGATTCAATGCACCCGAGCAAGTTTTTCTCCAATTGCTGATGTGGAGCCCAAAATTTAAATTTTGACCACCCAATTACATACGCATAATTGTATGAATTCTTTAGCCCATAATTAAATTTCAACAACATTGTTCTATCATTAAATTCAATCACTAAACATTATCATTTTCATTTAATTAGGGGTTTATAAATATCATTGTAACTTAAATGATCAAAATTCTAATTCCAGACTACAAGTCAACAATTGGAGCTAAAAACTTAGTGCATGTTTGATTGGGGCTAGGGTGGCTGAGGTACTATTGGCCGGGAATAGTGGCTGAAAGAGTTAAATATTGATGTTTGTTTGAGTGGTTGGGGTAGTAGTTATAATATATGATATAATTTTTAATTGTAAAATATGATGTGATGTGTGTAATAGTTTGTTAATAATGATTAATTGAATGATTAAAGTGGTATTTGAACTTGTGATGAATTATAATAATTGAACCAACCTATATAAACAAACATAGAGATGGGCTGAGTCAATCAATTAGGAGTTGGACCAATCTCAATCAAACATACCCTTACTAAACTGGTGTATTTCAATGTTATTTTAAATAGTCATGTATAATTGACCGAAAATTCGTGATTAACCACTAAATTTGGTCATATATTTTCCATATTCCAGTAGCTATTCTTAGGAATTAATTTTGTGTTCCCCTTAAATTGTATTTCTTCTGTCCCAATCTAATTGGTCTACCTTCCGTTTTTATTTGTCCTAATTTAATTGACCCAGCCCATAAATGATAATTTTATCTCACAATCTCCACCCTCAAAATCTTCACCCTTAATCTTCACCTTTGAAAAAAATCAAAGATTCCACAAAATCTATTTTTTCTTACTCTCCGTACTCGACCAAGGTAGGTTAATTAGGCCGGGACAAAGGGAGTATTTGAAAAAATAATTGCCCTAAATTCATTTACTGGGAAGGTAGATTATTATCTCACTACCTAAAAAAGGATATTTTATATTTTTCAACTTATACTGTATGAATTAGAGTGAAACTTGAGTGCATAAGATGTACAATAGGACTTATTGTACATCCTCTCTAAAATCCTAAATCCTAAAAAAACACAAAAATCCCTAAAACTTCCAGGTATACGATAGTGTTATTGCGCATCAGCTGCACACAAGTTTTTGGCCATGAATTATTTGGGAGAGAAATGGAGAATATAGTAAATACAATTTTGAAAAGATGAAGGGAGATAATTAATTTTATTGCCAAATTATCGAAATGTTTTCCTACCCATAACCATTCCCAATTTATGAATAAAATAATTAATTGCATTCTGAGGAGTTGATAGGTTAGCTGGTCGGCAGTGTACGGGAATATGCCAAATTAATTATGCCTTCAAAGTTTAAAGTTAGATGGAGCTGCGGAGTCCAGAGTAAACATTGCCCGGCCTAAATGCAGTACTAATATTGCTCGGAAATAGAAGTATAAAGCCTTCATCAAAGGGAAAAAGATGTAATCTCTCTATCAACTCACAACACTCACAAAGCTAACAATTTTGATGCCACAGTAGGTCTTAAAAGACACTGGCTGGGATTCTGATCAAGAAATGTTGGCATTCTTGAGAGATTCGGAGACAACAGGACCAGCCCATGTTCGCATTACGTAATTGGTGCCGAGTGTGGCAACGCACGAATCATCTGTTCTCAGGTTCGGCTGGACTACTTCCCATATCTTTTTCTTTTGAACCTGCATTGCGATTTTGATATAAGCATATGATCTAGATATAGAAAACTCATCATAAGGGTAAACATAACAAAAGTACTTCAATTTTGAGCTGAAGTACGATCAGGAGAATGCGCAATCCTGCCACCTTTTACTTCTTTATACGACGAGCTTCAATTTCAACGTTTCACCTTAACTCATGTCAAGTTCATATATCATATGGTCATGCTTTTGAAACTACTTCTGGAATTCAGACTCATGAGTTCCTCGGAAATGTCACCGACTTTGAAAATTTATTACGTCTAATATCTACTTTCTTCTTGTTGATCACTTCAAATTCATGTTTATTGCCAAAAGATCATTTGTGGAAAATTGAATAAACGCAAAATCAGTAGCCTTGTAAAATCCTAATCCATTATAGGTTCAATGGCAATTTGATGAAAATTCTGGGTAAATTTTTCCATGGCATGAGTCAGTTTCCAAGGTAGTCTTCTCCCAATATCCAGACTAACTTCGTCACAGAGCACCCAAAATAAACTAGAAAGCTTTTCCAATGTCTTCCCTCTTGCCTATCGGAAAATACTGAATGTAACTTATGGCATCTACTACAATATTAATTATTGCAATTCACAAAACTATCTAGAGTTACTCCTCCATTGGTTAGATACATGGGTCGGGTGCTAAAACCACAAAGAGTTCAGGTAAGACCCTTAGGACAGTGAGAGGTTTCTTAAGTATTCCTTGAAAGTGAGTAAGGGACTATTTAACACAAACTTCAACACATCCACAAGAGATAAAATCGCAAGTATGTGTACATGTCACTGCAGAAAACAAGAGCTTGTCCATAACAAAATGGGATTGCGCTACCATCATAGCTTGGTACAATTGCCAAGTGCTATATGTCCGTTCATTTATGTTATAACACTAAAAATGGCATACAGACTTGCCTGGTTTGGTGATGCGACATCAGGTAGGTTCTCTTTTTCATCCACGGAACCAAACCATACTCTGTCACCGGGGGCAGCACCCTCAGGTGGCACAAGCAGTTCTACGCTTTCATGTGCAGCATCAGAAGCTGCCATCAGCATTCCGTTGGATTTGACGCCACGCATATTTCTAGGCTTTAAATTAGCAAGAACAACCACATTCCTGTCCTGCAAAATATTAATATGCGCTTATCCACAGCATTGCACAGGGGGGAATCTGCTAGGTAAGCAAGAGTGCATGATATGTCCATCCGACCCTATAAAACTCGATGTGTGCGGGTCGGGTGCAGGTTTAAGCGAGAATACAAGAGACCTGTCAAACACTAGGCCCGATTGGGTAAATCCTGCGCATGTAAGGTTGGGTACCTGAACCCGATTTTAAACTGCCCACCCCTACTTCTGCCGAACTAATCAGGTACAATCACCACAAGAACTACCATTTTTGTCATCCTTATCTATAAACCACGTAACAGTTCTTCATACAAAACTCCCTACTAGGAGTGGCTCGATATGGTATTACCGTACACAAATATTCGGTATACGAAAATCCATACTGTCAGATATACAACGAATTTTTCAAAACGGGATCGGTAGTTACTAGTATATACCAAACTCTTGGTATGCCGAATTTTATGTCGGTATCGGTATAATACCGTTATTTTACGGTTACATTTTGGTATACTACTGCAACTTTCGGTATACTGAATACCAAAAGATTTTCGGTTCTGAAAATTTTGAATTCTCGTACTTTTATCGTACTGAAATTTCTGGTACGGTATCATACCATACAGGAGATCTCAGGTTACCGAAAAATTCAGTATTTTCGGTAAGATAAGAACAGTATACGTATTTCCCCACCCTACTCCCTACAGTATGTTGAAAGCATAAACAGCAGCTCAGAACAAGTCATAATGATCAATGAACTACAGCAAAGAGCAGATTTCAATCTTGCATGTAAGACGAATAATAAATTACAGAGAACAAGCAAAAGGGGACAAGTTAGGTTTCCGAAAAAGGGGGAACCTGGAGAAGGTGAAGGGGAATGTATTTGACAAGGCCGCTGCAAATGATTCGAGGTTCGGCCTCTCCGACGTCTACCTCCTCGACGTAAAGAGAATCGGCCTCCTCATGCCTCCACGCCTTGAGGATTCTACCCACCCTTATATCCAGAGTATTGGCCGCCGCCCTAATTGGATTATCTTCACCTTCCCCATCCAATGTCGCTGATGATGAGCTGGTATTCTGTGCCTCCGACTCAGTGCAGTAACACAGTAATTGCATTCGTTTTCTTAACCTAGTTGTACCATCGGGCCGCAAAGGTGTGAATTTACCTGCATTCGGAATACTGCCGCTACGGTGGTTGTCGATTAGTCTGCCGCGGTGGACGGAGGCCGCAACGGTGGGGAGGAAGACGCAGCAGCGGCGGTAATGGTGGCGGAGGAAAGGGGCAGAAGTGAAAGCAGCAGTCGCCGCCATGATGAGGAGTCCTTGGTTCACTCATCCCCTTCATCGCTCAATATCCGCATCACTGATACTGGATTTTGTTGAGATTTACATTTGGCCCCAAATGATTTTCAGTTGTTCATTTCGCTCCCGGTTTTGGGGTAACATTTCCAATTAGTCATTTTTTTATTATCTATTTTTATCGTATAAATGTAAATTTATAGATAAAATCGGGTGAAATGTATAGCACACCAGGCATACCCGAGCAAAAACAATCGGCAACAACGGCCATCAAACAAATAGCATGCTAATAGTTCGATTTCCTAAGACAACTCGGACACACTACATACAATTGTCCCTCAAATCGAATCATATCATAAGGAAATAAAACATAGAGACACTTATAAACATGAGACTTGAACTTAGGCAGCAACTCCGGTACATTAATTTGGGTCCCTTCAAAGGTAATCCTGTTGCGTGCCAACCAAATGTAGTAGACAGTGCAAAGAAGCACAATGAAGCGTACTTTCCAGAGGATGGAGGCCCGCTTCTCCTTCTTGATCCACTTAATTGCACCTTAATTGTACTAAGCAATGTTTTTATGTCCCTTCGAAGTCCCAACCACTGTCTGATCTCGACCCAAAGTGTGGAGCTAAAACTACACCAAAGAAGAGTTGTTGTATGGATTCTGAAATAGAATTACCACACACGCACCGATCATCATTGTTGAGGTAAGGGAGGTGATCCTTGGTGAGAAGTATGTCCCAAAGACAAAGCCACATAATAAAAGTGTATTTGGAAAGGTCCAAATAGCTGTGAACTTAAGGTGCTTCATCAATTTTGGCCGGAATAACTCATAAAATTGCCATGTGATGTTGTTGGATGAGGCAGCCCACCAGTCCAGAGTATAAATCGCTTCCTGGCGGGTGTCAAATTCAGCAACAAATCTGTCTCGTATACGAGCAATGCTACGAATGTCAGCCGCATCTCATGCTTTGGGGCCCAATCCCAAATATCATTCCCATCAAGATAAAAATTGCTCACCCATTTAATCCATAAGGCGTCTTTTTTCGATGAATGACCCACACGATCCTTGGAAGCAGCGCATCATTCCAACCTTGTAAATTCCGGAAGCCCAACCCATCTTCCTCCTTCGGGCAACAAACATCATTCCATGCAACCAGCGGCTTTTTAGCCCCCCAAAGGACTAATCTACAAATGCAGTAGGTCTTCTCTATTACTAATTTACCCCTTGTGGAGGGGGGAAATCGAAACACAAAAATACTCGACCCCTTGAATAAATGCCCTCAGTAACTAGGTTCGTCCGGCATATGAAAGAGAAGATGCAGTTTACGAGTTCACACATGAAGTAATTCTGTTCACAAGCGGTGCAATAATGTCGGATTTTCAGTCTTTGAGAATCAAGTGGAATACCAAGATATCTCACCGGCAGCTTCTCCCGTGGGTACTTCACAATATCCAGAATTTCATCCAAATCAGGCCCCTGTAAGCCAGCTGTGAAAATATTAGACTTGTTGGCACTGACAGCGAGCTCGGAGTGCGCCTCGAAGTTCTCAAGATAGTCCACGAGAACACGAATAGACCAAATATCCCCTCGTGAAAACAACATCAAGTCATAGGCAAAGGCAAGATTGTTAATAATCATAAACAGAGCTAAGAAAGAGAGGCATATTGGGGTATTTTCTGTATATTTCATTCACAAATGTAATGTACTGATACAAAGCAGAGGAAAACCATTCTTAAATACATGAGGCCTAACATCTAGGAACCAATTATCTTCTTCCACCTGGCATATTGACATCAATAATGTATGTAAATAAAAAAGAGCTGAATAAGCTGACTCAGCAAAACTGAATCTGCCAGCTTCACACTTTCTTCATGTTGTTACTCCAGCGCACGTTAACCTTCACCACACAATCCTCATGCTTGTTTTCCCTCACGTGCAGTATGCACATGCATCATCTTCACCCCCCCCCCCCCCCTCAAGTCGGAATGGTGGCGCTAGAGCACATTCCGAACTTGAGCACAAAGAAACGAAAGGCAGGGCCACCAAGAGATTTAGTTAAAACATCAGCAAGTTGTAAAGTCGTGGAAAGATACTGAGGCAAAACGAACCCGGCCTTAAACTGATTGCGCACAAGATGGCAGTCAATGTCGAGATGTTTGGTACGCTCGTGGAAGACGGGGTTCTGAGTTATGTAGAGAGCAGCTGTATTATCACAATGCAACGGAATAGGCAGTGGAATAGAGACATGAAGATCAGCAGTGATATAAGAAATCCACTGAAGTTCGCAAACGGCAGAGCTGAGAGCTCGATACTCTGCCTCAGCAGAGGATTTAGAGACCGTTCGCTGCTTCTTCGTCTTCCAAGAAATTAACGCAGCTCCAAAAAAAACAGCATACCCAGTGAGGGATTTGCGAGTATCAACGCAAGTACCCCAATCAGCGTCGCAGTAAGCGTGAAGACGAGGATCAAGACCAGCAGGATAGAACAAGCCCTGAGAAGGTGTCCCTTTAAGGTATTTGAGGAGATGAAGGCCAGCTTCCCAATGGGCAGTAGTAGGAACACCCATGTACTGACTTAATTGTTGCACAGCGAAACAAATATCAGGGCGAGTCAAATTGAGGTACAACAGTTTCCCAACGAGACGGCGATATTGTTCAGGATTGGGTAAAATGTCACCATGTTGTGCAGATAAGTTGAAACCTTGAGGAAATGGAGTAGCAACCGCCTTACTATCCAAAAAACCAGCTTCTTGAAGAAGATCCAAGATATATTTACGTTGACTGATATGTGTGCCTCTGGAACTGCGCAAAATCTCAACGCCAAGGAAGAATTTCGCAGAGCCAAGATCTTTAATGGTGAATAAATCATGAAGGTAGGCCTTGAGAGCCAAAATATCAGCCTCACAATTCCCAGTGATGAGAAGATCATCAACATAAGCAAGCAGTAGCAACGAGGAAGTGGCAGTGTGTTTGACGAACAAGCATGTGTCACTAGTAGATTGGAGAAGGCCAAACTGTTTCAGCTTATCCGTGAATTCTAAGTTCCATTCCCGGGAGGCTTGCTTGAGCCCATAGAGACTCTTCCGCAACAAACAAACCTGCCCCGGCGCAGCAGCAAAATACCCCTCCGGTGGTTTCATGAACACTTCTTCATGCAAGTAACCATGAAGAAAGGCATTATTGATGTCAATGTGATGCAGCGCCCACTGCCGTTGAGCTGCTAAGGCAATCAAATAACGGACTGAGACAACCTTGGCCACAGGTGAGAAACTATCAAAGTAGTCGACGCCATAGATTTGATGGAAACCCTTGGCTACCAACCGAGCCTTATAACGTTCAACCCCGCCATCAGGATTCCGTTTAATTTTGTACACCCATTTAGATCCAATAGGCTTCTTTCCAGGCGGCAATGGAACCAACTCCCATGTTTTATTTTGAGCTAAGGCCTCAAGTTCGCGATGCATAGCCTCTTGCCACTCAACATATTTGGCAGCTTGATAGTAGGAGGTTGGTTCAGGTACAGCTGTATCAATCTTAGCCAGAAAAGCTGCATACAAGGGTGAGATGGCAGTTTTATGTATATAAGGGGAAATTGTACCTGGCATAGAAGTAGCTGGAATGCTGGTGGGATGAGTTGTGGAGCCTATAACATAATCATGCATCCAAGCAGGAGGTTTGGTTTGTCTATGAGGTCGGGAAGACTCTGGAGCTATAGGAACTGGAGGTTGTGATGTATCACAGGGGGTCGGTTTAGCAGACTCTGGGGCGTTAAGAGTATTGGGGTCAGGAACACAATCTGAAGCGGGAACAGAAGGATATGATGACTCAGCCACAACATAAGGATCGATAGATAAGGGTGGTTGAAGAGGGACTTCGTTATGAGAGGAAGATAGTGTGGTATAGGGAAAGATGGATTCACGAAACAAGACATCTCTGGAGATTAAAACAGTCTGTGAATCTATATCAAATAGTCGAAAACCCTTAACCCCAGATGTGTACCCCAAGAAAACACACCTATGAGCTCGAGTGTCAAATTTAGGCTTATGAGGTATGGTTTTGGTGGCAAAACAGAGACACCCAAATACTTTCAAGGATGTGTAATCTGGAACTTGGCCATGCAATATTTCATGTGGGGATTTCCAATTAAGAGTTGCAGTGGGGAGTAGATTAATTATATGTACTGCTGTGAGGAGGGAAAAAGGCCAAAGATGGGCTGGGATTTGAGATTGAAACATCAAGGCTCTTGCAATATCAAGAATGTGCCTATGTTTTCGCTCCACGACACCGTTTTGTTGTGGTGTGTAGGAGCAAGACCGTTGATGGAGTATACCATGGGAATGGAAAAGAGATTGAGTTTTCTGGCTCGTAAATTCACTGCCATTGTCTGTCCTAACAGATTTCACCTTCTTTGTAAATTAAGTGAGAACAAGGCGAAGAAACTTATCTAAAAGTAATGGCACTTCAGTTTTGTATTTGAGAAGGTATATCCAAGTGCATCTACTATGATCATCCACAATAGTTAACATGTAGGGTGTGTTGGTATAAGACGGATGACTATAAGGTCCCCAAAGATCGATATGAAGGAGATCAAAAACATTACTAGACACAGATGTATGCAAAGAAAAAGGTAATCTGCTTTGCTTTGCTAAATGGCAAATAGAGCAGTCTTGTAGTATTTCAGTAGTAGGAACTTCCTTAATACACTCAATATGCTTCATACAACTATAAGATGAATGGCCTAGTCTGTTATGCCAGATGGTAACAGGAATGGAAGCGACAGAAGTACACAAAGTAGGTAAAGTTTCTTCGGACAGTATGTATAGGCCTCCAACAACTCTTCCAGCAGCCAGTACTTCTCCAGTGCTATGGTCCTGAATAAGACACATGGACTTAGTAAAAACACATTTGGAAGGGAGTGATTTCAACAGTTGAGTGATGGAAATGAGATTATATTTGAAATCGGGAATGAAGAGAACATTTCTGAGCACTATGCGATCATTTATGATCACCTCACCAATGTGAGAAACAGATTTAGTGGTGCCATTTGGTAAGAACACATTGACCTGAGTGATAAGAGGCATGAGGTTTATAATTTGTGAAGAATCTGAGCAAATATGTCTGCTAGCCCCGGTATCAATAATCCAAGCGTGTCTATTCAATTTATTCGGCAAGTGAAACGCATAAGTATGATGAGAATTACCTGCACAATCAGTGAAATGTGCAAAGGTTAATGCCTCGTTGTTCTGCCCAGTGCTCATCTTCCCTTCCAAGTATTTAGCCACTTCCTGTTGTATAAGAGTAGCAAAATCAGGCATAGCTTGCTTAGTGTTCTGTGATGTTTCTTCCCTCTGCTGCTGTGCAGTTGTGCTCGAGTCAACCAAGTTTGCAGCATTCAAGCCTTTTTGTTGCTCTCGTAATTGCTTATACCAATCAGGGTAACCATGAAGCTTGAAGCATTCTGAAACTTCATGTCGACTTCCGCCACAATGAGTGCAATGTAATTTATCTCGTTCCTCTTTGGTCAATCTAGATCCAGTTCCTCTGCCCCTGCCAGTAGATGTATTAGGACTAGTCTTCTTCTGAAAAATTCCTCTGCCACTTCCTCTGCCAACCTGACTTGGCTTTCCAGTGTAATTGTTCCCCGACATCATAATAGGAGTCTCCAACGGATCAGCTGCACTGTTCTGACTGTGTTTCTGTTTTTCCATTTTCAAATCATCGAATAAGCTCTGTTTAGACTCGGCAATGGCTCCATCATTAGAATCTGATCTTTGGCATTGTTAAAATCCTCATGAAGCCCCATCAGAAACTGCATGAGCTTATTATTTGCCTCATACTCACTCATAGCTTTGGCTGCACCACATGTGCAAGTAGGAATTGAGATGAGACTTGCACATTCTTCCCACAGCTTGTTTAACTTGGTAAAGTAAGTTACCACAGATGCATTCCCTTGAGTAAAGTTAGAAATCTCTTTCTGCAGCTGGTATAAGAGTGGTCCATTGGATTCTCCATATCTCTCCTTAATTTCGATCCACAATTCCTTAGCATTCTCAATGTAAATAAATGCATCCGCTATCTCTTTAGTCAGCGAGTTTAGGATCCATGAAGTCACCATGGAATCTACCTTTTCGAACTGTTCAAATTCTGGTGTGCCTTCAGCTGGAGTATGAACATCACCATTGATGAAACCTAGCTTTGATTTTGCCTTTAAAGCTAACTTTATTGCTCGACTCCAATGTAAGTAGTTCGATCCGTTGAATGGAGTAGTCAATAGCACCATCCCGGGATGATCAGCTCCATGCAATAACAATGGATCAGATTCTCTCGCATAAGGTTGGATCGTCATGGTTGGAATCGGAGCTTCTTCTTTATCAGTAACATTGTTAATAAGCACCATCTCGTTGCCTTTAACAACCTGGCTCTGATACCATGTTAATAATCATAAACAGAGCTAAGAAAGAGAGGCATATTGGGGTATTTTCTGTATATTTCATTCACAAATGTAATGTACTGATACAAAGCAGAGGAAAACCATTCTTAAATACATGAGGCCTAACATCTAGGAACCAATTATCTTCTTCCACATGGCATATTGACATCAATAATGTATGTAAATAAAAAAGAGCTGAATAAGCTGACTCAGCAAAACTGAATCTGCCAGCTTCACACTTTCTTCATGTTGTTACTCCAGCGCACGTTAACCTTCACCACACAATCCTCATGCTTGTTTTCCCTCACGTGCAGTATGCACATGCATCATCTTCACAAAGATGAGTTATCTCCAAATTAAGGCATTTTGGATGATAATTAAACTCTGACACAGGTATCTTTGATTTAATGAGCTGAGAGAAATACTCCAAGCAAATCACAAATAATAAGGGGAAAAATGGGTCCCCTTGTCGAACCTTACGCCCCTTAAAAAATCCATGCAGCTCACTATTGATGGCAATTGAGAAAGATGCCGAAGAAACACACTCCATAGTCGATGCAATAAATTGGGAAGGGAAGTCGAGGCCCGTCAAAACACCCTCAAGGAAATTCCACGACACCGAGTCATACGCCTTCTTAATGTCGACTCTAAAGGTGCATCCAGGCGAGTTCCTTGACCTAGCATATTGCCGAAGAATTTCTTGGGCAAGGAACATGTTGTCCGTAATCGAACTATGAAAGCCGACTTATTTGGGCTAATAATCGAGTCAAGAATGGGAGCAAGCCGGCTGTTAAGATTATTTTAGAGTACCTTGTACAAAATGTTGCAACATGCAATATGCCGGTAATCATTGACCATTGAGCAATTTGTAACTTTTGGGACCGAGGTAATGGTCGTATGATTAATTTGCTTTAAGAGTTTGCCCGATGCAAAGAACTCTAGCACAAACGGATGAGAAATCGGTGCGCACTGTCCCACAAGTTTTCTTAAAGAAATTGGCAGAATATTCGTCCCGCCCAGGTGCCTTGTCGTCCCCAATACCAAAAAGTGCCGCCTTAATCTCCGATTCTGAAACGGGCATGATGAGAGCATAATTTTGCTCAGCCCAACAAGTGGGCCACACTTAATATATTGAAGTTGTGCAGGCTGGCAATAATTCGATGTCCTGTAGAGATTCAAATAAAATGCCACCTCTAAATATGATGTGGTGGGCTCACCATCAGGCTTGGTAACGACGACAATATGATTCTGTTAGGCATTGCGTTTTACCATTGAGTGATGTTCCCATCCGATTTGTTATAGTAGGAACACTTGGCCTTTCACACAATGAAGTGACGCTCAACTTCAGCAAGAAAGACGGATTTCTTGCGAAGCTCCCCAACCTGATTCAACAAATCACCGTCCCCTGGGTTTCTTTGAAGCTAAATATGGGTCTCTTTAAGGTCTGCCTTGGCAGCCTCTGCCCTATAGGAGATATGCCCGAAGTGTTGCGGTTGAACCTTTTCAAGACAAGCTTGAGTGCTTTCAGTTTTTTGCATAAAATAAGCTGCTTGATCCCTGACCAAACCTGCCCCGTAACATCAATAGTACCCGTGCAAATCTAGATGCTCGGTCCACATATTAAAGAACTTAAATGGCTTAGGCCCCAACCGAGAAGAGGGGTCTGGCCAAACGAAGTAGCAATCGGTGAATCATACGAAATTGGCCCCGGAGCTAAGAATTTGACCTAACAGGTCAACCCAGAGGAACTCAAAATATGGTTGGTCATGACCCAATCAAGTTTCAACAAAACTTTCTTGTTGTTCCACGTAAAGAAATAAAACTCAGACAGTGGATCATCGATGCCAAAGTTCACACAAAAAATCTTCAAAATGTCGGAGATAATAATTATTTGGTTCCTCTCCACCAAATTTTTCATCACCCCATCTCACATTAAAATCACTCAAGATAATCTAGTTGGTAGCAAGATTCATGCCCAAACTACCAAGGTCTTCCCAAAGGGGACAACGACCCGAAACAAAATAAAGGTCATACACAACACTAACATGGAAGGCGAGCTGACTAACCTTACAAAGGACCCGGCAGTGGATGACTTGCAGTATCTTGGCCAAGCACGTCACTTCCAACTTTGTAGGCTATTAAAGGATTCTGCCCCCTTGCTGCACATCAAAGTTTCAAAGATTCTCATCCCGTGAATTTATTCAGAAGAATGAAATTGAGCTTCTCCAAATTCAGCTTCGTTTTCAATAGACCCATCATATTTACTTGATGATCCTTGATGAGACACTTGACCTCATCCTACTTTAAAGGCCGGTTAAGGCCTCTAACATTCCAGGTGGCAATGATCATTGTGGATTAGGGGGTGAGGAACCCATCCTGTAACATGCAACTCCATACTCGCCATCATTACCTTTCCGTTGCCCGACCCCAAGTGAGATAACATGCCAATCCCTTCAAAATCTGTTGGTTAGTCCACCAAGTGGAGGGGGTCAGTGGGCTGACTTGTCTGCTCCTTTCTTTATGTTCCTCCAACGGGTTACCATAGTATAGGGGACTCCTCCTCATCCTCATCCTCATCTATGGGTGCAGGTTCATGGTTAGTGGGATTCAGGCCTACTCCCGACGGGTTGTTAACTTGCCCAACATCGGGCTGCTCTACACTACCACAGGGACCCTTGCCTGACACATTGACAGTCGCAACAGTTGTTTTCGATTTATAAACTAACCCTGCAGTTTGGCCCCTATGACCTTTGTTCGCTCCACTGAATACCTTGTGGGAGCTTGAATACGACATCCCGAACGAGCTCCTTGGAAACATCGACCTCCACGTTAATACGGACATATGAGAGGTATTGTTTTGAAATGTGAGTTTGTCCACTGATATCGGCCTTCCAATCAAGTTGCCGCTCTTTCTAAGAGCCCTCTCGTTCCAACATTCAAGGGGTAAATTTGGCAACTAAATCCAACACAGGATGAGGATATTTCTTCCTCAGTGAATTGAAACCCATGAGGGATTTCTTTAAGGAGGGCTTGACCAAACACATAGTATGGTCCCCCATGGAGCACTGTCTATCGATCATTTTCGCATTCAAGGTGGAAAACAATCTACCTACTCTTGTGGAACCGTATCTCATACTTAACTTTCCACGAATCACACAGCTTGGAAAGGGCTTGCAGTCTCGGGAATCTACCCGTAAAATAGGTAATGATGAAGCACCCAAGGTCATCAACATCTTCATTGTCAAGCTCAATAAACCTACCCCCTCCCACCTGGATTGTGTTTGTCGAGAGCTTATAGCTTTCGAGAAGCTGAAGGTTGTCCTTAAATAAGCTGGAAAATGATTTCTTTGCATTCACCTTAGCGAGTGAGTGATTCAGGCACATTATCACACATGGTGTGCAGCACTCTGTTCTTCATTTGCTGGTAAGGGACAATTATCAAACACTTGGTGTGTGCCATCATTATCTCCCACATTCTCCAAACTTTGGGATCAGTTCTCCCTGGAGTTCGACTCCTCACACACAGAAAAGGAGTCCTCCTCACCAAGAGTACGAGAGCCAGTTACAAAAGTTGAAGTATTACCTTCAACACGACAGTTTTTGTCCTTTGGTTATTAGGTATGTTCCCGGCCATGAGTTGGGCAACCAAATCCAGAATTAGCCACCTTGTGTGGGTGAGTTGGGTTCCACGTTGCCTTCTTCCCCATACCTGAAGAAGCTCAACAAGTCAGATTTGTTGTTGCAGGTACCTTAGTTATCTCGCTATTGTAGCACTCGCGAAATTGTAGCAGCTACTAAAAACCAGCAATAATCAAGCAAATATGAGCTGGGTGTGATGACTTACTTGATTTCCAGTAATGTGAAGGCAATTCCGACATAGATTTCCCAAGAGGAGGTGAAAATCGCCCAGCCCAAGACTAAGGGAACATCAGCCAAAATTCGAAAACTTAGGCAGTTTTGATGAAATCTGTTGCAGATAATTGAAGGAACATGATGGAAAGCAGGATAATGGTGTGGAATTGACCACTAATCCAGTTGAATCCAAGGAAAATCCATGAGTCGGACTCAAAGGAGAGTGGGCATCTCTATAGAGCATTTTCTAGAGAGAAACTCTCTAGTGTTGCGATTTCTTCAACCATATATATATAATGTAATGAGTTTAAACTAGAAAATCAAATTTAACATCGAAGAAGGGTTGGCAATTCGCGTCAATTGGTTGGAATCATATTCAATTCGGTCAATACGGATTACATATAAAAAGTTATTTGAAACAAAAAAATAATATCTTAAGATATTCACTTTAGGTTTATCTGGGGTCAAAATTGTTCGTATGAAATTGATTTCAGATTTTTCTAGTATCGAATTGATTTCAGATTTCTCACAGTAAATTTTAGTCGAATCGGATTCAGGTTATCATGTCGAGTTAGAGATTGTCATCCCACATCAAAGCCAATGTGAAAGAGAGATCACTTTGCGCAGAACTAAATTTACAGGTGGCGATCCCTAGCCTACCCCAGGGGCCAGAGAAACCAGATCCGATCTAACAAAATTTATTAAGAGAAACCTAAAATTTGTCCGACACGAACTCGATTAACCTGGATTTAATCCGAACCCACCCAAAGTCAATAATTTATCTTTTAAATATAATAATTATATATTTTAGTTATTTTTATATAACCCGAACCGGCCCAAAATTAAACACATACTCGAACGAGGAGAGAATTGTCTTCCCTCCTAAACAGATACCTAGATATAGGGGTGAGCAAAATTCGGTTTAAACCGAATTAACCGTCCGATCCGAACTGAAATTATCTATTTGGATCGGTTTTTAAAAATTTTGTTCGATTTTCCATTATAGATTTTAGGAATTTCGGATAATTCGGTTCAGATCGGTTTAGAGTTTTTTTAAACCAAAATAATCGAAACCAATCCGAAATTGTAATGTTTTATTTTTTAATATATATATATGTGAAATTTCATTTTTTTTTATTTTCTGATATATATGTACGTATTTATATATATATATATATATATATATATATATATATATATATTAGACGTGAAAGGGATATAGTTTAATTTTTATCTTGAGCTTTTGTTATGGAAGTGTGAAATTTATATATTGTAGTTGATAGGTTTATGTAGATTGACTATTTATATAAGTGGCTCTTTAAGTAATGAATGATGAAAAAAAATTTGAGAGAATTATTTTGGATTAACTGAATACCGAACCGAAAAAACCAAATAAATTCAGTTCGGTTGAAGTTCGCTTTATAAAATATCGGTTCGATTTTTTGTTTAGCTTTTTTAATTTGGTTTGATTTTCGATTTCGCTAAATAATCGAACCGAATTTTGCTCACCCCTACCTGGATAAAAATGAAAATCCAAGAAATCTCACGTACAAATGAGTTCACTGTCCATATGATAATTTTTACTTCATCCTAGCCAAACAAAATGGGAGCACCTACGCCAAATAATCATGATTAATGATTAGAGAAGAATTCACATCATATAACAAATAATACAAATCATTAAACTTGCAACTCAACTCAACAGATCAAGAAATAATTCAAGCAAATATTATGTAATATCAAATACAATTTGTGTTTTAGGAGGAAAAACAAACATAATAGCGCAACAGGTCGCACATACACCCTAGTACATGTTCCTCAGCGTTGAGGACATCCCTAAGCGTAGGGACACGGAGACACGGAAAAGAAGACGAGCGTGTATCAGAAAGAGTAAACAGCTGTAAATCCAAGTAGAGCGCGCCAAAGTATACAGCAAGTGTGCAGATGTTAACGAATGCAGGCAGGAGTGTAGATCAATAGTCGTCACCTCTTGATACAACTTCTTTGCAGGTCGGGCGAAGCAAAATCGTGTGCTCGAATTGGGATACATAGCTGCCCTTCAGATCACACAAGGGAGGGTATGGCTGGCAAAGTTTTACACAACATCATCATCTCACTAGTATGCAATTCAAGTAGAAAAACTTAAGCACCAAACTAGTGTAGCAAAGCTTCATGGATTTTATTTTAGGACAAACCATAACGTAACTAACCATGAGGTTACGCTTATCTACATCATAACCATACTACGCGTTGATATTACAACCACCACGACCACCCCAACCCCCACCCTAGGGAAAGAAAAAGATGAAGTACTACAATCAAACCTCAGCTATCTCATATTGATAAATAAGCACCCAACTCAGCCTCCAAAGTGAAAAAAAAATGTGTATATATAATCAAGCCAACGAAATGGGAGCATGAAGTTACCTGAACGATACCAGAATCACACAAATTCTTTAGTGCCATCAAATACTTGGTTTCCCCAAGACGGTCTAGATAACGTCTGCAGAAAGCCAATGTGGAGAAGTTCTTATTAATAGTCGCCAAAAGCTGTTTTGCTCTCGGCAATCGCAGCGGCATGTGACCAACATTAAAGTTCTTCATGTAATGGCTGCATTCAAGGTCTTCTCGCACATATCCTTTCCCTGCATGGCATATTTAGACAGGAGAAAATTCAAATTTACACATCTAACATAGCTGTTTCAAAGATGATCTCTCAAACAGTAGATCAAACCTGTGGATCCAAAAGTCTCAATTGCATAAAATTCACCCTCTTCCATTTTAGTTTGCTCTCCTCCTTTTACTATAGGAACAGATTTTCCAGCATGGATTTGATAAGGCCCAATACTATGACCATTCAAGTTTCTGATACTTTTAACTGTCAAAACAACAAAAGATTCAGGTCAACAGATTGGCTCCACTTCGTCAGATATGTTTGTGGAATCGGTGGATGTATAAAGGTTCTCATTTGGATAATGAAAGTAAATGGTCCATGGTTATGGCAAAATGCAAACATTAGCGAAGAACAGAAAAGAATGGCACTTTTAATCTTCATGTAGCAATAAATCATATGTATGACTGTTATAAAAGATATTTCTTGAAGCTTCAAAAGAATAGACCAATCAACCTTTATTTCATGGAAGTCAGAGGAGTAAATATTTGTTAATCTCCAAAGTATAGAATGCTTACAGTCATCTCTAATTTCTACACACATATCATCTTACACAAAGATGAACTTCCAAAATCCTTTCTGAAAATCGAAATGACCAAATTTTGTAACTATATCACGACGTCATTGATGGTGAAGCCTATATTTTACAACCACGTGGGACCCCACGAATATATAACTGAGACTGAAGGATTAAAAAATATGACTGAGATTGAAGTTTAAAAAAATAAAAACTATTTGTACTGTTTGTTACGTCAAGAAGACAGAAAGGAAAGGCTCAAACGTATATATTTTCAGATATTTGATAAGCTTCTCATCCTGAGTGTATGCCATGCAAGTTGTTCAAGTTGTCTATTAAAACTATACCCTGGAACACTTTTCCATTGATTTCAACCTCGTAAGACTCCATGACCTCTTGGATTGCAGCACCAACATCACATAGGCGCACATCAATTCCAGCTTCCTATTTTACAATTAAAAATCTCATCAACAACTTTTTCCATGGCGTTTCAGGAATGCCACCTGTAAAACATCAAACCTATACAAATATTCAGCACCCACCTTGATTCCCGTATTCGTAGCTTCACGTGAAGCTTCAAGCAATGGATCAAACATGGGGTTGAATGCCACAGTAAATGCACAGTCTACTATATGCCCTGGAGTACAGCAAAAAAAAAAAAAATTGAAGTAAGAAAAGATAATTATTAGAGCAAATATAGTCTCGCAAAAACATCCAATAACCATCTCCATGTAAGCTTACAGATATGGAAGCTGGATTACCATCAATGTGAGTTCCAAAGTCCAGTTTCATGACATCATCATACTGAAGCACAGTTTTATCACCAGTGTTTGGAGTCCAATGGGCAGCTACCCTGCAATATAAACAGGCCAGAAAGAAAATATTAGATAAATTGGAAAGATATCAGATGAGGCAGATGACATGAACCCCCACCGCTCCCCCGCCCAAAAATTAAAGTTGCAAGGCCCTTATCCGAAATCAAATCTTACCAATTCAATGAGCAGCCTGTTGGAAATGCAATGCCAGCATGTAAACCATTTTCTGATATTAATTTACGAACTGTGTTCTCCAAGGTCTCACAGAGATCAGTCATCAACATTCCAGGTTTTAAAATTTGCCTCATGTATTTTCGGACCTGACAAATATTATATAGTTATAAAATACAGAACACCAATACAGACTTAGTTTATTCGTATACCACTGAAAGGAAGGTTGAAGCTACCTGACGGTGGACTTCTGCTGCTTGGCGAACTGAATTATAGATTTGTTTCTCCATTCGCTCTAGTTCTCTCTTTTCCTCAGATGTAGTTCTCCACAAGTTACTATTTTGAAGCATTAGTCATGATATAAATGCATTAGATTCCTCACAGTGAGAAGAATGAACAAGAACGTTGACAAGTAACTAAAAAGCTCTAAATAGTGCTACATACTTGAAACAATATATTACAAAATAAAAGGTACATATGCATTATTAAATGGCTGATGACAATCAATTGCTGATCAATTACCCCATGAAGCCTCAGTTAACAACAGAAGTACTAGTACATATACATATCAACAATCTTTTGAGCACTACCAAAGAAAATAAAGGCACAAAAGACAACACTCACAAATTTATCATACAGGGGTTCTCAGGGTCATGAGGAATTAGTATTATATCAGTGGTAATATTTCAGACTTTAAGGCTATTTAAGAGTAGAAATGTCCGTCTCTGAATGATAAGATATATTAACAGCAGGTTTTACTCCTAGACAACTATTCACTGCCCAAAATGGCAAAATCTCTGATTTTCCTACAGAATGCTGATACACCAGATCAAAGTGAAACGTCCCCTACAGAATACGCTCTTCTCTTAGTTTTCTTTAGCATCTATATGACGTCATTCTGATTCAAGACCCCCATCCCCAGATCCTTCAAGTAGAAGGTACATTCAAGTTTGTATACATAAAACCACCAACAGCCTACAATTGAGTACTTCGTCTGTCTACATTTGCCCATTGAACTGATCATTTCTTGTGGAGCACGATATCCAATTTAAGTAAGCGAGGATAACATTTTAATAGTTCGGTAGAACAGAGCACATGTCTTCACTCAGCAAGAAAATTCAGCTTTTCAGATTAGTCTTGGGCTTTGCGTTCAAATTAAACAAATACCTGGCCATTACCCCGGCGGTATTTCTCATGTTCTTTTTCTCTTCATATTATCTTTTGTCTTCTCCAAACAAACACTCACTTAAATAATTTTAGCAAACATAATTTATAAAAATAATAAACAACAACTTTCTTATTTTAACGAGTGATAAATGAATTGAAGACTTATTTCCCCTTAAACATCCACTACTAAGAAGACATAATATGAATTAGACATACTCATCCTTATATTGTTGAATTTCACCCTCTGGAAATTCGCCTGATGGAAAAAGTTCAACAACTGGAATGGATGGTGGATCAGTTTGCTGAGGAGGTTCCTTTTTCTTCCTGCATATTACAAGAAACTCACTAGTTGATTTCACACGTCCTACCTTGAAAACAAAGAGATAACTATGCAAAAGACATTGTCTCACTTGCTTTTACTTTTCTTCTTCTTCTTCTTTGCAGCTTCTAAAAAGTCCAAATGCATGGAATGTACAAGTTAGGAATTGAAAGAGTTAAGAACTAAAAAGAAAAAAATCACCACATTAAAATTTATCCAGATAGTATCATTCACCACATCAAAATTGATCCAGGTAGTATCATTCATCACAATAGTATAACAACTCAATTGTCTCACATTAATTAGTAATCAAAGATATATGTATAACAAAGAAATCGCCACTTCAAATCGACGTCTTAAATGAAACAATAGCAGGTATTACAAAAATCAATCAATATATCAAGCTAGTTATAGACTTCTAGATAATACCAAATTAAGTGGACTAGGTATTCAACAAACTTCATTTGAACACAAGAAACATGTCGTATTTCTAGGGGATTCCTCGTATGGAGAATGTAACTGCAACACAGCATACGCAACAATTTCAATAAACTCTTCAAATAAGTTCTCCCCGTAACATCACATAAAACTCCCATCAAAATTCAAATAATTAATCAGTTCCATTTCTTCCAAAGTCCAAATCCCAAAAACATGACAAAAAAGCGATGAAAATAAGTGAGGAATTGGAGGGCGGCGAAATGACCTTGGGGTTCATCCAAAGTTAGGGCGTCGACCTTATCCTCAACCTCTTGTGCTGCAGTCTTGCTGGTAGACTCATCTATCCCATTGGTAGTGCCCTCGTCCACACGGATTTCAGCGGAACTCTCCATCTCGATCACAACTGGTGAATTTACACACACAAATACAGTTAATGGCAGGAAATATGAAAATATTGAACTAGGGTTCCAGTGGTTAATCGAAACGGAGAAAGCTTACTCGGTGGTGAAGAGAAGAGCAGAGGATTAACCTAAGACAAAATTTCCGGAAGTGTGGTTCTGATGACGAAATCGAAATTTCAGGCGGCGGCTTGCAGTTTGGATTTCTTCTGCTTTAAATAAATTGGTTCAATTACTCATCATTTCTACCCCTTTTTTCTTTTTTATATCTAACTAGTTGTCCACCCCCGCGATGCACGGGGTAAAATTTATTTATTAAATTATTACTAAAATATAAAGGTAAATATGTATAATAATGAAAACGAAATAAGCAATGAATAAGGTATGTTATAAATGATTTGTTTAAAATAGGTAAAAATTCGATATAAAATATATATAGCATAACACTGGTCTATAATATAATTGTATATTTATAACATTTGAGTAATATATTAATACTGTTACAAATTCGTATAAGGTGAAATAATATCAAAAGTGACATATTATATTTAGGATTTAGTAATATTAGCATGAAATCCCGCAATAGTATTAGTTCATTAAGCAAAGGGTGTTAAGGTATATTATTGTGACGTATTTACATGTAAAAATAATCAACTGATTATATCTGTTAGTTAACAATTTTTCTATTTAAAAAAAAAAAAGACACTAATTCAATAAACAAATCATTTTAACTATTACCTCTAAACTTTCTATTGTAAATTATACTTTTAACAAATCGACTCATTTTTTATATCATATTTCTTTAAAAACAATGATTTCAGTCAATCCAAAATTACTATGGAAAGGCGAAACTAAAGTAAAAGAATTTTTTTTTTTTTTAATAAAAAGTAAAAGAAATTAATCTTCTAAAAAAGAGTAGACCATTTTTTCAAACAAAAAGAAATTATCATTATCATTTATAGTAATACATGACACTTTTTATTTTATATACAAAAAATTTAAAATCAAAATATATCATAATAATCATAAAAAAGTAAACTACACCTAAAAATTAATATTTAATACATGCATAATGGGTGTCAAATCGAAGATCGTGAAAAGAAGATTAATTTAATATATTTTTCATAAAAAATGGAGTTGAGACGAAAAAGTTATACGACTTTCAAATATTTAGAAGAAAAGAAAAGAAAAAGAAAAAAAGAAAAACAATGATTGGTCCACTCTCCTTAATTGTAGGAGGAGTTACAATTCTTAGTTTTTTTTTTCACTAAAAATTAAACAAATATTAATACATTTTAATTTAAAAATAATTCAAAATTACCAAAAAAAGACACATCACCCCAAAAGACTTTTCCACGATTTTACTTTTAAGAGTAAGGGAAATGTCTTAATTTATTTATTTATCCGTTTTAAGTCATCATTAACATTTCCTTCCCTCTTTTCTTTCTTCTTTTTTTTTTTTAAATATTTATTAATACTTTTATGTCGTTGTCATCTCTTCCCTCGCTTTTCTTTCTTATATTAATTCATTAATTTATCAATTTATCCATCTTGTTAACAAACTAGGGGGATGTTTGCTTGGGGCTGGGGTGGCTGGGCTGGGGGAAGTGGCTGAAGTTAATGGCTTGGGATGTTAAAGAGTGATGTTTGGTTGGGTGGGAAATTTAATTATTAATTGTGAAATGTGATGTAATATGAGTAAGAGGTAGTTATTAATGATTGGGAGAATAATTAAAATAATTTTTTGATTTGTGATTGATGTCCCCCCACCAAACCCTAATATCGTGGCTTGGCCAAACAAACATCACTTGGGGTTGGCCAAACTGATTATGGGTTTGGCAAACCCCAAGCAAACATCCCCTAGATGTCTAAAACATAAAAGTCTATTTGAAGTTTTAAAAAAAAAAAAAAACACACACACACACACATAGAAAGAGGTAAATTAACTTTGTTAAACATAACATCTTGCTATATATTAAAAGAAACTCCTTTGATAGAGGAAATCATATATATTTTTCCGTCCATTTCACTTTCTTAAAATAATAAATTTACTTATTATATAGTAAAAGAGAACTCTCTATAAAAGGAAATAAAAAATCAGATATATTTTCCCATCATTTTACCTTCTTAAAACAGTAGGTTTACTTACTATATAATAAAAGATAATCCTTTATAAAAGAAAATCAAATATATTTTCCCGTCAATTTCGTTTTCCTAAAACAGTATATTCAAATCATAATTGACATAATAAAAGATTCGTATATATGATAAAAATTTAATATACTCACTACGTCCCGGTCTAATTGTCCAACTTGCCATATTTGTTTGTCCCAAGCTAATTGTCCAAGTCCATAAATGGCAAATTCTCTCACAATCTCCACCCTCAAAATCTCTACTTTTAATCTCAACCTTTGAAAAAGTCAAAGATTCCACAAAATCTATTTTTTCATGGTCTCCGTGCTCGGCCAAGATTGGACAATTAGGCCGGGACAGAGGAAGTATGGTAAAATCTTCTCTATATTAGTTTCAGATTTAAATTTTGTTGACAATTTGCTATATAAAAAATTATAGGTGACAACTTTTGATTTAATTCATTTTATAATAAAAATAAAATAAATTAAAGGCAAATAATTTATGTTTTTTTTTTTTCAGTTTTTAATGTAGAATATAGCAAATTAATCTTTTACATGATCCTTAATTTGATATCCACTTAGCATATTTTAAAATAAGTTATATTAAAAAAATACATTTTTTGTCGATTATTTAGTTTTGATCTGTTTATGTAATATGAGTTAAAATTATTTGATTGGGTCTGAGATACAATTAAAATCAGATAAATATTAAAAATATTTTTTATAAATGCTTATTAGCTTATCTTTTAAAAATATTACTTGATTTTTTTATATATTTTTAAAAACTTTATTTTATTTGTATGAACAAATTCATATATATATCTTTCCTACAATATTACAAATGTTCATAAATAGTAAAAACTAACTAATTATCAGTTTCTAAATCACTGATAATATTTGATTTTTTATTAAAAAAATAGCGGAAGAAGACGTGCCCACGGTAGGGATAAAAAATAGTTTATAAATCTGTTTTGTTTCGCTTTCGCACATATTTTTATTTTTTTCAACATCCTACAGGCACTAATAATTTTTTTTCTAAAATCATTTCTTTTATTTGCAATAGATAAAAAAACAACATCTCTTATTCGTATTTGATCGGATACTGATATTAAGTATTTTGATATAATATATTAAATAAAAAATAAAAAATTATTTGTTGGTTGATTATTGTGCTTAGAGCAAACTATAATATTGGATACGAGTTGCAAATAAAAATAACTTAAATAATTAATATTAATAAAATTAAAAGTTATTAGATAATGTAATATTCTTCTATATAAAAATAAGTTATTCGATTATTTGACTTTGGTTATTCTACAAATAAACATATTTCAATTCGCGCATCACATGACGGGAAATTTTAGTTCTATTTGAAAGTGAAAAAGAAAAACACACAGAGAATGAGGAACTAACTAACTATTTTGGAGGTGAGGAATCGGATAATTATTATCTTCGGGATTTTGAAGATTATTGTGTGAATTGTGGCATCGAGGATGCACCGTTTGAGGGTTGCTTCTTTATGTGTCTAACAGCCCGATTTTCTAGACTATTAATAAATAATTATAAAGTGTCAGAGGTAATAAATTTATTTATTTAGAAACTATTTTTTTATTTGTCAAGCCACTATTAAGGACTATTTTAACAAATATTTCAATATTACCATGTCCTAATGTTTTACCAAATAAAGTATATCAAAAGCAACTTTGAAAATATACATCATGAGACTGTGAAAATTTTAAAAATGATATCGATTAATTGCAGTAGAAAATAAATAAGAACTAATTAAACTTTACATCCTAACATGTATTTTGATTTAATTGAAAATCTATCATATATCTCTAATATTTTTAAATGACTTAAAACAAGTAATAATTAAATGTAAAGCGTAAAAAACATGACAAGATATTTAATTTATTTACTTAAATACTATATTATAAAATCAATCCATTACGAAAAGATCAATTTAATATAGATTATCTACAATGTCGTGCCACAATATTTTACGAAATAAAGTATAATAAAATCAATATAGAAAAATATACAAAGTATTTTAGAAAAACTTTACGAGTTTTTAGAATAGTATTAAGTAATTGGTAGCGGAAAACATGATTTGTTCAAACTTGGCACATCTTAGACATGTCCTCAATAAAAATTAACTTTCTAGTAGTATAAAGCACTAATAATTTGTTAGGTATATGGAACATATAAAAACTTATTAAAACATTTCCTATATATTAACCTAACACATCAATTCAATTCACCATAATAACTTTATCAAGTAATCAATTATAACTACGAATTATATAAATCACCTTAAACTCCTAGCATACATAATTCATAAGATCTCAACTACAATGTACTACCAGTCCAAGTTTCTCCATACTTTTGAAATAAATTAATCCTAAATCATAAACACCATATTTCATACACCTAATTATTAAATCCAAATAAAATTTTAGTTATAACTTTATACCACAATATGTTTTCCGGCTCTACCTCTGCTTCAACTGCCCATTCAATTTCCACCTGAGGTTTAATAATGGATTGGGGTGAGTTTTTTTCAACTCGTGGAGGCACAATTTATAATAATTAAAAGCACATAAGGAGACATATCATGTAAAACAGTTATAATGATTGAGACATATCACCAAGTAGCAGGTTGATAAAAGTAAACACGTATACAACCCCAAAATACAATTAATTAAAAGAAACTGTAAATAAATCCCCACCTAAAAATGAGATGATGAGTGAAATGCAAATAATGGCAAATTAATCTATTGTCCTAGACTTGTACTCACACTCTCCAACTCCTACAACTAATCAAGGGAGAATATTTTAGTATATATATAATATCATGTATATAAGAAGTTTTAAATTAAATATTGAAAAGAGAGAAATAAAATAAAATAAATAATAGAGTTAAAAGTTTAAGAGAAAGAACCGCTAAAGAAAGAAAAAGATATGGATGATTGTTGGCTTCCTGTCTGTGACAAATGCAAAACTTAAAATAATGAAGGCTGCTGATTTTGAGGCCTTGAGAGAGATTTGAGCAATAATAATTTATTTGGTGGTCCATGGCCCAATTCATACTAAGAAAATGGTTGATTCAACTTACGGTGTTGAGGCTTTGGGGAAGAAATTTGGGGTTTCAGAATCTTACGCCCCAATAACTTGGCTTATTATTTCTTCCTTCTCTGTATACGCGGCCCTCTTCCTTCATCCTCAAAATACATGCCATCTTCCTTCATCCTCAAAATACACGCCATCTTCCTTCATCCTCAAAATACACATCGACTGTGCACTCCCTCTTCTCCCATATTCTCTTTGCTTTACTGGATCGGTACTGCAGAGGCAAGGTAACGACGACGAGTTCGCCTGCCGGATCAAGCAGTGTTCTTCCCCTTTTCTCTTTTCTGCTGAATTGTTACATTTTTTTATTGGCAAGAGAGAGACTGTGCGATCAATGATTTGTGGCGGTGGTGGTTTGGAATATGTATTTAGGGGCTGGTGTTAAAAAAAAAAAAAAAAAATCGGCGGAAGGCCGGAATAGTAGAAGAAAGACATAGAAGAGTTAAGGGATAGTAGTGAAATTATTTAAAAAAAAAATATGCGCTTAAAACTATTAGTCTACAAGGCTTCAGTGTTTATAGAACTCCCATTAGCGGTTTTTAGATCCGCTCCCATATCCCCATGGTCTCCCCAACTCCTCACCCATGTACACACGATCATAGAATTGGATAAAAAATTTCATTACTAATAAATTCTATTTGTTTCCATTTATTTTATTTTGGGCTCAAAACCTTGAGTCCATGATTTATTGATTAGGCCAAATATTGGGCTAATAATGTAAATGGATGAGATGATGCATGAGAATGAACCTATCCAGTTTTAAATAAACGGTCCTAAAAAATGCTTTAACTTAAAAAATAAATAAATTTTCAGAAATGAATTTTGAATTAAATTATTGGGGCACTATAAATTTATTTGGGCTAGAAAGCTCAAATCTAAAATATTAGTCACATGAAATGTGTCGGGCCAATTATATAAAAATGATAATTAAAAACACATGAAATGCTTTAATAAATATAAGTAATAGACTAAAATTCCTCCTGACTGGACGGTTCGGCCAAATTTATGGCTCCGGGACCATTTTCTGATCACTCACTGGCTATTGCTTCACTCGGCCAGACCCCCCATTCTCGGCCGGGACCTAAACCATTTAAGTCTTCAATATGTGGATCGAGCATTCAGATTTTACTCGTGTTACTTCCGACGCATGGGGACAGAATTTTTCGGGCACCCAACAGTTTCTTGTGTTGCAAAAACTGAAGGTTCTCAAGAATGTGTTGAAATATTTCAATCGCAAACATTTTGGGTACATCTCCTATCGGGCAGAGGCTGCTAGGGCAAATCTTAAGGAGGCACAACTTCAGTTTCAAAGTAACTGACCGCGCTGTCGAGGCCCGCCAAATTAGTTATTATTTTTCTAACTTCCTTCATAATAGTAGGTAGAGTAACTCAGGGTCAATCCCACAGGGAACAGAGAAACTAATCGAATGATTGTATTAAACCAATTATAATGCTATAAATATAATATAAAGTGAGGGGAGTTGTTTTGAGTAAATTAACTAAGCAATTAACAATTAAACTAACAAACTAACAAACTAACGATGAATTTACTTATGATAAAAGTATTACCGCATTTAACCAGTATCCCCCTAGTACGAATCATTCATGTAACTATTGCAACTGCTTGACAAACCAGTTATGAAACCCCTACCCCAAAAATTAACAAGTACGCTTAGCTAATCCTTGTTACCCGTTAAGTATAATGAATCACAGGTTCTCTTAGCAATTAATCATATTCAATTAAGTAGTCCTAGGATACGATCGCTAGAACACCATTAATCAAATGCATAGGGAGCTAAGGCAACGGAGTAGGTACGGTGTTGTACTCACAAGCTCGGTACAAGTGACCGCGACTTATGTTATCCTAGCGAATAAATCACTATTTGCTACTTTTAGGCATAAACACATAACAATTACGGATTATGAATTTACGACCTAGCAACATTTATATGCCTACTACCTAGGTGATCAGTCCAAATAACACACATATAAAAGATATGAAGAAAGCAAATAACATAAATAATCTCAAAACATAGTTGAATCAAACAATTGCCGGGATAATTACAAAAACATCGTTTAGGGTTCAACATAGTTAAAGACGAAAAATAAAGGCTTAGCCGATCATAATGATGGCTAAGGACAAACTAATAATGAAAGACATAAAACTAGAAAACCCGAGATGCCGAATCTTGACTTTTCGTGCTCTTCCAAATTCCCAAGTCCGTGCTTCCAAAATCAAGGTAAAAGTTATATTTTCGGACTTGGGATCTTCGTTTTATAGTTGGGGATGAATTAGGCTTGGATTGAACTTGAAAATGCAATTTTCGAGCAAATCCTATTCTGACTATACATCAGTCTCGGCCGAGAATGGACAGTCTCGGGAGAGAAACATGCATAGAATTCTCGGTCGAGAATAAGCTGTCTCGGCCGAGATTCTTCTTCAGCCAAAAATCCTGGTTTCTATGATCTTCTATCTCGGCCGAGCTCAATTTCCTAAAGCTTTGGCTCGATTTTTCTTGATTTTTGACTTGCGAAACTTGTTTTCAACATCCATCTTTAGTCGAGTTCGACCTTTTTGTCTAAATTCACCCATATAACTTGAAAATAAGTCCATCAAATTGTCCAATAATGCAAATACGAATAATACACACTCAATTACGAATGCAAATGTCACTAAATGAACACTTGAATCGATCTATTATGCATGCATAATAACGTGTACCAAAATCCCCCAAACTTAAACCTTTGTTCGTCCCCAATAAAACAAAACAAAGAAGAACACAGAAGACACGTGTCAAGGGCGACTTAAGTGACAAACAAAGTTTCAGTCCGATTTTTATATAGAAACACAATATGATAATCCGAGCATATCCGACATAGCAAATTAAATTATTTTCGACACTCGATACTTTCAACAAGTGATCCTTACCGGTTTAGTTTAGTTTAGTTTAGTTTAGTACTCATCTCTCAAGTTTATAAGGTAAATTCATTTTCACTCACATTGGACTACATGTAATGCCTACCATATGCTCGTCCATCATCTAAATCAGACCTCGTACTTGACATGTGTGACATAAGATCAAAAAGGTATTTATTTAGGTTGTAATGTAGGCTTAAGGTGAGGTGGGAAATGTTTAGGTAGAAGTGACTAATTTTTAGACTAATCGAGTTTTTCCTACTCAACCATCCCTCAAAACAATCTCTCAATCCCCACTCTCCAAATTCCAGCAAACCTTCCCACAAGAAAGTTTCTTCACCCTTCAAAAGTCCTTACAACATAAATGTTTTTCATGCTTCACTTGGGTACTACAATTGGGATTACCCGATTTCTATAATCAATTCAAACAATAAAGCACTTTTCCGACTCCTAACCTCTCCTTGAAACAAAAATAATAACACTTATGTACACGAACTCTTTCTTTTCTTTTATCTTTTTTCTCTTTTTTTTCTCTTTTTTTTTTCTTTCTTCTTTTTTTCTTTTTTTAAATAACTTCTAGTAACAAATAACCAATACGTCACACTTCCACCCCTCCCCCAAACTTGGTTGAAAACCAACGTTTGTGGGGAAAAGAGTCGGATGAATTGGTTCTAAAAACATAACATTTAGGAGAGGTTATTTTAGTCTTGATTTCTTTACCTATCATTTCGATATCCCTTTCTTCAAAACTTTTCATCTTTCACCCATATTAATCCCAAAGCTTCCCGGCTACCTTCCAATCCTCCTCCCTCATACTCACTCTTAGTCCAAATGGGCCAAATGTTTAATATTGAAAGGATGTGTCTTGTAAAGTAAGACTATCAAAGAAAACGCTACAAAGCTCGAATGAGCTAACAACGAAAAATTTTATTGGTAAAAAAGAAAACATATTAAGGCTCAAGAATAGGTTAGAAATAAAAAACCGCCTAAAATCATTTCCTAAATCACAAGATGCTTGACATATTCATAATAGAGACTCCGGGCAAGTTCTAGAGACGACTACATATACCAAAGAATTCACACCGAAATAATGTAGATATTACTCCAAAGATGGGAGTACAAAATTTGGCTAAAAAATTCACAAGGTTATATGTGATCACAAGTTTCAAGTACAAGCTCAATTTTATCTCCATTACATATCATGCTCTATCATATGTCAATTTTTCAAATTTTTAGCAAAAATCATGATCATCATTAACTAGTTGCACATTTGTCATTACCCTAATCTTTTGTCCTTAGACACACATCAAAATTAAAATATAATCTCGATTTTCAACTGACTCAATCCTAGACTCAAATAAAATGCAAAGTACATAACAACTGAACTTGACCCAAATCGCAAAGACAGTGGCTCACAGGCCTGACGATCAACCAAGTAATTGACTCACAGGCCATGCAACTAATGGCTCATATGCCAACACTCAACAAATAAACAAAAACTAGCAGCTAGCATAAAGCAAGAAAACATAAGAAACTAGAGCTCAAAAGCGGCCAAGTCGTCCCACTTACACCCCCTCTCCCAAACTTGGTTGAAAATCACTGTTTGTGGGGAAAAAGAAGGATACGACTTGGTGCTTACTTACAGTGTTACTACTAAGGGCATCTCCAACAATGTTTCTAAATTAGTGCAGATTTTGCACTATTTAAGTGCAAAATCTGCACTCCATCTCCAACAATCTGCACTACTTTTTGCACTAAAAAAGAATATTCCTTATAATTCATTTGTTTTATCTTTACTTTTATTTCTTTTGTAAATATAAATCATAATATATGTATAAAATCACATGGAATATAATATTTTCATATTAATATTTCCATTCATATTTTAAAATAAATCAAATTAAATATAAAAAATGTAAACTAAAAAATTGGAAAACGCGAAATTAAAATGAAATTCACAATAACGTGGCATACAACAGATTGAATTACAATGTGGAAGCACTGTATTCGGCCCACAAATGCTCGATTAATGCATTTCGAAGGGTAAAATGCGTTTGTGTGTCCCTAATTTCTCTATGACGAGCAAGAAAATTCTGGAAACGAGTATGTTCATTTTCAGCAAATTCGACGTCTGGAGTTGGCACTTGCCCGAGCTCGCAAATTGGAGCATTAATATCCCGTTCATCCTCAATTATCATATTATGCATTATAATACATGCAGTCATAATATATTTCAAATCATTTTTGCTCCAAAAACGAGCTGGGTTTGCCACAATTGCAAATCGACTTTGAAGGACCCCAAATGCACGCTCCACGTCTTTTCTGCATGCTTCTTGTCTGCTGGAAAAATATCTTTTTTTTGGCCCAGTTGGTCCACGGATACTTTGCACAAGAGTTGCCAATTTGGGATATATACCGTCGGCTAAATAATATTCCATGTTGAAGCAAATAATATAAAAGAAGAAAATAAAACTTTAAAAATAAATATAAGCACCATTGAAGATCCCGAAGTACGTGAATTCTTCCGGGGGGGGGGGGGGGGGAGGGGAGCAGCAACGAATTTTGCAAAAGAGAAGGCAAGAACAAGCAGCAAAAGAGCAGGTCGACCCATTTACCATGTATGAAAATTTTTATCCGGGTGCTGGAGGAGGGTGGGGAAGTGGATTTAGACCTTACTAGACAAAATAATTTATTATTTATGTTCTATTTGTATTTCCGTTTTAGTAATGTTGTCTTTGATCTTGTTTAGTAATTTTCTGTAATTGTTATTTACATGTTTCGTACTTATTATATAATTTTATATTTCACGCTCGTTTGTAATTTTATCTAATATTTTCCTTTTGTAGTAATTTAATAAATCATATGATGTTTTTTCTTGTTATTGTTGATTTTTTTTTTCAAAACTTTATGTAATTTTTTTTTTTCAAAAAAAATAATTTCGATACATAATACACTATCCAATACTATAAAATTTACATCACAATTAAATAGAATATAAAAGAAGTAATAAAAATAAAGAAAAAAGAATAAGAAATAGATAGTGCAGCAAAGTAGTGCACACTATATATAGTGCCAGAATTGTATAAACACTAAAATAGTGCTTGATATAGTGCACTGTTGGAGCAGAAAAATGGTGTTTACCACCAAATTAGTGCACCCTAAGGTGGTGGTTGGAAGCTATGCTTGCTCCTTTATTTGGCTATCGCGCCCCACCCGGTGTCTTGTTATATCCAACCTGCTCCACTATTATGCTGATTTCAAGTCATGTTAGTTCCTACATACTAATCAAAAAAGATAATAGAACACATCAAAAAGAAAATAACAATAAAAATTAACAAGCAAAATATGATAAACATCGGGTTGTCTCCTGACAAGCGCCTTTGTTTTACATCGTTGGATTGACTCAAGACTTTCCTTTTAGAAAATATACTAAGGAGGTTTACGTGCTGGTCTTGACGATTGTGGCTCCTCCATTACCGTATGAGTTTTCATTCTAACTCGTTTCTTTCTCAGGTATGCACTTGGAGCCATGTTCAAATTGTACCCGCACTTTAATTCTTTTTCACAGACTGTCTGTAACACACTAGGTGACCTAGTATGCGTCTAGCACACAATTTCTGATGGCACATTAGATGATCCAATGTGCGTCTCGCATCCAATGTGCGTCTGTTCAACCCGACTTTCAATGCCCTCTTCATTATGCAACACTTGCATGGACTTTTCATCCTCTTTAGGTTGTTCTTCGCTCCTCAAAATCAAGGAATTTTCGTTCATCAGATTTTCCTTGGGTTGGAATGCTAATTTCTCTCTTTCTTGGCTTTCTAACCTGCTTACCACGGTGACCAATTTACTAATTTGAGTCTCAACATTCCTTATTCTTGACCGTGTCTCTTCCTGAAATTGCATAGTGTTAGAAACCAAGATTTTCACCATATCTTACAACGACATATTGGAATTTTGTTCCACCATGATATTAAAAGAAACAGTAACAGTCTTGTAGAAAGTTGCAGTTCGACAAGCACATAGGATGACCCAAGGATTGCGAACAGTAAAGAAAATAACTAATACTAATTAATAGAAGAAAATATGTAACTAAAATAGCAGAGAATATGGTTAATACAAGAAGCATAATTAATTTCAACCATTTCCGACAACATCGCCAAAATTTGACCGACTGTCGAGGCACGCCAAATTAGTTATTATTTTTCTAACTTCCTTCCTAATAGTAGGTAGAGTAAGTCAGGGTCGATCCCACAAGGAACAGAGAAATTAATCGAATTATTGTATTAAACTAATTTGTATAACCAATTATAATGCTATAAACATAATATAAAGAGAGGGGAGTTGTTTTGAGTAAATTAACTAAGCAATTAACAATTAAACTAACAAACTAACAAACTAACGATGAATTTACTTATGATAAAAGTATTCCCGCCTGATAGGGATAACCCGATCAGCTCGGGTCGGGTCCAGGGCCCACTATGCCAGAGCCCGCTGATCGGCCTAGCATGCACAAGCCCAGCAAGCGTGTAAAGGCCCACTACGCGTAGACCCAGCAGGCCCAGGAACGCGCGCCGGCCCAGCGAGTGGTTTGTTCCGTGAATCAAGGCCCATGATCTTTTCCCAACTGCCATGCAGATTTGGTGGGCAAGATTATAGGGAGTTAGTTAGGGTTTTGATTCAGTAGTATAAATAGGTGAAAAGAACTCTGAATTAGGGTTCGCACTCTGATATACTGAATTACTCCGTGTAAACTCAACATTCTAGTAAAAGAAACACTCCGGCGATTGCCGTTTTCTGCCCGTGGACGTAGATCTCCGGATCGAACCACGTAAATCCTGTGTGTTTTTATATTTTCTGCGTTAATTTAGGTTGAATTTGGTGGTTACCGGATTGCGCTTTATCAATTGGCGCCGTCTGTGGGAACGAGAGACAGTTTTTTGAACGAAAAGCAATTTTTTGGCGTCCCAGCGTATTCAAAGATCATGGTGACAACACGTCAGAATCAATCCCGCCACGGTGCTCAATCTAACCAGGATCCACCCGTGGATCAAATCTTGCCGCCGAGGCAATTGCCGGCAGAGAGTACATCCAATCATCAGGGTAGTCAAAACTCTCCACCCCCTCAAAACCTGCAAAACCCTAATATTGCTGCTGCTCAACCACCGGTAAACATTCAAATTACCCCAGAACTGCTCCAAGATTTCTTACAAGAGCATGCACATGTCCTTCAAGATTGGGCAGTTAATCGCCTACGTCCCGCGGGGCCTGCCGCGGGGCCTGCTAGCCATAATGCTAATCCCGTGGTGCCTCCACCACGCTCGCGTGATCAACAGGATCCGGGACACCGCAGGCGCCATGATCGACGACGGGAACAACCTGGTTCTTCCGAGGACCATGGGAGTTCTAATGAATCGCGACCTCGCAATGAGGAACCTACTGATGCGGATCGTCGCCGTCCACTTAATGCGGCTAAGAGAGTTCGCTACGCAAATCCTCATGCTCTGGATCTTCAAGAGTATGAGCGAGTTCAACGCAACGTTGAACTGAATAGAATCCTGGGCCTTGATGCCAATGGAGAGATCATCACACCGTTCTCCCAGGAAATCATTGCCACTTCCCTTCCCAAAGGGTTTAAACGGCCAGCCATACCACCTTACAATGGCACAGGAGATCCGGTCAATTTTCTTGGAGCTTTTAGGCACAGCATGCTTAGCCATGATAACATCACATCCCTCCAGTATTGCAAGATTTTCCCCGAGTCTTACAGGATGAAGCTCGGGTTTGGTTTGATTCTCTCCCGCGCGACAGCGTATCCTCCTTCAGAGAACTCGCCGAGCACTTTTGGGCACGGTTCGAAGCACGGGCGAAGCCCATGGCCACCCTGGCCGACGTCATGAATATGGAACAGCGGGACGGTGAAACCGTTACCCAATTTCTGGACCGTTTCACAGCGGTAAGCCTCAAGGTGGGAAACTGCCCCGACGATGTGGCCATCAACGCTTTTATGAATGGGCTCCGCCCCGGAGCACTCCACACCGAGTTAGCTCGGAACACTCCGGTCACAACACGAGCACTGTTCAAAACAGTGTGCAAATTTGCTAAAGCCGAGGAGCAGACTCGCCAGAAGCGCGAGAAACACGCTAGCAAGCGGTAATCCGACAAGGCTCAAGCTGGGCCTAGTACTCGCCCTAGTGCATTTTCCCGCCTGACACCGGGGCATTCAGAATCCCGAAGTAAAATTCCACAATTGACTCCATTGACGAAGTCACGAGCTGAAATCCTATCTATCCACAAGAATGATCTGCGACCTTGTCCGCGGATGACCGCGCCTCCTGAAAAGAGGAACCGTGGAAAGTGGTGCGCGTACCACCGGGATCACGGACATGAGACAGAGGAGTAACTCGGCAAGGAGATTGAAGAATGCCTCAAGAAGGGTCTCTTGCGGCAATACGTAGCTCGAACTAGTGACCAACCTCGGGCAAACCACAATGGGGGTTCGTCTCATAACCGCGGAGGTTATTACGACCGAGGCGCTCAGCAAAATCGGCCGCCGTGGCAGAATAATCGGCCAGGGCCAAATAACTACGCGCGGCAAGACTCTGGCAATCGCCAACAACCACGTCTCCCACCACCAACTCCTCCTCCGGGAGGACCCGAAGACAACGCACCTCCTCACGTGATAAACGTGATATATGGAGCCCTACCCACCGGGGCTTCACGACATGCATTAAAGGCAGAAGCTCGACGTCCTCCTCCCGAGGAGCCGCGTCATAAACGCCTCCATCAGTCTGAGACTGTTAGCTTCACGGATAGGGACCCCGTTCCGGAGATAACACCTCACACGGACGCTATTGTCATTGACATGACTGTAGCTAACATAACGGTAAGGCGGGTCTTCGTGGATAATGGGGCCGCGGTGAGTGTTATATTTGCAGATTGTTTCGAAAGGATGGGGATTTCCCGAGACCAACTTCGACCGGTCCCCGGGCCACTACAGACTTTCACTCAGGGTGAGGTCCGGCCAGAAGGTATCATCACTCTCCCAGCGTCTTTGGGGACTTATCCGAAGATAAAAACTATCTTTGTGGATTTCTATGTGGTGAACTCCCCGTCACCATATAACATGATATTGGGCCGGGACTGGCTTACCCCTGCCAAAGCCGTATGCTCCACATATCACCTCGCGTTAAAGTTTCCCACCTCGCATGATGAAGTGGCCATCCGCGGGAGTCAGCGGGTTTCAAAAGAGTGCATGTATGTGGCACTCAAAAAGACTGCCAAGGTTCCGCCCAAACAGCAGCTTCAAGTGGCATCATCGGTTCTGGAACCTCAGGAATGTACTTCGTTAGGAGATGCCACTGCACAAGTCCCGCTAGATCCGTCTAAGCCGGAGCAGACAGTAACAGTAGGGGCCGTGGATGTGCCATGGCTACATCAGGCCATTATTCAGACCCTGCGAGAATATTCCGATGTTTTTGCATGGTCTCCTTTGGATATGCCCGGGGTCTCTCCCGAGGTGATTACTCATAAGCTGAACATAGATCCTAGCGTAAAGCCAATCCAACAGAAGCAGAGGAAATTCGCTCCGGAGCGAAATGAAGCCATTCGAGTTGAGGTGAAACAACTCCTAGATGCGGACATCTTGTTCGAGGTATTCTACCCCTCTTGGTTATCCAATCCGGTAATGGTAACAAAAACCAGTGGGGCATGGCGGATGTGTGTTGATTTTTCCGATCTCAACAAGCATTGTCCGAAAGACTGCTATCCTCTGCCCTCCATCGACCAAAAGGCCGAAGCCATTACGGGGTACGTGGCACTTTGTTTCTTAGATCTGTACAAGGGCTACCACCAGATTTTTATGGATCCACAGGATGCCCTCAAAACGGCGTTTATCACTGCCTTTGGGTGCTTCGCTTTTAAGAAACTGCCCTTCGGGCTTAAGAATGCTGGAGCCACCTATCAGCGTCTAATGGACTTCGTCTTCCACGACCAGATAGGTCGTAATGTTGAGGTTTACGTCGATGACTTGGTCATCAAAAGCTCCTCCCATCGTTCATGTGTGCAGGACATTACCGAAACATTGCGCACCCTGCGGCGCTATAACTTGCGACTCAATCCAGCAAAATGCACCTTCGGTGTTGGCTCCGGGAAGTTTCTCGGGTACATGGTTTCACAAAACGGCCTGCAGGCCAATCCGGCTAAACTCCGTGATGTATTAGATTTGCAGCCACCAAAAACGTTCAGGGATGTTCAACGCCTCACAGGTGGTTTGGCGGCCTTAAACAGATTCTTATCGAAAGCAGCAGAGCGCCAACTCCCATTTTTTAGAATCCTGAGACAAGCGAAGTCCTTTGAGTGGACTCCGGAGTGCACCGAAGCCTTCGAGGCCTTGAAACGTCATATACAGCAGCTGCCTACCTTGTCAGTTCCTCTCCCCGGAGAGCCGCTGTACTTATATCTGGCTTCCGCCGAGGAGGCTGTTAGCGCCGCTCTTGTGCGAGAAGTGGAGGGGGTTCAACACCCCGTGTATTTTGCAAGCCGGGTGCTTCATGGAGCTGAGACGCGATATTCCGTTCTAGAAAAAACCGCCTTGGCCCTTGTTATGGCAGCCCGGCGTCTTCGGCCATACTTCCAAGGACGTGAAATACGCGTCTTGACTAATCACCCTATACGCCAGATCCTTGTAAAACCCGAGGTGTCTGGGCGCCTCACCAAATGGGCCATTGAGTTGGGCGAATATGACATCCAGTTCCTCCCCCGCCGAGCAATTAAGGGTCAAGCACTCGCTGATTTCCTGGCCGAAGCCCCGGGAGACAATTCCGAGTCCCCCGGGGACGGTGTTACACATCACCATGCTAACCTCGCCCCTTCACCCCGGAAGTGGCAACTTTTCGTGGATGGAGCATCCGCGGTCCGAGGAAGTGGTGCCGGACTGCTTCTCATCGACCCCGAGGGGGTGGAAGTTAAATATGTCATCCGGTTCAAGTTCAAGGTAACTAACAATGAAGCGAAATACGAGGCAGTTCTCGCCGGGCTCCGGCTCGCTCAATCCTTGGGCGTTCGTCATCTCGAGCTCTTCACGGACTCCGAGATCGTATCCAGGCAAATTCAGGGGACTTACGTCGCCAAAGATGAAACATTGGTCAGGTATTGTGCTCTAACACTCAAGCTCATGTCAACTTTTGAAGCAGTTACTATCCAGAAAATACCCCGAGCTCAAAACACAAGAGCAGATGCGCTCAGCAAATTGGCCTCCGCGGTCCAAATTAATATATCTCCGGATATTATGGTTGAAGATTTGTCTCATCCAGCAATTCATGAGGCCACAGTTTCGGTACTGACCGACAGTGATCCGAACTGGATGACTCCGATCATTCAGTATCTCCGAGATGGGATTCTGCCCACTGACAAGTTACGAGCTCGGCAAGTTGTGCTCAAAGCCCCCAAATACTCCCTTCATAACGGAGTTCTATATCGACAATCGTACCTACAACCGAATCTCAGGTGCCTCGCCCCTGCCGAGGCCATTCAAGTTCTGCGGGAGGTTCACGAAGGGGCCTGCGCAAGCCATATCGGTTCCCGGACTTTAGCAAAGAAAGTTCTCCGCTGGGGATACTATTGGCCAACCCTGTTCAACGATGCTCACGATCTAGTGACCAGATGTAGCAAGTGTCAGCTACACTCCCGGGTAAAGCATTTGCCTCAGACCGAGCTCACCGGAATCCAAGGTGCATAGCCGTTTATTCAATGGGGCATCGACATTGTTGGCCCATTCCCCGTTGCTCCGGGAGGGTTGAAGTTCCTGGTTGTTGCCGTGGACTATTTCACTAAGTGGGTCGAAGCCGAACCACTTACCGCTATTACCGGTCAGAATATTTTGAAATTTGTATGGCGCAATATCGTTTGCCGCTTCGGCATCCCGAGCACTATTATCTCGGACAATGGTAAACAGTTTGCCAATGATCCATTCCGCTCATGGTGTGAAGAACTCCACATCAAACAGATTTTCACTTCGGTTGCTCACCCTCAAGCAAACGGGCAGGTTGAGGTCACCAACCGGACCCTTCTCACGGGATTAAAAAAGCGCCTGGATAGTGCCAAAGGTCTATGGGCTGAAAACCTTCCACAAGTCTTATGGGCTATTCGTACAACGCCGCACACCTCCACCGGGGAGACTCCTTACAGCCTTACTTACGGCTCCGAAGCCGTTATCCCCGCTGAAATCAGTGTGCCGAGTCCTCGCCTCCTCACATTAGTTCCGGATGATAATGACGAGGCTCTTCGCGCAAATTTGGATGAGCTTGAGAATCGCCGGGAACAATCGTTCATTCAGCAGGCTAAGTGCAAACAGCGAGCTGCCCAGTATTATAACCTCCGGGTTCGAGGTACACAGTTCAATGTCGGGGACTTAGTCCTTCGGCTCAACTCGGCCAGCAAAGCTGCCCCCGAGGGCAAACTACATGCTTCTTGGGAAGGCCCCTACCGAGTCGTTGCTGTACATGACTCTGGATCCTATCAGCTTGAACATATCAACGGGACCCCGATCCCCCGAAGTTGGCACGTCACAAATTTGAGGCGTTTCTATCTGTGAAAGCCACATCGCAAGTACTATCTTTCCTTTAATTTCCTTTATAGTTGTTATTTCACTTTGTACTTTTGAGTTTGCTCCGGCACTTATCATTGAATAAAAATTCTTTGCTTGCATAACTTACTGTGTTATTCTTTACGTTACGGGGACGCCCTAACACAATCATACTATCATTATTAGTCTCCGGACAATTAAACCTCTCTCTCGGTCCGTCCGAGGAGGTTTGCATATTAGTCCCCGGACTCACATCACTTTCTCGTCTGTTTAACCGGAGAAATGTTTACTCCCGCCTGATCCGTCCGGGGAGGTATCTTACTCCCGCCTGATCCGTTCGGGGAGTTTTTACTCCCGCCTGATCCGTCCGGGGAGATTGGATTTATCCATACCGTGTTCCCGAACACCTACTTAAAACAGTTAACAAGTTTTCTATCATGTTCCCGAACACCCGATTAAAGTGATTTGTAACCTGTTACTTTAATTACACCAGTTTGTACACGTTACAACAGTTTTATTATTATCTTCTGAATATTCAAATCAAATGGTTTTTTTAAGACTACAAACATATAAAAAAAAAAAAAAAAAAAAAAAAAACAACAACAAAGACAACAAATACAAAAGCTACTGCCTACGGCCCCCGAGCCAATATTCAGCGCTCCGGCGTTGGGACCCGCTCCTCGGTCTGCGTTGGGTCCTCCGGGATCTTGAAAATCCTCGACCTCGGGCTCCGGCTCTGTTACCCCCTCGGGCTCCGGCTCGGTCATCCCTTCGAGTTTCCCTTCGCCGAGGACTTTCTCTGGGCGCTGGCCTCGGGGCTTCATCTCTGGTCCGTGCTCTGTTGCTGGATTGTGGCGCCGACCTCGGTGTTTGAGCCCACTGCTCAGGGTCCCACTCTTCTGGAGCCATCACTTCGATTTCCCGGGCTAGCTCCTCGACCACCTCCTCAGCAACCATCGGGGGCTCTTCTCTAATTGTGATCACCGGAGCTGGCTCTCGGATGACTATGCCTTTGCTCTGCTCGGAGGGTTTCTTCTTGCCTTTGGTCTTCTTGTCCTTCCGAGGAGCTTTCTGCGTACTTCGGTCCTGACTCGTGCTCGCGATGAACTCTTCAGCAGAAGGCCTCCGCCTGATTCGGCCCTTCAGTCCTTCGTACATACTGAGCAGCAGTTCTAGGACTTCTCGTTTCCTCACGAGCTCCGCGGACTCGACCGAGCTCCTGGACATCAATGCCGCGATGTCACTCTGTATTTCAACGGTCCGCTCTTCTACTTCTTCAAAAGTTAGAAGACCGAACTCGGACAGAATCCGCTCATACTCCTTCTGATGAACGCGGACGCGGCTCATCTCGGTAGCTGTGGTTCGATACTGCATCTCGAAGTCTTTGGCTCTTTCATTGGCCTCAACCACCTTCCTCTCCGCCGAGGATATCTGCTTCTTCAGCTTAGGCACTACGTGCATCTCCAGACGATTCTTCTCTCCGCGGAACCACTCAAGTGATTCCATTAACTTCTTTATTGTCTCGTGCAGCTCCGCGGTGTTCTAGACAGACAACGATGACAACAAGATCAATTACTCTCAAGTATGTAAGGAGTTACATTCAGTTCGGCAACAGACATTAAATTGATCATGCAAGTAAAACAAAAAGTTCAAGAGACTGAAAAACACGATTGTATTTCACAAGGCAAATTACAATTGTTCAGAGCAGTACATCATCCCTAACATTTCTAAAGGAGTACAATTTTAAATCTGCGGGGATCGACTGACCTCCCGCTCGACTACCTCGGGTTCTTCGGGCAACCCCTCAGCTTCTTCATTTGCTGCGACGCCCTCGATTGCAGCCGGGGTTTCAACCTCCGTCTGTGGGGGGGGTCGGTGCTCGGGGGAGCGGTGATCAGTTCACCTCGGCAGAATGCCAGGAATTCTTCATCCTGGTCCACTTCACAGCTGGCAACTTCTGCGGCAGTCAGAAGCTGCCTCCTCTCCCCGAGCGCATTCACCAAGGGCCACTCCGGCAGCTCCGCTAGCGCGGCGTAATAGGCCTTCTCCACCTCGGCCGCCGCCTCAGGGTCATACCCAAATTCTGGACGGATGTCGACATCCGGGTACGCCTCCTTTACCTCCTCCAACACCAGGGCCCGTGTGGCTTTATCCCCAATTGCCACAAACTTCGTCTGGAAGTCAAGGAATGTGCTGGAGTGTAATAATTTCTCGGCGAACACCCTCAGCAAGGCTCCCTGCCCTCCAACCACGGCCGCTTCCCTCGCCTCCATTTCCGCTCGCAGCTGCATCAGCTCACCTCGGAGACCATGGTTCTCCGTCTCCACACCGCGCAGACGCGCGACCTCGGTCTCGACCAAGGCAGCCCTCTTGCGTGCCTGGGTCAAGTCATGCGCTAGTTTATCGTTTCGCGCGCGAAGGTCCCGCGCTGTCGCAGCTAGCCCTTCCCTGGCCTCTACCTCGCTCTTCAGGCCGACCTCTATGATCCCTCTGGCCAGCTGCAGGATCTTCTCGGCATCCGCGCTGTCAAACCCCAGCCTACTGGGGGTCGCCTGCTCTCCCTGGATAAGTTAAACACAACGAAACACATGACTCAGACCTCTGTTACACACCTCGCGTAAGATAAACTAATGATCAGCGTTTTTGAATATTACCTCCGTACTCGCCCCAACCCGGGGTCTTTTGGATGGTGCTTGCGGAGTCCCAGTCGGCTCCGGCCTCTTCTTTGATACGACCGGAGACCCCGCCGGCGTCACCCGCTCCTCCGACCCCGTTGACGGTCGCGCACTCGGTTGAATCTTCCCCCGGGGAGACACCTCAGTGGCTTTCCCCTTCTTCTTTGCCACCGCCGACGCTGCAGGGCTTCCTGCTGCTGGTTGCTTTCCGAAGCGTCCCACTGCATATAAGGTCTATGGTTAGTTCTGCGCAAAATGACAAGTTCAAAATATCAAAGAACGAAAAAACTCCTACCCTCTTCGGTGCCCCCATTGCCCGCATAGTACAGGCTCAATCTTGCCTTCTCCAACTCCTCCTCGGAGCAGAGGGTTTTGAAAGTCCCTACTGTCCGGAACGTATGCTCCACTTCGGCCCCCGGGCTCTCCACGGGGGCGGTATCAAGCACCTCGTCAATCCTCCACTTCGGGAGTGCTATTTTATTCCTAACGAAGATGAACTTCTCCTTCCACCCCTCTACTTTGCTCGGGTTCTGAACCTTGAACCCTCCTCGGGCTCGGGGACTAAAGGAATACCACCCCTTGGACTTCCCGAAGTTTTTAAGCTGGAAGAAGAACCTAAAAAGATCTACAGACGGCTCTAATCCGGCCTGTTTACAAACTACGGTGAATCCAACCACCTGCCTCACCGCGTTCGGCGCTAATTGACAGAGGGCAATACCGTAGTATTTCAGCAGTTGGACGACAACGTCCCACAGAGGCAATCTTAATCCTACTCTAAGGGGATCTATATACATGGTAATAAACCCCTGCGGTGGGCAACAGGCCCTATCCTCGGGGGTAGGGATTATGTACTCAAGGTCGAAGGGAAGGTAAAAAGATGGGAGCTCCCTCAAAATTTGTTCTCGCGACATCCTTAGCGCTACAGAGGACACCTCAAAATTCTCCACCGTGCATTCATAAAACGAAACCAACATGACATTGCACTCTAAGCCATCAACTCTGTCTACAGTTCTAACCTCATTCCTCTCCGGAATGAGATATGATAGGGGGGGGACGTCTAACGGGGTACTCGAAGTCCCTAATTCTTCAATCGAGCCCGAAGATGAGGCAGAAGATGAAGAAGATGAAGAGGAAGACATACTTACTTGGTTTGAATTTGAAAGGGTTGATTCAAGAAGTTTTTTGATCGGAGATGAATCGCGAATGCAGATTTCCTCTTTTTCCCGCTTCTAAACTGATGTATCACAATGGAGAAAATGAAAAGTTACTGTGCAGTTATTCCCAATATAAATGCAAAAAACTGACGGCTCTGATGCAGCTTATTCAAATTCAGTGATGGAGATTCATGCGTGTTCTTCACGCGCTTTACAGTTACCAAGGCGCGTGGGGAACAGCTTTCTTGGGACTCACAGAGCGTGTCACTTCACATCCCTCTCTCTCATAATGGCGCCGCCAATCACATCAGACCCATCCTTCTCCAGGAAGATTCACACTACACTCCGGTGTCCTTTCCATTTTGGTCAGAATAATCACCCCGGTGTACCCTCCACCTCGGTTAAACTACTACACTCCGGTGTCCTTTCCATTTTGGCCACAGTAATCACCTCGGTGTAACCTCCACCTCGGCCACGTTGTCACATCGCGTTTTTCGCTTGTGAGAAGTTCGGTGTCTCACTACATGCCCTGTGCACCTCGACCTAGCTCGACACTGCGTCCGCCAATCACTCCGCAGAGTCCGGGGACGCGGATAAATTCGGTCCTTCGTAGACACTTTGGCCCGCCAGCGACCCCGGTCCTTCTTACTTACGGTTCCACCCCGGTGACAACCGAAGCTCCTACCTCGCTCCGGCTGGGGGGGGGGGGGCATCTGATAGGGATAACCCGATCAGCTCGGGTCGGGTCCAGGGCCCACTATGCCAGAGCCCGCTGATCGGCCCAGCATGCACAAGCCCAGCAAGCGTGTAAAGGCCCACTACGCGTAGACCCAGCAGGCCCAGGAACGCGCGCCGGCCCAGCGAGTGGTTTGTTCCGTGAATCAAGGCCCATGATCTTTTCCCAACTGCCATGCAGATTTGGTGGGCAAGATTATAGGGAGTTAGTTAGGGTTTTGATTCAGTAGTATAAATAGGTGAAAAGAACTCTGAATTAGGGTTCGCACTCTGATATACTGAATTACTCCGTGTAAACTCAACATTCTAGTAAAAGAAACACTCCGGCGATTGCCGTTTTCTGCCCGTGGACGTAGATCTCCGGATCGAACCACGTAAATCCTGTGTGTTTTTATATTTTCTGCGTTAATTTAGGTTGAATTTGGTGGTTACCGGATTGCGCTTTATCACCGCCTTTAACCAGTATCCTCCTAGTCCGAATCATTCATGTAACTATTGCAACTGCTTGATAAACTAGTTCTGAAACCCCTACCCCAAAAATTAACAAGTACGCTTAGCTAATCCTTGTTACCCCTTAAGTATAATGAATCACAGGTTCGCTTAGCAATTAATCCTATCCAATTAAGTAGTCCTAGGATACGATCGCTACAACACCATTAATCAAATGCATATGGAACTAAGACAACGGAGTAGGTACGGTGTTGTACTCACAAGCTCGGTACAAGTGACCGCGACTTATGTTATCCTAGCGAATAAATCACTATTTGCTACTTTTAGGCATAAACGCATAACAATTACGGATTATGAATTTACGACCTAGCAACATTTATATGCCTACTATCCGGATGATCAGTCCAAATCACACACATATAAAAGATATAAAGAAAGCAAATAACATAAATAATCTCAAAACATAGTTGAATCAAACAATTGCCGGGATAATTACAAAAACATTGTTCTAGGGTTCAACATAGTTAAAGACGAAAAATAAAGGCTTATCCGATCATAATAATGACTAAGAACAAACTAATAATGAAAGACATAAAACTAGAAAATCCGAGATGCCGAATCTTGACTCTTCGTGCTCTTCCAAATCCCAAGTCCGTGCTTCCAAAATCAAGGTAAAAGTTATATTTTCGGACTTAGGATCTTCGTTTTATAGTTGGGGATGAATTAGTCTTGGATTGAGCTTGAAAAGGCAATTTTTGAGCAAATCCTATTCTGACTATATATCAGTCTCGGCCGAGAATGGATAGTCTCAGAGAGAAACATGTATAGAATTCTCGGTTGAGAATAAGCTGTCTCGGTCGAGATTCTTCTTCAGCCAAAAATCCTGATTTCTCTAATCTTCTATCTCGGCCGAGCCCTTACTGTCTCGGCTGTGCTCAATTTCCTGAAGCTTTGGCTCGATTTTTCTCGATTTTTTTTTTGTGGAACTTGTTTTCAACATCCATCATTAGTCGAGTTCGACTTTTTTGTCTAAATTCACCAAAATAACTTCAAAACAAGTCACAAACATCATTTTGTCTAATAATGTAAATACGAATAATACACAGTCAATTACGAATGCAAATGTCACTAAATGAACACTTAAATCAACCTATTATGCATACATAATCACGTGTACCAGTAACTAGGGGACGCTGTTTTGGTGGAGCAGGTTGGGGAGCTTCGCAAGAAATCCATCTTTCTTGCCAAAGCTGAGCGTCAATTCTTTATTCAAAAGGCAAAGTGTTCCTATCTCAAAAAATCGGATAGAAATACTAAATTTTTTCACTCCTTAGCGAAACAAAATGCTAAAAGGAATCATATTGCAGCCTTAATCAAACCGGATGGGTAGCCCACCACATCATATTGGAGGTTGCGAACGAGTTTGTGGCTTATTATTCGGAGCTTTATGGGATAGTGAAACATTGACAACGGGTTCAACTTCAATACCTTCAGTGTGGTCCGCTTGTTGGGGATGAGCAAAAATCTGCTCTTATCATGCCCGTATCTGAACTGGAGATAAAGGCAACACTCTTTGATATTGGGGACGACAAGGCACCTGGTCCGGACGGATACTCAACCCATTCTTTAAATGAGCCTGGGGGACAGTGGGCACTGATTTTACAGCCGTGGTTCTTGAATTATTTGCCTCGGGAAAACCCTTGAAGCAAACTAATCGTACAACTATAGCCTTGGTCCCGAAGGTTGCAACCTGCTCAACGGTAAATGATTACCGCCCTATTGCCTGTTGCAACGTCTTGTACAAGGTAGTCTCGAAAATTCTTAGCATTCGACTTGCCCTGAGTCTTAACTCGATTATTAGCCCAAATCACTCGGCTTTCATCAGTGGGAGATTGATTACGGACAACATGTTCCTCGTCGGAGAAATTGCCCGACAATATGCCCAATCAAGGAACTATCTAAGATAAACTCTTAAAGTGGACACCAACAAGGCATATGACTCGGTGTCGTGGAATTTCCTCGAGGAAGTTTTGAAGGGGCATGACTTCTCCCTGTCCCTTTTGTCGGTTTCAAGATTTTTGTCCTCGTCCCTTTCAAGCTTGAGTGAGTCTTGTGTGTGAACGGTCACACGTGTGACGGAATACACTTTTATAGAAAACATTGATATTTTTATAAAAAAAAGTGATACTTTTACTACATTGATACTTTTACAGATAAAAGTGATATTTTTTTTTTCAAAAAATGTGATACTTTTACAGATAAACGTGATACTTTTACCATAAAAAGTGATACTTTTTCCCGTCACACCGTGTGACGGCCGTGTGACGGTCACATACAAGTTTTTGCCTTCAAGCTTTTGTTTTAATTGTTTTCTTTCCTATTTTTAATGTTTTCTTTTCTAAATTAAGAATAAGTTTAGCAAATGGCCTCATCTCTGCAAAAGGAAACTCTCAAACAAACGCAAAAGCTACTGCTCAATTGGCTGGAATCTCAATTCGTGATATACATACAAAAACATATAAATGTAATTTATGCTATTTGTTGGGGGGAGTGTTGTAAGATGAAGAATTAATAAATAAATAAATAAAATATATATAATGAAGTTGGAATTGAAGTTTGGTATTTGTCTACTTTATTACAAGTATGATACAATGTCTCCCTTTGGGATACATATTCAAGTACAAAATCTTTAGACATAATTATATTTTGGTTATGCAAACGGTTTTGGATAAAATAATTGTGATCTCATTAGAATAGAATTGTTGGTTTAAACTCCAAAATATGTTCACTAAAGTATATCTCATGGAAAATGCATCTAAATCTATTTGCGAACACAATTATTTTAAATAAGGGATTATTTAGTATCATACATTGACATGCTTATAATATAATTAACTAGCAATACATAATATAATACTGATCGTATGGAAAACGACTCATACGAGTGCACTTACATTGACCGTATGGAAAGAGACCCATACGAGTGTACTTTAATTTATCCTATTAAGTATAGGTGTTTGTGTGTGTGAATGTACAAGCATACCTAATGTACATGCCTATATAAAATGCAAATCAGTTCCTACTTAATCAGATTCTAATAGCATTCACAACCAAAATAATTCACAAACTTTAACTAAATTTTTTAAGTACCACAATCTAAGAAAGAACTTGAATCATTTAAATAAAAAATATATATATTGTTTCCAACTCATAACAATTAGCAAAATCTAACTTTTAAGAAAATAATGTCTCCGACTAATTACACCCTTAGTATAACATGTAATAACAATTATAATCATGACATAAAACTTAAGGGTAAGTAATAAATACTTACATGACTTATAACTTGAGGGTGGGTAACGAGTATCCACATAACTTATAACTTAGGGGCATGTAGCAAAGTAGCATGCAAAACTTGAGGGATTGAACCAATCATACTTAGGGGTGCAAGGCACAAATCATATAATAAAAGTTAAACATGTACACATATCATACAAACATAATTAATAATGACAACAAGTAAGAAACCCCCACCTGAATTGTGATGCAACTCGGAATGTAGATGCAATTACTCTATTGTTTGTAGCACTCAGTAGTCTCGTCTCCTTCCTACTTAAGCATGCATGACTCTGTCTTTATCTCTAATTAAATACATGGGATTTGGAATTTAGAGTTTGGTTGATGATTTATGAAATTTTGAAAATAGATTTGAAAGAAATAGAGAACTTCTAAGAATTGATTTGCTGCGCAGCAGCAGATAAATAATTTATTTTTCATAAACGGTAAGAGATAAAACTTTGAAAATTTTACAGAAGGAAATAAACTTTCTTGAAAGTATCATACTAAAATTTCATGATTTTAAAAGAAGTTTAACTATGGGTTTTGAATTTTTGAAACCGAATAAGTCGAAACTGTAAATTCTGCACAGCGGTGGAAAAACCTTAATAACTCGAACATTACTGAAGGGATCATTTTGAAAATTTACATAATAATAGAAGACATATATATATAGTACATATCCAAAAATCATAATTTTTCAACATGTATAAATATGTTTTTCGAATTTCTCAAATCAGAAAGCAGAATATTACAGATCATGTGTAGACGTAATAGAAAGTTTATATAAAATAAAATATAAGTTGGATGGATTTGAAACTTTTATATAAAATAGATAACATACTGGGGAACAACATATTCAAAAATCATAAGTTTTTAGAACTTTTTACTATATATTACGAATTTTCTAACTGAAAAACCTGAATATTTAAAATCTGGATCGGCGAAGATAGAAAATTAATATAAAATAAAATACAACTCATATGGGGTTACAAATTTTACTGGAATTTGAAAACATGTCATGGAATAACATACTAAAAATTCATCGAAAAATAATATGTATTGGCATGAATTTCGAATTTTTAAAAGAAGATACCTTGAAAATAGAGTGAAAGAGGAAAATGAGGTTGACGGCTCTCGGAAGGGTTTCTAGGGCTTATGCACGAAATTCTTAAGAAAAATAGATGATTTGGATTACGACTTTGATTTATGACATGAATCCCTTATTTATAGATTATATTTCTAGGTTTAGAACTCCTATTTCTTGTTCCCTAAGTAAAAACCATCATGGGCTAACTTGGGCTTGACTAATGCATTGGGCTAGGATCCAAATTAAATATTTAAAAGTCTAATAACATGAAATATACTTTTAGCCATAGCTTAAAATAATTTCCATAGTTTACGAAAAATAAATATTTCTCATTGGACAAAAATAGATATTGAAATATAATAATAATCAAATAATTTACGGGGCGTTACATACTACACCCGTTGGAAAAAATTTCGTCCTCGAAATTTGATAGAATACAAGTTAACTGAATCACTTAGAATTGTCATTCTATAAACTTCCTATTCCAAGACTTAAAGTTTCTATATGTCATGGATGCATGCATCATGAGTGTGACATAATATATCTTCATTTGAGCTTGTAAATGTGACATGCTTGTCATGAATAAAATTTTTGAAATCGAACTTGTCATGATCGTAATGCATGTAAAATAGAATGTAGCAAAGTAGCATGCAAAACTTGAGGGATTGAACCAATCATACTTCAATCATACTTAGGGGTGCAAGGCACAAATCATATAATAAAAGTTAAACATGTACACATATCATACAAACATAATTAATAATGACAAACAAGTAAGAAACCCCCACCTTAGAAAAACAATCTCGGTCTAATCGCCGTGTACTTGATCAGAGAACCCAGTTGTCGCAGAAGAAAAAGAGAACCCAGTTGTCGCAGAAGAAAAATAAGGAGGAGCCGCTGTCTATTCTTTCTTTCTTTTTTTTTTTTCGCTATCTCTATTCTTTCTTTCTTTTTTGTCGCGCTATCTCTATTCTTTCTTTCTTTTTTGTCGCGTATAAAGATGGCGTGTGTTAGGCGTGAATATAATGGTGCGTGTGTTAGGCGTGAATATAATGGTGTATTTATAGTTAGGGATTAATAGGTCACCTATTAGGGTTTCATATCTTATTAGATAAGGCTATATTCTGATAAGATGAGGATTAGGGGATCAATATCTAAGTATATATCTTAAAAGATTAGGAATGTTAATTCTTGTATATATCGGGATCTGATCAAGAAACACGGTAATCTACGACACTTTACGGATGTGTAACAAGAAAATAAATTAAATAAATAATATTTTTATTAAATATATAATATAATTGTAAATAAATAATATGCAGAAAAATGTGGGGTGTTACATCCTACCCCCGTTGGAAAATTTTCGTCCTCGAAAATTCATAGCATACCTGCTGATTTGTCAACTTCCTTCTCCACTTGTTTTTCATTCATGACGAACACACGTGCTCTACCTCCGTAACCTTGTTCATGGGTTTGGCGGTTGGCCCAGTTATCTCTCTTTTGACACTGGGAAATCATATGTCCTTCCTCGTGGCATCTGTAACAACGATTCTGACCACGCATACATTCACCTTTGTGTCTCTTATTACAAGTGGGGCAAGTGGGATAGTCTTGCTGGAGCTGAGGCCTAGCTGTATCTTCACTTCGTGCTTTCTTGCCTGTGTTTTCATCTTCGGGGTCCCTCCACTTCCTCTTATTTGAATCCTCAACAACGCGAGCACTAGACTTCTCCATTTCCATGCTAGCTTCTCCATTTCCATGCTAGCTGCAATGTTCTCAGCTCGCATAACCGCCTCAGAATAAGACATAATCCCATGACCGGCAATCAAGTGACGGATTTGGGGACAGTCCTTCGATAAACTTTTGAGCCTTCATCTCCTCTGTGCTGACCATGTGAGGTGCAAAACAACTCATATTATTGAATTTTTGCTCATATTCTGTTACAGTCAATCCTCCTTGTGTCAAATCATTAAATTCGCGCACCATTTGTTATTTATAAATTCTCGGAAAATATTTCTCCATCACGATATTCTTGGAACCAGTCCAGACCTCACGTTCTTCTGCCTCTCGAAGCCTCCAATACCCATTCCACCACTTCCTTGCATCCTCCTTAAGTTGAAAAACCGCACATGCTACTTTTTGTGCATCAGTACAAGCCATATACTCAAATATATTTTCCAATGTTGACATCCATTCTTCAATTGCACTCGGGCCCTCGTACCCATGAAAGGTGGGTGGCGTAAAGCTATTGAACTGATTGATTACACGAGCCTGAACTTGCTCCTGTGTGGCAGGTGGAGTGATAGTGGCGCCTTGTTGTAGTGTAGCTAAATTAGTTAACATTTGTTGCTGGTTGGGAACCACATTGGGTTGTTGCTGGTTGGGAACCACATTAGGTGCATTGGGCGCGTTATTCTCCTCGCTAGTATTAGTTGCGTGGCGAGGGCGTGCCATATGCCTTGATATACAAGCTAATATTGTCATAAAATCTAATCTCATATAGAGAAGTTCTATATGCATGCATGCTTAATAAATTAACTTAATATCATATGCAATCTTGTAAACATATCATACTTATCATAATCAATTTAGAACTCATACTTGTCATAAATATAATGCATGCGAAACAGAAATTGAGCATAACTAAAATGTACCTTGGAGCTGAGCGACGAGGCAGAGGTGGTCGTGAAGCATATGATACCCTTTTACATAACTTACATAAAAATTACAAATACGAACGAGTCTATAGAAACGTAGACCTGCTCTGATACCACCCTGTAACGACCCGATTTTCATAAAAATATTTTAAAGCCTTTTCAAATAGAGATAAGTAATTGTTTTTTTTTTTTTAAAGAACCAAATGAAAAATGCATTTAAATCTATTTACGAACACAATTATCTTAAATAAGGGATTATTTAGTATCATACATTGACATGCTTATAATATAATTAACTAGCAATACATAATATAATACTGATCGTATGGAAAAAGATCCATACGAGTGCACTTACATTGACCGTATGGAAAGAGACCCATACGAGTGTACTTTAATTTATTCTATTAAGTATAGGTGTTTGTGTGTGTGAATGTACAAGCATACCTAATGTACATGCCTATATAAAATGCAAATCAGTTCCTACTTAATCAGATTCTAATAGCATTCACAACCAAAATAATTCACAAACTTTAACTAAATTTTATAAGTACCACAATCTAAGAAAGAACTTGAATAATTTAAATAAAAATATATATATTGTTTCCAACTCATAACAATTAGCAAAATCTAACTTTTAAGAAATAATGTCTCCTACTAATTTGCAAATACCAAAAAAAATAGGAAAAAAAAAAATCAATTTATATTTGGAGCATATGCTTTCACCGTACCGCCATCTCCTCTACGTCCAGCCCCTTGACCTGAAAATATTAAAAGTAGTGGGGGTGAGCTACATCCAGCTCGTGCTTATCAAAACTAATTACACCCTTGATAGTATAACATGTAATAACAATTATAATCATGACATAAAACTTAAGGGTAAGTAATAAATACTTACATGACTTATAACTTGAGGGTGGGTAACGAGTATCCACATAACTTATAACTTAGGGGCATGTAGCAAAGTAGCATGCAAAACTTGAGGGATTGAACCAATCATACTTAGGGGTGCAAGACACAAATCATATAATAAAAGTTAAACATGTACACATATCATACAAACATAATTAATAATGACAAACAAGTAAGAAACCCCCACCTTAGAAAAACAATCTCAGTCTAATCGCGGTGTACTTGATCAGAGAACCCAGTTGTCGCAGAAGAAAAAAGAGAACCCAGTTGTCGCAGAAGAAAAATAAGGAGGAGCCGCTGTCTATTCTTTCTTTTTTTTTTTTTTTTTCGCTATCTCTAGTTTTTCTTTCTTTTTTTCGAGTATAAAGATGGCGTGTGTTAGGCGTGAATATAATGGTGTATTTATAGTTAGGGATTAATAGGTCACTGTCTATTCTTTCTTTTTTTTTTTTTTTTCGCTATCTCTATTCTTTCTTTCTTTGTTTCGCGTATAAAGATGGCGTGTGTTAGGCGTGAATATAATGGTGTATTTATAGTTAGGGATTAATAGGTCACCTATTAGGGTTTCATATAATGGTGTATTTATAGTTAGGGATTAATAGGTCACCTATTAGGGGCGTGTGTTAGGCGTGAATATAATGGTGTATTTATAGTTAGGGATTAATAGGTCACCTATTAGGGTTTCATATAATGGTGTATTTATAGTTAGGGATTAATAGGTCACCTATTAGGGTTTCATATCTTATTAGATAAGGCTATATTCTGATAAGATGAGGATTAGAGGATCAATATCTAAGTGTATATCTTAAAAGATTAGGAATGTTAATTCTTGTATACATCGGGATCTGATCAAGAAACACGGTAATCTATGACATTTTACGGATGTGTAACAAGAAAATAAATTAAATAAATAATATTTTTATTAAATATATAATATAATTGTAAATAAATAATATGCAGAAAAATGTGGGGTGTTACAAAATGGGTGAGCAGTTTTTATCTTGAAGGGACGGATACTTGGGAGTGGGCCCCAAAATATGATGACTCGGCTTTCATTTGAAGCATTGTGCATATAGGGACAAATTTATGGCAGAATTTAACACCCGTCAAGAGGCAATTTATACCTTGGGCAGATGGGATGCCTCATCCGACAATATTACCGGGCAGTTTTATGAGTTTTTTCGGCCGAAAGCGGTGAAACAACTCAAGTTCGCAGCTATTTGGCAGGGTTTCATCCCTCCCAAATACGCTTTCGTTTCATGGCTATGTCTTCGGGACAAACTCCTCACCAAGGACCACCTCCCGTACCTCGACATCAACACTTGATGTGTATTTTGTAATTCCGGTTCAAAATTTGTCCATCATCTGTTTTTTTTAGTGTAGTTTTAGCTCTACACTAACTGAAATTAGGCAGTGGTTGGGACTTCGAAGGGACATGACAACATTGCTTAGTGCAAGTGGATCAAGAAGGAGTAACGACACTCGATCCTCGGAAAAGCACGTTTCATTGCCCTCCTCTGCACTGTTTATTATATTTGGGTAGCACGCAACAAGTTCATCTTTGAAGGGACACAAACCAATGTAACAGACCTGCTGCACAAGGTCAAGTCACATGTTTACAAGTGTTTGTATGCTTTATTCCTGTTGATATGATTCGGTTTTGAGGACAATTGTATGCAATGTGCACTAGTTGTCTTAGGAAACCGAAGTATTTGATTTCTTGATGTTTGATGGTCATTTGTTTCGCTCGCGTATGCCCGGTGTAGATGTAAATTTCAGTCGAATTTAATCTACAAATTTACATTTACGATAAAAAAAAAAAGATTTAGATAACTCCTCCTATGCTAAAAGAATATCTTATCTCGTGGAGGTAGGTGTATGCAACTATGTATATGTATGTCAATTTGCTAAATATAAAGCTTTTACGACTATAAATTCTTGCATATACAATATTTTTGTTCGGGTTCGATTCATTTAATCATATGTAACTTATTCGTGAAATAAAACCATATGTGACCAATTACAAAAAAACATAGGTGACCACATTAGGCGAAATGCCATTTTCAATCATTTCATATAGGAGGTACATACAGGTGACAAATTCGACTCAGCTCGACCAACCATGCCTAAAATTATAGTGTATTTTAGGGAGATGAATCAGACTTTGCTCACTTATTTTTAGTCCGATTAAATTTTAAATGAATCCAGCACAACATCACATCGAACTAAATATATCAATAATTCTCAAAACATATCATTAAAACTCTTATCTACTAAAACTTTTCTTTCTTTTAGCAAACAAAATTTTCACTAACTGATGTGTCAAGAATATCTTAATTAAACTATTTCAATTTCTAAATGAACATGTGTGATTTTGACATATCGTATATAGATACATCAATACGTGAGTAGATAAGCCGGGCAGGTGACAATAAAAACATTAATATTCTTTCTTTCAATATCTCAAAATATATCATTAAAACTCTTATCTACTAAAACTTGGGACGTCTCTCTTGGATGCACATTGCAAAAATTATCTATTTTTAGTGTTCTTTTTAATAATATATGTATATTTCTACATTTTTTATAAGTGATGACTGACGAGATGCACAGTTTTCATATATACGCTGATTTTTATAAGTACAATAACAAAAAAGCCAGTGCTGTACAACAGTGTGACATTATAAAGAGGATGGCTATTCCTCCAATTATTCTTCACAACACACCTATAGGGGTGGTTTTGGATCGGATTTTGCAGGTTGTCGAGTAACTGTTGCATCGAGTATCCGATAAAAATCTGTGCGAATACCTGATCCCGTGGGTAACTGACCCGATGGATAGAGTCAGATTTTATCCCAAAACTACTTTTTTTTAATTGAATTTGTTTTTACTTCTTTAAACCCGAGAGACACGGGTTAGGTTCGGGTATAACACGAAACCAGCCGGACTAGAAAATACTCGATCCGATCGGGTAAAACCCGAACGAGCCTCTTGAAAGCTCACCCCTAATCATGACAGCTTCAGATGATGATTGGCACTTCAGTATTGAGCATTTATCATAAAACAGACAGTAAACAGCATATAATCCTACAAACTACATTATTCTTCATTTAAATCCAAGTAATAAAATAAATGAGAATCATCAAAAAGAGAAAAAAACTGAGAAAGGAAATAGTATCTTACATTTCCAGTTGTTTAACGAATGCCATTAAAGACACATTAAGCTCAAAGGGATATATATATACACACACACACACAGAGAAAAGACCATATAACATAAAGCATACAAGAGAACAAAGGTAACATATATAGGACCTTCTTTCTATTTATGCCTTAATTTCATCCTTTCTCAGCTGAAATTTCGACTCAAAAATACAACACCACGGCACCAAGGTACTATTTCCAGTCTGCTAAACAAAATCATACATCAAGAAACTCTAATCAAGTACAACGTGTATCCATTATCTTAAAAAAAAACCCAGCATATTAAAACAAACAGCTATCAATCTGTCAAAACAACAAAAATGGAATTGTGTTATCATACCTCCGAGTCCTACACTTTGCGAGCCAACGTCCTCTGCTTGGTAGCATGCTGCACAACTTTTTCCTCAACCGGTAAACCCTTCCGTCTCCTCACAGCATCAATGAGCTTCCTAGCTGTATTCTGTAGAACACTGGAACCGTCTCCATATTCTTCGATTTCCTCTTCAGTTTTCGGCACAAAAAAGGGGTCCTCGGGCAGTGTTTCCCAGTGACTGAGAACAAGTAGGGCACTCGCTGCCCCAGATGTCCATCTTCGCAACTCATCCGCGAAACCGAAGCTTTCTGTGACTGGAACATATGCATGAACAGTGAACAATGGTGAACCTTCCTGCATTTCTTCCTTGATGACTCTAGCTCGTCTTCTAGCAAGAACTGCATACATTGATCCTAAATGCTCGGTTGGGGTATTTAGTTCGCAGAAATACAGTGCTTCGACTAGCCTAGGTTTTCTCTGGAGTACGGCTGCTCTGCAAGCGTCCTTAACAGCTGTCATAACTTGTCCAGTGAATATGCCATATTGATCCGATTGATGGGTAATATTATTTTCCTCGGTTGACTGGTGGTCAACAGGGGATATAAAAGCCTCGACAACAAAAGCCAGGCCCCACAAGGGTTCGTCACACAAAGGACCAGCTGAAGTAGCTATCTGAAATCCGGACAAAATGCTGCTCTCTAGACTCTCTGCTTCTCTTGATAGCGTTTCGTCAGTTAAGGATGATGATGATGATTCCGTTGATGAATCATTCATGTCGCCTGCATCCCGAAAACCTAATTTATCGGATATATAAGGAAAGCCCTTGATCAGAACAGAACCCTCCATGCTCTTTGCTCGGCTCGGAGTGAGCAGAATATTGGGACCCACCTGTCTAGGACCCAATGCCCAAATCCTCTTGAAAAGATTTTTCCACATTATTTTATATTTCTCAACACGATCCTTCTCCATCTCGGTATTTCCAGAGGAAAGGTCGCTTTCTACAGCGTCCATCATCCTTTTCTTGAGTGCTTCAATTGGATTCTCATCTTCCACAATGCTACCCCTTGAGGTCTCCAAGCTTTTCAAAGCTTGACTAGATTTGCCTCCCATTATATCTCCTAACAGTTGGGAACTTTCATCGAGAAGCTTAGTGAGAGGCGTGGGAAGCTTTATGACCTGTACACGAACAACACACCTACCATTGGATGTTGTTTTCTCTACATAATCGGAGCTCCCACTGAACAACTTCAAGTTCTCTAAAGGATTTGTAGAGTCACCCTCAATTGTCTCTTTATAAGAGACGAGTGGAGGAGAGACTTCCAACCTCACCTTTGCAAATCTCTCCTTCAGATCATTTACGCATCTCTCCAGATGAACTTCTCCTGCGGCGGAAAGAACGTGCTCCCCTCTAGCAGAAACGGTGACCTCAACAAAAGGATCCGCACGATTTAACAACCGCAACCCTTTCATAAGTGCACCCATATCAGCGGGATCGGATGGCTCAATTGCAACTTTAAGTGTGGGGGACACTTGGAAAACCATGCTGGAGAAAGGCCAACAATTGACCGTAGATGAAAGAGTAGCGCTCTTCAATATGTGCTGGCTGAGCCCTCGTATGGCAACAATATTCCCTGCCTTTGCAGAGGCAACTGGCTTCAGTCCTTGACCCATCATTAGATATAATGACTGCAACTCGGCTTCCTGTAAATGCTTATGCCTTGAGTCCATCTTCAGCGGATCATATAATGCAGAAAGAACAAAAACCCTCTGTCCAGCAAAGAGGGCCCCACTAAAGACCCGGGCAAATGCAAGGAAGCATTCTCCGGAATCACCATCATCTGTAGAACTGTTCAAAATCTCATCTCGGGGAAGCATCTTTACTGGCACAGCAAACATCTTAGAGACAAATGCAATACATGGTACAGTAGGATTGGGATCACAAGCCTCAACAGCTTTCCTCACAAGTTCTGCCTCGGAGAGCGCATCGGAACTGTCCCCAGTGTCAGAACTATCTCTTTTGGGCAGCAATCTCGATATCCGAAATGACTGAGCAGTAACTGGGTCGGGCATGCATTTTACTACCATAGACAGGATGGTATCCGACAATGGAAGCCAACGGCTCAATACAGCTTGAAGCACGACTTTTGTATCCTTATTTTGAAGTTCCCATGAAGGTATGGATAAATTAAAGGATTTGATAACCTTCTCAAGCATTCCTCTGTCTCCATTTGTTTCCAATGTACTCTCATACACTTGCCAAAGTGGTTCGAGTATAAATTGCACAAACATAGGCCTAGCCTTTGCCATATTGCTTACCCCTTTCTTGCCGACAATCATCTTAGTTTTGGGATTGAAGTACCGAGGCCCCCAGAAGGCCCTTTCCAATGTAGCCGAGCTTGCACCAAACTTAGAAGCATACATCTTTGCGAAATCAGATATCCCAAATCCCCAACCATCAAGGGCACATGCGAAAATAACATTTCCTTTCTGAGGCTGAAAGGTATCCTCCTCGTCATCCTCTACGAATTCATAATTCTCGTCAATTGCATCACCAGATGGAGCAACCGAAAGCATGGAATCCACATCAGATAAGTACTTTTCAGACTTATAAGCACTCACTATCCCATTAACCTCATGGATAATCCTCAATAATCTAGTATAAGCTTCCATGGGGCTCAATCGTAACTCGCATATCAGCCGATCAATCTTATTCAGGATTAAACATGGCGTCAACTTCTCAATCCAAGCTTGACGCAATACAGCATGGGTCTGAATATGAACACCCTCCACAGCATCCACTAACACCAATGCACCATCACTTAACCTAGCTGCAGTAGATACCTCACTACAGAAATCCATGTGGCCTGGCGAGTCTATTAAATTAACGGAATACTCTTTGAATTGCAGAGCAATGGACGAGCTCTTCATAGTGATAGCACGCCGCTGTTCCTCATCCAAGTAATCCATGAATCTAAGTTTACCAGCTTGTTTCGGATGAAGCACTCCCCCACCATAAGAAGCAATTAAATGGTCCGCAAGAGTGGTCTTCCCGTGATCAACATGTGCAAGGATGCAAATATTCCGAACTAGCTTACGATCACTGGTCTCATCAATATTTGATGAATCATCTTTCTCGAGAAGAAACTGAAACAGAAAGAGGGCAGGATACATTAAACAACAATCAATTTTTATTTTTATTTTTATGAGATGATCACAAAGAAACAAACACTATTCAGCTACTGTTTCCATCAAACACGCAGCATATTATGACTCAGCAATTCTTCCTAGCCTCCAACTTAGATATACTTAAAGTAAGTCTAACATCCAGATTGATCATATATAGTTAATACAAAAGAATTCAATCAAAGACAAGAATTTAACTATTGAATTCAGAAATTTTAAATCAACTAATCCGAACGAACACATTGTGAAACAAAGATATGGTTTCTGATCAAATTAAAAAGACTTTCATAATACTTAATAATTCCAACCTCTGATATTTACCTGTTTCTTTTGTATCTGAGCTGCATCAATTTCTTGGGACTTAGATGTTACTTCTATGGTTGTAGGCTTCAATACCTTCTCACTTATTTCAGCCATTTATTCTGTATGTCCCGACTATATTCTGACTGCTTAAAGTTTTCCGAACTGAATATGGTCTGCGATTTCAGACTGATGTCTCTTCACCTCAGGGTTTAACTTAATAATCTGAAAAAGCAATAATTATTAAGAACAATTAGAACAAGTATAACATATAGTTTTATTGCAAATTTCAGATCATAAATATGACCCTGATGTTTGTTTGTAGGTGCAAACATAACCCAAACCTAATTTTTGGCGCAAATAACACAAAATTACACTTTAGTGAAGCTTTGACACCTCACATTAAGAGGGCAGCTACAGGAAAATGTTCCCTCAATTCTACAAACTAATAAATTCTGGTCCAATTTTCTTTAGTACTTGTCATCTTTAAATTCTCCTAATATGAACTAATACAACAGGGGTGTTAGTTAGACAAAAGACAGTTTTCTTATAGGATAGATAGAGATGCAGCAATTTCTCAGAAAACTAAACTAGTAGGAGTAATAAACATAACATCAGTTTGGCATTTTGACGAACACTAGAAGGGCATGACTCGTTTTCACTATTCCATTCCATTTATCCATTCATTAAGCCACGGAATCATTCTCAAATTTTTGAAAACAAGCAATAGCAGTATTCCACTAACACTAAAGTAAAGCAATCTAGTTCTGGAGGAAGAATTTTTTGTTTTTATTTTTTGGTGACCGACATCATGAATTCAAGCAAAAAAGAGAACATAAGGTGATCTAACCTGGAGATGGATAGATTTACAGGAAGATTTAGAAACAATCCTCTCTGATGAATTCTTGCACCAGCTTCATATGGTTGAAATGATTTCTTGCAATAATCAAAAGAGGGAAGAGCTTTTGGGGGTCGCGCCTCTTTCTTCTTCCTGTGCCCCCTTTCTTTTCTTTAATATGTAACTTGTTCTCCATCCACGGGTTAGAATTTTTTTATTGAATTATAATTGAAATATAAAAATAAATATGTATAATAATGAAAATTAAAATAAGTAATGAATAAAATATATTAGATATGACTTGTACGAAATTTGTATTATAATAGATAAAAAATTGATACTACCTCCGTCCTGCCTAACTTTGCACGATTGAAGAAAAAGTTATTTTTATTTTTTAGTTGACTTTTCCAAATATGAAGATTGATGGTGAAGATTGTGAGAGAAATTTCTTTTCTTTTTTAAGAGTGCAAAATTATATGGGACGGAGCAAAAGAGAAAATATGCAAAATTAGGCGGGATGTAGGGAGTATAAATTATATTACATGACACTGGTTATGTGATAATTGTATATTTGTGATATTTAAATAATATACTAATGCAATTACATATTCGTATAAGGCGAAGCAATGCCAGAAGTCACATCTATTATATTTCGTATTTAGTAATATTAGCATGAGATTGCGCAATGGTATTAGTTTATTAATCAATGGTGCTAAATTATATAACATTGTGACGTATTTAAAAAAAAAACAATCTATTATATTTTTAACATCATTTTTCTTTTCACAAAAGTGGCACTGATTCAGTCATCAAATCATTTTAACTATTATATCTAATCTTTTGATTGTAAATTGTAACTTTAACAAATCGACCCATTTTTTATCAAATTTCTGTAGAACAAAATGATTCACCAAAATTATTATAATAGGACAAATTAAAATTAAAGAAATTAATCTTCTAGAAAAAAGTAGATATTTTTCAAATAAAATATTATTTTGATAATATTTGACATTTCTATTTTATATACAAAAAAAATAATTCAAATTGAAATGTATCATAATAATCATAAAAAAAGTAAGTTACACTTAAAACTTAATATTTAATATATGCATAATGGATGTCAAATCGAAGATCGTAAAACGGAGATTAATTCAGTATATTTCTTACAAAAAATGAAGTTGAGTTGAAAAAATTCTACGACTTTTAAATATTAAGGGGAAAAGCAAAAAAAAAAAAAAAAAAAAAAAAAAAAAGTGATTGATTGGCTTTTAACCAACTCCCTCATATTTCTCTTTTTTTTTTTTTTTTTTTCTTTTTTACGCTAAAGAAAATTAAATTTATGAATTAGAATTTAAAAAAACTCAAAAATCTAAGAAAAAACACATAATCAGTTTGAATTTTCAAAGATTTTACTTTTAAGAATAAGGTAGATGTTTTAAGTTTTCATCATCATAATAATAATAAATAAAAAAAACATTATACAAGTTTTATGAGCAGCAACGTATTATTATTATATCTATATATATATAATAAGTCAAGTCATCCGGAAATAGTAAGTTGAAATTTTTCCCGCCCATTTTTTAGTTACTTTAAATAGACGTGAATTTAAAATTTGAATCTTGAAAAAATCGATTTTATTTGTGTGATTAAAATTTCGAATTATCAGTAACAATAAATCTGTAGATATATTTATAACAGAATTTTGTTACATATTTTTTAAAATTTTGAAATTTGAATTTAAAAAAATAAAAACCCTTATCCAATTAAATAAATTCTCCTATAAATTCACAAAGTCTTCAGTAAATGAGAGTCACGTTTGCAGCTGGGTATTTTCTATTTCTTATTCATTTTGCAATAGCTTTATTTCGCAATTATTTCCACTTCCACTGTTTCTATTCACATTTGTTGATTGAATTTCTATTTTTCATATTTCTTCACCCATTTTCATTCAGTGAACTTTGATAGGTACTTTACAATGGATGTTCCAAAAGGACTACCTGCAAATCAGAATAAGAAAAATCAGCAACACTGAATCTTAATTCTGGTGCAACATTGAATCTTAATTTTGGTGAAAAGAACTTTGATGATTGTAGGATTCAAATCTATCTACCATCATCGTATTCTACGATAATATTTAATCATCAAAACAAATTTATTTTTTTTAATTTATGTTATTTGAGTTGTCTATATTATTGTTCATATATTGTGCTAAATTTTTCATTTTGTTTATAACATGAATACAGTCAATCCGATACAATATTGGGAAAATATTAGAGATAATCAACTCATTCGAGGTTCAACCGAAATAGAAGAATAATTCTGATTTTATTGTCGTAGAATTCAATTTTTTATTTTCTATACAAAACACTTTATGTATCAGTTTCAATTGAAATTCTAATTTTATTTTATGTTTTCTGTTATTACAATATAGGTTTACAATAAAATGACGTTGACAAAACTCAAGCAACAACATTTACTATATACAGTATATTTAAGAAGAAACACCCCATATACATAATATCATGGTTAAATTGTTAAATTGATTATTTCATCTATTGCAGAAAAAATTATATAATATATTGATCTATTGCACAAATCAAATCACATATAAATTTGAACTATTATACATTTTGAATGATTAGCAAAATCAAAACTCGAAATACATGTGATTTTAAAATTATAGGAATATGAATTATAATTATGATGTGTATATTAATATAAAAATCAACATTTTACCAAAAACTGGATCTGTTTTATCAATCTTTTGATACACCTTATCAATCTTTTGATACACCAAAAACTGGATCTGTTTTATCAATCTTTTGATACACAATAATGTGTAATGTTCAATTGAATATATTTGTTACATAATTGACAAACCATTCTTTTAGATATGATTTCTCAATTGAATATATCTGTTACACAATTGACAAATCATTCCAAATCTTTTAGATATGATTTCTGATTTCTTAATATGCCTATAAAATCGCCACCCACGTAACAATTATTCAGAAAAATCAACCAGTTTTCAGTTTTCCCCATATACAGAATATAGGTTAAATTGATTATTTCATCTATTGTAGAAAAAATTATATAATATATTGATTTATTGCACAAATGAAATCACATATAAATTTGAACTAATATATATTTTGAATGATCAGCAAAATCAAAACTCGAAATACACGTGATTTTAAAATTATAGGAATATGAATTATAATTATGATGTGTATATTAATATAAGAATCAACATTTTACAAAAAAACTGGATCTGTTTTATCAATCTTTTGATATACAATAATATGTAATGTTCAATTGAATATATCTGTTACATAATTGAAACATCATTCCAAATCTTTTAGATATGATTTCTGATTTATTAATCTGCCTATAAAATCGCCACCTACGTAACAATTATTCAGAAAAATCAATCAGTTTTCTACTATATCTACGGACAAAATTATAATCTGCCTATAAAATCAGTAACAATTATTCAGAAAAATCAATCAGTTTTCTACTATATCTACGGATACAATTACGAAGATTATAGGTTTTGTAATATGTACAGTGGTTTGCAGGATGCACGGGCTATTTTTTTATATTGCCAGCTAACACACCCCACAAAGAAAACAGGGCTACATATATTTTTTATTCCTTCCTCGCCTCTTATCCCACAAAATTATTTTTTTTTTACTTTTTTTTCCACTATAAAATATTTTTTTCCTAAAATTATTTTATCCATAAGTTATTTTATCCGTTTTATTTCTACTCTCTAGAAAAATAAAAAAAATCACTATGGCAGATTTTTTTCCGAAAATACTGAATTTCATTCGTTTTTTTTTTTTTTTTTCTTTTCTCATCTCTCTCCCAAAATCTTAATATTAAATTATAATAAATTTTGGAATAGATCATACTGATTAACAATAATAAACAAACAACGAAGATATACAATCCAGAATTGAAATACAATTTAATAAACTTGAGAAAAGAATATATTTTCTTAATGATTATTTTTATATAGAGTATTTTATTAGTTTAGTTCATTAATTTTTCTTTATGTCTGTTAAGTATCTAAATCAAAGCCCAACTTTATTTGTATTAATGAGCTCATCCTATGGATATAGGAGATTATTGGATAATCAAAATCCAACTTTATTTGTATTAATGAGCTCATCCTATGGATATAGGAGATTATTGGATAAAAAATTGAAAGATTTGAGGTCATCTATGTCTTTTAAAATTCTAAATCCAAATCCAACTCTATTTATATGAATGAGCTCATCATATGGACTATGAAGATTCAGTTTATCCTAAAATAAAATTGTATTTTCAATGTCTTTCTTAGAATTTATTTGAAGATATTTTGTAGGTAAACTAATAAAATATTTTATATAAGAATTTTTTTTTTTTTCTAATAGAAGATGTTTTGTACGTAAACTAATAAAATATTTTATATAAGTATAATCGTTAAGATTATTTGTTTCTCAATCCTATTAACTAATATTAGATTTGAAACTTTTTGTTCAATGATATCGGATTCTAGATTATGTATGTTCACTTTATTTATTATTATCTGTGATCTATTCAAAATTTATTATAATTTAATATGAATGTTTTGATATATACAAGAGAAGCTAAATAAACGGATGAAATAAAAAAAAAATCTGGAATAAGATACGAGGAAGAAATTCGTGAAAAAATTAAAATGTATTTTTATTAGTGGAAAAAAACTGATTTTCTGGAGTAAGAGGCAAGGAATGACTAACACTGCAAAAGAACACAAAAGATTTCGTTGTAACAAATTTTAACCATTTTTTTTGTTATATATTATCAAATAAAAATGCATTTTTAATAAAAAGTATTGTTCATATTAATATTGATTTACTCTTAAAAAAATAGCCCGTGCATCGCACGGGAGCATTTACTAGTTAATATTAATAGAACAAAATAAAAAATTATTTCTTGGACAACTAGATGTTCTGTAAATAAATTTATTTTATTACATGATAAACTTAAATTGAATAAATTTACCAATCCAATTATTTAGATATAAACATTAATATTATGAAACAAGAACGCAAGATGTGGAAATGGGCCACTGTGCCCAATCAGAAAGAAGAAAAAACTAATATGACACTTTAACTTTCAAATTGCAAAAGTAACCATCACGTCATTTTGAATTAAAATTCTGAGACCATCTGGTTAAAGAAACAAGGGCTGTGACTCACAACCAGTTTTTCCTTTTCAATATCTTTTTGTCATTTTTTGAAGTTTCGTGTATCATTTTATTGGTGAACCATTTCGTGTATGACAAAAATCCTTAATGGAAAATCCGCCGGAGACCACCACCGGAGTTATTGCCGGCGCAGGCAGCGGAGTTGAAGCTTCTAATCCCCCCTCCCCCCCCCCCCCCCCCAGCAGCAGCTGAGCACGCGGCGCCGCCTGGAAATGAACAGTCATGGGCAGCGGAGGAGGTTAGAAAAGTTGAATCAGTAATTTTGTAAATAAATACTCCATTGTTGGTCTGTAATTATGTTGTTTAGGGTTAGAAGATGAAATTGTGGAGAAGATGATGTACGGATAGGGATGAATTTGTATGTAATTGTATGACACACAACCAATTTTAATGATACACGACCTGTATAAAATGACACACGAAATCAGTTTTGTATGACACACGATATACGTAAATGATAAACGACCAGTACACATCACACACGAATTCAGTTTTGTATGACACACGATCTACGTAACTGATACACGACCAATATAAATGACACACAACTTAAGTTATGTTTGACACACGACTTCAGTTTAGTTATGTATGACACACGACCTTAGTTTTGTATGATACACGACTTAGTTTTGTATGATAGACGACTTAGTATTTTATGACTCATGATCTTAGTGTATGACATATGACTGAAGTTTTGTATGATACACGACTTAGTTTTGTATGATTCACAACTTTGTTTTTTATCACACACGACCGAAGTTTTGTATGACACACGACCTTCAGTTTTGTATGAAACACGACCTTAGTTATGTATGATGCACGAATTAGTTTTGTATGATACACGACTTAGTTTTGTATGACACACGACCTCAGTATTGTATGACACAGGACTTAACTTTTGTATGGTACACGACTTATATGATGCACGACCTAATATGATACACGATATGTATGATATATGACTGACTATGTTACACGATCAAGTATGATACACGACAATTAAATAAACACGACCAAATTAGATATTCGATCAAGCATGATGCACGACCTAGGTTTATAAACTGCGTTGTGTGATACACGACCTATAACCCATAACTCCTCACCGTATAATACACGACTTACATTACCACATGACACTATATCATACACGAAATTTTAAAAATCCGATGTTTTCGTTTCGTTTACGTAGGCTATGTGGCCCTGGAAAAGGCCCAATATCCGGAACTAGAAGGCTACTATTATTAGTTATGTTCGTTTCAAGATATTCGAAGAGATCAACATAGAACTTCAACTGGCTGGTGGCCGGGCACTCGAAACATTCTGGCGTAGCTGTTTTGGGCACCCACTAGACTGTCAGATCTCTCCGTCTTTTCCTCAGGCCGGAGTACACACCTTATTGTTGAGGGAGGTACTGAAGCCGGGTGCCGGGGATTTTGAATTTTGGTTTCGAATAGGGACACGACACATAAGATTATTGTGCCATGAGTATGCTCTTGTAATCGGTCTGAGGTTTGGGGATAGTGATTTCGACCCTGAAAATGCCTCGGTCCTCACGGACGATGGTTTCTATAACACCGTTATACGTCCGATGAGTGTGCACACGCTGGATGAGCTTAGGAAACAGTTCGTTGGAGGGACATTCAGGGCCAATGAGGCTAACGTGGTTATCCTGGCGAAGGTGCTGCTATTGTATTATATTATGTTGTGCCCGGACGTGCGAAAGGTCGTCGTGGATAAGTGGATTTGGGCGCTTGTTGATCAGCCGGAGCAGTTTGAAGCCTTCCCTTGGGGGAAGTATACATTTCATAAGCTTGTGCACTACCTCAGCAAACTTCCTCGGGAGTTACCGCAGGATCCCGTTGACACGAGGAAATATCCATCGTATCAATTTTACGGGTCCGAGTTGGCGTTCACGGTATGCATTCAATTTACCTATTTTTTTATTTGTGAAGGTATTTTGTATTACATTAATAATTTTTTACGTTGTTTGATTTGTCAAACGTGGGCGTTCGAGGTTATCCCTAAATTTGTGATGATAGGTGGTACTCTTATAGGCCCTCCCCATCCACAGTCGCCACGATGTGTTCATTGGAAATTTTTGGCTGGCAGAGGTGTGATTTTTTAAATTTCTTCAATGTCGAGGTTAGTTTGCTGTAATTCATTGTTCTTACCCACTTTGATGTTTGATACATAATTTATCAACTCGCTACGTATTTACCACTTATTAACCCCAACTGCAGACAGAATGTCTCGAGACTCTCGTCCCCACACCGATGGAGGCCAGCGCGGTCTATCTCCATCATTTGGATCAGGATCTAAATGTGGGTGTGGCCCGATGCGTACACAGGGAGTGGCGGGGCTGTCCAAGACGGGGTCAGAGGCATGATGCACCACATGAGCAGCCTAGGGAGGCACATGTAGGGGAGACGGCAGGCGTACGAGCTTCGGGCAACAGGGAGGAGGGAGAGGCATCGAACCCGTCGTGCAGGCGAAGGGTGTCGGGTTGTCAAGATAGGGTAGCCGACCACCGGCCTAGCAAGCACCGTAGACCCTCCGTATCGGCAGTACCTCGTCCACTACCACTCGTTCTGGAGGAAGTCCGGGTAACCAACGAGGGCACGAATGATGATGGGATGACCCTTTGCACCAGGAGTCCGTAGCGCAGGATCACCACAGTGGTGAGATCGAGCATTCACAGTTACCCGAGCGTGGCCATCAGCATGCTTCGGATTTCCCCACGGGTGGGGAGGGACTAGCAGACTCCGGACCATCTAGGGGTATGATTACTGATCTATCTTCGTTGCATGCTGAGTTGATGAAGAGCATTACTTCTTACTATGACTCGAAGGCTGAGGAGCTAAAGAGTTATGTTGACAAGAAGATTGATTTGTTCAAGGATGAGCTCCCCACTCTGGTACGTGATATTTTTTACAAGGAGAACTTCCCAATCAATGAGAACTTGTCGTTTTTCATGGGTGGTATGTCGGAGCATGATGGCTTGCCATCTTGTGAAGCACCTGGCCCTCACACGCAGGGTAATCCCGGTGATGATTTGCGTGCGTCATCGAGTGATCACATCGCCATCCCCTTTCGAGGTACGAATACAACAGGTGGTGGTATTGATACGTCACCGCCTAGTGTTCGTGGGCAGATACATCACAGCTCGATCTAGTTTCCGAGGATCGTTGTTTGGCAAGGGATCTGGTCCCCGATTTGGACAGAGTAGCTTCAGAGTATGTTGATCCGGTTGAAGCTGCAATTCGGGATGTCGTCGGTAGTGTGGCTTCGGAATCCACAGATGATGATATGAGTATACTGGAGGGTAGGGGTATGCCTCCAGTGACTGAGTTGGGTACCGATGTTTGCCATGACGATGTCCCACAGCCTTCCTCTGTCATTGCACCGGTTGTTGAGCCGAGGAGAGTTACTGTTGAAGAACATTAGATAGAGGTTAGGGTCGAGCGTGCAAGGAAGAAGGGGAAGTCTGTCCTGACTCCTTACAAGGCAGACGCCATTAAGCCACCGAAGGCTGCAGAGCGCGCGTATGAAGCCTTCTTGAAAAAGCGTGACGCACGGTGAGCACACCTTGTATCTATATTTATGTTGATTAATTTTAACAATTTTAGTGTAGCATTTCCTAACTCAATAAATAGTCCACGCTTGTGTTGTACAGGAGGGAGGTAGGTATAGGTCGAGATGTAGATGCCCAGTGGTTTAGGACCATGATGGACCACAACTCAGAGATATCTATTGATGTAAGTTTTTAGTTATCGCATTACGTAATTATACCTATTGACGTCCCGTTATTAAATGATATTGTTAAATGATAAACATATTTATTTGTGTAAGCAGCATATACAGGCCTACTTACGTCTTCTGCATAAGAAGCCTCATCTGGCCAGTGTCATCGTGCATAAGAATTGAGGAGGTCGTGTTGGGTTGCTTGATCCAACGTTATTTGTAAGTCCATGTACCCTATTGATATTTTTTATATATCTTTTAGGCATTTAATTCTCTAGGGAATTACACATTCTTGACCTTAACAGGTGGGATTGATAGCGATATGGGACGACCTCCACAAGAATGACCCCTTGGATTTGGAAATCGATGAACACACTCTTGAGGAGGTGCATGTTGGGGTTTTGAACCCGTGGGAGGATTACATGACGGGCAAATTACCAGCGTGGGGTAACATGAAGCCTTGGTTAGAGTTGGATTCGGTAAGTTTTCATTTATTCTCATTATTTTAGTAGTTTGATTGTAAGACCCTTATAGCTTGACCGGTTATTCGTGATTTTTTTTAGTTAATTTAGTTTTCTTTTGTCATTTGTAAAGCTTATCACCGCCTGGAACTACGATGGACATTGGATAGCAGTTCGGCTTGATTTCAAACCATGTCATTTCATTATTTATGATTCGCGGTTGCACAAGGGGTCGACCATCACATGTGAGGACATTAGAACAGCAACGTTGCCTCTACATAGAATGATAGACGCGTTGTGCACACAGTCTGCTTTGTACCATCGGCGAACTGATTACAATGCCTTTCCCTTGTGGCAGATGTCTCGCATCGGCACATGTTACGTACCCACAGGACACGGAGCATAGTAGTGGCGCATTATCGCTGAAACAAATTGAGTCCATTCTGAAGAAGTCCGTCAACCCAGGTTTTTCTTGTTCGGACATCAAGGCCACACGGCGTGCGATGTCTCTGACGCTTCACCGATTCAGCACGATAGCAGCTAATCCTTGAGTAGGTCAGTGTGTTATTTTGTGAGTGAAAGCTTTGTAATGTTTTACAATTGATCAGATGTATATTATAAACATTAATTTAGTCATTAAGCACGCATGACATCAATTTGAGGGCAACATGTAATTAAATGACAAAGTGTTAGTGAAGAACAACTCAGAAACACACAACTCCTAAGAATCTGGAAATGTACGAAGAAAAACAATCTGAATTCAAACACACAATTCGGCCAGAGTTGTGACCGAACTGGACTCGCGCAGAACAAGAAATAGAAATGGATCAAACACTAATTTAACGTGGTTCGTTCAAGATGAATTACATCCACGGAGGCAAGACACACCCCAATCCACTAAGAAATTCAATCAATTACAGAGAATACACTCAAGAAATGAAATGCCCAATTCTGATGCAAATTAGGGCACGGATCACTCAATCTCTAAATACTCTCTCTAATCTAAAGAACAAGGAAATTGCTCGACGTAGTGATCTTCTCCTCAATGAGAGCTTTACAATGATATAAGGATTGAAGCTCGAATGCAACTGTACAGAAAGTTCTAACTGAAAGAAGTTGAGCTCAGCTACCGGACAAATGTGACGGTTTTCTTCGTCACAATTCTGCAACTGCTCCGTCACAAATGACTGTTATCTTCAACTGCCTCGAACCCGGTTTATTCTGAACAGCTTGTCTTCTTGATGCTAAAACCCGGTTCATTCTTCCGGTTTTTCACTTCCTGATTCCGGTTCCACATTCCAAACACTCCATTTTACAAAGTATAGCTCACTTGATGATATTGAACATCACCTCACAAATCTCCACCTCAATGAATCAAGTGTGCCTCTTCCTGCCTCATCACTGCCTTGTCTTGCTAATACTCTTCATGACATTGCTCAAGCTGCAGCAGGCTCGAGCAATGCTCCACTTTGTTCCCAGGTACACCCTTAGTAAGAAAATCAGCAGGATTATGCAATGTGTGTACCTTCTTCACTTCCACAGAACCAGAATCAATGATGTCTCTAGCAAAATGCAACTTAACATCAATGTGTTTTGACCTTTCATGAAATGCTTGGTGTTTCACAAGGTGTAAAGCACTTTGATTATCACAGTAAATTGCCACACACTTTTGCTTGATGTCCAAATCTCTCAGAATCCCTTTAAGCCAGATTGCTTCTTTGATTGCTTCAGTGAGAGAGATATATTCTGCTTCTGTTGTTGACAGTGCTACAACTGACTGTTGTGCACTTCTCCAGCTGATGGCTGTCCCATATAAGGTAAACACAAATCCAGAAATAGATTTCCTTGTGTCTACGTTTGCTGCAAAATCAGAATCAACAAATCCCTCCAATGCAACAATGCTTCCATCCACTTTCTTCTCAAACTTCAGTGACAAGTTCACTGAACCCTTCAAATACCTCATCACATGTTTCAAAGCTTCCCAATGCTCTACTCCTGGGTTTGACATGAACCTACTTACTAAAGACACAGCATAGGCCAAGTCAGGCCTACTACAAATGTATTGGGATTGTTCTTTGGAGAGTTTCTTCTGTAGATTAACTGGAGTGGAGAGAGGTTTGGCTTCATGCATATGAAACCTCTCCAACACCTTCTGTAGATATTGCCTCTGAGATAACCAAAGCACTCCAGCTTCTCTGTTCCTTAGAATGTTCATGCCCAAAATCTTCTTGGCCTCTCCCAGATCTTTCATGTCAAATTCAGTGTTAAGTCTGTCCTTCAACCATTGTACCCTCTTCTTGTTCCTGCTGGCAATTAGCATATCATCCACATACAATAGAAGGAAGACTTTATCTTGCTTTGAATCCTTGTTGAAGTAAACACAACTATCATAAAGACTTCTTACAAAGCCAACACTGATCATGAAGTCATTGAACCTCTTATTCCACTGTCTTGGACTTTGTTTGAGTCCATATAGTGACTTCTTCAGCAAACAAACTTTGTCTTCTTGTTCAGGAACAACAAAGCCTTCTGGCTGTTTCATATATATCTTCTCATTGAGTTCTCCATGTAAGAATGCTGTCTTTACATCCAGTTGTTGTAATTCCATGTCCTGTTGAGTAACCTTTGATAAAAGCAACCTGATTGAGCAATGCTTTACTACTGGAGAGAAAACTTCATTAAAATCAATTCCTTCTCTTTGTGTAAAGCCCCTAGCCACCAATCTTGCTTTAAACCTCACCTGTTTGGATCCTGCAGTCTCTAGTTTCTTCTTGTATATCCATTTAGAGCTTACAAGTTTCTGTCCTCTTGGTTTATCCACCAATATCCAGGTCTCATTCTTTTCCAGGGACTCCATCTCTTCAATCATTGCCTGAATCCAGTGTTCACCTTCTTCACAGTCTAGTGCTTCTTTAAAACTACTAGGCTCTTGTGATTCCAGGTCTTCAGCAACACTTAAGGCATAGTAGACACTCCCTGCTTGACCATAGAAATCAGGTCTGTTGATTGTTCTTCTAGGCCTGTCCCTTCCAATGCTGTATTCTCTAACATTTTGTGAAGGTCCAGTTTGTTGTTCTTCTTCAGATGATGAATCACTATCTTGTAGATTTTCTTGTGGTTGAGGTGTGTGATCATCTTCAGCAGGATGCTCCACCTGAATTGATATCTCTTCTGTCTCTTTAGCACCATCAAATTCTTCCTTAGAGCCTGTAGAAGTATAAGCCATCACATTCTCATTAAACTTTACATCTCTACTTGTGATTATCTTCTGATTTCCCTTCTCTAGACACCACAATCTGTAGCCCTTTATTCCATCTGGATATCCAAGAAATACACATCTTAGAGCTCTTGCATCTAACTTGTCTTGCTTGACATGGACAAAAGCAAGACAACCAAACACCCTTAAACCTTCATAGCTTGGTTTCTGTCCACTCCACACCTCTTCAGGTGTTTTGAACCCAATCACTGATGAGGGTGACCTGTTAATGAGATAACATGCTGTAGCAATGGTTTCACCCCAAAATACCTTTGGCAACCCAGCATCCAACATCATACACCTTACTCTTTCAAGAAGAGTCCTATTAAGCCTCTCAGCAACTCCATTCTGTTGAGGATTCATTGGAACAGTCCTGTGTCTCTTGATTCCTCTTTCTTCACAGAAGTTTGTGAACTCAGTAGAGAGGTATTCCAATCCATTATCAGTCCTAAGGTGCTTCAGCTTCTTCCCTTTGACATTTTCCAGTTGAATCAACCATGTTTTGAACTTATGAAAAGCATCACTCTTATTCTTCATCAACATGATCCACACCTTTCTACTGTAATTATCAATCAAGGACATGAAATACCTTGCACCACCATGAGTCTCTGTCCTTGCAGGACCCCATATGCCAGAGTGAACATAATCTAATGGCTCTTGAGTTGTGTGAACACCCTTTCCATAGGGCAGCTTCTTAGATTTGCCCAAAGCACACTGATCACAGAACTCCAGGTCTTGATTTCCCATGTTTCCAATTACTCCACTTCTTGACAGTTCCTTCAACCCTTTCTCTCCTATGTGTCCAAGCCTCTTGTGCCATTTAACAAGCTCAGAACTGCTCAAGACCATATCCACACTCCCAACAACAGGTGAACCAATCAAGATAAACAACCCATTATGCTGTCTACCTTTAATCACCATTTTTCCATGTTTAGTGATATGCAAGAAACCATCTACTGAGCTAAACTGACACCCACTAGTTACTAAAGAACCAAGAGATAAAAGATTTCTTTTAAGGCCAGGAACATATCTTACATTTGAGATGACTCTGACCACACCATCAAACATCCTTATGCTCACTGATCCAACTCCTTTGACCTTGCATGATTGGTCATTTCCTAGGAGAACATTTCACCATCTTCTCTCTTCAGTTCATCAAACCATGACTGGTGTGGACACATATGAAAGGAGCAGCCTGTGTCCAAGACCCATTCCTTTACCATTCTTGATTCAGTAACATTTAATACCTCTGGAGGATCTTCTTGATGGTCAATGGCAGCAGCTTCTGCCCCTTGATTTCCACCTTTCTTGTTTCTCTTAGGACAATCCTTCTTCAAGTGACCAGGCTGCTTGCACTTGAAGCATTTCCTCTTCTCAACCCATTCATTTCCCTTCTTTGGATTAGAGTCTCCTGCCTTGGGATCCTTAGCATTCTGTCCCTTCTTGCCTTGCCAAGGTTTCTTGAATTTAACATTCAAACCTTCTCCAGATTGCACCATGCCTTTATCACCTTGAGTCTGGAAACATTTAGACCTCAGAGCCTTCACTATTCCATCATAAGATAGCTGCTCATCTCTCCCATACGTCAAGGCATCCTTAAAGCTTTCCATGGATTTTGGAAGAATGTTTAACACCATCAATGCTTTGTCATCCTCCTCCAATTTCACATCCAGGTCTTCCAATTCTTCAACCATCTTAATGAACTCATCAAGTTGATCAGAAATTACCTTATCTTCAGTGATCTTGAAGGCCAACATCTTCTGCTTCAAGAACAGCTTGTTGGAAACTGACTTCGATTGATACAGATCTTCCAATCTCTTCCATGCTTCTGAGGAACTCTTGCATCTTGAGACCTCTCTCAACGGTTTATCACCCAAACACAGAAAGATAAGACTGAGGGCCTTCTTATCCACTGATGCAAACTTGGGTTTCTCACTTTCTTCCCACGAATCCAGAGGTATCAAAGCAAGATCAAGGCCATTGTGAACCAATACTGCATTCATCTTGATCTTCCACAGTGTGAAATCATTTCTTCCTGTAAACTTCTCAAAGTCCATCTTCATACCAGCCATTCCTTCCCTTCTTCAAGCTGTGCGAGTTGATTTCCCACAGACGGTGCCACTTGTTAGTGAAGAACAACTCAGAAACACACAACTCCTAAGAATCTGGAAATGTACGAAGAAAAACAATCTGAATTCAAACACACAATTCGGCCAGAGTTGTGACCGAACTGGACTCGCGCAGAACAGGAAATAGAAATGGATCAAACACCAATTTAACGTGGTTCGTTCAAGATGAACTACATCCACGGAGGCAAGACACACCCCAATCCACTAAGAAATTCAATCAATTACAGAGAATACACTCAAGAAATGAAATGCCCAATTCTGATGCAAATTTGGGCACGAATCACTCAATCTCTAAATACTCTCTCTAATCTAAAGAACAAGGAAATTGCTCGACGTAGTGATCTTCTCCTCAATGAGAGCTTTACAATGATATAAGGATTGAAGCTCGAATGCAACTGTACAGAAAGTTCTAACTGAAAGAAGTTGAGCTCAGCTACCGGACAAATGTGACGGTTTTCTTCGTCACAATTCTGCAACTGCTCCGTCACAAATGACGGTTATCTTCAACTACCTCGAACCCCGTTTATTCTGAACAGCTTGTCTTCTTGATGCTAAAACCCGGTTCATTCTTCCGGTTCTTCACTTCCTGATTCCGGTTCCACATTCCAAACACTCCATTTTACAAAGTATAGCTCACTTGATGATATTGAACATCACCTCACAAAAAGTACATAAGTACCATCTGAATTTCTAGATACATCAACTGACATACAGCGGAGGGTTGAATTAGAATTTCAACAGACAACAACCATTATAGAAATTAAAATTTTAATAATGAACGATGCGATACTTCTAAAATAGCGATTAGGGTTGTACCACAAGTGTGCAACCTCTTACTGCAGTAGCAGTTTATAGACACATAACTACGACATATCAATCCTACTCGTCCCCGGGAATGCCAAAAATTCTCTCCATATCATCCCACGCCCTCTCACCCTTATGGCGATATGCCTATCCGAAGCTGTCATGCTTGAATGTCCACCAGATTTTGGGGAATTGAAAAGATAGGAATAAGAAACATATATTAAGGTGATATAATACTAGGTCTTTCATAAAAGTAGAAGTACATAAATATAATTTTTAACGTCATATGAGATGAGTTTTTAGTAGTTATATTCCTCTGGAACAGTGATTACCTGAAAATGTAGCTGGTACACATCCTGAGGGACGTACATAGTGTTGTCTTATTTGTTGTGAAGCACCCCTTGTACTGAGATTAATCTTTTGAAAGTTGTGTATCGTTTTTGCAACTCTTGAAGGCGAGCACTAAAGTAATCGTGAGAGATTAGCTTCTTATGTGTGTCGTACAAGTATGATCTCACATCTTTGAAACGACCGTATGATCTCCGCACAAAATGAAAGTCCCACGCCTCGTTTCAGCGGTCAAGTATGCTATGAAAACTTCATCGACATTTCGTGTCTAAAAGTTATCGTAGAAAAGCCTATCCTGAAATTCAACATTCGCCCTTGTACCCCTGCGACTTGTGCCGGCCATCCGTCTTAATTGAATGTTATTGTGTTTGTATTCTTTTTATCTACGTAGGTCGCATATATATATATACACACATTCCTTGACTAATCAATTATGAACGTGTATTCTCGACCGTCGATGTAGTGGTTGCTTTTATTAGGTCCAGAGGTCAGTCTATGACCATTCACGTGGTGTGTCCTGCATGACACCCTACAAACTTGTTGACTGGCGTGCCTGTGTACAGTCAAATCAACTCAGAATTGACTACTCGTATGGTGATACAAAGCAACATCCGTGTAAAAAATATTACAGTAGATAGTCATTTTCGAAACACGTCACATAATTCACAGTTAATACACTAACAAAAATCGAATTTTGAAATGAGTAACGTAGACTGAGTTGATGTAATGCGTCTTCATAATAGAGTCTTATTATAATAGCATCCTGTTTCATTAACTCATTTCGTTACTCAATGTACTCAGGGTCTACTGAAGAAGGCATGTTATCTCGTCCAATCTTGTGGCCTAGGGCTAGCATGGCCGCTTCAAAGTCGGGGTTTCGAGGTGAGATCTCGATTACCTCGAAGATAGTTGATTCTAATTCTGAATATTCCGCCAAAAAGAGTAAAGTTACGCCAATCCTCAGGCGATTTTCTTCGATAAATCTCTTTCGCCCCATTTTATCGAAAGACGGAGAACCACTGTCTCCCAGATAAAGTACTTCCCAAGATTGATTTCTGAATTATAGTGTGGTCTCCACAGTTGCTCTTGGTAATAACTTTACGCCGAAATTGGGAATTTTCTAAAAACATAACCAAATTATGAATAAAGAAACACTAGTGAATTTGAAAACTAAGCAAGTACACAGGAATTACCAATTCAAATGCCGGCGATACCTCATTCTGCTCAAGTGAGATACCAAAGAAGGGTGTTTCTCGTTCAACCCTGGGACTATCGTCATCGCTCATGTTTCAGAATAACTTTCATTTACCCTACATCAGCCTTTTTATAGTTGAGTAAAGTTTATCACGTGATTCATGTCATCCTTTCCTACACGTTATCTGTCTCATCGATTACGATGCGATATCATTGACCACATTTACTTTTACAGATATGGGGTTTGGATGATGATGTTCTACGGATATACCACGTTTTCTCATGTATAATTAGGAGCCATCAAGCGACATCAGTAGCACTATAATTTCGTTTAGTTGGTATTAATTAGACCCTAGAAACAATCATGAATTAATGTTTAATTTATGAGGTTCTCCGATAGATTAATCTCTTGTTACGTTTCCCAAATTAAAAATACGTAATTGAAGGCAACAATCTAACATTGGATAATTACTTAAGTAAATGGTGTAATGGATCCATCCAACTACACAATTTACAACATAAAAAAATAAGTACGAAATAGGATACAATACTTAACCTAAAAAGCCAATTTAGGATATCGATGAATGACGATCCGGCGGATGGCTAATGCCTTCTTTAATTAACATCCATTCTACATAGTGAATGAGAATGGTCCCCTTAATAGGGGCACCGATTAAAAACAAATAGACATACGCTACTTGTAGTTGGAGTGACATGCATGGATGAGATATCCAGAGGGGCAACCAGCAGGGGTAGGTGCTGGCCACCCTTCCTTTGCGGCCCATCGTTTGATGTCTTCGTCACGTTCAGGGATGTCAAAACCCTGAAAAGGATTTAGTCCTCCGTGATATGAATAGAATCGAAATTTAAAGTCATGCCACGAGTAATGTTATTGTCTTCGACAAATTTATGCCAGCCGGCTTTGTCGAACGTAGGTGCCGCTTTGTCTCCCTCATATTCGACGACCCAATGCATCTTGCGATAACGGAATGTTGCTTCAACTTTCTTTCGGGGTAATAGATCGACAATCTCCGGTACTATTTTCTGTTTCAGTAATTTAGCTGTTACCGCAAGGAAAATCAATATATTAAAATCTCGATCTGTAACATTGAATCATAATGTACTTACCAATAGGTATTCCAGTGCAAGCTGCTGCTCCCACATGTAAGCGTCAAACTGCGGCCCATGTAGACCATTCACCTTGTAGAATTCGTCGTCACTCATTTTGTTTCTACTCGTTATACCCAAATTTTTTGGCACATGATAACCTTCAACCTAACCCATATTTATAGTGCCACAATTCGCATTAAAAAACTCAAAATGGTGTCAAGTATTTAGGTGTGAATTGTCACAATTCTATGTGATGTGAACACTCATACTGTCTTCACCACTCTAATACTCAGATATGAACAGTTCTATACAACCCACTGTTTACATGTGAATGATGTGAGAAGTCATACTGTCTTTTAGCTGAACATTATTCAGGTATGAATAGTCCCATCCACCTTTATTTATTATTACTAGGGTGCATTCCCCAAGAATGTAGTTTGCCTCTAATCTAATTTGCATCAACGTGAAACAAATATTTTACTCGTATCAGGTTCAATTATGTAAGGGTCATGATAGAGGGCGTGATTGTTATTAATGTATAAAACCGTAGGGTATTGGTAAAATAATTGTAATGGAGACACTATAAGATGGGTGATAAGTGACAAAATGGTTATAATTCACCCGAAAAAGAAAGGAGACGCGATATTTATATCAAATAACCAAAAAGACCCAATCAATTACCGAAGGATATAGTCATACATATATAGTCTTTTATTGCACGACAAATACATGGAAGTACATGGTAAGAAACCGATATGCGAATTACATAAACCTAATAATACTTTTACTAATAAAACATATTTTCTCATTACAAACTTAAGCTAAATCACACTATTACACATAAACTCACGATAACACGTTCTGCATACGGACTGTTAAGAATCCGGCCATTATAAGGCCATCATTGGTCTTCTTCAGTTTGGGTTTCTCGGAGTAGTGTTTCACCGAAAACCTTCTCCATCGTTCCTGTGATGCCATCACTTTGTTTGATATCTCGTTCCATAAAACGTCATTGGTTGTTATCATCTTAAGAAAAAACAGGTATCGACGACGGAGAATATCCACTCGGTGCTTTACGTCCTGCTCCGTGAATTCGCGTAATGCACCAAATTCCTCCCTGAGTAGACACATAACTGAGACCATACTCATGTGTTTTGGTTCGTCTGAGTCAACGTCCCAGTAACCCCTATTTCTCTCAAGACTCAAATTATGTAGGATGCAGTCATCCATTCGAGGGCTCCATGTAGTATCTTCGTAGAAGTATACATTTTGAATGGTTAACGTAAGATCTTGAGTTGCTTGGGGCCACCATTGGATGGTTTGTGTATAGGGGATGTTTGTGTGAGTGAATGATAAGTTCAGACACTTTTTATGCTCGTGGAGGCAGTAAAAAGGAAGTGGTGTATTATGGGCTAGTGAGCTACTAGCCTGGTGACACCTTTAACTTTTACACTTTTAAGGCATGACTTGACAACTCAAGCACGTGATTTACTAAACCTAATGTGTAGGCCCTACGTTGGTGTTCCCCAGGTGATACAATACTATTAAAAACAGGACAATTTTCAACAAATGAAATTCATAAACAAACAAAAAAATTAAATACTAAAAACATTCATATTAAATGCAGTCTACTAAAAGATGCAACACATCTGATGAGTGTAAGTATTACAAATACCAAATTCTGCCACATACTACATAAAAATCCATAATTAAAGATCAACACAACATCGTGTTTAACAATCTTAGTGACAATGTTTCGCTCACACGGGTCAGATAATGGTCTTTTTCTGCGCTTTAAGTCTTACAAGAAACGCGAAATAATCCGGGTCAATATCCCCAGCATTGTCCACCTTGAAAGTGATGGAGCGGTCGTCCACATGGACAACGCTTATGATCAGTTTTGTCCCAACCACTAGTGAGTTGTCGTCAATAAAAATTTTCACCCAAAATTGCCTAGTTTTGGGGTGAGGTGATCACCCTCGTACTCAACCACCCATGTACTATCTCGGAACTCCATTGTAGCCTCAATGTTTGCCCTAGGCAAACGAGCGGCTGCTCCAAGTGGTAATTTCTGCCGAAAAGAACAATTAAAACATTAATCAATCATATATAGCAAGTTATGTGGAAAAAAATATGGGAAATACGTTTTCGAGAAGCGTTTTACAACACTTATACTATTACTATCAAATAGGTCGGAGACAGATGACCCTCCGTAATCTTCACCACAAACATGGGTATCGAGCTGTAGGAAGGAGAATTACGATCGGCCATCATTTTCCTGCACATTTATATAAATTGACATTTTTTGCTAACCAAGTTTTTCATTATAAATACTAAACGTAAGATACACCCAAAAAAAGAAAAACAAAATAGAATACACAAAAAATAACAATGCTACTAAAGCAACAAATATTGACATAATACATACAAAAACATCCCCAAGAAGTTCAATCAAAATAAATATCTTGCAACGACATACTACTCAACGTCATTCAATTCTCCGAACAATTAAAACAAGATATGTTCCTAGCAACTATGCTACAACACAATATTTATTAATAAAACAAATAAAAGGGTAGGGTTTAAAACCAGAAGGCCCATAAACACGACTGTGTTTAAAAATGACCAATAGTGGCCCATACTATCTAATCGATGGTCGGACCACCAATCTCCCTCAAGCACTCGCCGATAGCAGCCTGCAACTCTGCAACTCTGATTTTCATTCTTGGAAAATGCCAATGAACATTAATTTGATGGGCAAATATAGACTGGTCAACATTGTGAAGCAAAAGGAAGTAGCTACAGAAACCAACCTTGACAAACATTTCTAAAGGATCATCAAATACTGATTCCACATCACCAGTGTTTTGGGCTACGTTGAACTAGTCGTTTGCAACTCTACAAACTGTACTATTTAATGACACAATCTAAATATCAAAACGAGCCAGAGGATCCCCAAATTCGGTCTCACTTCGATCCATCGATGCAAAATGATTGCCTAGGAGAAATCTTCATTATAAGAACCCACATATATTAAACCCCGGGAGACTGCAGCAGATGCAACAACATCTAGAGGCATCTTTCCATCTCCAAGTATGAGCATTATACAGAGCGAACATGAGAATATCACAAAAGTAATATCCCATATCACAAAAGAAATATCCTATATCCATCAGAGCTAGGATTATAAACATATAATTGCACAAAGAGAGAATAATCTAGAACACCCAATTGTTTAACAAGTAATACAAGGACACCCACTTGCTTATATGACTACCAACATATGCAAGACATGAACCTGTTTCAGTTGATGAATCTTCTTTGTCTACATAGCCTGCTAGAAGAGCCAATGCCTGAGAAAGTAAGTAATAAATGTCATTCAAAGTCTAAGGCACAAAATTGCAGACTAATTTGAAGTGATACCCGAACTTTCTATCGTATGTTATAACTTTTTGGTTGTTATGATTCCTCAACAATAGCGTCGTGTTAAAAGTTAAAGGATATTTGTAATACCTTCTCCATAAGATTTACCGCCTCAAGCTCAGCATTATGATGCAAATACATGAAAAGCCCATTGCTTTGGTATGTTATTTGTAGATTAAAATCCAACAAGTAGAACCAACTAAGCAAACTGTCTACTACCTTCTCTACCATAAAAACCAAAATGCGTAATGACAACAATAACTGAAGAGGATCATACCTTCATACAGAATGCAACAATTTGCACCACCAGGCTCATTAGATCATTAGTTGGGTTTTCTTCAGTCTGAAATACATTACTTTAATATCATCAGGAGATTTGGGCTCCATAACTTCAATATTCCCAACAAGAGTAACCAGAAGAGCCAATGTCTAAGAAAGCGTAGCAAATGTCATTCAAAGCCTAAGGGTAATAGAGCGTTAGCATATTTTTCCCCACTCCGATATAAATACTTTTCAATGATGTACCATTACATCTTTTGGGCTACAATTCTAGGAAACAATTACCTTAGGGTTTGATATACAACGGAGACAAAGAGCCAAAGGAACAACCTTTCTAATGTTCTGCCCTCCACACTGCAAAAGATGCTCTAATGAACGAATGGTCATGTCAAGCCCCAGTTCTTTAGCTATTGCCACCGTAGCAATTCCTAGAACAGTTGTTCCCTAGTATATTCACCCTTCTCAAGATGTTGAGCACACTGGCCAAGGAAGTGCTATACCTGCAATAGAAAAAAAGGCAATTAGCAAACTAATGCACATTAACCAAACATTACCCAGTGTGCAATTCAATTTTTATAATCTTTAGAACATTCCCTATTCCAGCATATGCACAAGATAACAGGGTCCTGTCGCAATGTTTTCTAATTTTTTCGTTGAATGACTTTGAAACCTCCATTGTAGCTACAACAATATCCTTCTCATAGATAAAGATGAAAATGTTAATAAAGTGTAATGAAGCGTCTGCATCAACATAGTGCAATGCTACATTTTTATGTAGAATTCTTGCCAATGAACTTTATGAGAATTTGAAACGTAAATGATATAGGATCTTTGATATTGATACAAATTGCGAGATATCAATAGCTACCTGCTTCCCAAGGTAAAGCAAACTAAGACCCATATCTCGAATGCATGAAACGACCTAGATGATCCCCCTATTTGGTCTCACTTCAATCCATCAATGCAAAAATGATTCTGGCGACATCTTCATCAAGAGAACCCAATATATAAAACCCAGGGAGAATGCAACAAATGCTACAACATCTAGAGGCATCTTTCCATCTCCAAGTACGAGCATTATACAGTGTGAACCTGAAAAAATCACAAAAAAGAAAAATCCCAGATCCATTAGAGCTAGGACTATAAACATACAATAACAAAGAGAGAATTATCAAGAACACCCAATTGTTTGACACCCACTAGCTCATTCTCAGTACCATCATACGCAAGACCAAAACCCATAATTGCACCTATTTCAATTGACGAATCTTCTTTGTCTGCATAGTCTGCCATAATATCCAATACTTGAGAAAGCAAGTAACAAATGTTATTCAAAGCCTAAGGCACACAATCGCAGACTAAAGTGATACCTGAACTTCCTATCGTATGTTATGACTTTTTTGCTTGTTGGGTGAATTGACAATATTTTTGGAAAGAATAAATGATCCGAGTCTTACCGGACCATACTCATTCTGGACATTGTCAGTTAACAATCCCAACTCCGAGGAAAGCGCCATCAATCACATGAGTGTCGGTGTTGCCAATGAACATTAATTTGATGAGCAAATACATATTGGTCAACATTGTGAAGCAAAAGGAAGTAGCTAACCAACCTTGACAAACATTTCTAAAGGAGCATCAAATACTGTTTAGTTAAAAAAACCTCTTATCCTATTTAATGAAACCACCTACACTATTTAGTTAAACAACCTAAATATTTCACAAATTCTCTGCCTTTATTTCATAAGAGTCTCCTCCTCTGTCCTGGCCTTCGCGGGGTAGCTGCACTTCCTGATCATTTAAAAAGATAAACAAATTAAAGTAAAAATACTCTGCACCTCCCGAAGGCAGCTTGCCTCCTAAGACATACAATATTTATGTAATGAATACATAAAGGAAATGTTTGGTTGAAGTATAGGCTTTACTGCAGTTTCGGGGCCAACATAATCAACGTATTTCTTTAACAGCTCATGTATTCGCTGTGTGCGTCTGGGTCGGACTTGGAGATCAATGAGGGAAAATAAAGTTGTCAACGCAGAAAAAGTGAAGTTTATTTAAAAAAAAAAGGTGATACAAATAGAAATAAACTCAACCACTTCCACATCAGGCTCAACCATAGCTTCTGCCGCAGGAGTCTGCATAGTAGAGTCATCTACGACGGGGTTAGCCTGAGGCTCAACCAAAGGCTCAATCCAATCATTGAAAGGGGAATCTCTCGGAGCATATGTGGCTTTCAAACGACAAATATTTCAAAATATTTGACATTGTTTTATCTTTATATGTATATGAATTATTACAACCTGTGTAATACTGATACACATTGAAAATAATTGGGAGAGAAATTAATTAAATTTCAAGTTTTTATTTAAATTTTTTAGTTAATATTCAGCATCATTAGATCATGCATTCAAATAATTGAATTAACAAATTTATGAAAATATAACTAATAGTTTCTATTGTGATAATGAAAGATATTAAAAGTAAAATATAAAAAATTAAATAGTCAAAATTTATGAAAATCTCACTGGTAGTTTCAATTTGAGATAATGGAAGATATTAAATGTAAAAAGAACACATGTAAGATGGATGAAACATAATTGGACAAAAAACCATCAACCCCCGATTTTATATTCTCAAGTGGAAGTCTTTTGAAAAAGTGTGACACCTAGTAAAATTTAATAACTTCAATTTAATTAATTTTTTAAATCAACATTTAATATTAAAAGAAGGTTGCAAGAAAATAGGGGACGTGTCACTCTCACAGTTTTTTGCCGAATTTTTGTTCTGTTTTAAGTTTTTAAAACTGTTGTTGTTGCTTAGAGGTGGCAATTCGGGCGGCCTAGTTGGGCCAAGGGGTAGTTCGGGCCGGGCCCGATTTATTTCGGGGCTAGAAATGCTAGGCCCGGCCTGGCAGACCTCGGGCCATCGGGCAAAAAAAGCCCACCAATGAGTTTTTTCCTTTTCTTTTTTGTTACTTTAACTATGAAGTAGAATTATATATTGAGGCGAACTTCAGTTTAATTCTCTTAAGAAAAAACCTGATGGAAAGATAATATATAATTATTCGTTGCAATATGGAATCATATCTAAAGGTATGTCTCAAACCCCAGATATAACAACAACAACAACAACAACAACAACAACAATAATAATAATAATAATAATAATAATAATAATAATAATAATAATAATAATAATAATAATAATAATAATGTTATACTATTGTGAAACCTGAAACTCTCAATCTAACAGAACTATGCAAACAATCCAAACCCCACAAATGCAGCAACAAGTTTAATCAAGAACCAAGAAAGAAAAGAAAATGTGACAAGAGAATTTACGTGGTTCGGTTTATGTAACCTACATCCACGGGAGAAGAGCGAATTCACTATGAATGTTTCCAGAATACAATCACACAAGCTAAGCTGATAACTCACAGCTTAATCTACTTGTAAAACCTCACCAAGATACAAAACACACAACTCTCTTGAATGAAGAATGGTTTTCTTGATTTTGTGTTTCTTGAGATGATCTCTCACATAATCAACTACTTCCTGCTTCAAGTGTTGCTGTATTTATAACAGAAGAACTGATACATCCCAGCTGACCCGGAAGACCTCAACCGCGGAAAAACAGAATAACAGAAAAAACTGTAAATCAGTTTTGCAGAAAAACCGTTGTCAAAGAGTATAAAAACCGTTGTCAATACTCGTCCAGAAAACTGATCCTTTAATTGCAAAACTGCTTCTAACAGAATTTTAACTGATTTCTCATGTTGATGCTGAGTTGTATGCCACCTCATCAGCTATATATTCTCACAATCTCCACCTTGGCAAAAAACGAAGCATCCTCTACACATAGTACTCACCAATCCACCTTCTCCTCTATTCACTTCTCTTCTTAACTCAAACTTGGTTGCTGCTGAATAGCAGCAATATTAATTAATTCCAGACAATGCCTAAGCTTTTGAATTGTCAAAGATTTAGTGAGCATATCCGCTACATTATCAGCTGTACCAACCTTTACAACTTCAACTAATCCTTTCTCAATTACATCTCTAATAAAATGCAATCCTACATCAATGTGTTTTGATCGTTCATGAAACACTTGATGCTTTGCAAGACATAAGGCACTCTGAGAATCACAAAACACCTTTACAGACTCCTGCTGTATTCCAAACTCTAATAAAATTCCTCTTAACCACAGAGTTTCCTTCACAGCTTTAGTGAGAGCAATGTATTCTGCTTCTGTAGTAGACAATGCTACTACAGACTATAAAGAAGATTTCCAGCTAACTGTTGTTCCAAACACTGTAAAAACATACCCACTTTGGGACTTCCTTGAATCCACATTTGCTGCATAGTCAGAATCCACAAACCCCTCTACAGTATCACTTACAGACTCTTTCAGTCTTTCAAGTTTCAGTCCATATCCAGCTGTTCCCTTGATATACCTTAACACCCATTTAAGAGCTTCCCAATGCTTTCTTCCAGGATCTGCCATGAACCTACTTACCACACTCACAACATGTGCAATGTCAGGTCTTGTACAAATCATGATGTACATAATACTGCCCACAGCATTTGCATAAGGCACACTTTTCATCTCAAACTTCTCTTGATCATCTGTTGGCCTTTGAGACTCTGATAATCTGAAATGCTGACTTAGAGGAACAGAAACTACCCTGGACTCATACATGAATTTCTGTAATAATTTCAAAGAATAGTCTCTTTGAACTAACCACAAAACCCCTTCATTTCTGTCTCTGAATATATCCATTCCAAGTATTCTTCTAGCATTCCCCAGAATCTTCATTTCAAAAGCACTCCGAAGATCTTTCTTGACTTGTTGAACTTCTGAATTGCTCATGCTTGCTACAAGCATGTCATCCACATATAACAGCAAATAAGACACTGCTCTGTCCTTAGACTTTCTGATGTAAACACAACTGTCATATTTTGATTTTTCAAAACCAATCTCTTTCATGTGTTCATCAAATTTAATATACCACTGTCTAGGACTCTATTTAAGCCCATAAAGAGATTTTTTTAACAAACAAACTTTGTTTTCATTCTCTGGCAACATGTATCCCTCTGGCTGATTCATGTAGATAACTTCTTTCAAGTTTCCATGTAGAAAGGCTGTTTTAACATCTAGCTGCTCTAAATGCATATCAAACTGAGTTACCAAAGATAGCAGTAACCTTATTGAACTATGCTTTACCACTGGAGAAAACACTTCATTATAGTCAATCCCTTCTTGTTGAGTAAACCCTCTAGCAACCAGTCTTGCCTTGTATCTTATCTTCTCAGTGTCAGTTACTTCAAGTTTTCTCTTGAAAATCCATTTGCAACTTACAGGCTTCTGATACTTGGGTCTTTCAACAAGTTTCCAGGTTTGATTCTTCTCAAGAGACTCCAGTTCTTCCCTCATGGCTAGAATCCACTGATCACTCTCTTTACAGTTAATTGCCTCTGAGTAGTTCTTAGGTTCTGGACAATCTAACATCTCAGCTACATTTAAAGCATAATCCATAAGAAAATCTTCATTATACCTTGTAGAGGGCTTCACTTGTCTTCTAACTCTGTCTCTAGCTAGTTGATATCCTTGCAAGTCTTCACCAGATTCATCCTGCTCTTCAGTATAAAAAATATCATTTAGAGTTGATTCCAGAGAGTTCTCATCACTAAGCTCCACCTTCACTCTTGTACCATGCTGAAAATCTGATACATTGATCTTCTCCTTGTTTTCTTCTGTTTCCAGAAATGGCATTTTGTCCTCACAAAATGTAACATCTCTGCTGATAATCACTTTTCCATTTCCTGATTCATAACACCACAGTCTGTACCCCTTTACCCCCTTAGGATAACCTAGCATCACACACTTAAGGGCTCGAGGCTCTAATTTGTCTTGTTTAGTATGTGAATAGGCTTGACATCCAAACACCTTTAAGTCTGTATAAGTGGGTGTTTTCCCAGACCATAGCTTATCAGGAATCTCAAAATCTAGTGCTGAAGATGGCAACTTATTGATTAGATATGCTGCTGTTGATACTGCTTCTTCCCAAAACTTCTTAGGAAGTCCAAAGCTTATTAACATAGACCTTACCTTCTCTAACAGAGTCCTGTTCATTCTCTCAGCAACTCCATTTTGTTGTGGAGTTGTTGGGACTGTTCTGTGTCTCTTTAAACCCTTATCTTTACAAAACTGCATGAACTCCTCAGATTTCTAATCCATTATCTGTTCTTAAACACTTTACTCTCAACCCCTTTTCAGCTTCTACTTCATTACACCATTCTTTAAACTTCTCCAAGGTATCTGATTTTTGTTTTAACACATACACCCACACCTTTCTTGAGTAATCATCAATTATAGATAGGAAGTATTTTCCACCACCCATTGTTTGTTCCTTTGAGGGACCCCAAAGATCAGAATGCACATATTCTAAAGGTTCTTTTGAAAAGTGTTTACCTGTAAGAAATGGAGATCTCTTGCTTTTGCCAAGGATGCATTCTTCACACATTTCTGAATGAGCTTCCTTCTTTCTTGTGATTAGCCCCTTCTGAGTCAGTTTATCCAAAGCTAGAACTCCAGTATGTCCCAGTCTTTGATGCCAGAGATATGAGGTTGAGGACTTATTAACCTCAGCTTCACCAACCAAGGTTTTTGCTTCTAAATAGTACAAGCTAGACTTTTTGTTCCCTTTCATAACAAGTCTTCCTTGCTTATACACTGATATTGTTCGTGCTTCAGACTTGAAACAATATCCTTTTGACTCAAGTGTTCCTAAACTTATCAGATTCCTCTTCAACTCAGGAATGTATCTTACATTAGATAAAACTTTAACAGTTCCATCATGCATTTTTAACCTGATACTACCACAGCCCTTTACAGGTACTACTTCATCATTTCCCAGCATCACAGATCCAAGATCCTGATCTTTGAAGTCTTCAAACCAATGCCTATTAGGGCACATATGAAAACTACAACCTGAGTCCAGAATCCACTTGTTTACACCACTGAGCTCTGATATATTCAAGATTTCTGCCTCCTCTTGCTTCTCCACAATATCAGCAGTATTCTTGCTTTGTTCCCTCTGAGACATTTTTCTTTTCCACTCATAACAGTCCTTTTTTAGATGACTTGGTTTCTTGCATTGAAAACACTTCCTGGTCTCCTTCTGATCTGTTTGTTTTCCTTTCCCTTGGAGAGTCTTGTTATTTGTTTCTTGTGTGTTGCTCTTCTTGAAATTCTGCCATTTGCCTTTCTTGATAATCAGGCCTTCTCCATTTGATTTATGAGCACCATCAACATTTCTCTGGAGATCTTTTGTTTTCAATGTTGTCTGTACTTCATGGAGTGTGATAGTCTTCTCCTTTCCAAACAACATGCATCTTTAAGATGTTCATAGGATTTAGGCAGAGCATTTAGTAGGATAACGGCTTTGTCTTCATCCTCAAGTTTTACCCCAATATTCTCTAGATCATCTAGAGTTTTATTGAAATCATCCATTTGATCAGTGATGTTCTTATCTTCTGCAAACCTATATGCATACACCTTTTATTTTGTGTACAATCTGTTTGCCAGTGATTTAGTTAGATATAGTTCATCTAACTTCTTCAAAACCCCTTCAGCTGTGTCTTCTTTTGATACTTCTCGCAAGACTTTATCAGAAAGACTCAAGATCACACCACCGTGGGCCTTTTCTATCATCTCCTCCTTCTGCAGTTCTGAAGCCTTTTCTGGCAAACCTTCCCTGCCTCTCAAAGCTCCTGCCAAACCCTGTTGAACTAATAGGGCTTTTAGCTTTAATTTCCACAGGGCATAGTCGTTTCTTCCATTAAACTTTTCTGCATCCAGTTTGGTAGTCGACATATTGGATTTTGGGATTTGAAATTGGAACCCTTCCTTCGTTTCTTGCATGGAGACTTCAAACAAACAAGTGATGTGCAGAAGGCAATGTCTTCCTTCCCACAGACGGCGCCACTGTTATACTATTGTCAAACTGAAACTCTCAATCTAACAGAACTATGCAAACAATCCAAACCCCACAAATGCAGCAACAAGTTTAATCAAGAACTAAGAAAGAAAAGAAAATGTGACAAGAGAATTTACGTGGTTCGGTTTATGTAACCTACATCCACGGGAGAAGAGCGAATTCACTATGAATGTTTCCAGAATACAATCACACAAGCTAAGCTGATAACTCACAGCTTAATCTACTTGTAAAACCTCACCAAGATACAAAACACACAACTCTCTTGAATGAAGAATGGTTTTCTTGATTTTGTGTTTCTTGAGATGATCTCACATAATCAACTACTTCCTGCTTCAAGTGTTGCTGTATTTATAACAGAAGAACTGATACATCCCAGCTGACCCGGAACACCTCAACCGCGGACAAACAGAATAACAGAAAAAATTGTAAATCAGTTTTGCAGAAAAACCGTTGTCAAAGAGTATAAAAACCGTTGTCATATACTCGTCCAGAAAACTGATCCTTTAATTGCAAAACTGCTTCTAACAGAATTTTAACTGATTTCTCATGTTGATGTTGAGTTGTATGCCACCTCATCAGCTATATATTATCACAAATAATAGTAGTAGTAATAATAATAATAATAATAATAATAATAATAATAATAATAATAATAATAATAATAATAATAATAATAATAATAATAATAATAATAATAATAATAATAATAATAATAATAATAATAATAATAATAATAATAATAAATGAATGGATGATGATATATAGTTATATACTACACGTCACAAGTTATTTAATTTTTGTGCACGTACTATACTACATGTTGGCAAATTTAATTATGTACGGCACTGTTCATCGCAAAATTAAAAAAATAAGCGTTTTTTTTTTATTTACAGAATTAAGTGAACTCGCCTGTGCCACAGGCGAGTTCACAAATTCTGACAAATCACTATTTGATGTCGCCCCTGCCAGGGCGACTTCTGTTTAATTTTTATTTATTTATTTATTTTTTTTTGTTTTAATGTTGAAAACGCCTCTCGCAGAGGCGATATACGTATACCGTATATATACGACGCAACATACTGAAAGTCGCCCCTGGCAGGGGCGACATCTTAACCATCTTTTTTTTTTTTTTTTTTTTTTTTTTTTTCAATTAGGTTGTTATTGCTACTTTGTATATATATATATATATATTTTTTTTTTTTTATCTTAGATTGTTTATTTAAAGTACTTCCGTTTGTTATTTTTCTTTAATTTGGGTCGTACTCATCGTTTTTTTTTTCTTTAATTTGAGTCGAATTCATCATTTTTTTTTAATTATTTAAGATTAAGAATCGAGTATAATCGATTTTTTAATCCTGTTACGCCAAAAATAAAATATTTAGATTGATAAAAAAATACTTAAAATATGAAGTTCTTTTTATCTAATTATTACAAATAAGTTGAAAAAATAAAATGTCTAATATTCATGACCAGTCCCACATCGCGTTTTTTTCCTGTTCCGTTTAGCTCTCCCTCTCCGTTCCTCGATTGGTGCATCGGATTTCGCTTCTTGGGCGCGTTGTGATTGACCATCATCTGGTGTGCCGATATTCAAACTAAACGTGGGGCGACCTGATGAAGATGATGTTTGACTCAAATACGGAATCGGGGACATATTGAACTGTCCTAGATGACCCGCCAAATTCGGCTGGTGAGGAAAAATTGCGGCGGTTGTTGTGTAGTTGCCGACTTCCAGGAGAGAGGTGAAGGACTGATCAAACCGCATTGAATCCCGATGAGGAGTGAAAAAATCATTTTCGTTCACCATCGGAGGCACGTAACTTGACTGCATTTCAAAACTAGGATGCTCATGAATTGTAGAATGTGAAGGCCCGGGGAGATCGCCTGACACAGACCTAGATGGATGGGTGTTACACGAGGTAGTACCACCAGGTCGTTGTCCGAAGTTAGTACGTGTGAACGTACTACGTCTCCGCCCTTGCTGGGGTGCGTCACGTGGCATGGGCATCTCAACTGCTTGGTGTTGTGCGTCTGGTTGTGGGTGATGGTAGGCTGCACGGTGATCTTGAAAATTTTGTTGTGCTGCTTGATATAACTCCTCAATCGACCTTCTCGCCGACTCTCTAATATAGTCACTCTCTCCGACAACTACTCGATGCATTCCCTCAACGATCCTTTCCTAAAAGTAAAATTTGTAAATAAACATATGTGAGAATGATTTTTATACGGATTGGTACTATTTATGTGTATTCCATAGGAGTTGTTTACCCACCAAATTTTCGAGATATGCATAAGTTAACGGCTGAGATCCCTCTTGCACACCTATACCAGGAGTTATTAACCGTCGTGTGACCTCTTGATACCAACCCATGTAACCAACGTCCACTTCATCACCTTGGTTCCCGATCTGAGGGGCAGTCACAATATACTGATTTCGGGTGTTCCATTGCTCCACATACTGAGCGTGGGTTACAAGCTAATTTTGATTGGAACGTCCACGTCGATCTGTTCTACCATGCAAATTTCTGTGTTCAGTTGCAATCGACGGAGGGATGGACTGTCGCATACTGAATTGCCGGAACACCTGATCAGGATAATATAGCTCAACAATATAGTGATGGATCAGTGGACATTTTGATATCCATGTGTACGTAACATTAATGATGTTGTCATCAAGATATGATTGGACTGCTGGAGGGATTGGCTCATACGGTCTCCAAACAAACTGCAAAGTAAAGGCCATTTAAAAGTAATTCGTTACATTAAAGTTTGTTTTAGAACGGGATGAGAGAAGAATGAAGGTTTTGTACCTCATCTGGGGTTTGTCTATCCAGGTACTCCCGGATAGTCTTCACGTTGTTGTTGAGGCTACGCGTGAAAGTGTGGTATTGCAGCCATTCAGCTCCATATGGCGCAATTGGTAGTTCACCGGCTTCTCCATCGATCGTTCCTAGATCGAATCGCCTTCCTACATGTCTAGGCCGCATAAATGTTATACGCGTCCAAGCCCAAATCTGAAAGAAAATTCATAACATATATCTATTGTTTTGGTGAAATAAATTGGATAGAACAAGCTACAATAAATGCTAAGTATTACGGTGTACCTGAAGTAACTGCATAGCCCCGCCAATAGACTTTCTTTCTCTTCGGGCTGCACAACATAATTGGTGGTACAAGAATCCCAATACCGCACTTCCCTAGCTGTATTCAGAGCATTCATATATATCTTCCATTTCAGTCAAGTACAGCAGTGATCCAAGGTTTCCCGACGTGTCTGGGCACATAATCGATCCCAGCAGAATCAACGCAACTCCGCGTGAGTACTGCTCTACTTCGACGGCTTCTGTTTCGTCATCCACCGGGTTATCCCTTAGATGCTTTCCGAGGGCTGTCAATGAGAATCTCGAACCAAGAATCTCACCTGTGTCTGGAGTCCAACCTAACAAGGCTTCACATCTACATCTCCAATAATCAGACGTGGCTTCTGTAACTCCATTAATCACCGGCCTTCCATCAACCTTCAAGCCCCAAATGAAGGCTACATCCTGTAGTGTGACAGTGGCCTCACCGACTCTAAAGTGGAATGTATGTGTCTCTGGTCTCCAACGTTCCACCAATGCAGTGATGATAGCTCTGTTAATGACGTAGTCACCGCAACGATAAATCCCATAGAACCCCGAACTTGAGGCCAATCCATTTCATTTTGGTATCTTGTGGACCTTGGCCGTCCACGCCGTCTTGATTTCTGTAACTCCGGATTGTGGCATAACTCAAACGAAGGTTCATCCCAATAGTATTCGTCTGGCAAAGGGTTAAATCTACCACTATATGTCTGGACGTAGAAGCTTGTGTTGTAGTAGGATCTCATGTAAATGCCTGGGTCAACACCGTAATGACGACAAGTTTGCATTGCATGCGAACAGGGGATCCCATTCTGTTTCCACTTCCCACATGTACATTCCCTGGTTGATAATTTCACCACATGTGTGAATGTATCGTTCGAGCATGGTGAAAAGGTCTTAACAGACGCCGAATGTTCTGACAGATCAACTTGGAAAACCACGTGGTGCAGTGCTTTCCTCTGTCTCTGATCATATTGCTTGAATATCTCATCAGGCCATGGTTGACACCTTGCTTGCATTTGACGACCCATTGACAAGCGGTCAAAGAAGTATTTTGTGGAACGATAGAAAGTTATCGAAACAATGGCACAGATCGGTAGTTTTCGTGCCCCTTTCAGAACTCCGTTGATGCATTCTGATAGGTTAGTTGTTAATATTCCACATCTCCATCCATCGTTGTGTGAAATGGTCCATTGCGCTGCCTCAATATCATTCAAGTACGCGTAGCCACTTTCACTTATGGCTCTAATCTTTGACATCGCATTCTCAAAATGGCGCACTGTAAAGGCTGAACCAGCCTCCCAGCACAAATCCTTCAGTTTAACATTTTTCACCAAGGTGTTAAAGTTGGAGCAAACATGCCTTAAACGGTGAACCCCACCAGGGGGCGAAAATTGCGGGAATTGCTTAGCAGCCTCGATTAACCAACACATCGATCAGATACCAGACATAGCCACTCAACTCCCCTGACAACATATTTCGTTAACCTTTTCAGAAACCACTTCCAAGCGGCAAACGTTTCTTCATCGACTATAGCATAGGCTAAAGGTAGAACTTGTGGTTGGCATCCACTCCGACAGCAATCAACATTTTATGCTTGTAGTTGGTGTACATATGCGTTCCATCAACACTGATGACTTTCCGACACTGTTGGAATCCATCAATGCACGGTTTAAAGGCCCAGAAAACGTACTTCAACATCTTAACTCCATGAGCTCTTTTGTCCACGTGACGCCACTTTACCACTGTCCCAGGGTTCCATTTTTGTATTGCTCTCAAAAACTTCGGTAATTTCACTACTGAGCTTTCCCACGTGTCGTACACATTCTCTCTTGCTCGTTTCAAACTGTGCCAAGCCTTGTGATACGAGATTTTGTATTGGTACCTATCTTTAACTTGCTGCTGGACCAACTTCACCTCGTATCCTGGGTCAACCTGAACCATTCCTGTAAGCAACATAGCGATCATGTTTTTACACAGATTTTGATGGTCGGCCGAGACAGCGTTCATTAAACATGAATGAGGGTCTGACATCTTTGTAATCTGCCACATATTGAATTTGTTCTTCAGGACTGCCCTCAGACCCTACTCACAGCTAATGTTCCCTTGGCTGTTCTTGCACTTGACCTTCTATAACTGCGGCGTACTTTCACCACCAAATATTCACGACGTGCACTGCGTACGGAAAAATCCTTCACGACCGATTGGAGATTCTTCTTATCAGTGAATACCATGCCCATGGCCAGTTTTCCCTCATAAGCATCATACAGCCTAACCTTCTTTGGCCTGTCATACGAATCTACAAATATTTCTGGGCAGGATGTGTTCAAAAAGCTGATTCCCTCTTGCATTGCATTGCTTGTTTGAGCGGCTGGAATCACATTTTTTCGCCCACCTGAAGGTTCGTTGGCCTGTTGATTACACAGACCCTGAAGATCCTCGACTATCACGTCGTCTATTTCATCTTCACTGTTTGATTCACTATCACTCGTCTCAGAATCTTCAACCTCGTTTGGACCGAAGCTGTCTACCATCGGATCAACCTCCTGATCACCGACTAGACCCGCCCCATACTCACATGTGGAATCGTTTTGAGTTTCATAGTTAATCGCGATAGTATGACGGTTTGGGACTCCAACGAAACTAGTACTACAGGTGCCCTGTGTATCGAACACAAGACTGGTTGGACCGTCGCCCCTAAGAAATGCCGCGTATTGGTGGTAGTCATCCGTCAAAGGTACATTTTGTTCGGTCTCCGTCTGGACTACTACACTCTCAACGTGAAGGTGAACGTAACGATTTCCAGCATCCGGATCAAAGAAGAACCACAGATCTTCGTCACTATTGATCGGTATTAGTTGTAAAATATCATCTTCGCAAAACGCCGCTGATACTTTCAAAGTATATCGATCGCTATCGATATCCAACATTTGATATAATAGAGAAAACAGTCCAGAATGGCCAATCAAACGAAACACCCTACGACCGCCAATGGGTGGCCCTTCGGTACCACATCCACGGTGCACGATAATTCCAACCTTTTCCGACGGCGCCATTATCTTCAAATTTAAGTATTTTAGCGTATATTAAACTATTCTATGTCGAAACATGTAACAATAATAATAATAATAATAATAATAATAATAATAATAATAATAATAATAATAATAATAATAATAACAATAATAATAATAATAATAATAATAATAATAATAATAATAATAATAATAATAATAATAATAATAATAATAATAATAATAGTAATAGTAATAAATATAATATAATACGTAATCCAAAAAAATAGCAATACTATTAATAGATCTTAATATTGATAATAATAATAGTAAGATTAATAATCATATAAATATTAAGATAATAATGATACGAGATTAATAATAATAATCGTAATAGTCATATTAAACGTAATAAAAAAAACACAACAATAATATTATTACCAATCATAATAATATTAATGCTAATAATAATAATAAAGATAACAATAACAACAACAACAACAACAACAACAACAACAACAACAACAACAACAACAACAACAACAACAACAACAATAATAATAATAATAATAATAATAATAATAATAATAATAATAATAATAATAATAAACAACGTAATAAAAAAAACACAACAATAATATTATTAACAATCATAATAATATTAATGCTAATAATAATAATAATAATAATAATAATAATAATAATAATAATAATAAAATAAATGTGGTAAAATTACGAAAAACGAATATATATATATAAATATCAGTAACCATAAAAATAATAATACTAGTAGTACTAATACTAATAATAATCATAACAATAATAAAATAACATCAAGAGTAGTTTTAATGGCAAATTTAATAAATTACTGTATTGTTCATCCTCCAATTAAAAAAATAAGTGGTTTTGTGGTGATTAACTGAAGTAATTGAACTCGCCTGTGGCACAGGCGAGTTCCAATTTTCTGACAGGACACTATTTGAAGTCGCCTCTGCCAGAGGCGACTTCTGAATTTTTTTTTTTTTTTTTTTAAATTGGAAAACGCCTCTGCGAGAAACGACTTATGGTATGTGGTGAATTTTTTTTTTATTTTTTTTCGGTTCAGAAAACGCCCCTGCCAGGGGCGTTATACTGTATTTGTAGCGTATATACTGTATTTGTATCGTATATTGTATCATATTGAAAGTCGCCCCTCCCAGGGGCGACATCTCAACATATATATATATATATATATTTTTTTTTTTTTTTTAGTTTAGATTTAGATTGTTTATTTTAAGAATTTTCGTTTGTTATTTGTTTTTAATTTGGGTTATACTCCGCGTTCATTTTAGCCTGTAATTTGAGTTAAATTTATCATATTTTATTATTAGTTAAGATTCTTAATCGAGTATAATTGATTATTAATCCTATTACGCCAAAAATAAAATATTTAGATTAATAAAAAATACTTAAAATATGAAGTTCTTTTTATCTAATTATTACAAATAAGTTGAAAAAATAAAATGTCTAATATTCATGACCAGTCCCACATCGCGTTTTTTTCCTATTCCGTTTAGCTCTCCCTCTCCGTTCCTCGATGGGTGCATCGGATCCTGCTTCTTGGGCGCGTTGTGATTGACCATCATCTGGTGTGCCGATATTCAAACTAAAAGTGGGGCAACCTGAAGAAGATGATGTTTGACTCAAATACGGAATCGGGGACATATTAAACTGTCCTGGATGACCCGCCAAATTCGGCTGGTGAGGAAAAATGTCGGCGGTTGTTGTGTAGTTACCGACTTCTAGGAGAGAGGTGAAGGACTGATCAAACCGCATTGATTCCCGATGAGGAGTGAAAAAATCATTTTCGTTCACCATCGGAGGCACGTAGTAGCTTGACTGCATTTCAACACTAGGATGCTCATGAGATGTACGATGTGAAGGCCCGGGGAGATCGCCGGACACAGACCTAGATGGATGGGTGTTACGCGATGTAGAACCACCAGGTCGTTGTCCTAAGTTAGTACGTGTGGACGTACTACGTCTCCGCCCTTGCTGGGGTGCTTCACGTGGCATGGGCATCTGAGCTGCTTGGTGTTGTGCGACTGGCTGTGGGTGATGGTAGGCTGCACGTTGATCTTGAAAATTTTGTTGTGCTGCTTGATAAAACTCCTCAATCGACCTTCTCGCTGGCTCTCTAATATAGTCACTCTCTCCGACAATTACTCGATGCATTCCCTCAACGATTCTTTCCTAAAAGGAAAATTTGTAAATTGACATACGTGAGAATGATTTTTGTGCGGAATTGTACTATTTATGTGTATTCCATAGGAAGTTGTTTACTCACCAAATTTTCGAGATATGCATAACTTGACGGTTGAGATCCCTCTTGTACACCTATACCCGGAGTTATTAATCTTCGTGTGACCTCTTGATACCAACCCATGTAACCAACGTCCACTTCATCACCCTGGTTCCCGACCTGAGGGGCAGTCACGATATACTGATTTCGAGTGTTCCATTGCTCCACATATTGCGCGTGGGTTACAAGCCAGTTTTGATTGGAACGTCCACGTCGATCTGTTCTACCATGCAAATTCCTGTGTTCAGCTGCAATCGACGGTGGGATGGACTGTCGCATACCGAATTGCCGGAACACTCGATCAGGATAATATAGCTCAACAATAGAGTGATGGATCAGTGGACATTTTGATATCCATGTGTACGTAACATTAATGATGCTGTCATCAAGATATGACTGGACTGTTGGAGGGATTGGCTCATACGGTCTCCAAACAAACTGCAAAGTAAAATCCATTTAAAAGTTATTCGTTACATTAAAGTTTAGGGTTAGAAAAGGTTTAGGGAAGAATGAAGGTGTTGTACCTCATTTGGGGTTTGTCTATCCAGGTACTCCCGGATAGTCTTCACGTTGCTGTTGAGGCTATGCGTGAAAGTGTGGTATTGCAGCCATTCAGCTCCGTATGGCGCAATTGGTAGTTCACCAGCTGGTCCATCGATCGTTCCTAGCTCGAATCGCCTACCTACATGTCTGGGCCGCATAAATGTTATGCGCGTCCAAGCCCAAATCTGAAAGAAAGTTCAAATCATAGATAGATTGTTATTATGCAATGAATTGGATAGAACAAGCTTAAATTATTGCTAAGTATTACGGTGTACCTGGAGTAACTGCATGGCCCCGCCAATAGACTTTCTTTCTCTTCGGGCTGCACAACATAACTGATGGTACAAGAATCTCAGCACCGCACTGCCCCAGCTGTATTCAGAGCATTCATATACATCTTCCATTTCTGTCAAGTACAACAGTGATCCGAGGTTCCCCGACGTGTCTGGGCACATAATCGATCCCAGCAGAATCAAAGCAATACCACGCGAGTACTGCTCTACTTCGACGGATCCTGTTTCGTCATCTACCGGGTTATCCCTTAGATGCTTTCCGAGTGCTGTCAATGAGAATCTCGAGCCAAGAATCTCACCTGCGTCAGGAGTCCACCCTAACAAGGCTTCGTACCTACTTCTCCAGTAGTCAGATGTGGCTTCAGTAACTCCGTTAATCACCGGCTTTCCATCAACTTTCAGGCCCCAAATGAAGGCCACGTCTTGTAGTGTGACAGTGGCCTCCCCGACTCTAAAGTGGAATGTGTGTGTCTCTGGTCTCCAGCGTTCCACCAATGCAGTGATGATAGCTCTGTTAATCGCATAGTCACCGCAACGATAAACCCCGTAGAACCCCATCTCATGTAACATTGCTACAACCCTGTAATGCAAACGCTGGTTGCGTTTTAGTTTTCCACTATCTTCATCATCATCATACTCCTCAGCATAGTCATCGATCAGCCAAAAAATTCCACTACCATGTCGGCATTTCAAAGTCCTGCTAATGTCTCCCTCAAATACCTCTGCGGATCGATGGGTTTCTTGCTCGGTTAACACTCTGTTATCAATGGGGCCATATTGTCCGAGATGGTCCATGCTACAAAAATTGATTACATTTCCAATCAGTTTTAGGAACAACGATTAGACAAACACACTGATAAGTTCATGGCAAGTTAATGGTTGGATTTGAAAAATAATCGAAAATATAGAAAAGAACAAACTAGTTATGATTACATGATGTCTTTAATAGTCCACCCTAACAATTAAAAGATATATTGGACCCGTTTCCATTTAGACAAAATGAGAAATAAATTTGGCCCATGTAATGGATCTAACGGTTCCCCTTCATCGTGTTTAACGTCTTCGACCTGTTGATGATTCAGGCTGAGTTCTAGAAGCTTCGTCTGCCTGGTATTGTTGTCTAGCCCGAACTTGTGGCCAGTCCATTTCATTTTGGTATCTCGTGGACTTTGGCCGTCCGTGCCGTCTTGATTTCCGTAACTCCGGATTGTGGCGTAGCTCAAACGAGGCCTCATCCCAATAGTATTCGTCTGGCAAAGGGTTAAATCTGCCACTATATGTCTGGACATAGAAGCTTGTGTTGTAGTAGGATCTCATGTATATACCGGGGTCAACACCGTAATGACGGCAGGTTTGCATTGCATGCGAACAGGGAATCCCATTCTGTTTCCATTTCCCACATGTACATTCCCTGGTTGATAATTTCACCACATGTGTAAATGTGTCGATCGAGCCCGGTGAAAAGGTCTTGACAGACGCTGATTGTTCAGAAAGATCAACTTGGAAGACCACGTGGTGAAGTGCCTTCCTCTGTCTCTGATCATATTGCTTGAATATCTCGTCGGCCACGGTTGACATCTTGCTTGCATTTGACGACCCACTGACAAGCGGTCGAAGAAGTATTTCGTGGAACAATAGAAAGTTATCTGAACAATAGCACATATTGGCAGTTTTCGTGCGCCTTTCAGAACTCCGTTGATGCATTCTGATAGGTTAGTTGTTAATATTCCACACCTCCATCCATCGTCGTGTGAAATGGTCCATTGCGCAGCCTCAATAGCATTCAAGTACGCGTATCCACTTTCACTTATGGCTCTAATCTTTGACATCGCATTCTCAAAATGACGCACTGTAAAGGCTGAACCAGCCTCCCAACACAAATCCTTCAGCTTAACATTTTTCATGTAAGTGTTGAAGTTGGAGCAAACATGCCTTAGACAGAATCGGTGTACTCCACCAGGGGGCGAAAATTGCGGGAATTGCTTAGCAGCCTCAAGCCAACACATCGATCAGACACTAGACATAACCCCTCAACTCCCCTGACTACATATTTCGTTAACCTTTTTAGAAACCACTTCCATGCAGCAAATGTTTCCTCATCCACTATAGCATATGCTAAAGGCAGAACTTGTTGGTTGACATCCACTCCGACAGCAATCAGCATTTTATGCTTGTACTTAGTATACAGATGAGTTCCATCAACACTTACGACTTTCCGACACTGCCTAAACCCATCAATGAACGGTCTAAAGGCCCAGAAAACGTACTTCAGCGTCTTAACCCCAGGAGCTCTTTTGTCCACGTGACGCCACTTTACCACCGTTCCAGGGTTCCATTTTTGGATTGCTCTAAAAAACTTCGGTAATCTAACTACTGAGCTTTCCCATGTGCTGTAAACATTCTCCCTTGCCCACTTCAAACTGTGCCAGGCCTTGTGATACGAGATTTCGTATTGGTACCTATCTTTAACTTGCTGCTGGACCAACTTAACCTCGTATCCTGGGTCAACTTGAACCATTCCTGTAAGCAGCATAGCGATCATGTTTTTACACAGATTTTGATGGTCGACGGAGACAGCGTTCATTAAGCATGAATGGGGGCCTGACATCTTTGTTATCTGCCACATATTGAATTTGTTCTTCAGGACTGCCCTTAAACCCCACTCACAGTTAATGTTCCCTTGACTGTTCTTGCACTTGACCTTCCATAACTGTGGCGTACTTTCGACCACCAAATATTCACGACGTGCGATGCGTACAGAAAAATCCTTCACGGCCGACTGTAGATTCTTTTTATCAGTGAATACCATGCCCATGGCCAGTTTGCCCTCGTTGGCATCATACAACCTAACCCTTTTTGGCCTGTCATACGAATCTACAAATATTTCTTGATAGGATGTGTTGAAAAAGCTGATTCCCTCTTCCATTGCATTGCTTGTTTGAGCGTCTAACCCCATCACATTTTGTCGAACACCTGACGGATCGTTGGCCTGTTCATTGTATAGACCCTGAAGATCCTCGACAGTCACGTCATCTGTTTCATCGTCACTGTTTGATTCACTATCACTCGTCTCTGAATCTTCCACCTCGTTTGGACCGAAGCTATCCACCGTCGGATCAACCTCCTGATCACCGTCTTGACCCGCACTATACTCATATGTGGTATCGTTTTGAGTTTCATAGTTAGTCGCGATAGTGGGACAGTTTGGGACTCCAACGAAACCAGTACTACAAGTGCCCTGTGTATCGACAAGACTAGTTGGACCGTCGCCCATAAGGAATGCCGCGTATTGGTGGTAGTCGTCCGTCAAAGGTACATTTTGTTCGATCGCCATCTGGACTACTACACTCTCAACGTGAAGATGAACGTAACGATTTCCAGCATCCGGATCAAAGAAGAACCACAGATCTTTGTCACTATTGATCGGTATTAGTTGTAAAATATCATCTTCGCTAAACGCTGCTGATACTTTCAAAGTATATCGATCGCTATCGATATCCAACATTTGATATAATAGAGAAAGCAGTCCAGAATGGCCAATCAAACGAGGCACCCTACGTCCGCCAATGGGTGGCCCTTCGGTACCACTTCCACGGTGCACGATAATTCCAACCTTTTCCGACGGCGCCATTATCTTCAAATTTAAGTATTTTAGCGTATATTAAACTATTCTATGCCGTAACATGTAACAATAATAATAATAAAAATAATGATAAATAAAACATAAAAAAAATAATAAGAATAATAAAAATAATAATAATAATAATAATAATAATAATAATAATAGTAATAATAATAATAATAATAATAATAATAATAATAATAGTAGTAATAATAATAATAATAATAATATTAATAATAATAATAATATTAATAATAATAATAGTAATACTAATAATAATAATAATAATTATAATTATAATAATAATAATAATAATAATAATAATAATAATAATAATAATAATAATAATAATAATAATAATAATAATAATAATAATAATAATAATAATAATAATAATAATAATAACAATAATGATAAATAAAAAGATAACAGAAATAATAGTAGTACTAATGCTAGTAATAATCACAAAGTTTATAAAATAATATCAAGAGTAGTATTAATAATAATAATCGTAAAGATAACAACAATAATAATAACAATAATAATAATAATAATAATAATAATAATAATAATAATAATAATAATAATAATAATAATAATAATAATAATAATAATAATAATAATAATAATATAAACGTAGTAATATAGCGAAAAATATTACCAGTAGTACAAATTCTAGTAATAATCATAAAAATAATAATACTAGTAATAGTAATAGTAATAGTAATAGTAATAGTAAATTTACTTCAAACAAATATATATATATATAAATGTCAGTAAGTTTAAAAATAATAAGACTACTAGTACTAATAATAACACTGTTAACAATAATAATAAAATAACAATAATATTAACAATTATAATCATGGCAATAATAATAAAATTAACCCTAAACCCCATAAACATAAATACTACAAAAGCCAACTACTAGGTATAGTTGAGGCAGTCACATTATGGATTACAATAACAAATATAAGAGGCACAGTAAAATATCTTCTTTTTTCAGGACACATATATAACAGTTTTTATTTTTTCAAGTCTTTACAGTTTAAATTCATAGAGAAGAAAATAAACTAAAATTACATATACAATTTTGATACCTTAATGAAGATGCGATGTAGATGTATTTATAAGCTTTGTTATAGTCCAAACGAGAACCAGCAATGTGTCCACTAATTTTTAGACGAACGAGCTTAAAAAACCTTCAAAATAATTAGAAGATAAGTACATAAAATATATCACTGGTATAACATACGAAAATTATAAACTTAATTATGAAAAATGTGTAAGTATAAACAAATTATAAACTTAGCAAATACCTCTTTAATTTTCGGCAAGCCGCCTACACCACAAATGTAATGCTCTAATACCTTCTTGTATAATAAAATGAGGAAGAAAGTAAAAGAAAATATACAAGAGATTAAAGAGGGAGAGAAATGCAAACTGTAGGAGTGAGATGAAGAAGATAATTGCCGGATGATACATATATATAACACATCCGGTCAAACTTTTCTTTCAAAAAATTCAACCGGAAGTGACAACTCTATGCTGTCTGCAACACTCCACCGCTCCACCACCCCAACCACTGCACCCCTGCACCCCTACCCACTGCCACCACCCCAACCACTGCACCTCTGCACCCCTACCCACTGCTAGCTACACGCCAAGGAAAACGACAACAGATGTCGCCCCTGCGAGGGGCGACTTTAGGTAGATGTTGTGCATACGGTATATACGCTACAAATACAGTATAACGGCCCTGGCAGGGGCGTTTTCTGAACCGAAAAAAAAAAAAAAAAAAAAAAAAAATTCACCACATACCATAAGTCGTCTCTCGCAGAGGCGTTTTCCAATTTTTTTTTAAAAAAAATAAATAATTCAGAAGTCGCCTCTGGCAGAGGCGACTTCAAATAGTGTCCTGTCAGAAAATTGGAACTCGCCTGTGCCACAGGCGAGTTCAATTATTTCAGTAAAACACCACAAAACCACTTATTTTTTTAATTGGAGGATGAACAGTACAGTAATTTATTAAATTTGCCAGTATTAATAATAATAATAATAATAATAATAATAATAATAATAATAATAATAATAATAATAATAATAATAATAATAATAATAATAAACGTAGTAAAATTACGAAAAACAAATATATATATATATATATATATATATATATCAGTAACTTTAAAAATAATAATAATATTAGTACTAATACTAATAATAATCATAATAATAATAATAAAATAACAGTAGTATTAACAATTATAATCATGACAATAATAATCATGGCAGCAATAATAATAATAATAATAATAATAATAATAATAATAATAATAATAATAATAATAATAATAATAATAATAATAATAATAATAATAGTAATAATAAAAATAAACGTAGTAAAATTACGAAAAACAAATATATATATATATAAATATCAGTAACTTTAAAAATAATAATAATATTAGTACTAATACTACTAATAATAATAATAATAATAATAATAAAATAACAGTAGTATTAACAATTATAATCATGACAATAATAATCATGACAATAATAATAATAATAATAATAATAATAATAATAATAATAATAATAATAATAATAATAATAATAATAATAATAATAACTAAATTTTCATAAACATACACACTAAAAAGGCAACTACTAGGCACAGTTGAGGCAATCACATTATGGACTATAATAACATTGCTAAGAGGCACAGTAAAATATCTTTTTTTTCCAGTGCACATACATAACAGTTTTTTTTGTTCAATTCTTTACAGTTTACATTCATTGAAAAGAAAATAAACTAAAATTGCATATACAATTTTGATACCTTAATGAAGATGCGATGTAGATGTATCTATAAGCCTTCTTCTAGTCCAAACGAGAACCAGCAATGTGTCCACTAATTTTTGGTCGAACGAGCTTCAAAAACCTTCAAAATAAATTAGAAGATAATTACATAAAATATATCACTGGTATAACATACGAAATTTATACTACCTCCGTCCCAGCTTAACCTGCCTACTTGCCATTTTGGTTTGTCCCACCTTAACCTGTCAGCCCCATAAATGACAAATTTTTCTCATAATCTCCACCCTCAAAATCTCCATTCTCAATCTCCACCTTTAAAAATATCAAAGATTCCACAAAATCTGCTTTTTCTTAACCTCCGTGCCCGGCCAACCTAGGCATGTTAAGCCGGGACGGAGGGAGTAATATAAATTATGAAAAATGTGTAAATATAAACAAATTATAACCTTAGCAAATACCTCTTCAATTTTAGGCAAGTCGCCTACACAACAAATGTAATGCTCCAACACCTTCTTGTATAATAAAACGAGAGAGAAAGTAACAGAAAATATTACAAGAGACTGAAGAGGGAGAGAAAAGCAAACTGTTAGGTGGGTTGGAGGAGATGATAAAAATATGAGAATGTGTATTGCCGGATGATACATATATAACACATCCGGTCAAACTTTTTCCTCAAAAAATTCAACCGGATGTGAAAACTCACTGCTACCCCTGCAACACACCACCGCCCCAACCACTGCACCCCTGCCGAACACTGCACCCCTATCCACTGCCACCTAGACCCTGCCCCAACCCCCATTAGACGGCGCTAAAATACAAAAACAAATGAGCTCAGATGTCGCCCCTGCGAGGGGCGACTTTCAATATGTGAGAGCGTATAGATACCGTATATCGCCTCTGCGAGAGGCGTTTTCAACATAAAAAAAAAAAAAAAAAATTAAACAGAAAAAATAGTGATTTGTCAGAATTTGTGAACTCACCTGTGGCAGGGGCGACATCAAATATTGATTTGTCAGAATTTGTGAACTCGCCTGTTCACTTAATTCTGTAAATAAAATAAAAAATGCGCTTATTTTTTTAATTATGCAATGAACAGTGCCGTACATAATTAAATTTGCCCTACATGTTAGTCAATTCTCCATTTCTCGACACATAATAATTAATGAGCATGCTTGCATCCAATTCATTTTCCATCTTCGGCTAATAAAATTGAAGAAATAGAGTATTAAATTAGTCAAATGTAATTTATCGGTAAATAGATACATTTATACTCTGCTAGAAAAAGAAAAAAGAAAAAACTTGTTTCAAATAGTGCACAAGATATTACCTAATTCCTAAATTTTTCTTATTCGATTAGTGAGGGAAAAAAATTCAATTCCATTGGGCCGGCTCGCGGGCCTTCGGGCCAGGCCTGGCCGAGCCCGCCAAAAGAAAAGCCCGTTCGGGCCGGGCCAAAAAACTCAAATTTTTTCGGGCCTCTAATATTCCGGCCCAATCCGCTCTATATTTCGGGCTAAATGGGCCGGCCCATCGGGCAGGGCCAGTTGTGCCAGCTCTACTGTTGCTGCTACTACTACTATGTGTATTATATTATTATATATTAAAGAAGAGCCCCTAAAAAGGGGAGACTTTTTGGCTTCTCCCCAATTAAATATTTTTATTTTTTCTTTTTCTTTTTTTTTTTATTTTCTTCCTTCGAAATTTCAAGATTTTATAATTTTTTCTTCTCAACTGATTTTTTATAAGACTTTTACCAACTTAATCCTCTTTTCACGATCTTCGATTCGACAAACATGATGCACATATACTAGTTAATTTTTTTATTTTTAAGCTTAAAATATTTTTTAGGATAATCATGATATATTTTGGTTTTTAAGCATTAGTATATAAAATAAAAAATATGATATAATTCCAAAAGTAATATTTTTATGGAGTTATTTAGAAGATTAAAATTATTTACTTTAATATTACCTCTTTTTTTCGTAATATTTTTTATAGTTCACATTATTTTGTATAAAAAGATTGATAAAAAAAACATAATTTTGTTAGGTTTGCACTTTACAATGGAAAAATTTTAGATATATTTGAGAAATTGATTTGTTGATTAAATTAGTTTGCTTGTTTTATTTTTCTATTTTGTGAAAAATTAAAAGTACAGTAACTACACTAATTATTGTTTATTTGAATATGACACGATAATATAGTTTACTACTCATATACTTAAGTAACTAATATGTTTGTGGTTTCATATATTAATATGTTCTTTAATATAGGTGACTTTCAAATGATACTTATTCAAAATATTTGACATTGTTTTGTTCTTATACGAATATGTAATTATTACAACCGTACAATGCACTGGTAAAATAATAGGGAAAGAAATGAATCAAATTTCAAGATTGTTATAAAATTATACTTAAAATATTCAGCTCACCAAATCATGCATTCAAATAATTAAATTAACAAAATTTATGAAAATATAATTGGTATTTCAATTTGTGATAATGAAAGGTATTAAAAGTAATAACATAAAAAAATGAATTGACGAACTATATGAAAATCTCATTGGTTGTTTAAATTTCTAATAATGGAAGATATTAAATGTAAAAAACATGTAGAAGGAAGAAATAACATTAGACAAAAATTATTAACTCTGGTTGTGTTCTTAAATAATATATAGGCGAATGATTTAATTATATATTGTTATTACAGTAGAAAAAAAAAAAAGATTTGAGTCCTTTGAGCTATTCCACACTTCCCTGCAGTCTTTCCCCTCTTTCGCACGCGTGCCCTAGCCGCTCACACCTAGCGCCGCCGTCACCCACCACGGTCGCCCGCTCGCATGCTCACCACCACCGCCACCGCCATAACCTTTCTCTCTGTATTTCTCTAGTGTGAACATATAATTCAACTCACATACTTAGTTTAAGATTCTCTCTATTTTTCTCATGCAACCCTATAATTCAACTCATATAACATATGGAAGATATGTCGCGGACAACCACTTCACTTACCAATCAAAATCCACAAGCAAAAATTCAACCATGTGATATGGTAGACTACAATATAGTTTTCCAATTTGATTTCAATACAACTCCTTTATAAGACGAACTTGGTAAAGAAAAGAACATAAAAGAATAGAAAAGAAGGTAGATGTTCATTGTTCCAGATCTTCATTTCGATGAAACACCCAATGATGTAGATAACAAATACGATCCAGCTTCAACGAGCAAAATGAATTTGGACTTGTTCCATTACAAAAAGAACAGGATTGCAAGCAAACCAACACATCGTTGGACCTGCAGTCCATTGATGCCAAAGGCATTTCGAGATGATCTTGAGCTCCTTGCACATTCAATGACAAAAAACATACTTTTCACCATCTACCCATGTTTTGGAATTCAATAAATTCTTGTTTTGGTTCCAAATAGTAATTATATCATTCAAGTTCCCTACTTTCCGACAATTTGGAGCAAGACAACTATTCTTCCCTCTAGTGCCTTTGTTTTTGTTTTGTTCTTTGTAATCATCCCTCTCTTATGAAATAAAATTATGTTTCTTATCCGAAAAAAAAGACAGCTATCCAAACAAATCTCTTTACAATCTCATAATATTATTGTTACCAAATTTTTCTCTCTTTATTAATAAATTAATCCTCTTTCCTCTCCTATCCCCTTACCTAAAAAAGTGGAAATTAAGATTAAAAAAAAAAAAATTGTCTGGGCTCCAATAAATTCTTAACTACTTGAGAGTCTAATGTGACTAGTTTCTGTGAATAGAGGAAGTAATAAAATAAAACAAAATAAAGACAAAAGATAAGAACTAAAAGAAATACCTACTTAAATATAAATAGCATACCTGCTCTCCCGTATCAACATACGCCTGAAGCAAGTCTCCAATATGGTCTATGAACTTATGTTCCCCAAATAGAAAATGGATACTCTTAAATGCATTCATCACATAAGAAATAAGATATAAATGGAGCCAATCAAACCATTGCATTTTAAGAGATAAAATCATTTTCCGCCTCATGTATTGGGAAGAAGAAAGGAATTGTATGCTCAAGAACTGTCATTTTTTCAAGAAACGACTTGCTTTCAAGAAGACAATGGAACAACTCACAAGGTTCTCCTGTAAAGTTCAAACTTAACTTTACTGCTAGTTTCTCATTCAAGATTTAGTAAACAACATGGGCAAACTTAATTTTTTTTTTTTTTATTCATTAATAAAAGCTCTTAGCATCAGAAAGTTATAGTTAGGAACTTGAAAAAATTCTGTATTCAATTTTCTGGAACTGTGTACACAACCCGTTCATAACCATGGACGTCGAATTTACCCTATATAAATGAACCAATTCATAAAGAATGACAAATTACACAAAGCCAAAAACATGTCTGTATACGGTGAGGGGGGTGGGGTGGAGGAGAGAGAGAGAGACTGGGAAAAAAAGGAACTTGTAAATGACATAAGTCATTTAGCGAATGACATTGTAGATTATCTTTTTTACATAGCAAAATACCCAGTTAGGAATTTCTACATCCCCCGGTTCCTCTATTACGAATAATCTACCAAAGCCCCCATGATTAAGACCAAACTAGTCTGTTAAACCAAAAGCAGTGACAAAAGATATAAAAAAATACATAGTCGTGTAGTGTGTGAAGTGTGAAATGTACGTCTACATCACGTCAAATGTCTACATTAACTCAGAAATTAAAGAGAATTTTCTAGCAATTTCTCCCCAAACATTTCTTTTCCCCAAAACAGAAACAAACAAATTCACATTTTTTATGCATTCTCAATCTAATACATCACCAATTCCAATATAAATCATTTTCAAGATTTTCTCCTGAAACAGATACTTCACAACCACACATGAGCCAAATACAGCGAATTTAAGACAAGTTTTGATTGGATACGATGTAATTCAGTACTTACCGGCAAATGAGTTCTCATATTGAATGTCAATCCTCGCTCCATCCAAGCAACAGATCATTTGCTCTTAAAAAAATATTAATTGTCAGAAGCCAATCATTATTTTCAAGTTATTGTTAAAACAACTATCACAGTACATATAACTAAAGGTGATGCTATGAGGGTGTTTGGCTAAGCTTATAAGCTCCTCAAAACATCTGATAAGCTCTTGCAATGTGTTTGGCAAAATAAGATGTTAGACAACTTATAAGCTGTAAAAATAAGTTCTTAGAGCTTATACGCTAAAAAAAAAAAAAAAAAAAATCCTTTTTATTCATCGTATTATTTAAAGTCTTATATGTTACACTCAAATTTCACATGCTACATACACACTTCACACACTACACACACACATAAACAACTACACACATTTCACACACTAGACACACTTCACATTTTTCACACACTACACACATTTCATACAGTATAAACACAATACACATATTTCACACACTACACATAATCACACATTATACACACACTACACACTATGCACACAGTACACACTATATACATACTACACGCATATATTTCACACACTATACACACTACATACATTTTATACATGCACACATTTTGCGCACAACACACATTTCACAGACTATACACATACTACACACAATTTACAGAAATCATTTAGCGAATGACCTTGTAGATTATCTTTTTGACATAGCAAAACATCCAGTTATGAGTTTCTATGCATCCCCCGGTTCCTCTTTTACGAATAATCTATCAAAGTTCCCAAGATTTAGGCTAGACTAGTCTGTTAAACCAAAAACAATTGCAAAAGATATACGGAAATAGATAGTCGTATAGTATGTGAAGTGTGTGAAATACAAATGTCTACATTAACTATAACAGAAATTAAAGAGAATTTTCAAGCAATTTCTCCCCAAATAATTATTTCCCCTAAATCAGAAACAAACACATTCACGTTTTTTTATGCATTCTCTATCTAATATATCACCAATATAAATCATTTTCTTTTGAAACAGATACTTCACAGCCACACATGAGCGAAATACAACGGAATTAAGACAAGTTTTGATTGGATACGATATAATTTAGTACTTACCATCAAATGAAGTCTCATATTGAAAGTCAATTCTCGCTCCATCCAAGCAACATATCATCTGCTTATCCAAAAATATTAATTGTCAGAAATCAATCATTCTTTTTAACTTATTGTTAAAGCAACTATCACAGTACATATAATTGAAGGTGATGCTATGAGGATGTTTGACTAAGTTTATAAGCTAATCAAAAAATCTTATAAGATATTTGATAGCTTATAAGCTCTTATAATATGTTTGGCAAAATAAAATTGTACACACACTACACTCTATACACACACCACACACATTTCACGCATTATACACACACTTAAAACACTACAAACATTTTATACACTATACCAACACTACACACATTTTACACACTATACACATATTTTACACAACACACACACTACACACTTTCACACAATAAACACACACTACACACATTTCACACACTACACATATTTTACACTCTATACACATTTACACATCACACACATTTTACACACTATAATCACACTACAAACATTTCACACACTATAATCACACTACACACATTTCACAAATTTCACACACTATACACACACTACATACGTTTTACACATTTCACACATTATACTCACACTACACGCATTTCATATATTTCACACACTATACACACATTTTACACACTATACACAGTTTTTCCACCACACATTCTTTTTCACATCACACACTACACACTATACATACACTACACATATTTCATACACTATACACAAACTACACACACACAACACACATTTTACAGATTTCATACAATATATACACACACCTACACACATTTCACACACTTTACACATACTATGCGCACACTACTCGCGTTTCACACATTTCAAACACTATACACACACTACACACATTTCACTATGCACACACTACACACATTTCACAACCTATACACACTACACACGTTTTATACATTATCCACATACTTTGCGCACAACACACATTTCACAGACTATACACACACCACTCACATTTTACAGAAATCATTTAGCGAATGACATTGTAAATTATCTTTTTAACAAAGCAAAATATCCAGTTAGGAGTTTCTATGTATCCCCCGGTTCCTCTTTCACGAATGATCTACCGAAGTTCTCATGATTCAGGTCAAACTAGTGTGGTAAACCTAAAGCACTTGCAAAGGATATATAGAAAAAGATAGCCGTGTAGTGTGTGCAGTGTGTGAAATGCAAATGTCTACATTAACTATAACAAAAATAAAAGAGAATTCCTCAATCAATTCATTCCCCTAAGACAGAAACAAACACATTCGCATTCTCTATCTAATACATCACCAATTCCAATATAAATTATTTTCAAGATTTTCTGCTGAAACAGATACTCTCTCCGTCCCGCTCAGTTTTGCACACTTTTCTGTTCGGTCCGTCTCATTCAGTTTTGCACACCCTTAAAAATGAAATTTCTCTTAAAATATCTACCATCAAAATCTCGACTCACAATCTCCACCTTTAAAAAAGTCAACCAAAAAGCAAAAAATAAATTTTTCTTAATATACGTGTCTGTCCCTACGTGCAAAACTGAGCGGGACGGATGGAGTACTTCACAGTCACACATGAGCCAAATACAACGGAATTAAGACAATCTTTAATTGGATACGATGTAATTCAGTACTTACTAGCAAATGAGGTCTCATATTGAATGTCAATCCTTGCTCCATCCAAACAACAGATCATCTGTTCATCCAAAAATATTAATTGTCAGAAGCCAAACATTCTTTACAACTTATTGTTAAAGCAACTATCACAGTACATATAACTGAAGGTGATGCAATAAGGTTGTTTGGCTAAGTTTATAAGTTCCTCAAAACATCTTATAAGATGTGAGAGAGCTTATAAGCCCTAGTAATGTTTTTGACAAAACAAGATGTTAAATAAAATTATAAGATATAAAATTAAGCTCTAAAAGCTTATAAAAAAAAAAAAGAAAAAAAAAAGTAAGTTGTCCTTGTTCATTTTATTTTTAAAAATGTTTTATAAGTTACACTTCACACATAACACAGTACACACATTTCACAAACTACACACAATACACACATTTTTTACACACTAGATACACATTTTACAAATTAAACACATTTTGCAAACTATATACACACTGAACATATTTCACACACCTCACACACTATACACACATTTCACTCACTATATACATACTACATACATTTCTCATACTATACACACATTTCACATATTATATACATTTTAAATACTAAACACACATTTTACACATTTCACACAATATATACATACTACATACATTTCATACATTTCACACACTATACACAAACTACACATTTCATACACACAACACATTTTACAAACTATACACACTTTTTATACATCACACATATTTTTCACACATTTCACAAATTTCACACACTATACACAAACTACATATTTTTTAAACTTTTCACACACTATAAATACCGTACACACATTTCACACACTATACATAAATTACACACATTTCACACACTATACACACATCACACATATTTTACACATTATACATACATTTTACACACTACACACATTTCACACACTATACACCCATTACACACGCACTACACACATTTTACACACTACACACATTTCACACACTATACACCCATTACACACGCACTACACACTTTACACACACTACACACATTTCATACATTTCACATACTATAAACAGACTACACTCATTTCACCGCACTATACACATACAATACATTTTACAAATTATACGCACTTTCTACACATCACACACATTTTGCACACACTACACACATTTCACGCGCAAATACACACATTTTCGCACAGTACGCACTTTTCACACATCACACACATTTTTACACACACTACACACATTTAACACATTTCACACACTATACACAAATTACACACATTCCACACACTATACACACACCACACATATTTTACGTATTATACATACATTTTACACACTACACACTACACACATTGTACACACACAACACACATTTTAATCACTACACACATTTCACACACATTATACACACTATACACACATTACAAACATTTAACACACATTTTACACACGATACACACATTTCACATATCACTCACATTTTAAATACTAAACAAAAATTTAACACATTTCACACACTACACACACACCACACATAGTTTACACATTATACATACATTTTACACACTACACACATTTCACACACTATACACACAAAACACATTTTAATCACTTCACATACACTACACACTACACACATTTCACACACTTTACACACACTACACACATTTCATACATTTCACACACTATAAACAGACTACACTCATTTCACCGCACTATACACATACAACACACTTTACAAAGTATACGCACTTTCTACACATCACACGCATTTTGCACACACTACACACATTTTACACACATTTTACGCACAGTACGCACTTTTCACACATCACACACATTTTTACACACACTACACACATTTAACACATTTCACACACTATACACAAATTACACACATTCCACACACTATACACACGCCACACATATTTTACATATTATACATACATTTTACACACAATACATATACTACACACACTACACACATTTTACACATTGCACACACTACACACATTTTACACATTGCACACACTACACACATTTCATACATTTCACACACTATAAACAAACTAAACACATTTCACCGCACTATACACACACAACACACATTTTACAAACTATACGCACTTTTCACATATCACAAACATTTTGCACACACTACACACATTTCACACACTATACACACAATATACACATTTTACACACACTACGCACTTTTTACACATCACACACATTTTGCCACACAATACACACATTTCACACAATTCACACACTATACACAAACTACACACATTTCACACACTGTACACACACAACACACATTTTAATCACTACACACATTTCACACACTACACACATTTGACACACACTATGCACAATATACACACATTACAAACATTTTACACATTATACACACATTTCACATATCACACACATTTTAAATACTAAACAGAAATTTTACACATTTCACACACTAAACACACACTACACACATTTTAAACATTTCATACACTATACACTCACTGCACGCATTTCACACATTATGCACTTACTACACACATTTCACACATTATACGCACTTTTTACACATCACACACATTTTAACACACATTTCACACACTATACACAAACTTCACACAGTTCACACACTAAACATTTCATACACAGACTACACACATTTCAAACAATATACACACATTTTACGCATTATACACACACTACACACATTTCACACACTATGCACACATTACGCAAACTATACATACACTACACGCATTTCACAGACTATACACACATTTCAGACATTTCACACACTATACACAACTACACACATTTCACCGCACTATACACAAAAAACACACATTTTACAAACTAAACGCACTTTTTACACATCACACACATTTTGCACACACTACACATTTCACACATTTCATACACTCAAACTACACACTTTTTACATATTTCACACACATTTTACACACAGTACGTAGTTTTACACTATACACACATTTCACACACTATACACACACCACACATATTTTACACATTATACATACATTTTACACACTACACACATTTCACACACTATACACACACAACACACATTTTAATCACACACATTCCACACACTACACACATTTCACACACTACACATACACTACACACATTTCACACACACTATGCACACTACACACATTACAAACATTTTACACACTTGACACATTTTACACACTATACACACATTTCACATATCACACATTTTAAATACTAAACACAAATTTTACACATTTCACACACTAAACACACACTACACACATTTTACACATTTTACACACTATACACTCACTACACACATTTCACACACTAGACTCTTACTACACACATTTCACACACTATACACACACAACACACATTTCACACACTAAACACACACTACACACATTTTACACATTTCACACACTATACACTCACTACACACATTTCACACACTATACACACACAACACACATTTTACACACAACAAATGTTTTGTAAGTTACACACTACACACATTTTACACATTTCACATACACAACACACATTTTACAAACTATGCGCACTTTTTATACATCACACACATTTCACACATTATACACAAACTACACACATTTCACATATTTCACACATTATACACAAAACACACATTTTACACACAGTACGCATTTTTTAGACATCACACACATTTTTACACACACTACACACATTTCACACACTATACACACTCCACACAAATTTTATACATTATACATACATTTTACACACTACACTATACACACACTATACACACACTATACACACACTACACACACTACACACATACTACACATTTCACACACCATACACTCACTACACACACTACACACATTTTATACATTTCACACACTACACACATTTCACCGCACTATACATAAACAACACACATTTCACAAACTATACGCACTTTTTACACATCACACACATTTTGCACACTCTACACACATTTCACACACTCTACACACATTTCACACACTATACACACATTGTACACACATTGTACACACAGCATGCACTTTTTACACACACTACACACATTTCACACACTATACACAAATTACACACATTACACATTTCACACCACACATATTTTACACATTATACATACATATTACACACTACACACATTTCATCCACTATACACACAAAACACATTTTAATCACTTCACACATTTCACACACTACACATACACTACACACACTACACACACTACACACATTGTACACACATTTTACACACTAAACATATTTTACACACTATACAAACATTTCACATATCACACACATTTTAAATACTAAACACAAATTTTACACATTTCACACACTAAACACACACTACACACATTTTACACACACTATACATTCACTACACACATTTCACACACTATACATTCACTACACACATTTCACACACTATACATTCACTACACACATTTCACACACTATACACATTTATACACACTCTACACACATTTTAAACAATATACACACATTTTACACATTATAAACACACTACACACCTTTCACACACTATACACAAACTACACATACTACATACATTTTACACATTGTACACATATTTTACACATTATACACACACTACACACACTACACACACTTCACACACTATACACACACTACACACATTTTACAAACTATACGCACTTTTAACACATCACGCATATTTTTCACACACTACACACATTTCACACAAAATACATATATTTTGCACACTATACGCATTTTTTACACATCACACACATTTCACACATTTCACACACTATACACAAACTTCACACATATTATATACAATTCACACATTTTGCGCACAACAAATATTTCACAGACTGTACACACATTACTCACATTTTAAAGAAATCATTTAACGAATGACAATGTAGATTATCTTTTTATCATAGTAATATATCCAGTTAGAAGTTTCTATGCTTCCCCCGATTCCTATTTCACGAATGATTTACCAAAGCTCCCATGATTAAGGCCAAACTAGTGTGGTAAACTAAAAGCAATTGCAAAAGATAAATAGAAACAAATAACCGTATAGTGTGTGAAGTGCAAATGTCTACATTAACTATAAAAAAAATTAAATAGAATTTTCTAACATTTCCTCCTCAATCAATTCTTTCCCCTAAAACAGAAACAAACAAATTCATAGTTTTTATGCATTCTCTATCTAATACATCATCAATTCCAATATAATTTATTTTCAAGATTTTCTTCTGAAACAGATATTTCACAGTCACACATGAGCTAAATACAACGAAATTAAGACAAGCTTTGATTGGATACGATGTAATTCAATACTTACCAGCAAATGACGTCTCATATTTAATGTCAATTCTTGCTCCATCCAAACAACAAATCATCTGTTCAGCCAAAAATAATAATTGTCAGAAGCCAATCATTCTTTTCAACTTATTGTTACAGCAAATATCACAGTATATATAACTGTAGGTGATGCAATGAGGGTGTTTGGCTAAGTTTATAAGTTCCTCAAAACATCTTATAATATGTTTGAGAGCTTATAAGCCCTAATAATATTTTTGCCAAAATAAAATGTTAGACAACTTATAAGATATATAATTAAGCTCTAAAAGCTTATAAACTTAAAAAAATAAAAAAAAATAAAAAGTTGCCCTAGTTCAGCTTATCTTTTAAAATGTTTTATAAGTTACACTTCACACATAACACAGTACACACATTTCACAAACTACACGCATTTCACACACTATACACATTTTTTACACACTAGATACACATTTTACAAGATATACACACACTGCACATATCTCACACATTTCACACACTATATACACATTTCCCTCACTATTTACATACTACACACATTTTACACATTTCACACACTATACACATTTCATACTTTTCACACAATATACACAGACTACACACATTTCAAACACACAACACACATTTTACAAACTATACACACTTTTTATACATCACACACATTTTTCACATTTCACAAATTTTACACACTATATACAAACTACACATTTTTACAAATTTCACACACTATAAATATAATACACACATTTTACACACAGTACGCACTTTTTAAACAACACACATATTTTCAGACACTACACACATTTCACACATTTCACACACTATACACAAATTACACACATTTAACACTCTATACACAAATTACACACATTTCACACACTATACACATTTCACACACTATACACCCACTACACACACATTTTACACTTTATACATACATTTTACACACTACACACATTTCACACACTATACACCCACTACACACACATTTTACAAATTTCACACACACTACACACATTTAATACAGTTCACACACTATAAACAGACTACACCCATTTTACCGCACAATACACATACAACACACATTTTATAAACTATACGCACTTTCTACACATCACACATATTTTACACACATTACACACATTTTACACACCATACACACATTTTATGCACATTACGCACTTTTTACACATCACACACATTTTTACACACATTTTATGCACATTACGCACTTTTTACACATCACACACATTTTTACACACATTTTATGCACATTACGCACTTTTTACACATCACACACATTTTTACACACATTTCACCCAATTCACACACTATACACAAATTACACAAATTTTACACATTATACATACATTTTACACAATACACACAATACACATATTACACACACACCACACACATTTTACACATTGCACACACTTCAAACACACTACACATTTTACACATTTCACACACTATACACAGACTACACACATTTCACACACTATAAACAGACTACACACATTCCACTGCACTATACACACACAACACACATTTTACAAACTATACGTACTTTTTACACATCACACACATTTTGCACACACTACATATATTTCACACATTTCACACACTATACACACAATACACACATTTTACACACAGTACGTACTTTTTACACATCACACACATTTTCACACACTACACACGTTTCACACAGTTCACACACTATTCACAAATTACACACAGTTTACACATTTCACACACTATACACACATCACACATATTTTACACATTATACATACATTTTACACACTACACACATTTCACACACTGTACACACACACAACACACATTTAATTACTACACACTACACATACACTACATACACTACACACACATTACAAACATTTTACACACTATACACCATTTCACATATCACACACATTTTAAATACTAAACATAAATTTTACACATTTCACACACTAAACACACACTACACCCATTTTACACATGTCACACGCTATACACTCACTGCACACATTTCACACATTATACACTTACTACACACATTTCACACATTATACACACACAACACACATTTTAGACACTATACGCACTTTTTACACATCACACACATTTTCACACACAATTGACACATTTCACACACACTACACACATTTTAAACAATATACACACATTTCAAACACTATGCACACACTACACACGTTTCACACACTTCATACACACTACACATACTATACATACACTACACGCATTTCACACACTATACACACACCACACATATTTTACAGATAATACACACACTACACACATTTCACACACTATACACACACTACACACGTTTCACACACTTCACACACTATACACAAACTACACACACTACACACATTTTACACATTGTACACATATTTTACACATTATACACACACTACACACATTTCACTCACTATACACATGTCATACATTTCAAACACTATACACTTACTACACACATTTCACACACTATACACACTTTTTACACATCCCACACAATACACACATTTCACACATTTCACACACTAAACACAAACTTCACACTTTTCACACGCTATACACATTTTATACACACACTACACACATTTCACACACTATGCACACACTACAAACGTTTCACACACTACATACACTATACATACACTACATGCATTTCACACAGTATACACACATCACACATATTTTACACATAATACACACACTACACACATTTCACACACTATACACACACTACACACGTTTCACACATTTCACACACTATACACAAACTACACACACGCAACATACATTTTACACATTATCCACATACTACACACATTTCACACATTACACACATTTTACAAACTATACGCACTTTTTACACATTATGCACATTTTTCACACACTACAAACATTTCACACACTATACACAAACTACACACATTTCACACATTATAGACACAATAGACACATTTTACACACAATACGCACTTTTTACACATCACACACATTTTTAAACATAGTACCCACATTTCACACATTTCACACACTATACACAAACTTCACTCATTTTATACACAATTCACACATTTTGCGCACAACTATACACATTTAACCGCACTATACACAAACAGCACATATTTTACAAACTATACACATTTTTTACACATCACACATATTTTGCACACACCACACATTTCATATACTATACACAAACAGCACATATTTTATAAACTATACGCACTTTTTACACATTTCACACACTATACACACAATACACACACTTCACACATTTCACACACTATACACATAATACACACTTTTACACAATATACACACATTTCATACATTTCACACACTATACACAAATTACACACATTACACATTTCACACACTACACACACACCACACATATTTTACACATTATACATACATTTTACACACAAAACACATTTTAATCACCACACACATTTCACACACTACACACATTTCATATACATTGTACACATATTTTACACATTATACACACTACACATTTCACACACTATACACACATTACACACATTTTACAAAATATACGCACCTTTTACACATCATGCACATTTTTCACACACTATATACAAACTATACATATTTCACACAAAATACATACATTTTACACACTATACGCACTTTTTACACATCACATACATTTTTACACACGCTACACACATTTCACACATTTCACACACTATACACAAACTTCAAACATTTTATACACAATTCACACATTTTGCGCGCAACAAATATTTCACAGACTATACACACAATACTCACATTTGGAAGAAATCATTTAGCGAATGACATTGTACATTATCTTTTTATCATAGCAATATATCCAGTTAGGAGTTTCTATGCTTCCCCCGATTCCTATTTCACGAATGATCTACCCAAACTCCCATGATTAAGGCCAAACTAGTGTGGTAAACTAAAAGCAATTGCAAAAGATATACAAAAACAGATAACCGTGTAGTGTGAAGTGCAAATGTCTACGTTAACTATAACAAAAATTAAATAGAATTTTCTAACATTTCCTCCTCAATCAATTCTTTCCCCTAAAACAGAAACAAACAAATTCGCAGTGACACATGAGCCAAATACAATGAAATTAAGACAAGCTTTGATTGGATACGATGTAATTCAGTACTTACCAGCAAGTGAGGTCTCATATTGAATGTCAATTCTTACTCCATCCAAATAACAAATCATCTGCTCATCCAAAAATAATAATTGTCAGAAGCCAATCATTCTTTTCAACTTATTGTTAAATCAAATATCATGTGATGCAATGAGGGTGGTGTTTGGCTAAGTTTATAAGTTCCTCAAAACATCTTATAAGATGTATGAGCTTATAAGCCCTAGTAATGTTTTTTACGAAATAAAATGTTAGACAAAATTATAAGATATAAAATTAAGCTCTAGACACTTTACACATTTCACACACACTATACACTTAACTACACACATTTCACATGCTATACACACACAACGCACATTTTACACATTTCACACTGCACACATTTGACACCGAATACACATTTCACACACACAACACAAATTTTACAAACTATACGCACTTTTTATACATCACACACTACACACATTTCACACATTTCACACACTATACACAACCTACACACATTTTCACATATTTCACACACTATACACACAATACACACATTTTACACACAGTACGCATTTTTTACACATCACACACATTTTTACACACTACAAACATTTCACACTATATATACAAATTACACACATTTCACACACTATACACACTCCACGCATATTTAAACATTATACATACATTTTACACATTACACATTTCACACACTGTACACACAGTACACACATACTACACATTTCAAACACTACACACATTTTATACATTTCACACACTATATACAACTTTACACATTTCACCGCACTTCACACAAACAACACAAATTTTACAAACTATAGGCACTTTTTACACATCACACACTCTTTGCACAAACTACACACTTTTTACACATTTCACACTATACACACAATACACACATTGTACACACAGTACGAACTTTTTACAGATCACACACGTTTTTACACACACTACACACATTTCACACACTATACAGAAATTACACACATTACACATTTCACACATTCTATACACACCACACCTATTTTACACATTATACATATATTTTACACACTACACACATTTTATCCACTATACACACAAAACACATTTTAATCACTTCACACATTTCACACACTACACATACACTACACACACTACACATACACTATACACAATACACACACTATACATATCACACACATTTTAAATAATAAACACAAATTTTACACATTTCACACACTAAACACACACTACACACATTTCACACATTATACACTCACTACACACATTTCACACACTATACACTTACTACACACATTTCACAAACTATAAACAAATTTCACACATTTTACACACTATACACATTTATACACACACTACACATATTTTAAACAATATACACACATTTTACACATTATACACACACTACACACTTTTCACACACTATACATAAACTACACACACTACATACATTTTACACATTGTACACATATTTTACACATTATACACACTACACACATTTCACACACTATACACACACTACACACATTTTACAAACTATACGCACTTTTTACACATCACGCACATTTTTCACACACTAAACACATTTCACACAAAATACATACATTTTACACAATATACGCACTTTTTACACATCACACATTTTTACACACACGACACGACACACATTTCACACATTTCACACACTATACACAAACTTCACACATTTTGCGCACAACAAATATTTCACAGACTGTACACACATTTTAAAGAAATCATTTAACGATGACATTGTAGATTATCTTTTTATCATACCAATATATCCAGTTAGGAGTTTCTATGCTTCCCCCGATTCCTATTTCACGAATGATCTACCCAAGCTCTCATGATTAAGGCCAAACTAGTGTGGTAAACAAAAAACAATTGCGAAAGATATACAGAAACAGATAGCCGTGTAGTGTGTGAAGTGCAAATGTCTACATTAACTATAACAAAAATTAAATAGAATTTTCTAACATTTTCTCCTCAATCAATTCTTTCTCCTAAAACAGAAACAAACAAATTCGCAGTTTTTATGCATTCTCTATCTAATACATCATCAATTCCAATATAATTTATTTTCAAGATTTTCTCGTGAATCAGATACTTCACAGTCACACAAGAGCCAAATACAGTGGAATTAAGACAAGCTTTGATTGGATATGATGTAATTCAGTACTTACCAGCAAATGAGGTCTCATATTAAATGTCAACTCTTGCTCCATCCAAACAACAAATCATCTGCTCATCCAAAAATAATAATTGTCAGAAGCCAATTATTCTTTTCAACTTATTGTTACAGCAAATATCACAGTACATATAACTGAAGGTGATGCAATGAAGGTGTTTGGTTAAGTTTATAAGTTCCTCAAAACATCTTATAAGATGTTTGAAAGCTTATAAGCCCTAGTAATGTTTTTGACAAAATAAAACGTTAGACACACTATACAAACAATTTTTACACACTAGATACACATTTTACAAACTATACACATACTGCACATATTTCACACATTTCACACACTATATACACATTTCACATATCATACACATTTTAAATACTAAACACACATTTTACACATTACACATAATATATACACACTATGCATATTTCACACACGATACACAAATTGCACACATTTCACACACTATACACAGACTACACACATTTCATACACACAACACACATTTTACAAACTATACACACTTTTTATACATCACACACATTTCACAAATTTTACACATTATACACAAACTGCACATTTTTTACTTATTTCACACACTATAAACACAATACATACATTTTACACATAGTACGCACTTTTTAAACAACACACATATTTTCACACTACACACATTTCACACATTTCACACTATACACACACCACACATATTTTACACTTTATACATACATTTTACAAACTACACACATTTCACACACTGTACACCCACTACACACGCACTACACACATTTACACATTTCACACACACTACACACATTTCATACGTTTCACACACTAAACAGACTACACCTATTTCACCGCACTATACACATACCACACACATTTTACAAACTATACGCACTTTCTACACATCACATATTTTGCACACATTACATACACTTCACACACAATACACACATTTTACGCACTTTTTACACATCACACACATTTTAACACACACTACACACATTACACACACTATACACAAATTTTTACACACTACATACCACACATATTTTACACATTATACGTACATTTTACACATAACACACATTTCACACACAATACACACACTACACATATTTTACACATTGCACACACTATACATACACTTCACACACACTACACACATTTCACACACTATACACACACTACACACATTTCATATATTTCACACACTCTAAACAGACTACACACATTTCACCGCACGATACACACAACACACATTTTACAAACTATACGCACTTTTCACATATCACACACATTTTCCACACACTACACACATTTCACACACGATACACACAATACACATTTTACACAAATTACGCACTTTTTACACATCACACACATTTTACACACGCTACACACATTTCACACATTTTATACACTATACACAAATTACACAAAATTTACACATTTCACACACTATACACACACCACATATATTTTACACATTATACATACATTTTGCACACTACACACATTTCACACACTATACACAAATTACACACATTTCATACATTTCACACACTATACACAGACTACACACATTTCATATACACAACACACATTTTACAAATTATACACACTTTTTATACATAACACACATTTTTCACACATTTTACAAATTTTAAACACTATAAACAAACTACACATTTTTTACACATTTCACACACTATAAACACAATACACAAAGTACCCACTTTTTAAACAACACACATATTTTCACACACTACACACATTTCACACTATACACACCACACATATTTTACACTTTATACATACATTTTACAAACTACACACATTTCACATACTATACACCCACTGCACACGCACTCACACATTTACACATTTCACATACACTACACATATTTCATACATTTCACCGCACTATACACATACAACACACATTTTACAAACTATACGCACTTTCTACACATCACACATTTTGCACACATTACAAACATTTCACACACAATACACACATTTTACGCACAGTACGCACTTATTACACATCACACACATTTTTACACACACTACACACATTTCACACACTATACACAAATTACACAAATTTCACACTATACACATCACACATATTTTACACATTATACATACATTTTACACACTACACACATTTCACACACAATACACACACTACACACATTTTCACACACTATACACACACTTCACAAACACTACACACATTTCACACATTTCATACACTATACACATTTCACACACTATACACATTTCACACATTTCACACACTACACACAAATTACACAAATTTTACACATTATACATACATTTCACACACTATACACAAATTACACACATTTCACACACTATACACACACCACACATATTTTACACATTATACATACATTTTACACAATACACACATTCCACCACAATCACACACTACACACATTTTACACATTGCACACACTATACACACACTTCACACACACTACACAAATTTTACATATTTCACAGACTATACACAGACTACACACATTTCACCGCACTATACACACATAACACACATTTTATAAACTATAAGTACTTTTCACATATCACACACATCTCCACACACTACACATATTTCACACACGAAACACACAATACACACATTTTACACAAAGTACGTACTTTTTACACATCACACATATTTTCACACAATACACACATTTCACACACTATACACAAATTACACAAATTTTAAACATTTCACACACTATACACACACCACACATATTTTACACATTATACATATATTTTACACACTACACACATTTCACACACTATACACACACCACACACATTTTAATCACTACACACTACACATACACTACACACACTACACACTATGCACAATATACACACATTACAAACATTTTACACACTATTTACACACTATACACACATTTCACATATCACACACATTTTAAATATTAAACACAAATTTTACACATTTCATACACTAAACACACGTTACACACATGTCACACACTATACACTCACTGCACACATTTCACACACTATACACACACAACACACATTTTAGACACTATACGCACTTTTTTACACATCATACACATTTTAACACACAATTGACACATTTCACACACTATACACAAACTTCACACGGTTCACACACTATAAACATTTCATACACACACTACACACATTTTAAACAATATACACACATTTTACACATTATACACACACTTCACACACTATGCACACATTACGCACGTTTCACACACTTCACACACACTACTCACACTATACACATACTATATACATTTCACACACTATACACACATCACACATATTTTACACATAATAAAACACACTACACACGTTTCACACACTATACACAAACTACACACACTACATACATTTCTCATATTGTACACATATTTTACACATTATACACACACTACACGCATTTCACACACTATACACACACTACACACATTTTACAAACTATACGCACTTTTTACACATCACGCACATTTTTCATGCAGTACACACATTTCACACACTATAAACAAATTACACACATTTCACATACTATACACGCAATACATATTTTTTACACACTATACGTACTTTTTACACATCACACACATTTTCACACACATTTCACACACTATATACAAACTTCACACATTTTATACACTATTCACACATTTTGCGCACAACACATATTTCACAGACTATAAACACATTACTTACATTTTAAAGAAATCATTTAGCGAATGACATTGTAGATTATCTTTTTAACATGGCAATATATCCAGTTAGGAGTTTCTATCTTTTTCACGATTCCTCTTTCACGAATGATCTACCAAAGCTCTCATGATTAAAGTCAAACTACTGTGGTAAACTAAAAGCAATTGCAATAGATATACAGAAATAGATAGCCGTGTAGTGTGTGAAGTGCAAATGTCTACATTAACTATAACAAAAATTAAATAGAATTTTCTAACATTTTCTCCTCAATCAATTCTTTCCCCTAAAACAGAAACAAACAAATTCACAATTTTTTTCTTTTTATGCATTCTCTATCTAATACATCAATTCCAATATAATTTATTTTCAAGATTTTCTCCTGAAACAGATACTTCACATCCACACATGAGCCAAATACAGTGGAATTAAGACAAGCTTTGATTGGATATGATATAATTCAGTACTTACCAGCAAATGAGGTCTCATATTGAAGGTTAACTCTTGCTCCATCCAAACAACAGATCATCTGCTCATCCAAAAATAATAATTGTCAGAAGCCAATCATTCTTTTCAACTTATTGTTAAAGCAAATATCACAGTATATATAACTGAAGGTAATGCAATGAGGGTGTTTGGCTAAGTTTATAAGTTCCTCAAAACATCTTATAAGATGTTTGAGAGCTTATAAGCCCTAGTAATGTTTTTGACAAAATAAAATGTTAGACAACTTATAAGATATAAAATTAAGCTCTAAAAGCTTATAAACTTAAAAAAGAAAAAAAAAAGTTGCCTTTATCTTGCTTTTTAAAATGTTTTATAAGTTACACTTCAAACATAACACAGTACACATTTCACAAACTACACACATTTCACACAATACACACATTTTTTACACACTAGATACACATTTTACAAATTAAACACATATTACAAACTACACACACTCTGCACATATTTCACACACTTCACACACTTTACACACAGTACGCACTTTATACAACACACACATTTTCAAACACTATACACAAATTACACACATTTCATACACTATACACACCACACATATTTTACACATTATACATACATTTTACACAGTACACATTTTACACATTTCACACACTTTACACACATTTCATACATTTCACACGCTATAAACAGACTACACCCATTTCACCGCACTCTCCACACACAACACACATTTTACAAACTATACGCACTTTCAACACGTCACACACATTTTGCACACACTACACATTTCACACACAATACACACATTTTACGCACAGTACGCACTTTTTACACATCACACACATTTTTACACACACTACACACATTTAACACATTTCACACACTATATACACAAATTACACACATTTCACACACTATACACACACCACACATATTTTACACATTACACATACATTTTACACGCTACACACATTTCACACACAATTGACACATTTCACACACTGTACACAAACTTCACACGGTTCACACACTATAAGCATTTCATACACACACTACACACATTTTAAACAATATACACACATTTTACACATTATACACACACTACACACATTTCACACACTATGCACACATTACGCACGTTTCACACACTTCACACACACTACTCACACTATACACATATTATATACATTTCACACACTATACACACATCACACATATTTTACACATAATACACACACTACACACGTTTCACACACTTCTACACTATACACAAACTACACACACTACATACATTTCACATATTGTACACATATTTTACACATTATACACACACTACACACATTTCATACACTATACACACATTTCACACATTTCACACACTATACACAAATTACACACATTTCACACACTATACACGCAATACATACTTTTTACACACTGTACGTACTTTTTACACATCACACACATTACACACATTTCACACACTATACACAAACTTCACACATTTTATACACTATTCACACATTTTGCGCACAACACATATTTCACAGACTATACACACATTACTCACATTTTAAAGAAATCATTTAGCGAATGGCATTGTAGATTATCTTTTTAACATGGCAATATATCCAGTTAGGAGTTTCTATCCTTTTCCCGATTCCTCTTTCACGAATGATCTACCAAAGCTCCCATGATTAAGGTCAAACTAGTGTGGTAAACTAAAAGCAATTGCAAAAGATATACCGAAACAGATAGCCGTGTAGTGTGTGAAGTGCAAATGTCTACATTAACTATAACAAAAATTAAATAGAATTTTCTAACATTTTCTCCTCAATCAATTCTTTCCCCTAAAACGGAAACAAACAAATTCGCAGTTTTTATGCATTCTCTATCTAATACATCATCAATTCCAATATAATTTATTTTCAAGATTTTCTCCTGAAACAGATACTTCACAGTCACACATGAGCCAAATACAACGCAATTAAGACAAGCTTTGATCAGATACGATGTAATTCAGTACTTACCAGCAAATGAGTTCTCATATTGAATGTCAATTCTTGCTCCATCCAAACAATCGTATCTCGCATATCAGTTGATCAACCTTATTCAGGATTAAACATGGCATCAAAGCTTGACGCAATACAGCATGGGTCTGAATATGAACACCCTCCACAGCATCCACTAACACCAATGCACCATCACTTAACCTAGCTGCAGTAAATACCTCACTACAGAAATTTATTTGGCCTGGTGAGTCTATTAAATTAACGGAATACTCTTTGAATTGCAGAGCAATGGACGAGCTCTTCATAGTGATAGCACGCCGCTGTTCCTCATCCCAGTAATCCATGAATCTAAGTTTACCAGCTTGTTTCGGATGAAGCACTCCCCCACCATAAGAAGCAATTAAATGGTCCGCAAGAGTGGTCTTCCTGTGATCAACATGCAAGGATGCAAATATTCCGAACTAGCTTACGATCACTGGTCTCATCAATATTTGATGAATCATCTTTCTCGAGAAGAAACTGAAACAAAAAGAGGGCAGGATACATTAAACAACAATCAATTTTTATTTTTATTTTTATTAGATGATCACAAAGAAACAAACACTATTCAGCTACTGTTTCCATCAAACACGCTGCATATTATGACTCAGCAATTCTTCCTAGCCTCCAACTTAGATATACTTAAAGTAAGTCTAACATCCAGATTGATCATATATAGTTAATACAAAAGAATTCAATCAAAGACAAGAATTTAACTATTGAATTCAGAAATTTTAAATCAACTAATCCGAACGAACACATTGTGAAACAAAGATATGGTTTCTGATCAAATTAAAAAGACTTTCATAATACTTAATAATTCCAACCTCTGATATTTACCTGTTTCTTTTGTATCTGAGCTGCATCAATTTCTTGGAACTTAGATGTTACTTCTATGGTTAGAGCCTTCAATACCTTCTCACTTATTTCAGCCATTTATTCTGTATGTCCCGACTATATTCTGACTGCTTAAAGTTTTCCGAACTGAATATGGTCTGCTCTTTCAGACTGATGTCTCTTCACCTCGGGGTTTAACTTAATAATCTGAAAAAGCAATAATTATTAAGAACAATTAGAACAAGTATAACATATAGTTTTATTGCAAATTTCAGATCATAAATATGACCCTGATGTTTGTTTGTAGGTGCAAACATAACCCTAACCTAATTTTTGGCGCAAATAACACAAAATTACACTTTACTGAAGCTTTGACACCTCACATTAAGAGGGCAGCTACAGGAAAATGTTCCCTCAATTCTACAAACTAATAAATTCTGGTCCAATTTTCTTCATCTTTAAATTCTCCTAATATGAACTAATACAACAGGGGTGTTAGTTAGACAAAAGACAGTTTTCTTATAGGATAGATAGAGAGGCATCAATTTCTCAGAAAACTAAACTAGAAGGAGTAATAAACATAACATCAGTTTGGCATTTTGTCGAACACTAGAAGGGCATGACTCGTTTTCACTATTCCATTCCATTTATCCATTCATTAAGCCACGGAATCATTCTCAAATTTTTGAAAACAAGCAATAGCAGTATTCCACTAACACTAAAGTAAAGCAATCTAGTTCTGGAGGAAGAAGTTTTTGTTTTTATTTTTTGGTGACCGACATCATGAATTCAAGCAAAAAAGAGAACATAAGTGATCTAATCTGGAGATGGATAGATTTACAGGAAGATTTAGAAACAATCCTCCCTGATGAATTCTTGCACCAGCTTCATATGGTTGAAATGATTTCTTGCAATAATCAAAAGAGGGTTTGGGGGTCGCGCCTCTTTCTTCTTCTTGTGCCCCCTTCTTTTCTTTAATCTGTGATGTTTTAAGTTTTCATCATCATAATAATAATAAATAGAAAAACATTATACAAGTTTTATGAGCAGCAACGTATTATTATTATATTAATTAATATTAATAGAACAAAACAAAAAATTATTTCTTGGACAACTAGATGTTCTGTAAATAAATTTATTTTATTACATGATAAACTTAAATTGAATAAATTTAGCAATCCAATTATTTAGATAAAAACATTCATCATACTTAATATAAAAATAAAACCCTCTCAAAATAGCAATTTTAGAGTTTTCTTGCCCAAAATCCATTACCAATTATGAAAATTACAATTTTTAGTATTTAAGATTTGATCACAATATAAAACACGATTATGACAATAATTAACTTTTCATACATTGACCGAAAGTAAATTTACCCTATAATCAGCTTAATTTGTCAAAGATTGTAAAATAAGCACGCAAACGTTTAAAAAAAAATTCAAATCCTATTTAATAGAATCGTTGTATATCTAATCAACATTAATCAAGCCTTTAAATTAGCCAATTTAACAAATATTCTTTATACTTGAAAAATATATATGTAAAACTAAAAAAAAAAATCAATTTGCAATGGCTATATCTAAGTATACGTAGATGCAGAACATGTCCAAGAATATCCAGAAATTGGCAAAAATACCACAAAATTTTTTGTGGAGGTTTTTCTAAATTTACTAACTTCTTAGACGTGTGTCTGTCTAAATAACTCTGGATGGGAGATTATATTATACTCCCTCAGTTTCAAAATAAGTGTATTTCTTGACAAAATGAAAAAAAATAAAAATAAGTTTCGCTTAAGCAGGAAAAACCACAATTCCTCCAATTTTATCATAAAAAAAAAAAAACCTACTTAATTTATTGATTATTTTCTTATTCCACAAAATATATCCAATAAAATGGATTCTATATGTAAATATTATCCTTTATATATATCCTTGATTTAAAAAAAATATTAAAAATATACTTATTTTAAAACAGATGGAGTATATAAGAAGGGGAATTAAGTGACTGGAAAATAAGGAATTACCGTGTTCCAAGTCCATAGTTTGGTTGGTGCATCGTTGATTGAGATGGTAGTGCCTCTGTAATTAACATATATGGTCATGTTCATTTATTTTCAATCAATATATTGACAAATCTTCTCATAAAATCAATTCTCTTATTAATCTCTAACTAGTAAGATTCCCGTGCGATGCACGGGAGTTTATTTAAAAAGTAATTATTTTAATAAAATTAAATATGATATAATCTAATATTTAAATATGGGACCGTCTTATTCTAATAAAATATAATTTTTTTAAAATATAGAATGTAACATAAATAAAATTATAAGCAATGTAAATATATGAATTTAATATAACTTACTTTATATATAGCTATATATATATTTTATAGATTAACATTAAGATAAATATTCAATATAAAAAAAAAAAAAAAATTCAAAATGATCATTTCTTATCTTTGAAATCCAAATACACATTCATTGTGTTTGCATCATTCTTCACTTATGTGCATAATAGCTTAATTAATTATGAATGTTAAAAGAAAATAAATATCTAACTATCAACTCATACTATTAAATAAAATAAACTGGATAATGTTATAAGAAATTTATTTTTCTTTAATTTTTTCCATTTTACTTTAAATATTTTAAGTTATCTCAATAAAGTTTAAATTCTAACTATAAATATCTCCTTTTAAAAAAATTTATTTGCAAGTTTTACTTGGTATTTCCGATATACAAAGAATAACAAATTAACAAAATAAAATCAAAAGTTATTCAATAGTTGGAATAACAAATACTCCCTCTGTCCCGGCCTCATTGTCCTACTTGCCTTATTTGTTTTGTAATACCCGTGCCTCTCACAACTCACTGGCCAATATAATTTTTGCATTTCATGCATTCCATATTTTTATGTTCCATTTACGTGATAGTTTTATAGTAATTAATTTATTACATTTATTGCGTTATTTTATATTTTGCGACTAATTTGGACATGTTTACCTTGGTAGTCAAGAACCCCCTAGTCTAAAATAATGAAACATGCTACAGAATTTAAGACTATGCGTGACAAGTTTATAGTGTGGAGCCAAAAGCAAGGAGAATGAAGTGTTTCTCGCTGGAAAGTAATCTCGGCCGAGACGGGGAAGGATCTCGGCCGAGACAGGTGGTCGAGTCATCTCGGCCGAGACAGAGAAGTGATCTCGGCCGAGACGTGAAGGCAGGGAAAACGGGAAGTTTGCCCTGGAGACGCATCTCGGCCGAGACAGAGAGTGATCTCGGCCGAGACCCTTAGACCGACTTAGTCATCTCGGCCGAGACAGGGTCTAATCTCGGCCGAGATTAAAAGACCGACTTACTTTTCAGCTTTTGTGTCCAAGAAGCTATTAAAACAGTTTTCTTCTTTCATTTTGTAATTGTAACTCCAAGATTCATCTAAAGCAAAATATCCTGGCTTGGTATCGCCCCCAGACGTAGTTACGCTTCGTAACGAACTGGATTGATTACCATTGTGGAATAGGAAATTTCAAAAGCTACTCCGGAGGAGAGGTAAGTAGAAATCCATCGCCATCTACAATGCTTGAACATAGTATTTGTGTTTATTATTTGTGATAATTGATTGATGTATGTGTTGTTGTATGCATGTGTATAAAGTGTATTCTTCTGTTGCTAAAAAAAAAACAAATGGATGTGCATCAATCATGAGCATTAGCATCTACAAGGATTACATGTGTACATATAAGAAGTCAAAATAACGTAATTGCATAAATTGATAATGTTTTGGGGTTGGTCACCACTGGTACACTGAGAGTTATACATTGTATATGGTGTCTCTCGGGATGCTTCCGGTGACAGGCGTGCACGCGGGAGAGGTTCCCACTTCAGCACCTTCGTGATGAGGGGTACGGGAAGAGGTAGACTTCCCGGTGGACTGCGGGGGCAGGCAGGAGGTGGACCCCTGGTAGTCTCGGGAGGATAGCCGCTTGGTCGTACCAACCATCACTGATATCTCGGGTGGACTATAAGGGGGGAGGAGGGACCCTTGGTAGTCACGAGTATGGCCAATAAGTGATATTCTGGTGAGGTTGTGCCAGTGAAGGGAGCCAATACTCACGAAAACGGTTTTCTTTTGAGTAGAGTTGAAAGAAATGGTTTTGTAAATTGCATCTCATCATTCACGCATTTGTCATGCATGATTTCTGCTTACTGAGCTTTAGCTCACGTAGTTCTTGCATTGTAGGTGAGTTTGACTACGTATGAGCTCGTGGACTAATCTGGCATGCTGTTAGAACTTCTGCAAGTCTTGAAGCCTCGTGTATATGAATGACGACCTGTGGGGCTAAACCTTGGACTCACTATGTTTTTGCTAGTGTTCTAATAATCTTTTTGGACATGTTCAAATTAAGAGAACTTTAATATGTATATTGCTGTAAATATGGTGTTGAATTCGGAGTGATGCTACTGTGCTTGACTTGGATCTATGTGAGCACATGTTGATGAGATTTTAACATCGGGAAAGTGTTTTGGATTATTAATTTAAAAAAAATACAGGCTTTGTAAGGATAAAAATTTGTATAAAATAAGTTTATACTAGGGTGGGTGTGACAGAGTGGTATCAGAGCCCGGTTTGTGCCCTGTAGACAGTTCATATACATGAGCTCGGAACTTCTGAAGCGCAGACATGCCAGTAAGTTTTACTTATTCGTAACTTGCATTCATTATTTCATAAGTCATATTGGCCTGTGACAGAGGGACAATAAAATTAGAAAGAAATCATGGAGGTCGTTAGAGGAGAAGGTGTTGAAGGAAATAACGATCTAGAACCGAATGCACCAGCAGTAGGTGTTGGCCTCGAAGCGATTGTGGCTCGGTTGACAGGGTTAGTCGAACAACAGTCGCAACAAATTCAACAACTTATCCAACAAAGGGGTGTGGGTGAACAACCAGGAAATGGTGTAAATCAACAACAACCTCGAGCTGAATACTTAGAGGTCATCGGGGAAAGGTTTAGAAAGCTTAACCCGCCAACATTTGAGAGTGCAACGGATCCCACTGATGCAGAGGATTGGCTTAGAACTATGGAGAACATGTTTTTGTATAGTAAAGTTCCTGAGGGGGAAAAGGTATTGTGCGCATCATTCATGTTACGTGGAAGTGCGGGACACTGGTGGGACACAATGAAAACTATAGAGGATGTGGCGACAATGACGTGGAATAGGTTCAAAGAACTTTTTAGAAACAAGTATTTCACTGCCCCAGTTCGAGTAATGAAGATGAACGAGTTCATACAATTGAGACAAGGGGCAATGGATGTTGCAGACTACATCGCCAAGTTCGAGCAACTCTCTAGGTTTGCGGAGCACATGGTCAGCACGGATGCGCTGAAAGTAGAGAGATTCCTAGAAGGTCTGAGGCCAGAGTTATATAGAGATGTGTGTATGGCTGGAATACATGGAGTAACTTATTCACAAGTTGCTGAACGAGCGTTGATTGCCGAACAAGCAGAAATGAAAATTAGGCGTGCTCAGGAGGTTAGGCGTCAGTTTATACAAAGACAAGGACCTCGTTTTGGAGGAGATGGAAAGAAAAGGCCGCTACAAGTGCAAGGTCCAAGGCCGGGTTCTCAACCAAAACCAGGACAACAATCATGGGATCAGGACAAGCGCCAAAAGGGTGAACAAGGAAAATCACCAGTTACACAACCTACATGTCCCACATGTGGAGGTTCGCATAGTGGAAAGTGTTTCGCAGAGTATCGGACTTGTTTTAAATGTGGAAAAGCAGGACACATTTCCACGGTTTGTCCAGAAAACTCAAACCCTGCTACACAAAAGAAGACGCCAGCTAGAGTCTTTACCATGACCACAGAGGAAGCGGAAGCAAATACATCTGTAGTAACAGGTAAAGTTCCCATCTGTGATACTATTGCATTTGCATTATTTGATTCTGGAGCTACACATTCATTTGCATCCACTGAGTATGTGAAGAGGCTGGGTAGAAAACCTGATGTAGCAGACGTTAGTTACAATATAGTGATCCCCTCCGGAGAGTCAAAACAAACTAACCAAATTCTGCGAGCATGTGTTATCTCTATTGAAGGAAGAGAACTTTATGCCGATCTAATCATATTAGATATGAATGATTATGATGTGATTTTGGGAATGGACTGGCTATCGAAATATGGTGCTACAATAGATTGTCAGAACAAGATAGTCACATTTCAGCCGCCTGGAGACACATCTTTCGTCTTTATTGGAGTACGAAAAAGGTTCAAATATCACATGATATCAGCGGTGAAAGCGAAAAGGCTATTGGAAAGCGGTTGTGAAGGCTACCTAGTAAGTGTTATGAGTATGGAAGAGAAACATTGTCCGACTATAGAGGAGGTAGCGGTGGTGCAAGAATACCCTGAAGTATTTCCAGAGGAACTCCCAGGATTACCCCCAGACAGAGAGATAGAGTTTGTAATTGACATATATCCAGGGACTGCTCCTATATCGAAGTCACCATACAGAATGGCGCCAACAGAGTTGAAAGAGTTGAAGATTCAATTGCAAGATTTACTGGACAAAGGCTTCATTAGACCTAGCTTTTCGCCATGGGGTGCACCAGTTTTATTTGTCAAGAAGAAAGATGGTACTATGAGGATGTGTATAGATTACAGAGAACTGAACAAGGTTACGATCAAGAACAAATATCCCTTACCCAGGATTGATGACTTATTTGATCAACTCCAGGGAGCTGCCATATTCTCCAAGATTGACTTGCGTTCAGGTTATCATCAACTGAAAATTAAAGAGGAAGATATCCCAAAAACGGCATTCAGTACAAGATACGGACACTATGAGTTTTTGGTGATGCCATTCGGATTGACAAATGCCCCAGCAGCTTTCATGGATATGATGAATCGGGTGTTCAAAGACTTTTTGGATAAGTTTGTTATCGTGTTTATTGATGACATTCTGATTTACTCCAAGAATGAAGCAGAGCATGCTGTGCATTTGAGAAAGGTTTTAGACGTTCTAAAGGAGAAACAGTTGTACGCTAAGTTCAAGAAATGTGAGTTCTGGTTGGATCGAGTAATATTTCTAGGGCATGTTGTGTCAGGAGAAGGAATTTCAGTTGATCCAAGTAAAGTTGAAGCAATTAACAATTGGCCACAACCTACAAATCCTTCAGAGGTACGTAGTTTTCTCGGGTTAGCTGGGTACTATCGGAGATTTGTAGAAGGATTCTCGAAAATTGCATCTCCCTTAACACAGTTAACTAGAAAGAGTGTAACATTCAAGTGGACAGAGGCTTGTGAGCAGAGTTTTCAAGAACTGAAGAAAAGGTTAACATCTGCGCCGATCCTTTCTATACCAACAGGGACTGGAGGCTTTGTAGTATACAGTGATGCTTCGAAGAATGGTTTAGGGTGTGTGTTAATGCAGAATAGCAAAGTAATAGCATATGCATCCAGACAATTGAAGGAGTATGAGAAGAACTACCCTACTCATGACTTGGAGCTTGCAGCAGTAGTATTTGCACTAAAACTCTGGAGACACTATCTATATGGAGAACGATGTGAGATCTACACAGATCACAAAAGTCTGAAGTACTTTTTCACACAGAAAGAGCTGAATATGAGACAGAGAAGATGGTTAGAACTCGTGAAAGATTATGACTGTGTTATCAACTATCGTCCTGGTAAAGCAAATGTCGTTGCTGATGCCTTAAGCAGAAAATCGTCCCAAGGTACTACATTGATGGCTTTGATTCAGAAACCAGAGTTACTAGACTTGCAAAGAATGAATGTCGAGATTGTTCAATTGGGAGTAGTAGAGGCAAGACTAGCAGCTCTAACCCTTCAGCCTACTCTACTTGATAGAATTAAGCAGGGACAGAATGAAGATGAATATTTAGCTAAAGTGAAGAAGGATGCCGCTTCAGGGACGCCTTCAGACTTTCAGACATCAGAGAACAATATCTTAAGATTCAAAAACCGGTTATGTGTGCCAAATGTAGATAGCATTCGTAGAGATATTATGACAGAGGCACATTCGACACCATATTCAGTACATCCAGGAGCTACCAAAATGTATCGAGATTTAAAGGTGCAGTATTGGTGGCCAGGTATGAAGAAAGATATTGCTCAGTATGTCGAACAGTGTTTGACCTGTCAGCAGGTAAAAGCAGAACATCAAAGACCGGCAGGAACCTTACAGCCCTTACTAATTCCGGAATGGAAATGGGAAAACATTACAATGGATTTTGTGGTGGGATTGCCGAAAACTGTAAAGGGTCACGACGCTATCTGGGTAATTGTAGACAGACTCACAAAATCTGCTCATTTTCTCCCAGTCTGTACTACTTACTCCATGGATCGTTATGCTCAGATATATATACAAGAAATAGTTAGACTTCATGGAGTGCCATTATCCATTGTTTCAGATAGAGACTCAAGATTCCTATCTACCTTCTGGAAGAGTTTACACAAGGCACTGGGAACACAGTTGTCTTTTAGTACGGCATATCATCCACAAACTGACGGACAATCGGAAAGGACGATACAGACGTTAGAGGATATGCTTAGAGCTTGCGTGTTAGACTTCCAGGGTCAATGGAGCAAATTCCTACCTTTGATAGAATTTTCCTACAACAACAGTTATCAATCTACTATAGGAATGCCCCCTTATGAAGCACTATATGGTAGGAAGTGTCGATCACCGATACATTGGGATGAGGTTGGTGAAAGAAGACTTCTAGGTCCAAGTGTAATACAGGAAATGTCAGAAGCTTTATGAAGAAAGATATTGCTCAGTATGTCGAACAGTGTTTGACCTGTCAGCAGGTAAAAGCAGAACATCAAAGACCGGCAGGAACCTTACAGCCCTTACTAATTCCGGAATGGAAATGGGAAAACATTACAATGGATTTTGTGGTGGGATTGCCGAAAACTGTAAAGGGTCACGACGCTATCTGGGTAATTGTAGACAGACTCACAAAATCTGCTCATTTTCTCCCAGTCTGTACTACTTACTCCATGGATCGTTATGCTCAGATATATATACAAGAAATAGTTAGACTTCATGGAGTGCCATTATCCATTGTTTCAGATAGAGACTCAAGATTCCTATCTACCTTCTGGAAGAGTTTACACAAGGCACTGGGAACACAGTTGTCTTTTAGTACGGCATATCATCCACAAACTGACGGACAATCGGAAAGGACGATACAGACGTTAGAGGATATGCTTAGAGCTTGCGTGTTAGACTTCCAGGGTCAATGGAGCAAATTCCTACCTTTGATAGAATTTTCCTACAACAACAGTTATCAATCTACTATAGGAATGCCCCCTTATGAAGCACTATATGGTAGGAAGTGTCGATCACCGATACATTGGGATGAGGTTGGTGAAAGAAGACTTCTAGGTCCAAGTGTAATACAGGAAATGTCAGAAGCTGTGTCACAGATTCGGGAAAGGATGAAAACGGCTCAGAGTCGCCAGAAAAGCTATGCAGATAAAAGAAGAAGAGCACTTGAGTTTGCAGTAGGAGATCTAGTATTCTTGAAAGTTGCACCAATGAAGGGAATAATGCGGTTTGGTAAGAAAGGAAAACTTAGTCCGAGATACATTGGTCCATTTCCTATTATCGAGAAGATTGGTGATGTTGCCTACAGACTCGATTTGCCAGCATCAATGTCTCAAATACATAATGTGTTCCATGTGTCAGTATTGAGGAAATATATTGCAAATCCATCTCATGTCCTGAACAGTGAACCCGTAGAACTACAAGCAGATTTAGGGTATAAGGAAATACCAGTACAGATTTTATTAAGAGAAGTAAAACGGCTGAGAAACAAAGAAATCCCCTTAGTCAAAGTCCTATGGAGAAATCAATCAGTCGAAGAAACCACTTGGGAAAGAGAGGATGAAATGAGAGCCAAATATCCTGAACTCTTCAAGTAAGTAAATTTCGGGGACGAAATTTTTATAAGGGGGGGAGGATGTAATACCCGTGCCTCTCACAACTCACTGGCCAATATAATTTTTGCATTTCATGCATTCCATATTTTTATGTTCCATTTACGTGATAGTTTTATAGTAATTAATTTATTACATTTATTGCGTTATTTTATATTTTGCGACTAATTTGGACATGTTTACCTTGGTAGTCAAGAACCCCCTAGTCTAAAATAATGAAACATGCTACAGAATTTAAGACTATGCGTGACAAGTTTATAGTGTGGAGCCAAAAGCAAGGAGAATGAAGTGTTTCTCGCTGGAAAGTAATCTCGGCCGAGACGGGGAAGGATCTCGGCCGAGACAGGTGGTCGAGTCATCTCGGCCGAGACAGAGAAGTGATCTCGGCCGAGACGTGAAGGCAGGGAAAACGGGAAGTTTGCCCTGGAGACGCATCTCGGCCGAGACAGAGAGTGATCTCGGCCGAGACCCTTAGACCGACTTAGTCATCTCGGCCGAGACAGGGTCTAATCTCGGCCGAGATTAAAAGACCGACTTACTTTTCAGCTTTTGTGTCCAAGAAGCTATTAAAACAGTTTTCTTCTTTCATTTTGTAATTGTAACTCCAAGATTCATCTAAAGCAAAATATCCTGGCTTGGTATCGCCCCCAGACGTAGTTACGCTTCGTAACGAACTGGATTGATTACCATTGTGGAATAGGAAATTTCAAAAGCTACTCCGGAGGAGAGGTAAGTAGAAATCCATCGCCATCTACAATGCTTGAACATAGTATTTGTGTTTATTATTTGTGATAATTGATTGATGTATGTGTTGTTGTATGCATGTGTATAAAGTGTATTCTTCTGTTGCTAAAAAAAAAACAAATGGATGTGCATCAATCATGAGCATTAGCATCTACAAGGATTACATGTGTACATATAAGAAGTCAAAATAACGTAATTGCATAAATTGATAATGTTTTGGGGTTGGTCACCACTGGTACACTGAGAGTTATACATTGTATATGGTGTCTCTCGGGATGCTTCCGGTGACAGGCGTGCACGCGGGAGAGGTTCCCACTTCAGCACCTTCGTGATGAGGGGTACGGGAAGAGGTAGACTTCCCGGTGGACTGCGGGGGCAGGCAGGAGGTGGACCCCTGGTAGTCTCGGGAGGATAGCCGCTTGGTCGTACCAACCATCACTGATATCTCGGGTGGACTATAAGGGGGGAGGAGGGACCCTTGGTAGTCACGAGTATGGCCAATAAGTGATATTCTGGTGAGGTTGTGCCAGTGAAGGGAGCCAATACTCACGAAAACGGTTTTCTTTTGAGTAGAGTTGAAAGAAATGGTTTTGTAAATTGCATCTCATCATTCACGCATTTGTCATGCATGATTTCTGCTTACTGAGCTTTAGCTCACGTAGTTCTTGCATTGTAGGTGAGTTTGACTACGTATGAGCTCGTGGACTAATCTGGCATGCTGTTAGAACTTCTGCAAGTCTTGAAGCCTCGTGTATATGAATGACGACCTGTGGGGCTAAACCTTGGACTCACTATGTTTTTGCTAGTGTTCTAATAATCTTTTTGGACATGTTCAAATTAAGAGAACTTTAATATGTATATTGCTGTAAATATGGTGTTGAATTCGGAGTGATGCTACTGTGCTTGACTTGGATCTATGTGAGCACATGTTGATGAGATTTTAACATCGGGAAAGTGTTTTGGATTATTAATTTAAAAAAAATACAGGCTTTGTAAGGATAAAAATTTGTATAAAATAAGTTTATACTAGGGTGGGTGTGACATGTTTATCCCAAGCTAATTGTCTTACCCCATAAATGACAAATTCTCTCACAATCCCCACCATCAAAATCTCCACATTCAACCTCCACCTTTGAAATAGTCAAAGATTCCACAAAATCTGTTTTTTCTTAGTCTCCGTGCCAGGTCAAAGTAGGACAATTAGCTTGGGACGGAGGGAGTAAAACATATGAGTGCTCCAATATTTCTTAATACTTTCATATATGTGTTGAAAAGTTCATTTAAAGATATAAGGTTAGTGTAAAACAAATTGCTTAGGTTGCAAAATGTAATTAAAAAAAAAAAAAGACATAATTGAGATTGGTTAATGTGGTCCAGTATTGTTTAGGTTGCAAAGTCTAAAAAACATATAGTTCTAGTTGGATATTTTTTCTTATGTAAAAGAAGTTTAGTAGCAACTTGTATAATTTTATAGTATAGGTTGCAAATTGTAATTATTTATAGAAAAATAACAGTAATATATCTAAAATATAAAAAAATAATAAAAAAAATTCTAAGATTAATTATCATATTTAAAGCTATATATATGAGCAAAAATTATAGTTTTGTGATTTACCAACAAAAATAATTATTATATCAAATAAGCATTAGCAAATTCAGTAATTTAATAAGCTGACTATAAATCAAATATTAACTTGAGACAATTCATGTCAGATAAAATAATCTGATTAGTTGTGGTTTTAATGAAATAATCAAGTTAAATCATTTGTAAAAGAAAATTATTTGAATGATTTTTACTTTTATTCCAAACCAATACTATATTTTTTGTACAACCCACAATAAACACCGAAATCTTACTTAAATAATCAACGAACAAATATATAATATTTTAAATAGAATATCGTATTATTATTATTATTATTATTATTATTATTATTATTATTATTATTGTTATTATTATTATTATTATTATATATATATTTATATATATCATGTGGATGTCAAATCAAACACCGTCAAAAAATGATTAATTTGATATAGTATATATAACAAATAGATTAGAGATGAAAAAAAGATATTTTCAACTTTAGAAAGTAAAATAAATTTTGATTCTTACCAAATGTGACAACTTACCAGTCACAAACTAAAATTTTAGGTTGAGAAGTGTTACTTACAGAACTGTCACTACTATGGCTTATATTTATATATATATATATACACACACACACAGAGATTGTTTTATTTATAAAATAATTTTTAAATTCTAACTATAAATAATTAAAAATAACCACAAAATATATAATAAAAGGAACAATGGTATTTTATTTGGATCATATGTAATGTAAAGTTTAATACTTTTCTCATTATGTCCCTGCTTTTATTTTATATTTAACTTTTAATTTACCTAAATAAACTTTCAAGTTCTAATTATAAATATTTAATTTTTTCTTTATAACATTGAATTTTCATTTGAAACTTTAACATTTCATTTGGTGATTTCAAATATTCTTAAGTAATTATTATTTAATAGAATCTTATTTTAACAAAATAAAATTCACAATTTATTTAATGATTCGAATAACAAATTAAAGTCTTTGGCTTCTTCAAATTATTTGATATTTTCGTATTTTATTTGGTATTGTAAATTAGTTATATAAATGTTATAGTCTTCTTATAAATAGTTTATTTATTTGAAGATAAAAAATTGATTAATGCAAACAAATTTATTTAGATTGTAAAGAGTAAAAAAAACATTCAATGTTGATTTGTGCGACCAAGTATTATTTAGCTTAGAAAGTGTAAAAACATATAATTGAAGTTTTAGTAAACATAAAAAATTAAAAAGATTGCCAAATATAATAAAAGTCATAATTTAGGCTACAAAGAATAAATTTTCTTAATAGAGTAATTTTAATAAATACTCGTTATTAAAAATATAAATAGGTAATTAAAAATAATTTCAATAACTATTTTAATACATAATTATATATATGCTCAAAGTCGTGATAAAAAGATATTTTAGCAGATTTGATGATTTAATAAGTTGATTATAAAATAGATAGTGTTGTTTTTGCCTTTGATTTAATAAAGTAGGACTTTAATTATTTAAATAATGGATTTTCTCCCTGACTTAAATAAAAAAAAATATATTTGAAAATTCATGTCAAATAAAATAAATTGATTAGTTGTATTTTTATAAAAAAAAAAAAAATCTCATATTTTTTAAAGAAATTATTTTACTAATTTTAGTTGTCACTAAAAGCAAACTATATAGTCCAATTCACAATAAACATCAATTCTTGCACAAATAATTAACCAACAAACAATTTGTTTATTCAAATCAAATATCTCATTATAATATATGTGATATGGATGTCAAATCGAAGATCGTGAAAAAGATGAATAGTTTGGTATATTATGCATAAGAATCGGATTAAAAATGAAAAAGTTATTTGTATTTTAGAAAAGTAAAAGAAAGTTATGAACTTACCAAATATAAGAAAAAGTTACCAATTTTGGTCTATCTTTTTTGGAGGGAAAGCTAAAATTACATTAATGCCCTTCATTTTGCTTTTATATATATATATATATATATATAGATTTATACAATTTAGACTCATCAAATATGTTGAGATCTGACCCACTCAATCATCAGCACGACTTATATGCAAGGATGGTAGAGATATTCATACATGAAAAAATAGAATATTCTATGAATTACTCAAATTTATATATTTTTAATAATTTTAATTACATTTTTTTGTCATTAACACATAATTTTTCATATCTTATTATTATTGTAATATTTTATTATATTAAATTATATAAATACATAAAAAATTATTTATTTATTCATTTACATTTACAAACCGTGCATCGCACGGGGATACTACTAGTATTGTGAAACAAGAACATAAGATTTACCTGGTTGCATAATTTATTTGTGTCAAGAGATTTTTATTAATAAGATATATATTGTACAGGAATTATGCTAGTCAATGTATCTATTTATAACCATAAATCTGAGATGCAAGTAATGCTAATTAGATTTTAAGAAACATCTTGAAAAATTCTAATTAAATTGGAAATATTTTAATTACTTGATGTCCAAGGCAATATCTGAATCCTAAATCAAATAATTCTAGTGACTATTTTAAACCATAATTCAATAATCACATTGTTAAAAGTTTATTTGATAAAGGGTATGTTTTACTTATTTTCATATAAGTATTAAAAATCAATATAAATAAATAGTTAAATCCACGATTAAAAAAATCATTATGTTTCTAATTACTTTCATTCGTAGGCTACTAAATTACTCATCTTAAATGGGCAAAGAAGGTAATAAACAATTCAAAATAAGCACCAAAAATAGATGTAGCAACTTGGGTAACTCGATCCGGTCGGTCAGTTTGTCGAGCCAACGTTGGACTCAGTTCAACCTATCCCTCTATAATATACTAATATTATTGGGTCGGTATGCGGTCCGTCAGATTTTGGCTCATCGAGTCGGGTCGAATAGTATTTCGAGCCAAGATTTTTATGGCCCAGCCAATAGCAGATCTAACTTAGGCCAACATCGGGCTCCAACCCAGTGCATAAGTTGTAAGACTTCATTTTTAGTAATATAATTTTTATTATTTTATTTATAAATCACTTTAATTTTTAGCTAAGTTCATCTCGTTTAATTTGATTTTTCATGCTCTAGTCTCCAATAGAAAGTTGCAATTTTATTAAATTCTAACAACTCTTCAACGTGTATAATTTTTTATGTTTCAGTACGCTCCAATATTAAATCCTGTAGCCGCCTCTGAACTCAGCCCATGTAAATATTGGGCCGGACTGAATTGGCTATCTCTAGACACAAGTATATATATCAATATGTTTCTGCTATCGTTACAAAATTATTACTAGTTCTCTGCTCGTGCGATGCACATGCAAGAGTTTTTACAAAAAATAGTTGAGTTTTTATAAAAATATAAAATTAAAGGGTAAACAAAGTTTGAGCATTGATATTGTAATGTACACTGTGTATTTTATATGCATTAGTGATATACTATGCATAAATAAAATGCAACAATCTAAAAGAGAAAAACTTCCTAATACACAACATTAACAGTTATATTGATATTATTATGCAAGTATAACTAATGAAACTTCACAGACGTCATGGTAAAGTGAAGATCCAATATCTAGAGACATAATATTAAAAATTAGAGACATTTAAGTACCTTAAAAATGTAAAAAACATGGCATGTAATATGAAATTCTTCAACAAATACAGACACACATATATACAATACTAGAAATATACATACAATTAGACTTATACATATATTATCATAGGGTAATTCTATAATACACCCGGTGTATTAATATACCTAACTTTTTTACTTATTGTAGCAGGTAACTAACATTTTTTTTTTTTTTATTGTTTAGTCAATTGTGTAGGATCCACTATATTTATCTAATTCCATCATATATATATATATATATATATATATATAGTGTGGTATTTGTCTAGACTCCAATTTGGACAAAAAATTAATAAATAGTAATTAATAACTAACATGTAATTTTCTTTCTTTTAATCTAATAATTTTAATTTTCGTGTACACTAAAATTTTGGTTTGTATATATGTAAACGCATTTCCTTTTAATAAGGTATTATGGATAAACTGTAAGAAAATAAATGTTTATGAGTAAATCAAGTTGTGTCGAAAAGCCATCCAAAATTCATATGGTAATATTTTCTTCTTTGAAACTTGTTGAATATCTATTCACCTGTTGTGTTATAAGAAAAAAATATGAAGCGAGTATAATTTGTTTCCCCTTTTGTGAAGCCGAGTACATAAAATTACTGATAATAACTACTACCTCCGTCCCTCTTTAATTTGTCTACTTTCCTTTTTTCTTTGTCCCAACCTAATTTGTCAGCTCATAAATGACAATTTTTTCTCATAATCTCCATCCTCAAAATCTCCACTCTCAATCTCCACTTTTGAAAAAGTAAAAAATTACACAACATCTGTTTTTTCTTAACCTGCGTGTCTGGCTAAGGTAAGCAAATTAGGTCGGGACGGAGGTAGTATATTTTTTATTTAATTATAATGTAACAGAAAGTTGGCAGATGTTAGACGACGTTCAACTGATACAATTATAGTACAAATAAAACTTCAAAAATGGCAAGAAATTATAACTTAGTATTGTATATTTATCGTGGGCATATGTTTATATGTTTATTTGTAACATGTCGATAACACACCTATAAATTGTACAAGATTTTTTTTTCTGTACATGATTATCAAATATATTATTGGTGTTAGTAGACACATAATTTATTTGTCTGTCTCATCAAATAATTATCAGTTGGAGAGAGGAAAAGTAGTTGACAATGAAAATAGAGAATGACACGACAAATTTACATATAATTTACTAACTAATATTTCTTATATTTTGAGGTATTCTTTTTATTGGGAATACAATACAAAGAAAAAAATTGGGACACAATATACTCTCTCTGAATGAATACACCATATATTAATAACTTCTTTAATACAATCATTTATTTCGACTCCTATTTGAGGTTTGTAGAGTAAATTATTATTGATAAACTAATATTGTTTTTTTCTATTAAATATAATTTGCCTGGTCCAAAAATTATTATTTTATGAAGATTGTTGCGTATCAAATTGAATGTGTGATAATTCTAATACTTTTTACTAATTTATCAAGTGAAATAGTTTTTTCAAAAACAATTTTTTTTTTAACATTACTCATAAATATTATTATATTAAAAGAAAAAATGATAGGAATGAAACATAAGTCTGAAACCCCGGAACATTGGCGTCCTTATATTTCTGACCAATCTTACAGGTAATAGGTTACTAATAAATATTTAATTTAATGGTTTAGATTGAAACAAGTTAAATCTAATGGTATAGATTTAAGTGTATTAATACACTAAGTGTATGGAAGAAGGACTCATTATCATATTATATACGTAATTATAAACAACATATATAGTACTACAATATAAAAATTGTGTTGTAACTTACGGGGTGTTTACCATTGTTTTTGCTTTTGAAAATTGATTAAAATTAGAGATTTTATAAAAATCACTTATATAAAAAGTAGGTAGTGCTTGAAAAGAAAAAGTGATTTTCAATAAAAGTAAAAGTTGGAGTGTTTGCTATAAAATCACTTATGTTTTTTTTAAAAATATCATATTATTTACATAATTGTCATTGAGTAGAGAAAAATATTAAATTTATACTTTTAATTTTTACATTGGAAGCACTTCTTTTAAAGTAGAAGTTGGTTTTACAAACACTACAAAATAATTTTTCTCAAGTTACAAGCTAAAAATCACTTAGAAAAAACAAATGCAAACACCAGCTTTAGATTGATGCAAGCCCTGGTAGTTTTTTATTTTCCCACTATCATGTCTCAATTTTGGGGTGTTTTCCTTTGCTTAACTTTTATAGAAGTGATTAAAAGTAGAGATTGTAGTAAAATTGCTTAAAATAAAAAATAGGTAGTGTTTGAGATTAAAAGTGATTTTAGTCAAACTACTTAGTATTATTTATTTTGATATTTCGTAATATATTCATACAATATACTAATATAAAAATACCTTAAATTTCAACAAATTTTCATTTGGCCTATTTTTCCCCTTATAAATATAATATTAAAGGGTGTTACTATATATTTCATAGTCTTTTTTAGTGTCTATTTTATCTTTACTTTTTTTTTTCTTTTTTTTTTTTTTTTTTTTGAGTCAAATGCATCAATTAACTATGCAAAAGATCGTCATACACATATTGTTCGAGTGGGTCCGGAATACTTCCGACCACTTTTTGCGGACTACCTAAAGAAAACGAGAAATGAGCTAAATGGTGGGCCACACAATTAGCCGACCGACGAATTAAAGAGAAATCAACAAAAGAAAACCAACGCAAAACAGAAATTAAAGAAGTAATAATAGAACCAAAATACGAAAAATCTTCTCGCCGGTTCCGCAATTTGTGAAAGAGAGTCGCATTATCAACTTCGAGCACTATTCTGTTGATACCTAAATCCTTTGCCATCATTACTCCATCCAAACAGGCCAAAGCTTCAGCTATCTCCACTATTACCTCCTCCTCCATCCACCGCCTACAGCCGCTCACTACCACACCCGCTGCATCCCGAAGGACGCTACCCAGTCCTATGCCCTTCCCAGTAATACAAGAAGCATCAGAGTTCAATTTCTATGTATGCCCCGCCGGCGGTGACCAGTGCACCACAGCAGCTGCTACAGGCTCCGTAAATGAGGGTAATTTGGCTGCCTGGAAATCAGCCAATGTTCTCTTCGCATTCATGTAACAGGTGTTATGGTCCACCTCCTTATCCTCAAATACTCGAACATTTCGGGCGCGCCAAATCATCCACAGGAGCATACAAAAAAGAGTTTGCCTTTCCTTATCAAAATCACTCTTAATGTGCTCCAACCAATCAGCAATAGAGGCTGTGGGTAGAAGTATATCATTTGTCATCCGAAGAGGAGACCCCCTCCAGTACGTGTTTGCCCATTCACAGTCTCTTAATACATGCTCCCCCGATTCAAATTCTCTTCCGCACCATTTACAGCCTGGATCAACATCCATGCCCCTACGGACCAGACCTGCTGCTACAGGCAGTATTCCCACAGCTGCTTTCCATACAAATACGCGGACCTTCGGCGGTATATCAAGCTGTCATATCCACTTCCAAAATGTTTTAGCTCCATTCCCAACCGATGCCCCTGGTTGATCCACCATTCTGCCCTCCCGTGCCAAGTGATACCTTGATTTCACCTCATACTTCCCGTTCTTAGAACCACTCCAGATCAGTTTATCTGTATCACTTAGCTCATGTATAGGTATAGACCTGTTCCCCATCGACTCCTCTTCATCAAACAAAGTGTTGATTAGTTCCTTGTTCCATGTCCTTCCATTTAGAAGGACGAGGTCCTTAACATGCGCCACTGCACATTCAGCTGGTTTGGTGCTTCGTGGACAAAATTTTGGCATATTTGGGATCCAAGGATCCTCCCATACTCTCACCCCTGAATTTGCTCCAATTCGCCATATTAACCCTCTCCTAATCACCTCTCGACGTGCCAAAATGCTTCTCCATATGTAATTCGGATTATAGCTTAGATTGGCCTCCAAAAAGGATTGGTTCGGATAATATCGTGCCTTAAGTATTTTGGATAGAAGGGAACTCTCGTCATTCATCAAACGCCATCCTTGTTTTGCTAGCATTGCCTCATTAAAAGCTGTCAAATCCCGAAATCCTAAACCTCCCTCTTCCTTGCTTCGACATAATGCATCCCATGATTTCCAATGAATTTTCCTTTCCTGCTGTTTTTGTCCCCACCAAAATTGGGAACATATGGATCGGATCCGTCTATGAGTAGCTTCCGGTAGTAAGAAACAGCTCATTAGATAAGTTGGAAAGGCTTGTGCCACTACTTTTATCAGAATCATTCGCCCTGCATTTGATAGCATTCCGCTCTTCCAATTCTTCAATTTTTTCTCTACTCGTTCCACCACCCCACTGAAAAGAGCTTGTTTCGACCTTCCTGCCGAGGCTGGCAATCCAAGATAAACAGCGTGTTTTTCAACACTGCGGACCCCCAATCGCTCCGCCAACTCCGCTTTCTTTCCCTCTTCCATCCCCTTACTAAAACAAACCTCTGACTTCTCAAAAGATATCATCTGACCGGATGCTTCCTCGTAGCTTCTTATCACCTCTACAACTCCATCAATCTCCGTTCTTGTCGCCCTACCAAAAATGATGCTGTCATCTGCAAAGAAAAGGTGAGAAATCGGAGGTGCTCTCCGACAAATTTTTGCCCCATGTAATCGTCCATTGGCTTCCGATTTCTGTAAAAGAGCTGAGAAAGCTTCTGCGCAAAATAAGAAAAGATAAGGCGATAACGGGTCTCCTTGACGGAGCCCACGGGTCGGATAAAATTTCTCACCAGCAGTACCATTGACAAGTATGGAAAAGGAAACAGTGGTTACACACTTCATAATAAGCTTCACAAAGTTCCAATTTAGGCCTAACCTAAGCATTACCCTCTCCAAAAACTCCCACTCAACTCGATCATATGCCTTACTCATGTCTAATTTAAAAGCAAAAGTGCCTTTTTTCCTAGCAGTATTATTTCCCATATAATGAAAAATTTCAAAAGCAGCCAGCGCATTATCAGTGATGAGTCGCCCGTGTACGAAAGCAGACTGATTTATTGAGATAAGATCATCCAGAATCATTTTTAGCCTATTTGCAATCGTTTTTGTAATGAGTTTGAATATGACATTGCAGAGACTAATCGGGCGAAAATCAGTGACACGTTCAGATCGTTTTTTCTTAGGTATAAGGGCTATAAGTGAATGATTCAACACACTAGGACTAGCATGGCCATTTAATATATCAAGCAAGACAGGGATAATATCAGAGTATATAGAGGACCTGAACTTTTGATAGAAAATTGCAGGCATACCGTTTGGCCCTGGTGCCTTGGTGGGGTGCATTTGTGCAAGTGCTGTCATAATCTCCTCTTTAGTGAAAGGTGCAGCCATCATTTCCTGCATGTTTGCCATCACCTTTGGTTCAACTGCATCGATGGCTCTGTCCATATTGAGATTATCCCCTCGACTAAACAACCCCTCAAATTATTCTTTAAACACTTTTGCAATATCAACATCCTCCTCCACCCATCCATCATTTGCATCCCTAATCCGCTCAATGGTGTTCCTGTCCCTTCGACCCGTGGCTGTGTGATGGAAAAAAGAAGTGTTTCGGTCACCATCCCGAAGCCAATTAGCCCAAGATCTTTGCGCCCACATTGCTTCCTGTTTTGAGTATAGTTGGGACAACCGCGCTTCTAATTTTGCGATTTGTTCCAGGGTATCTCCTCGGATTGGCAAACTTTGCCATCTTCCTAATTGGGCTTCACATGCTTTTATTTGAGTGCTTAGGCTGCCAAAATGAGTATTCTGCCAGCTTGAAAGATTTAAACCGCATGTCTCTATCTTGCTCAATAAAAGAGCAGGATTTTGCGCATTAATGCTCTCCGTCCAGCTTGAACTAACGACGTGTTGACACGATTCGTCCTGCAACCACATGGTCTCAAATCTGTATCTATTAATGCTCTTCCTTTGTTTCTTCTTTGCTCTTCCTTTGTTTCTTCTTCTTCGGATACCACTGTAAAAAGACTGGACAATGATCTGATTCCCGGCGAAATAGATGGTCGACACAATATTGCGGGTATAACATCCGCCAAGAGTCAGTAGCTACACCTCTATCCAACCTTTCTTGGATATTTCCTTCTCCTTGCTGCCCGTTAGACCAGGTAAAAGCAAATCCACCATACCCAATGTCATCCATTCCAGCATGGTCTAATGCTTTCCGAAAAGCTTCCATTCGACTCGCCTCTCTCATCCTCCCCCCTACTTTCTCATGACTGTAGAGAATTTTGTTCCAATCACCAATACATAGCAATGGGAGGTTCATTCGAGTTGACAAATCAGCCAACATTGCCCAAGTAAGATGCTTCTTATGTTCCTCGGCCCAGCCGTGTATCCCCGTTAACCTCCAACTGTGTTCTTCTATCGTTACCACTGCATCAATGAAATGAGGGCAAGAATCATGCACCACAACACTAGCCCCATCCTTAGCTAATAGTCCCAATCCCCCACTTCGGCCTCCTCCTCCCATCTCACAATTCACCCCATCGACTAACCTATAACCAATTTTTCTAGAAACCACTTCCAACTCCGACTTAACTAACCGAGTTTCCGATAGAAAAAATAAACTGGGATCTTTTGATTTAACTATATCTTTAGCACATTCACTGTCGATGGGTTCCCAAGCCCTCGACAGTTCCAGCTTAAACAACTCATTGAGAGCGGCGGGACTGCTTGTCCGCAGCCTCCGCCGATGTATCATTCAGGTCTGGAATAACCACTCCATCTTTTCTGCCCCGCTTTGTAGGAAAACCAATTTCCATGTTCTCAATCTCATCCGTGGTCATCACCTTTTTTTCTTTTATGCAGCACGTGAGCTCGTTTGTTGTCAACTTGATTAGCATTGGATTTGGGCTTCTTACACGTCCATGTTGATTGTTTCTGAGTATTTGGATTGGCGGTGGGGTGTAGTGTGGTTGTAATATTAGGAGTTGTGGCAATCATGTCTATAAAGGGAATGTTAATTTGTTTGGCTAGCTCGGCAGTAGGGGTGATACGGAATTTTTCAGCAATGGTTTCAGTAGTAGGTTGGGCTGTGAGGTTTAGGCCAGGACAGAGAGTGATTCGGTTGAGCTTTTGTGGGGACTGTAGGGCTTTGGATAAAGGGAAATTGAGGCTTGGTTTCTTAGGAGTGGTTGTGCCCTTTTTCTTAAAGGATACAGGTGGTTTTACCTTAAGGTGAGGAGAGGTAGTAGGTGGGGAATTTGCTTTCTCTTTTCCTTTGTCACAGTTTGTTTTCTTGGGAGTTTTGGATATGTGGGTACACATGGGCAATCTATTTGTAACCTCATCCAGAAGTGCTCGGTCATGAGCAGCCATGCTTTTCCAAACTACCGTTTCATTCTTTTGTCGGTCAATTTCATTTGATTACGTCTCGACAATCAGCTCCACAATATGAGGGGGTTGCATTTCCATTTTCTATTTATTGATTGTTCCAAACAGCTATCTGACTGTGCCGGAATGCCCTCCCGATTCTGAGTTCATGCTACCTGTTCGGCGCCTTAACGGAGATGCTTTTATTTGTGGTCCAAATTTAAGATCCCTTATGTTCGCACACTCATCACGATCATAGACGGGGCAATTTCGTAGGACATGCCCCAGATACCCACAACAGTAGCAATACGTAGGAAGGGACTCATACTTCACAGGAAGCCAAAGGATCTCCCCTTGCAGTTTAATCGTTATCCCCCTCACTAATGGTTTTGAGATATTCATCCAAACTTTCATTCGCATATGCTGCCCCATACCCACACCTATTCCCTCATCCATCCTTTCAAGATCTCCAATCTGTTTTACCAGGATCCGGGCAATATTTTCGTTCAGACAGGCAGGCGGGACATCATATATTCGAAGCCAAAATGCAGCATAGTCAATTGACACTGATGAGGGCTGTTCCATTCCTGAGAGGCGTTTGATAGCAAACAACGCACCTTCAAAATGCCAAGGCTGGCATCTCAAAACGTTCTCTATATCCCCTTTGTCTTCAAACCGAAACAACACCAGTTTAGGACCCCATTCGGTCGCAACGACCCCATGTTTCGTCCTCCATGCTTGAGCCATAACATCCCCGACATACTTCGGAGTCCAGTTTTTCTCTCGACAGAGAGTGCCGCCTAGACAGAAACTTTCAGCTTTCTGAGCAGTATTCAACACCCCATTCAATGCGTCTAGATCAACAATATCCCCATCCATCACTACTAGCACCTACCCCAATAATCTCAATATGTAGAGCCAAGATTTAGAAGAACCTGTAACACAAGCAAAACGACGTGCAAAATTAAGCAGACCCAACACTATCAATTTGAAATTACCAGCCCCTGAGTCAAGATTAATCCCACGTAGGCAACATGGTACAGAAAGCTATATGCCCTAGGTCATGCAACGTAAGGGAAAACAGTAGTAAAAACGTAGCAGACAAGAATGGAAGATAGGAGAATGCAAGAAAACAGAAAATAGCTTAGAGAACTGAGAACAGATAGAAATAATGGCAGAGAAATGAAACCGGACATCCCCTGATAATAATCTGGCTGCTTCCCTTGTGGAAGAACGATCACAAGACCCGTCACGTAAACCCTAGCGCAAGGGGACTATCTTCTCATGAGGAAGAACCTGATTCCTTTACAACAAGAACTTATCTTTACTTAATATAAACTATTGTAAAAAAGAAAAGGCGATTGATTATGTTATCATAAATTCTCAGTAGGAACTATTAAGTCTTCGAGTTATCTCTTAGACTTTACAGTAGTTTTACGAACATCTATTTAGTTTTTGGTGGAGTTTTCTCTTTTAGAGGTGAGTATTGTTGGAGGCTTCTCGGAAGAGGATATTGAAACTTGTGTTTTGGAGTACTTAGGACAATTGAAGAAATGAGAGGTTCTGTGAGAACACTAAAGTACAACCCAAGGATATTTCAACCATATTCTGACATTAGAGGAAATAGTCAATCAAAAGTCAATGATTACCCTTGCGAAGGTCCAAAATAATTTTTTCCAAGCTATAAACTAAAAAACACTTAAGAAAATCAATTGCAAACACTCCCTTTATAAGGACGAATCGGCCCAACTTTTAATTTGGATAAATTTTTTTTTTTAATTTTTTTTCTAACATAAGGATGGCCTTTAAAGCCCACCAGACCTACAAAGTATTTTAATTTATTACCATGTTTTGATTTTGAGAGAGATCCAATAATATGGCGGCAGATGTTTCTAGAGGAATGTGAAAAGTTGCACATTTCTTTGATCTGGAAAATCCTTTGTAACAACTAATTATATATATTTAAAACGATCCCCTCTTCTTCTCTCACATACTCGCCCTCTCTCTCTCTCTCTAGTTTTATGTCCGCGAACAACCTTTGACATTCTTCTGAAATCTTCTCTTTCTCTCCGCAGATACAGTAACTCCAATCTCTCTCTCTACAGATACATTAACTCAAGTTTCTCTATCTCTCTTTTGCTCTCTGTAGGTTTCTCTTCCAATAGAGGTAATCTCTGCAGTCTATCTCTCTCTTGCTCTCTCGAGGATTCTCTTTAGTAGAGGTAATCTATGTGCAGATCTGGATATTGCTCAGATGTTGCATATGTTATTGAGTTTTCGATCTGAGTTTTTAAGTATAATTCTTTTTGTCACCTAAAATTCCTACGTGCGTCATCGAGTGATATTGATACGTCACCGCGTAGTGTTCTGGATATTCCTATGTTGCAGGACACAGAGCATAGTAGTGGCGCATTGTCACTGAAACAAATTGAGTCCATTCTGAAGAAGTCCGTCAACCCAGGTTTTTCTTGTCCGGACATCAAGGGCCACACGGCATGCGATGTCTCTGACGCTTCACCGGTTCAGCACGGCAGCAGCTAATCCTTGAGTGGGTCAGTGTGTTATTTTGTGAGTGAAAGCTTTGTAATGTTTTACAATTGATCAGATGTATATTATAAACATTAATTTAGTCATTAAGCACGCATGACATCAATTTGAGGGCAACATGTAATTAAATGACAAAGTACATAAGCACCATCTGAATTTCTAGATACATCAACCGACATACAGCGAGGGTTGAATTAGAATTTCAACAGGCAACAACCATTATAGAAATTGAAATTTTAATAATGAAAGATGCGATACTTCTAAAATAACGATCGGGGTTGTACCACAAGTGTGCAACCTCCTACTGCAGTAGCAATTTATTAGACACATAACTACGACATGTCAATCCTACTCGTCCCCGGGAATGCCAAAAATTCTCTCCATATCATCCCACGCCCTCTCACCCTTATGGCGATATGCCTGTACGAAGCTGTCATGCTTGAATGTCCACCAGATTTTGGGGAATTAAAAAGATAGGAATAAAAAAACATATATTAAGGTGACATAATACTAGGTCTTTCATAAAAGCAGAAGTACATAAATATAATTTTTAACGTCATATGAGATGAGTTTTTAGTAGTTATATTCCTCTGGAACAGTGATTACCTGAAAATGTAGCTGGTACACATCCTGAGGGACGTACATAGTGTTGTCTTGTTTGTTGTGAAGCACCCCCTGTACTAAGATTAATCTTTTGAAAGTTGTGTATCGTTTTTGCAACTCTTGAAGGCGAGCCCTAAAGTAATCGTGAGAGATTAGCTTGTCATGTGTGTTGTAGAAGTATGATCTCGCATCTTTGAAAACGGCCGTATGATCTCCGTACAAAATGAAAGTCCCACCCCTCGTTTCGGCGGCCAAGTATGCTCTGAAAACTTCATTGACATTTTGTGTCCAAAAGTTATCGTAGAAAAGCCTGTCCTGAAGTTCAACATTCGCCCTTGTACCCCTGCGACTTGTGCCGGCCATCCGTCTTAATGGAATGTTATTGTGTTTGTGTTCTTTTTATCTACGTAGGTCGCATCTATATATACACACATTCCTTGACTAATCAATTATGAACGTGTATTCTTGACCGTCGATGTAGTGGTTGCTTTTATTAGGTCCAGAGGTCAGTCTATGACCATTCACGTGGTGTGTCATGCATGACACCCTACAAACTTGTTGATTGTCGTGCCTGTGTACAGTCAAATCAACTCAGAATTGACTACTCGTTGGTGATACAAAGCAACATCCGTGTAAAAAATATTACAGTAGATAGTCATTTTCAAAACACGTCACATAATTCACAGTTAATACACTAACAAAATTCGAATTTAGAAATGAGTAACGTAGACTGAGTTGATGTAATGCATCTTCATAATAGAGTCTTATTATAATAGCATCCTGTTTCATTAACTCATTTCGTTACTCAATGTACTCAGGGTCTGCCGAAGAAGGCCTGTTATCTCATCCAATCTTGTGGCCTAGGGCTAGCATGGCCGCTTCAAAGTCGGGGTTTCGAGGTGAGATCTCGATTACCTTGAAGACAATTGATTCTAATTCTGAATATTCCGCCTAAAAGAGTAAAGTTACGTCGATCCTCAGGCGATTTTCTTCGATAAATCTCTTCCACCCCATTTTATCGAAAGACGGAGAACCACTGTCTCCCAGATAAAGTACTTCCCAAGATTGATTTCTGAATCATAGTGTGGTCTCCATAGTTGCTCTTAGTAATAACTTTACGACGAAATTGGGAATTTTCTAAAAACATAACCAAATTATGAATAAAGAAATACTAGTGAATTTGAAAACTAAGCAAGTACACGGGAATTACCAATTCGAATGCCGGCGATGCCTCATTCTGCTCAAGTGAGATACCAAAGAAGGGTGTTTCTCGTTCAACCCTGGGACTATCGTCGTCGCTCATGTTTCAGAATAACTTTCATTTACCCTACATCAGCCTTTTTATAGTTGAGTAAAGTTTATCACGTGATTCGTATCATCCTTTCCTACACGTTATCTGTCTCATCGATCACGCTGCGATACCATTGACCACATTTACTTTTACAGATATGGGTTCTGGATGACGATGTTCTATGGATATACCACGTTTTCTCATGTATAATTAGGAGCCATCAAGCGACATCAGTAGCACTATAATTTCGTTTAGTTGGTATTAGTTAGACCCTAGAAACGATCATGAATTAATGTAATTTATGAGGTTCCCCGATAAATTAATCTCTCGTTACATTTCCCAAATTAAAAATACATAATTGAAGGCAACAATCCAACATTGGATAATTACTTAAGTAAACTGTGTAATGGATCCATCCAACTACACAATTTACAACATACCAAAATAAGTACGAAATAAGATACAATACTTAACCTAAAAAGCCGGTTTTAGGATATCGAGGAATGCCGATCCGGCGGATGGCTAATGCCTTCTTTAATTAACATCCATTCTACATAGTGAACGAGAATGGTCCCCTTAACAGGGGCACCAATTAAAAACAAATAGACATACGCTACTTGTAGTTGGAGTGACATGCACGGATGGGATATCCAGAGGGGCAACCAGTAGGGGTAGGTGCTGGCCACCCTTCCTTTGCGGCCCATCGGTTGATGTCTTCGTCAGGTTCAGGGATGTCAAAAACCCTGAAAAGGATTTATCCTCCGTGATATGAATAGAATCGAAATTCAAAGTCATGCCACGAGTAATGTTATTGTCTTCGACAAATTTCTGCCAGCCGGCTTTGTCGAACTTAGGTGCCGCTTTGTCTCCCTCATATTGGACGACCTAATACATCTTGCGATAACAGAATGTTGCTTCAACTTTCTTTTGGGGTAATAGATCGATAATCTCCGGTAGTATTTTCTATTTCAGTAATTTAGCTGTTACCGCAAGGAAAATCAATATATTAAAATCTCGATCTGTAACATTGAATCATAATGTACTTACCAATAGGTATTCCGGTGCAAGCTGCTGCTCCCACATGTAAGCGTCAAACTGCGGCCCATGTCGACCATTCACCTTGTAGAATTCGTCGTCGCTCATTTTGTTTCTACTCGTTTTACCCAAATATTTTGGCACATGATAACCTTCAACCTAACCCATATTTATAGTGCCACAATTTGCATTAAAAAACTCAAAATGGTGTCAAGTATTTAGGTGTGAATTGTCACAATCCTATGTGATGTGAACACTCATATACTGTCTTCACCACGCCAATACTCAGATATGAATAGTTCTGTACAACCCACTGTTTACATGTGATGTGAGAAGGCATACTATCTTTTAGCTGAACATTATTCAGGTATGAATAGTCCCACCCACCTTTATTTATTATTACTAGGGTGCATTCCCCAAGAATGTAGTTTGCCTCTAACCAAATTTTCATCAACGTGAAATAAATATTTTACTCGTATCAGGTTCAATTATGTAAGGGTCTTGATAGAGGGTGTGATTGTTATTAATGTATAAAACCGTAGGGTATTGGTAAAATAATTGTAATGGAGACACTATAAGATGGGTGATAAGTGACAAAATGGTTATAATTCACCCGAAAAAGAAAGGATACGCGATATTTATATCAAATAACCAAAAAGACCCATTCAATTACCGAAGGATATAATCATACATATACAATCTTTTATTGCACGGAAAATACATGGAAGTACACGGTAAGAAACCGATATGCAAATTACATAAACCTAATAACACTTTTACTAATAAAACATATTTTCTCATTACAAACTTAAGCTAAGTCACACTATTACACATAAACTCACGACAACACGTTCTGCATACGGACTATTAAGAATCTGGCCATTATAAGGCCATCATTGGTCTTCTTCAGTTTGGGTTTCTCAGAGTAGTGTTTCACCGAAAACCTTCTCCATCGCACGGAATTTGAACTCCCCTTCCTCTGAGTACGCGTATATAAAATCACCCTCTTCCTGGAACCAAGCATCCCATTGTTTCTGTGATGCCATCACTTTGTTTGATATCTTGTTCCATAAAGCGTCATTGGTTGTTATCATCTTAAGAAAAAGCAGGTATCGACGATGGAGAATATCCACTCGGTGTTTTACGTCCTGCTTCGTGAATTCGCGTAATGCACCAAATTCCTCCCTAAGTACACATAACTGAGACCATACTCATGTGGTTTAGTTCGTCTGAGTCAGCGTCCCAGTAACCCCTATTTCTCCCAATACTCAGATTATGTAGGATGCAGTCATCCATTCGAGGGCTCCATGTAGTATCTTCGTAGAAGTATATATTTTGAATGGTTAACGGGTAAGATCTTGAGTTGCTTGGGGCCGCCATTGGATGGTTTGTGTATAGGGGATGTTTGTGTGAGTGAATGATAAGTTCAGACACTTTTTATGCTCGTGGAGGCATAATACGAGTAATCGTAAAAAGGAAGTGGTGTATTATGGGCTAGTGAGCTACTAGCTTGGATACACCTTTAACTTTTACACTTTTAAGGCATGACTTGACAACTCAAGCACGTGATTTACTAAACCTAATGTGTAGGTCCTAGGTTGGTGTTCCCCAGGTGATATAGTACTATTAAAAACGGGACAATTTTCAACAAATGAAATTCGTAAACAAACAAAAAAATTAACTACTAAAAACATTCATATTAAATGCAGTCTACTAAAAATGCAATACATCTGACGAGAGTAAGTGTTACAAATACCAAATTCTGCCACATACTACATAAAAAGTCCATAATTAAAGATCAAAGCAACATCGTGTTTATCAATCTTAGTGACAGTGTTTCACTCACACGGGTCAGATAATGGTCTTGTTCTACGCATTAAGTCTTACAAGAAACGCGAAGTAATCCGGGTCAATATCCCCAGCATCGTCCACCTTGAAAGTGATGGAGCGGTCGTCCACATGGACAGTGTTTATGATCAGTTTTGTCCCAACCACTGGTGAGTTGTCGTCAATAAATTTTTTCACCAAAAATTGCCTAGTTTTGGGGTGAGGTGATCACCCTCGTACTCAACCACCCATGTACTATCTCGGAACTCCATTGTAGCCTCCATGTTTGTACTAGGCAAACGAGCGGCTGCTCCACGTGGTAAAAACTGCAGAAAAGAACAATTAAAAGATTAATCAATCATATATAGCAAGTTATGTGGAAAAAAATATGGGAAATACGTTTTCGAGAAGCATTTTACAACACTTATACTATTACCATCAAATAGGTCGGAGACAGATGACCCTCTGTAATCTTCACCACAAACATGGGTATCGAGCTGTAGGAAGGAGAATTACGATCGGCCATCATTTTCCTGCATATTTATATAAATTGACATTTTTTGCTAACCAAGTTTTTCATTATAAATACTAAACGTAAGATACACCCAAAAAAAGAAAAAAAAATAGAATACACAAAAAATAACAATGCTACTAAAGCAACAAATATTGACATAATACATACCAAAACATCCCCAAGAAGTTCAATCAAAATAAATATCTTGCAACGACATACTACTCAACGTCATTCAATTCTCCGAACAAGTAAAACAAGATATGTTCATAGTAACAATGCTACAACACAATATTTATTAATAAAACAACTAAAAGGGTAGGGTTTAAAACCAGAAGGCCCATAAACACGACTTTGTTTAAAAACGACCAATAGTGGCCCATACTATCTAATCGATGGTAAGGGGATCCGAAGGAGAATTGCCACTCGGACCACCAATCTCCCTCAAGCGCTCGCCGATAGCAGCCTGCAACTCTGGGTTTGGAGGGTTCAGGTGCTGCACCCTAAACGTAAGTGAACCTGGACCATGTCCTTAGTGGAGAACACGAGCACATCGTCCACACGGAACCTATTTCCTTCCACGAACTGTCTCCACCCTGATTTATCAAACTTCGGGGTGACATGATCGCCGCAGTACTTGACCTTCCACGACTGCTTGTTAAACCTCAATGTGCACTCAACAGTCTCATTCGGCAATCTCTTTGCCTCCTCCTTGGGAATCCTCTAACAAAATTTGTGGTACAAACGTATTAAACGTACTAAAATTAATATAACTTTCATAACAACTATTTCCATTATACAAAAATCATCCCTCACCATGAAGTAATGCGGGGAGACCTCGGTTTTCCCGAGTGATATGTCAAAGAATGGCATGGATCCATCTATGTATGGGGACTCGTCATCACTCATCTTTCTTTAAAAGGAAAAAAATCAAACAAAAAAACATAAAATAATAAATTAGTGTAGGACAAAACATGATTATTCACTGAACATATAATAATAAATTTAATCTTTAAATAAGATAAAGCGCAACAAACATATAGAGTTAAAGACCTACACCAACACAATCAACAAAGCAAAACCCAAGAATGAACGAGATATATAAACAAATCCTAGTTAAAATATCAAATGTTATGTTTAAGGTCATAAACGTAAACACCGATGTCTTAAAACTACATAATTTGTGTTCCGCTTCATAACAAAGCAACAATGATCTTCTTCCAATGTATTCGCGACAGTCGCGTCTTAACCGAAGTCCCCAACTCCTGCCATTATGATAAGGTTTAGTTGGCATTTATTAAGGAAAAATCATCCAAAACATAATTTGAACGGGACAACAGGGGGGATCGCGAGTCACTTACGTTTCACTACTCAACAATAGGTTCATTCAGATTTAAGCGTTTGCTGCTACGAGCCGATGCCAGATGGGTTGGGCACCTGGGCTTGGTGTGATCGGTTTTCTTGCAAACACTGCACTTTCTCTCCTTCCTAGAAGAAGGCCCTGAATCACCAGCATCGCTAACATTCGTAGAAGGGCAAGGGCATTCGCATCGGGTGATGTTGTGACCCGCCAACTTGCAATGACCGCATACTTGTGGCTTTCGTCTAGTCGAAGACTCCGCCCGGATTGGTACCTCTTCTCTTTAGGCTGCCCAACTGGTCTTGGGTTATCGAGGGGCTTGCACGAAGTATTTTTCTCATCAATAGGTAAATCCCACTAGCTTGGATCCGGGACTGGGTACACTACACCAGACCACATCTTACGAAGACTATCCACCTTATAGCTGTCATGCACACAAGCATGGAGGTCATGCTTCACCTTCCTGACAGCAAATAAGCGACTTTTATTTATGTGTACTAGAATAAAAATAAAATAATTGTCATTACATTAGTGTTAGGCGAGCACTCACCGTATCGCAGCTGTTGCATGAGGGCAGGGGAACATGTGATGTTGAAACACCTTGCATGTGCACGTCTTATTTTCCAGATTAACGACAAATATTCGCTTCTCAACAACTACCTTGTACATCCAAGTATCAATTTGCTCTACTGCAAAACCTCCTCCCCAGCTGAACGTTCTTCAGTAGTTATTAGCTGCATGGTTTGTTAATGGACCGGGCATTCCGTCCACGACATTTCTCCGGTCAACAAACCATTGGCCAATAATCCTCCGGATGGTCTCCAACACGGAACAGACGGACAAGTGTCTCGCACGCAAGATACGGCTGTTGAAGCTCTCAACAATATTTGAATTCATTATGTCGTACCGCCTGACGGGGCACTGTGACCTTGCCCACCGCTCGGTTCCTTTATCTTTCAGAGTAATATGTGCATTAGGGCTTACAACACTAAGAGAAGTAAATGCAGTGTCAAACTCTTCTTCTGTGTAAGCGTAGGCTGCTTTTTCAAAAAACCAAACAGCCTGTCGGTTGTACGATGCTAAATTCTTCTGGAGGTGATAACAGCACAAACCATGTGTCGTTGTGGGGAAAGCTTTCTTAATTGCAACACAAATGCCAGGATGTCCATCAGACACAATCAGGAGCTGAGGATGGCATCTGTATCCATCCTTAAGCTTGCTTAGAAACCAAAAACCACGACTTCTCTGATTCGATCGCTCCGATGCCAACGACTAAGGGGAAAATTTGATTGTTGGGATCCTTTGAAACCGCAACAAACACTATGCCCTTGTATGATCCTTTAAGATGAGTACCATCAACTACAATAACGGGCCGACAATATGCAAATTCGAATATTGATGCCCCGAGTGCGTAGAACACATACTTAAACTTTCCTCACGGATCTGACTCAAAAAAATCTTTAGTGTCTGGATTTGTTTTCACAATCATGTGTACATATCCGGGAATCGCACGAAAGGACTCCTTACAATCTCCGTGGACCTCTGCATAAGCAAAATTCCTAGCCCTCAATGCTAAGTCGTAGCTAACTTGTACAGAATGGTCCCTACGCAACTCGGCAATCATTTATCATGGAATTAGTGTTGAACCCTCACGTATTAGGTCCTTTTGAAACTAAGCACCAAGAGCCTTCACAGAAACGAAATGGGCCGTGCTACGGTTTGGGTCCATTACACAATCGTGCTAGATCAATTTTATAATCCGCCAAACTCCACCTGTCCCGTCAGCGTGTAGTGTGAATGAACAGGTATGTATCTTGCAGATTGCAGTGTAACGGGTCTTACATGAACGATCCACCCTAAACTCAGTAGAATTTTTAAGATTGTAGATCCCAATGGCTGAGGACAGCTCACCTTTTGAACCGTAGATAGATCCTTCAGCTAGGTCCATGCAGGAGCCAACAAATGCCGAATCTTCTTGACTCGGAGGGTCCTCGACACTCGTCGGAGTAAATGGCCACTGTTTAACACATTGGAAAGGAGATTCGGAATAATCATCATTGTCCGAGTTCGAAATCGTCTCCAGCACTATCTGTTGGATAGGATCGGCGGTGTTGTTAGGGTCAACAAAATCCTCCGTCTGCGTCTGCTCTGTGCAACGCCTAAATCCGCAGTAGTCTGAATGTCACCACGGAAGCAATCTACGTGTGGTCTGCTCGGCCCGGCATCATCAACATCTTCGGGTCGTAAATGTTGACTAAAAAATTGTTCACCACCGTATCGTGAATAACCGAATGATTCAATCACATTGTCGCAATCTCCAGCATTGTCGAAAGCACCGTCTATTCCCCGGATCGATTTAAGAGTAACAAATAATACCTGCTCATCGTTAGACTCCAACAAATATTTTACGTTGGTGGCATTCTTGATCTTCCACTTCATAACTCTACTACCGCTCCCATCAAGCGAGTGCATAACGCACAAAGCTGTTACCGCATTACTTGAACAATTGACTGGACATTTTCCATCAAAGACGTATATGTCATCCCCTCCGGCGGGACTGGCAACATCCCTTCCTCCCCGCCAACGTACTCAAGGTTAACGCAATGTCCTCCGAAATGGACAACAACCCTTTTCCAGCCCATCTGTAACTTCTAAATATTAAGAAATCGTACACTATTGTTCTCTAGGGGTCCCCGTCTACAATTCATTCTCGAAAATTAATTTACCACTAATAGTATTATCTGTCTGTAATTGTTATTTTTTTTATATTTATATGATTCTTTTCTAAGGTGTATTATCGTAAAAATTACCACTAAATATTTATTTTTAATATTTTAATATTTACTAAACTACCACTAAACGAAAAAAATTGTCGTGTCTCATCTAGCAAAAGGGATGTAACTTCGTGTGTGATTAAAAATCGTGTGTAATAAAGGGTCGTATATGATAAAAAAACGTCGTTTTATGTCGTGTATAATTAAAAACATTGGTCGTGTATCAACCATGATGTATGTCGTGTATGAGCTATATCATACATGAAGTGAAACATTTATGACACACGACCTAACAAAGAATAGTCATTTATGTCGTGTATGATTAGAAAGTTTGGTCGTGTATCGCCCATGATGTATATCGTGTATGAGCTATATCAAACACGAAGTGAATCATTTATGATACACAACCTAACATATACGGGTACATGAACACACACGACGCACATGTATCATACACGACCAAAAAATTTAATCACACATGACATACATGTACCATACACGACCTACATCAATTACGATACACCACGGCAATCATTTATCATACACGACATGGCTTTATCATACACGATCTACTTGTATCATACTACTATCGCACACGAAATTTTTTATCATAGACCAGACTCGTATTATACACCACATACATAAATCATACACGACCGTCATAGATTATGATACATGGCCGGACAAATATATCATACACGACACATACATAAATCATACACGATAATATATTAAACAAAATATACATCGATTGTGATACACGACTAAAAATATCATACAACGATCAACATCGAATATGATACACGACCGTACATTTATCATACACGGTCAACATCGAATATGATACACGACCAATCGCAATACATACACGACAATAACGAATTATACCCAAAATTGCATATATCATAAACGACATGCACTTTATCATAAACAACATGAATCAAAATGCCCAAAAAACCAAATTTCTCAGATGCTGGAACATTTTAGATATAGGAATTGACAAATGCAGATTGGGCAAATATAAAAAAAGGCAATGAATTACTCACGTCGGAATGCGGGGAGAGGATGCCTGGAGCTGGTGACACATCATCGCCGGAATTGGCCAAATTTGGGATGTGCTGAATCGCCGACAGAAAATGGCTAACCAAAATAGGTAATGTGTGTTGCGGGGTGATGAAAGGGTAAATTGACGGCGATGGATTGTTTTTAGGGTGAGGTGGGTGAGACTAATTAATGGGGGGTTGGGGGGGGGGGTTGGGAATATTGGGCATATTTGCAATTTGTAAGTCAATCTTACAAAAAAGTTTTTCACAAAGTCTGACTGGGAACAGTGACTTTTTCCCCAGATTTACCTGGGTGTACAATTAATCTGTGTTCAGAGATTTTTATTAATAAGATATGTATTGAGTACATGAGTTATGCTAGTTAAATGTATCTATTTATAACCATAAATCTAATATGCAAGTAATGCTAATTAGATTAGAAAACATCTTGAAAAATTCTAATTAGATTAGAAAATAATTTAATTAAAAAATTTGATCTTCAAAGCAATATATGAATCCTAAATCAAATAATTCAAGTGACTATTTTAAGGGATTTTTTGGGTGCACCTGGGACACGATGCACCTAGATGAGATTTACTTGTTTTGCAGGTTATATGTTAATATTTATCATTTATAATTTATGTGTATTTTAAATATATTTTTCCCAATTTTTTTATTTTTCTATTTACCATTTTTAATTTTTAAATATATTTGTCCACATTTATTTCTATATTGGGACGGACTTATTTATATATATATATATATATATATATATATATATATGTATGTTTTGGGTCTTCCAATTTTGTGAACTTATTTTATTTATTATTATTTATGCCTTCGAAATATATAGTGATTTTAGGACTTATTATTTTTTGCTGTATTTTTTTGTTTTTTCGAAATATGTAGTGATTCCATTTTTTTTGACATTTAATATGATTGAAAAACAATTGGTGTACCTTACTTTAGAATTTCAAAAATATAAAATGTACATAAAATCGATATCCGTTTTCGATTCAATAAAAATGAATCATGATTTGGAAGATATTATTGTAATTAATAATAGGCAATTAATTATTTAATGTTAATAATTTTAGGAGACACCTGTAGAATAGGTAACAAATATAATGAGAGAGAGTATTATTTTGATCTAACGGTTGGATTATAAGTTGACCAAATCTAATAGTTTAAAATAGTCTAGGTGTACCAAAGTTGGACTTTATATTTTTTTAAAATAGTATAATAAATATGAAATTAAAAAAAAATCTTTAAATATTTACGTTAATTTTTTTAATGAAAATTAATAGTTTTGCACTGTGTCATAATATACACATGTCGTGCTACTATTACATATAACTATTATCACTCATGTGCGATGCATGGAAATTTATTTAAAAAATAATAATTAAATTAAATTAAATAGTATACTCTAATATTAAAAAATGGAGCTGTTGCATTCTAAATCAAATAAATATTTGAATAGTTTTGATTAAATATATAAAAATATATGTGATAGGTATGTCCTAGTAACTCCTGGTCGGACTAGCCCGGCAACCGAGTCAACTGGGCTCAAAAGCACGAGCCCAACACAACCTAGTTGCGACATATTTAGAAATTGAGATCCTTATGATCTTTTCCTAACTGCCATGCAGATTTGGTGGGCGAGATTATAGGGATTTAGTTAGGGTTTCGTTTGTGATAGCATAAATAGGAGAATTGTATTCGGATTTAGGATTGGCACTTTTGTATTCTGAAATTACAGCTTGTAAGTTTGAACTTCGACATTGAAGAAGAAATAGTGAAAAACACCCCGGAAGGTTATTGCTTCCGCCCGTGGACGTAGATCTTCGGATCGAATCACGTAAATCTTGGTGTCGCTTTAATTCTTGCATGTGGTTATTGTGATTGATTTTGGATATTCAGTTTTGCCCTTTATCAATTGGCGCCGTCTGTGGGAAACCCGATTCGAAAGAAAAGCCCTAGTATACTTCAGCGTCGTCGCATCAGCTATGGTGAACACCCGCCGATCTGCTAACCCTACCCGGTCTTATCGTAATCCCCCAGTGGATCAAAATCCCCCGTTGCCCCGTCAACAGAATCAGGACCCGCCTGCGGGGCACATTGACGTGCAGAATCTCGCCCCTGCCAATGTGCCGGCACAAGTAAACCCTCAACCTGTCCCCGAATTACTGCAGGTACAGCAAGCCTTTCTTCGGGAGCATGCCGCTTTATTCCAGGAATGGAATACTTGGCGCGCTAACTCCGGCGGGCGCACCACCAATGGCGTCGACCAGGAGGCAAGACATCCGCCCCGTGATCGATCTCGCGAATTGGATGAAAATCCACCTCACCGAGCTAGGCCTGATCGCCACCGACAGTGATCAGTATCTCCTGTGGAGAACCGCAGTTCTAATGGTTCGAGGCCCCGTTATGATCATGAGGACGTAAATCGCCGTAGACCTATAGACGCGCCAAAGCGGGCTCGCTTGGACAAGTCCCGTGTTCTTGATCCTCTGGAACAAGAGCAAGCCCAGTTTGTCGCCGAGCTTGACAAGGTATCGGGGCCTTGATGCTGACGGGGAGATCATCACCCCGTTCTCCAAGGAGATTCTTGCTACTCCACTCCCCGAGGGGTTCAAGCTTCCCCCAGTGTCCGTCTAGATCCAGGTAATTTTCAAAGCGCCTTTAAGTATGCTATGTTCAACCGCAACTGTATACCCCACCACTTGTGCAAAGTGTTTCCTGAGTATCTTCAAGATAAGGCCAGACTTTGGTTCGATTCTTTGCCCCGAGGCAGTGTTACCTCTTTTCGGGATCTTGTCGAGCAGTTTTGGGCGCGTTTCCATACGCGAGCAAAACCCATGGCCACATTGGCTGATCTCATGAATCTGGAACAGTGAGATAGGGAGACTGTTACCCAGTTTCTTGATTGCTTTATCGCCGAAAGCCTAAAAGTCGGCAGCCGATCTGATGATGTTATAATCACGGCCTTCATGAATGGCCTCCGACCCGGGCCACTCTACACCGAGCTTGTGCGACACCCCCCCCCCGCCACGACCCAGGCTCTTTTCGGCATTGTAAGCAGGTTCGCCAAAGCTGAAGAGCAAACCCGTCGCAAACGCGAGAAACATGCTACCAAACGGCAACCAGATAAAACACAAGCCGGGACCAGTACCCGGCCTAGTGCCTTCAGCCGCCTAAGCAGAGGACGGTTGGAATCTCGCGGAGATGTTCCTCAACTTACTCCACTTACTAAATCAAGAGCAGAAATACTTTCTGTTCACAAGAACGATCTGCGACCGTGCCCACGGATGACTGCCCCGGCAGAAAAACGTAACCGCGATAAGTGGTGTGCATACCACCACGATCATGGACACGATACTGAAGAATGTCGTGAACTTGGAAAAGAAATTGAGGATTGTTTGAAGAGGGGTTTCCTGCGGCAATATGTAGTTCGGACCGAGGACAGATCTCGGTCAAATCAAAATGGAGGCTCGCAACAAGGCCGCGGAGGTTACGACGACCGAGGTCCAAGACAAAACAGACCCTAGTGGCAGAATAACAGGTCGGGGTATAACAACTACGCACGGCAAGATCAGGGCAATCGCCAACAGCCTTAATTGCTACCACCTCCACCTCCTCATGGAGGTCCTGGAGATAATCCACCCAATCACGTTGTCCACGGGATAATAAACGTGATATATGGAGCTATTCCAACAGGGACTTCCCGAAGTGCCCTGAAGGCCGAAGCGCGTAGGCCTCCTCCCAAGGAGCCATATCACAAGCGCTTCCACAAATCTGAAACTGTGAGTTTTACTGATGAGGACCCCGTCCCTGAACTCACCCCACACACTGATGCCATCGTTATTGATATGGCCGTGACCAATGTTACAGTTAAGCGAGTCTTCGTCGACAATGGAGCCACTGTCAGTGTCATATTCGCTGATTGTTTCCAAAAAATGGGCATACCTCGCGAACAGCTCCGACCGCCCCGGGCCACTCCAGACCTTCACCCAGGGTGAGGTCCAACCTGAAGGAATAATCAACCTCCCCGCTTCGCTTGGTACTTATCCGGCGATAAAAACCATCTTTGTCGATTTTTATGTGGTCAGCTCTCCATCTCCATATAATATGATTCTGGGCCGAGATTGGCTCACCCCGGCGAAGGCCATCTATTCCACATATCATCTCGCATTGAAATTTCCTACAACCCACGGTGAGGTGGCCATCCGTCGCAATCAAAGAATTTCCAAAGAGTGCATGTATGTCGCACTTAAGAAAGCAACCAAGGCTCCTCCTAAGCCTCAGTTTCAAATAGCCATTTCGGCTCTTACCCCAGGCTCATCCGAATCACTCGGAGACGATACTATTAAGGTGCCGCTCGATCCAGCTAAACCAGAACAAACTGTTACAGTAGGCGCCGCGGACATACCATTGTTGCACAATGCCATCATCCAAACGTTACGAGAATACTCCGAGTCTTTGCTTGGTCTCCCCTGGATATGCCGGGGGTCTCTCCAGATCTTATTACTCATAAGCTGAATATTGACCCCGGCGTGAAGCCCATACAACAAAAGCGACGACAATTTGCCCCAGAGAGGAACGCAGCCATCCGAACTGAAGTTCAACAGCTCTTGGATGCAGACATCCTGTTCGAAATTCACTATCCGTCCTGGCTTTCTAATCCAGTGATGGTGACGAAGTCAAGTGGGGCATGGAGGATGTGCGTAGATTTCTCCGATCTCAATAAGCACTGCCCGGAGGATTGTTATCCTTTGCCGCCCATCGACCAAAAGGCCGAGGCCATTACCGGGCATACGGCACTTTGCTTCCTAGATTTATACAAGGGGTATCATCAAATTCACATGGATCGCCGCGATGTCCTCAAAACGGCCTTTATTACTGATTTTGGGTGCTTTGCCTTCAAGAAAATGCCCTTCGGGCTCAAGAATGCCGGGGCCACTTACCAATGCCTTATGGAGGGGCTCCCGGATCACCAACTTGCCCTTCCCCTTTCCTATACTTGGTGTGCCTTTACTTGTGCCAACACTTTTCTTTGATGTCTTTTTTGATGGTCCCATTTGTCCTACAAGACAAACACACACTTAAATTCCGATTTTAACACTTATCACCAATTGAAACATTAACTCTAATCAAATAGAATGCCAATCACTCATGTTTCAATCACTCATGTTCAACCAATCACAGAAAATCACAAGTGAATTCGCAATCTAGATGACTTAGTTGACTTGATTAAATGTGCATAAATGGCAAACATGTCTAATTATTATCCTATTGCAAGAAAATTCTATTAATGCTCAACAAAAATAGGTTGATTTTGTTTCATTATTATCAAGAGTCTAAAAGTGTCTACTATTCACACAAATTCACTAATCAACCTAACAATCGAACATAATAATTGAATCAAATAGCAAAAAGGGTAACAAAAGGGAATGCATGTCAAGTGGTTGGTGATATAGCAAAAATCAACTTCAATCCTCAATTTTCAATGATTCCCAAACTAATCCTCATCCATCATCAACAAATCATGCAAAAACAAAGGCTATCACTACAAATTTAGTGTTAGATTACTTAAAAACATTCAACATTGGCAAAAATTCACAAAATACGTGTGCACAACCAATATCAATATATCAACTAATCCAACAACAAATTTGCCCCAAATCTTAACAACAAAGTTCATAATAACAAATAAAGATTGAGGGGAAAGGATAGCCATACTTACCGGTCGAGTTTAATCGAAAAATTTGAAGTTTGATTTTTCGCGCCCTTTTCGACCCGACTCCGACTTTGCTCCAAATCCGAATTTTTTTGGATAGAAATGTTTATGATGATGTGGGTGAGGTGTGGTGTGAATTTGAGGGGAAGAAATTGAGTAACAATTGCGGATTTCGTGTGTGTGTGAGTGTGTTTTCGCCAAATTTTCGCGAGGAGGAGGGTGAAATGCCCTACCTCGCCCGCGTCTGTCTTTTTATACCTGGGAGTATGCTGCGGCCGAGGCGTCAAAACTGCCGCGGGCGTGGCGGAAGAGAAGTCTCACCGCGGGCGTGGCAATAAACTGACGCGGTCGTGGCAATCCTTCCAGTGCAATTCAGGATTTTTGGGCATAAGTGACCTCGGGCGTGGTCAAGAAATAACACGGCCGAGGCGTTGCTTCACCGCGGGCGTGGCCTATAGTAACCGCGGCCGTGGCCTTTTGTCCAGAATGATTCAAATTCTTCACGAGCTTGACCTCGGGCGCGGCAACACTTGACCTCGGTCGCGGCCTTATTTGGCCACGGTCGTGGCTATTGAAAGGCCATGGCCGAGGTGAGTTGTCCAGAATGGCTTGAATTTTTCTTTGTTGGAGGCCACGGCCGAGGTGGATTGTGTGACATGGCCGTGGTGATTTTTTTCTGGGTAATTCCTCCATTTTGGGCTCCTTCACCCCCATTTCACACTATCTCTTTGAGTGGATTGTTGGGCACCTATACACATTTAAACAAAACAATTTAAAACACTAAAATATTAGTAAAGCAACTAAACTATGAATTTAAAATACGAAAAGCAATAAACGTCGGGTTGCCTCCCGACAAGCGCCTTTGTTTAACGTCGTTGGCTCGACGGATGCTCTTTAAATAAACAAAACAAACAACTAGCTATGTAACTAAAACAAACACTTAACACATAAAACAAAATCGTTCTAAACCATTCCCCGGCAACGGCGCCAAAACTTGGTAGCGTCGTTTCCGACTACCAAATTAAATCATGTATGAAGATACACTTAAACCTTACCGACTACTCTAACTAGTAGAGTGGCAAGCAAGGGTCGATCCCACGAGGAACGGTCGAACAAATTTTGCTTTTATGTGTTAAGCTATTATTATGAAGAAACATAAAGTAAATAAGCTAGAAAACAATAAAGAAGTGGGGGGTTAATGAAATAACAACTACACCTAAATAAACAAAGACAAATAAAGAGATTTTTATAGGTTTTTGGTTTTTAAATAACAAAACGATTCACCCTTGATCATGTTTCACCGAGGTCTTGGACGATTTATGTAACTATTGTCAATGCCCTATTCAATTGTGATTCTAGCCCTTATCTCAAGACTATTAACAAGCTCTAATAGCCTTGTTATCCCTTAATCTTAGTTAATCAAAACAAACTCTTCGACTAACCCTATTCAGTTTAACCGAATCCTCGAAAAAGCTCTCTTAGATTCAATCACCAAATGCATTAAACACTAGGACAACGAGATAAATTCAACATAAAACTCGCAAGCTCGGTTTTAGAGGTTAAACTTTGTGTTATCACCAATAAATAATTATTGTTTGCTACTCGGGAATCGGAAATCCTACAATTACGGATAGTGACCTCCTATTCTAGCAACACATTCACAAATCCCTTAAAGGGTGATCAATCCAATAATAAATTCATAAATGTGAGTCAATAACAGCAAATAACACAAAACACTTGAATACACAATATTTTCGGTAACATTAACCGTAATAATCACATAAATGTCTTGGACTCAAGGTTCCACAATAATCAAGAGTGAACTAAGGGTGCTAGCCACCCATTTTACCTAATACAAAGATAAAATAACAGAAAATTAAAGAAAACATGAAAATAGGACAGAAAGAACCAAAGGTTAGGGGGTTGAAGATCAAGATCTTCAACCCCCTTCCATTTCCTTGCTTCCAATGGAGAAAAGTGGCTGATTATGTGTGGGGGATGGGTTCTAGGTTGTTCTAAGTTAGGTTAAATTCGAATGGGATGATATATATATAAGGAGAGAAAGTGTTAGCTCCAATTTAGGCAAAAACGTGTTTGGGTTTTTAAAACAGGGAACCCCGCCGCGGCCGTGGCATAAAGTTGGACGCGGGCGTGGTGAAAACAAGGGTTTTGGGCCCAGTTTGGGGCCGCGGCCGTGTTATATCTCCTGCCTCGGCCGTGGTCTTTCTTGGACTGAATTTGCCTTTACTTCTGGAGGACTGGCCACGGCCGCGGCTTATTCATACCGCGGTCGTGGGGTTTGGATCGCCACGGTCGTGGTGTATGTTTGCCTCGGTCGTGGCAAATGATGCTGAAATGTGGCCTTCTCTGGAGGAATGGCCACGGCCGTGACCTTGGACTACCTCGGCCGTGGCTTGAGCCACGGGCGTGGCCTCACCACCTCGGGCATGATCCCCTGTTTTTCCTTGTTTTCTTCATCCTTTGAGCTCGATTTGTCAATTTGAGATTTTCGAACCTGTTTTTCGGCCTTAATTCACCTGTCTTGACATGAAAATGAAACAAACACGTCAAATTGCCCAATGAGAAATAAACGCACAAAACACACGTGAAAATGCACACAAAAGTCCGTAAAAAGACACTTAAATTGACCTAAAAGTGTGTGCACTACCACGTGCACCAGTGGCCCATTGAGCTCGGGGAGCATGATATACAATTTCTACCTCGCTGAGCCATCAAAGGTCAAGCCCTTGCGGATTTTTGTGTCGAAGTACCATCCACTGACCCCGAAGCAGTCACGTGTGCTATCCTTACTCACCACTCCGATCTCGAAGCTGAAGCCCGCAAGTGGTATACGTGGACGACACCTCTGCGACCCGAGGCAGTGGCGCCGGGGTCCTTCTCACTGGCCCCGATGGCGTTGAGATTAAGTATGTCTTGCGTTTTAAGTTCAAAGTGACCAATAACGAGGCGGAATACGAGGCAGTCCTTGCTGGGCTCCGACTCGTTCAAACCTTCGGAGCTTCGCATATCCAGCTTTTCACTAACTCCGAGGTGGTCTCCAGTCAAATCAAGGGCACCTATGCAGCAAAGGATGATATGTTGAAAAGGTACCTCGCTTTAATACTTAAGTTTTTGTTAACTTTTTCTTCGACTGATGTCCAGCAGATACCTCGCGAAGAAAATGTTAAAGCTGATGTTCTTAGCAAAATGGCCTCCGCGGTCCCGTCCAATATGTCTCCGGACATAATCGTCGAAGACGCTTCCCACCCTTCAATTTGAGAATTGGCGGTCCCTGTATTGACTGATGTCGGTCCCAATTGGATGATTCCTCTTGGCCCAGTCCAGACTGACTATGTTCTTCGAGAATTCCACGAGGGGGCATGCGCGAGTTATATTGGGCCGCGGACGTTGGCTAAGAAAGTCCTCCGGTGGGGATACTACTGGCCCACATTGTTTAATGATGCCAATGATTTAGTGTCAAAATGTGACAAATGTCAGCGGCATTCTCGAGTAAAACATTTGCCGCAAACCGAGCTTACTGGCATACAAAGTGCCTGGCCATTCATCCAGTGGGGGATTGACATTGTGGGTCCGTTCCCGGTTGCTCCGGGAGGATTGAAATTTCTTGTGGTAGCCGTGGACTATTTCACCAAATGGGTCGAAGCCGAGCCCCTCACTTCCATAATCGGCCAAAACATCCTGAAGTTTGTATGGCCCAGTAACTCCGGGTCGGACTAGCCCAGCAATGGAGTCAACTGGGCCCAGAAGCGCGAGCCCAACACAGCCCAGTTGCGACATATTTGGAAATTGAGATCCCTATGATCTTTTCCTAACTGCCATGCAGATTTGGTGGGCGAGATTATAGAGATTTAGTTAGGGTTTCGTTTGTGATAGCTTAAATAGGAGAATTGTATTCGGATTTAGGGTTGACACTTTTGTATTCTGAAATTACAGCTTGTAAGTTTGAACTTCGACATTGAAGAAGAAATAGTGAAAAACACCTCGGAAGGTTATTGCTTCCGCCCATGGACGTAGATCTCCGGATCGAACCACGTAAATCTTGGTGTCGCTTTAATTCTTGCATGTGGTTATTGTGATTGATTTTGGATATTCAGTTTTGCCCTTTATCAATATGTAATGTAACTATCCGTTTCTCTAACGTGATATATGGATTTCATATAACATATATTTTATAAATATATTATGATGATAAATGAAATTTTAAACAAAACTAAATATCAAAGAAAATCAAATTGTTGCATGAACATATATTTAAGTGATAATAATGAATATTCAAACAAACACTAATATTATCTTAATATTGAACTCAAACATATATTTAGTGTGTCCGTACACATATTGACATGTGTGGACACCCACAAATAGCTTAAGTGAGAATGAATATTCAAACAAATACAAAAATCTAAATATCATACAACCTATTAAACTATATACTCCCTCCGTTCTAAATGAACTTGCACAGAGGGCTCGGCACACAAATTAAGAATAAGTTATTTTTTAGGATTTTGTTTACTTTTCAAAGGTTGATTGAGGGTGGAGAGTGAAAGTGGAGATTTTGAGGGGTGGAGCTTGTGTTATAACCTTCCTTTTTAAGGGTGTACACGTTTGTTTGGGACGGACAAAAATGAAAAGTGTGCAAGTTCATTCGGGACGGAGGGAGTATTAAATATAATAAATTGAATGATGTTGTATTCTTGTCCCAGCCTATCGTACAAACTACATTAAACGCTCAAATCTTATTCAAATAATCAACGAACAAACAATATAATATTTCTAAATGAAATATCTAATTATAATATATGTGATATAGGTATCAAATTTTCCTAAAAAATATGGATATCAAATTAAAGATCTTGAAAATAGCTTTAATTTGTTATATTATACATAAAAAATAGGTTCTAAATGAGAAAAAAATATTTGTGGTTTAAAAGATTAAAATAAAGTTTGATTATTGCTAAATGTGATAATAGCATACTACATCAGTTGTTTTTTATATGCACTTTTATTTTTGGATATGAGAATCAAAATACAGGGGAAATGGATAAAAGAATATCCCTCAACCAAATTTTCTATCTCCCCACAAATCCCTTAAATTTTATTTAGCAGAATTTAAGTTGAAGACTTGAATTTCGGGAAAAGTGCCTCAATTAGAGGCCTGAATATTAAAGGTTCTCAATTCAGGATTACATATTAAAAAGTAGGATATATTATTCGATGTGTAGAAGATTCAACATTGAGTATATTGAAAGTTTCAGTACCAAGTATATTGAAATTTTCTATATATAATAATGAACATTCCATACATCAGATAATGTGTCTTATTTTTCAAGACGTAAGATTGAGAATAAAATTTAAAACCTAGACCCCTAATGAGAAAAAAAAACTCAAGATTCATGCCCTGAATTGAAAACTCCTAAAATTCAGGCTTTGAATTGAGACATTTTCTGAAATTTAAACCTTCTAGTGGAATTTCTCAATTTATCATCATCATTTTTTTTTTGTATTATCTTTCTTTATATATGATACTGGATATGGTAAAATAGAAAATTGAAGATTTCTATAGATAAAAGTACGAATATTATTGGAAAAATTAGAAAAAAAAAAAAGCTAAAAAGATATCTATTTAAAAAAATTGACAAAACCTAAAACTATATATAATATTTTTTTTCATCTAATAAAAATTAAAAAAATAATACGGATAGTAATGTAAAATTTAGGAAAAAAATCGAGAAAGATATCTATTTAAAACAATTAACAAAACTTAAAATTACATCTAATAAAAACGGAAGTAGTACCAATTATGGTCCAAAGTTGTAGACGAAAAAGTGTTAATTACAGAATTACTCTCACTATATGTGTGTGTGTGTGTGGCCGCGCAGTAGGGGATCAAGTATTAAACAAATATAATGTAAAATGAAATACTAACTAATTGTATTTTATAAAATAAATTATTTATTTTTATTTTTTACAAAAGACCTTGTTTAACTAATCTAGGTTTGTAGGCCAATAAACAATATTTAATATATGCAATTAGTCATAATAATAATATTATTTTTCAACTAATTATAATATATATGATATGGATGTCAAATTAAAGCTCGTGAAAAGATCATTGAAATGATATATCTTACATACAAAACAGAGTAGAAATGAAAAAAAGAAGTTATTAATATTTAAAAAAAATAAAACAAAATTTAATATTTATTTAATACTTACCAAATGTACAACAACTTACTAAATTATGGAGTAAAAATTAAGCGGGAAAGTTAAAATTATAAAAGTAACCTCCATTTTATTTTTCTATATATATAGATATATGTAATTTTCAACAAAGAGTAAGGTCTCATGTTCGGAAATTTTTTGTACCCTAGTGTGAATTCTATGTATTCAAGATTTAAGTAAATAAGAATTATGCTTATAGAAATAATGATAAAAATAAATAAGATATTAATTATTTTTTTAATTCTAAAATTTAAATATTCAAAAAAAAAAAAAAAAGTCGAGGATTAATCTTGACCGATTTGGTCTCGGAGCCTCGAGTCATTGTGGTATTTATTAAGGCTAAATAGTATAGTATTAAAGATAAATAGTATAGAATGTCCTTGTAAATAGTATAGATTAACATTAAAAATAAATGTATGAATTATTATTTTTTCATTTATTAAAAGAAAGATAAGCAAAAATACAATAATAGAGCCAAACCATTCTAATTCTACAAATATAGATTGGACAACATTGTGAAGCAAAAGGAAGTAGCTACAGATTCAAAAACACTGTGAAGCAAAATGAAGTAACTACAGAAACCAACCTTGAGAAACATTTCTAAAGGAGCATAAAATACTGATTCCACCTCATTGGGAGATTTGGGCTCCATAACTTCAATATCCTGAGCAAGAGTAAGATAACATTCATTGGTAATCAAATAAATATAGTAAATATTCATAGCCCCTTCTTTCTTTCTTCACTTCTCTTCGATTTTCATTCTTGGAAAATGCCAATGAACATTAATTTGATGGGCAAATATAGACTGGTCAACATTGTGAAGCAAAAGGAAGTAGCTACAGAAACCAACCTTGACAAACATTCCTAAAGGATCATCAAATACTGATTCCACATCACCAGTGTTTGGGGCTGCGTTGAACTAGTCTTTGCAACTCTACAAACTGTACTATTTAATGAAACAATCTAAATATCAAAACGAGTCAGAGGATCCCCAAATTCGGTCTCACTTCGATCCATCAATGCAAAATGATTGCGTGGGAGAAATCTTCATTATAAGAACCCACATATATTAAACCCCGGGAGACTGCAGCAGATGCAACAACATCTAGAGGCATCTTTTCATCTCCAAGTACGAGCATTATACAGAGCGAACCTGAGAATATCACAAAAGTAATATCCCATATCACAAAAGAAATATCCTATATCCATCAGAGCTAGGATAATAAACATACAATTGCACAAAGAGAGAATAATTTAGAACACCCAATTGTTTGACAAGTAATACAAGGACACCCACTTGCTCATATGAGTACCAACATATGCAAGACATGAACCTGTTTCAGTTGATGAATCTTCTTTGTCTACATAGCCTGCTAGAAGAGCCAATGCTTGAGAAAGTAAGTAACAAATGTCATTCAAAGTCTAAGGCACAAAATTGCAGACTAATTTGAAGTGATACCCGAACTTTTTGGTTGTTATGATTCCTCAACAATAGCATCGTGTTATGATAGGTATGGCCCAGGAACTTCGGGTCGGAGCAACCCGACCCGAAGCAACTGAGCCCAAAGGAGCGAGCCCAATCACCAAGCTGGCCCAGAAGTGCACGCGGGCCTGGAGCGGCCCAATCGCGGCATATTTGGAAAGTGAGATCCCCACGATCTCCTTGCAACTCCCATGCAAAGATGGTAGGCATGATTGTAGGGATTAAGTTAGGGTTTGGATTGAGTCGGATAAATAGCAAAATTGTTCTCGGATTTAGGGTTCGCACTTTGTACTCCTAAACTACAACGTGTAAGATTGAAAGGAAGATAGTGAAAAACACCTCGGCAGGTGATATTTTACGCCCGTGGACGTAGATCTCCGGATCGAACCACGTATATCCTGTGTTCTTTAATTTTCTTGTATTGGGTTGTGTTACAAATTGAATTTTACTTCGAGTTCACTTGATAACCGGTCCGAATTGCGCTTTATCATGTTAAAAGTTAAAGGATATTTGTAATACCTCCTCCATAAGATGTACCACCTCAAGCTCAACATTATGATGCAAATACATGAACAACCCATTGCTTTGGTACGTTATTTGTAGATTAAAATCCAACAAGTAGAACCAACTAAGCAAACTGTCCACTACCTTCTCTACCATAAAAACCAAAATGCGTAATGACAACAATAACTGAAGAGGGCCATACCTTCATACAGAATGCAACAATTTGCACCACCAGGTCCATTAGATCATTAGTTGGGTTTTCTTCAGTCTGAAATACATTACTTTAATATCATCGGGAGATTTGGGCTCCATAACTTCAATATCCCCAGCATGAGTAACCAGAAGAGCCAATGTCTGAGAAAGCGTAGCAAATGTCATTCAAAGCCTAAGGGTAATGAAGCGTTAGCATATTTTTCCCCACTTCGATATAAATACTTTTCAATGATGTCCCATTACATCTTTTGGGCTACAATTCTAGGAAACAATTACGTTAGGGTTTGATATACAATGGAGACAAAGAGCCAAAGGAACATCCTTTCTAATGTTCTGCCCTCCACACTGCAAAAGATGCGCTAATGAACGAATGGTCATGTCAAGCCCCAGTTCTTCAACCATTGCCACCATAGCAATTCCTAGAACAGTTGTTCCCTAGTATATTCACCCTTCTCAAGATGTTGAGCACACTGGCCAAGGAAGTGCTATACCTGCAATAGAAAAAAAGGCAATTAGCAAACTAATGCACATTAACCAAACATTACCTTGTGTGCAACTTCAATTTTTATAATCTTTAGAACATTCCATATTCCAGCATATGCACAAGATAACAGGGTCCTGTCGCAATGTTTTCTAATTTTTTCATTGAATGTCTTTGAAACCTCCATTGTAGCTACAACAATATCCTTCTCATAGATAAAGATGAAAATGTTAATAAAGTGTAATGAAGCGTCTGCATCAACATAGTGAAATGCTACATTTTTATGTAGAATTCTTGCCAATGAACTTTATGATAATTTGAAACGTAAATGATATAGGATCTTTGATATTTATACAAATTGCGAGATATCCACAACTACCTGCTCCCCAAGATAAAGCAAACTAAGACCCATATCTCAAAGACATGAAACGACCTAGATGATCCCCCTATTCGGTCTCACTTCAATCCATCAATGCAAAAATGATTCTAGCGACATCTTCGTCAAGAGAACCCAATATATCAAACCCAGGGAGAATGCAACAAATGCTACAACATCTAGAGGCATCTTTCCATCTCCAAGTACGAGCATTATACAGTGCGAACCTGAGAATATCACAAAAAAGAAAAATCCCAGATCTATTAGAGCTAGGACTATAAACATACAATAAGAAAGAGAGAATTATCAAGAACACCCAATTGTTTGACACCCACTAGCTCATTCTCAGTACCATCATACGCAAGACCAAGACCCATAATTGCACCTATTCCAATTGACGAATCTTCTTTGTCTACATAGTCTGCCACAAGATCCAATACTTGAGAAAGCAAGTAACAAATGTCATTCAAAGCCTAAGGCACACAATTGCAGACTAAAGTGAATACCCGAACTTCTTATCGTATGTTATGACTTTTTTGGTTGTTGGGTGAATTGGCAATATTTTTGGAAAGAATAAAAGATCCGAGTCTTACCGGACCATACTCATTCTGGACATTGTCAGTTAACAATCCCAACTCCGAGGAAAGCGCCATCAATCACATGAGTGTCGGTGTTGCCAATGAACATTAATTTGATGAGCAAATAAATATTGGTCAACATTGTGAAGCAAAAGGAAGTAGCTAACCAACCTTGTCAAACATTTCTAAAGGTGCATCAAATACCGTTTAGTTAAAAAAACCTCCTATCCTATTTAATGAAACCACCTACACTATTTAGATAAACAACCTAAATATTTCACAAATTCTCTGCCTTTATGACCGCGCTGTCGAGGCACGTCAAATTAATTATCTTTTTCTATCTCCACTAACTAGTAATAGCGATAAGTAGGGGTCGAATCCCACAAGGAGCGGTTGGCTTAATTATGTTTCCTATTATTAATAACTAGACGATAACAATAAATAAGGGGAGTTTTGAGTTTTAATAATCTACTTACTAAGCTAATCAAATAAATAATTAAATAACTAAAGACCTCAAAGACTCAATTAAACAAATAATAATCGACTTAAATCAATATCAAAATAATACTAGTTCTCAGTTCAGTATCCCCTTATTCGTATATAAATTAATTAACTAATTAAACCTGATTATTTATCCCACAACCTTCTAACCCTAGACCGACAACAAGCTCTGTTGGCCCGAATTATCCCTTAAGATTAGTCAACTAAGATAAGATCATTAGCTAACCCTATTTAATTGAACAACCTAGAACAAGCTCTATAGGTTTAATTCATTAAAAGCATTAATAATTAGGATAATAGGTCAGACTAGACTCCAAATACATACACTCGATTCGGATGGCCTAGATTTGTGTTACCCCTAACGAGTTAATCGTAGCTACTCGCGATTATAAAATTATAACAATTACGGATTATAATTTTATAATCTAGCATTGATAAATTAATAACCTAATTCGATGGACCCTATCAAATCAAGAAATCAGTTAATCATGGGTCATAAAAACAAGTAACACAAATAAGTTGCAAAATAAAAATCAGAATTTAACTAAGAATCAATTAATCATAAAAGCGAATAGGGTTCAACATCCCTTCAAACTAGTATAAAATAAATTAGCTACTCATAATTAAATTAATGTCTAAAATCTGATAGAACAAAGACATAATTAAAATAAACGAAAATAGAAATCAAATGAAATTGCCGGAACGAGACTCCGTCAACTTCTGCTATCCGTCTCCCTCCGTGAATTTTATTCCTTTGCTGACCCTTTACTATTTATAAACTCAAATTGGGCCTTAATCATCACCGCCCTTTTCTGTTTTGCCCACTATAATGGCCTGATGGCCATAATCACAATTAATGGCCCACTTCGCCCTTTTATTCTCTTCATGGGCCAAAGGCCCTTGCCTTCCACGCGGCTCCTCTTTTAACTAGGCCAATTACGGCCCAGTTCTTCCTTTACTTCTCGATCCAATTTAATTTATTCAAAATTACTCCAAATTCACTGCAATTTCACTATAAACACTACCTCGGAGTATTTAACTTAAATGTGCAGATAAGTAGAAAAATAACAGTGCATAACAAATAAAATGCAATAAAATCACATTCCTATCAATATAAATAATGCACATTTTTCTACTTATCAAATCCCCCCAAACTTAAACTATTGCTTGTCCTCGAGCAATTTAGTACAAAAAACAAACTAGGGGAAATAAATAAGGTTATCACTTGCTCAGACACCTCACCAATCATACTTGGGTTTTTCGTCACTTGGTAGGAAGAAGCACAAACTTTCTTTTGAAGAACACAAAATTCTGGATTGAAATCAAACTCCCCACTAAACTTTATTGGTGAAAAGGGCATCGCAGTCCAAACTTCCCGCAATTCAAACACAATTTCGTCAAGCATGCTTTATTTTTTTTTTTTTTGATTTTTTTGTTTTTGATTTTTTTTTATATATATACAACTATACTATACTAATAAGACAAGAACTAGTCGGACCATTGGATTAGACTTCGTATCGAGGACCACCCCTTTATTTCTCCTTTTATTTTTTCTTTTTTTCTTTTCTTTTTTTCTTTGTGGGTGAGGTCGGCAGGTCCACACCACTCATAGGTTAGTTCGTGTGCTATTATTGATTTGTAATTTTTTTCTTTTATTTGATTTTCACACTCTAACCCCTACGAGCAGGCAGCTGATTCAGCCCCTCACCATCTTTTCTCACAATTTTTTTTCAACTAAACACCATTAACCCAAACACAATTATTTTCCATCCTTACGGGGTGGTATCCACAACTACTCTATCTTTTACCAATTCAAGCCCAACTTATTATAAACATAAAATAAAACAATAATAATTTTAACATATGAAGCATACTTGACAAAGCAACTTAATCGAGCACATTCAGACACAATGTTATCCTTCCACACAGCTTCAGGGTTATTTAATTTCAGTAAATTTAACCAGAATATATTAAATAAATAAGCCGACTTCTTCTACTCAAACGACATACCCCAATAAACAAAACAATACTCGTGTCAGCATCGCGAGTTCCTACCCCCCCTCCCCCTTTTTTTTAATTTTTATAAACAAAGAACAACTACAACAACTAATAATTAAAGAAAGAAAATACAGGAATAAAATGCAAACTAACATGTATATACAATTTACTTCACTGCTAATCACTCCCCCAAATTAATCGCATGCAGACGTGCAATTAACACATGAAAGGTAAAGCGAAATGCAATAAAGTAAGGAAAGGAGGTCACCGGGTCAACGAGAAGACGACTACTGCCATTTATTTTCTCTGTGAATCAAGGTGAGCCACCTCAAGACAACCCTCTAATCCCCGTGATAACTTTCACCCTCTCAAAATTAGCACCAAGGTGGTTTTGGAATAGGTCTTAAATGTGGCACGTCCGCTAATACCTTGTTCAACACTCCATCAGGCTTTATATGGCTAATTACTTTAAGCTTTAAAAACTCGGTGGAGAGGATATAGATATTCGCTGAAAAATAGATGCGCATCGATTTGATCCCCACTTTTTGAAAGACATCAAGGACCTGTTTCTCCTTGTTTTCCTGTTCGGGTTTTCTGATTCTAGAAGCAAACGGTAACGGGTTAGTTATAACAGAATTAGAAATAGAAGATTTTATCTCAACAATCGATTCTGGACTCGACACATTGGATGACCCTATGTGCTCTTCTGATCCAATGTGCTGCGGCACACTGGATGTCCCAATGTGCGTCTGTTGCACGTTGTTCTCCTCTTCCTTTTCTGCTTTTTCTATGTTTTCTTCGCTGTTCATGTTTCCTTCTTCTAGCTCGGGCTTGTTATGCTCTCCAAATTGTTTTCCACTTTGCAAAGTAATAGCGCTTACATTCCTCAGATTTATCTCAGGTTGGGAAGGTAGTTTCCCACTAGTCATGCTTTTTAGTTGGCTTACAGCGGTGGCCAATTGACTCATTTGAGTCTCAAGATTCTTTATGCTCGATTGCATATCTTTCTGGAATTGAACCGTATTGGTTGCCATGGTTTTGACGATATCTTCCAAGGATAGGCTTGAGGTTTTCTCAGTCGGCTGTTTTGGGTAATACATTCCCCTCTGTGGTGGTGGTCGGGTTTGCTCACCCGCTTGTAGTTGCTGGTTGCATACCTGAGATTGGGATGATCCCGCCATCCGGGATTGTAAGATTGAGCGTAAGGATCATATCTTCTCCCATGAAAATTCCCCGTACCAAAAACATTTGCATGTGCATCAATTTCATCTGTTAGCAGTCTGCAATTATCGGTGGTGTGCTCAAGTGTATCGCAAATTCGATACGGTTTCATCTGTGGGGTTCCTGCGGCGGCTATCTTCATGACAAAAGAGGTAAGTTTTTCTAATTTATCTTCAACAGATGAAACACCTACCTCCCTTACCATTTTCAGTGGAAGATCCCTTGCACTAAATTGCTGGGAACTAGCTGCCATATCTGATATGAGTTCCTTGGCCTCTGCTGGAGTTTTATTAACCAATCTTCCCCCCACAATTGCATCTATCATATTACGGTCCATAAGTGACCACCCTCATAGAAATACTGAATGAGAAGTTGCTTGGTGAACTGATGTTGTGGACAGCTCGCTATCAGCTTCTTGTATCGCTCCCAACACTCATACAGAGACTCTCCTTGGATTTGTATTATACCACATATTTCTTTCCGTATACTGACTACTCGAGATGTTGGGAAATATCTCTGTATGAATAGTCGTTCCATCTGAGTCCATGTGGTGATAGTCTCTGTCAAATAGTGCAACCAATCTTTTGCTATGCCCTTTAAGGAAAATGGAAAAGTCCGTAGCTTGATCAGTTCGTCAGTGACTCCCATAGGTTTCATTACCGCACACACCAAATGGAACTCCTTTAGGTGTCTATAAGGATCCTCGCCTGCATAACCATGATTTAATGGCAATAAGTGTATAATATCATTATTAAGCTCAAAATTTGTGTGGACATTATAATCAGTAAATGAAATGCAAAAGGATTGTTCAGTATTGACGGGATTGACAAACTCGCTCAAAGTTTGAGTTGAAGTCATAATTTCTATGGAGTTGATCTCAATCCTTAACCTACACAAACTTCTCCGAAATAGTATATAAGGACGCTACAAGAAACAAAGAAGAAAAGAGGAAAGAAAAATAGAATGCTGAACGTATATGAGAGGAAAACAAATTCACAAAAATCTGTGAATGGACAGACACATTGGATGACCCAATGTGGCGTCCGTCTGCTAATGTGCGATGGCAGAATTCACTAATTTGACGAGAACAGTAAACAGGAATGAAATTAACTAAAACTAATATTAATTAACAAAAGAAACTAAATTGATTGAACATCGCTCCACGGCAACGTCGCCAAAATTTGACCGCGCTGTCGAGGTACGTCAAATTAATTACCTTTTTCTACCTCCACTAACTAGTAGTAGCGATAAGTAAGGGTCGAATCCCACAAGGAGCGGTTGGATTAATTATGTGTCCTATTATTAATAACTAGACGATAACAATAAATAAGGAGGGTTTTGAGTTTTAATAATCTACTTACTAAGCTAATCAAATAAACAATTAAACAACTAAAGACCTCAAAGACTCAATTAAATAAATAATAATCGACTTAAATCAATATCAAAATAATACTAGTTCTCAGTTCAGTATCCTCTTATTCGTATATAAATTAATTAACTAATTAAACCTGATTATTTATCCCACTACCTTCTAACCCTAGACCGACAACAAGCTCTGTTGGCCCGAATTATCCCTTAAGATTAGTCAACTAAGATAAGATCATTAGCTAACCCTATTTAATTGAACAACCTCGAACAAGCTCTCTAGGTTTAATTCATTAAACGCATTAATAATTAGGATAATAGGTCAAACTAGACTCCAAATACATACGCTCGATTCGGATGGCCTAGATTTGTGTTACCCCTAACGAGTTAATCGTTATTGCTACTCGCGATTATAAAATTATAACAATTACGGATTACAATTTTATAATCTAGCATCGATAAATTAATAACCTAATTCGACGGGCCCTATCAAATCAAGAAATCAATCAATCATGTCATAAAAACAAGTAACACAAATAAGTTGTGAAATAAAAATCAGAATTTAATTACGGATCAATTAATCATAAATGCAAATAGGGTTCAACATCCCTTCAAACTAGTATAAAATAAATTAGCTACTCATAATTAAACTAATGCCTAAAATCTGATAGAACAAAGACATAATTAAAATAAACGGAAAATAGAAATCAAACGAAATTGCCGGAACGAGACTCCGTCTTCAACTTCTGCTCTCCGTCTTCCTCCGTGAATTTTATTCCTTTGCTGACCCTTTTCTATTTATAAACCCAAATTGGGCCTTAATCATCACCGCCCTTTTCTGTTTTGTCCACTATAATGGCCTGATGGCCATAATCACAATTAATGGCCCACTTCGCCCTTTTCTTCTCTTCATGGGCCCAAGGCCCTTGCCTTCCACGCGGTTCCTCTTTTAACTGGGCCAATTCCGGCTCAGTTCTTCCTTTACTTCTCGATCCAATTCAATTTATTCAAAATTACTCCAAATTCATTGCAATTTCACTATAAACACAATCTCGGAGTATTTGACTTAAATGTGCAGATAAATAGAAAAATAACAGTGCATAACAAATAAAATGCAATAAAATCACATTCCTATCAATATAAATAATGCACATTTTTCTACTTATCACTTTATTTCATAAAAGTCTCCTCCTCTGTCCTGGCCTTCGCGGGGTAGCTGCACTTCCTGATCATTTAAAAAGATAAACAAATTAAGGCAAAAATACTCTGCACCTCCCGAAGGCAGCTTGCCTCCTAAGACATACAATATTTATGTAATGAAGACATAAAGGAAATGTTTGTTGCAGTATAGGCTTCACTGCAGTTTCGGGGCCAACATAATCAACGTATTTCTTTGACAGCTCACGTATTTGTTGTGTGCGTCTGGGTCGGACTTGGAGATCAATGAGGGAAAAATAAAGTTGTCAACGCAGAAAAAGTCAAGTTTATTTTAAAAAAAAAAAAAAAAGGTGATACAAATAGAAATATACTCAACCACTTCCACATCAGGCTCAACCATAGCTTCTGCCGCAGGAGTCTGCATAGTAGAGTCATCCACGACGGGGTTAGCCTGAGGCTCAACCAAAGGCTCAATCCAATCACTGAAAGGGGAATCTCTCGGAGCATATGTGGCTTTCAAACGACAAAATATTTGACATTGTTTTATCTTTATATGCATATGAATTATTACAACCTGTGTAATACACACTGAAAATAATTGGGAGAGAAATTAATTAAATTTCAAGTTTATATTTAAATTTTTTAGTTAAAATATTCAGCATCATTAGATCATGCATTCAAATAATTGAATTAACAAATTTATGAAAATATAACTAATAGTTTCTATTGTGATAATGAAAGATATTAAAAGTAAAATAACAAAAAATTAAATAGTCAAAATTCATGAATCTCACTGGTAGTTTCAATTTGAGATAATGGAAGATATCTATATATATATATAAACAAAATGGATTTATACTACAATTGGAAAATAGTGTTTTTTCCGCCCAAACTGCTTACTATATATGGTAATAAAAAATATTTTTTTAATATAAAAAATATTTTTTTATTTAAAAAAAGAACACAATATATGCCTAAAATATCTCCGAATCTGGTACATATATATGTAATGGTAATGTTTTCGCAAAATTAGGGAAGTTGTTGCTGAATTTATTGGAATGAGTTTTTTTGTCCCTAAATATAAGTAATAATTAGTTGTATCCAGATTTACTTTACAAAATTATCAAATGGTAAGATACAAATTAATCTTTAACCATAATATTTTAGAATGAATCTTTAAATATTATTTATGTTACAAATCAAATCACAATTTTTTTGTGGAAGTTATGTATCCCTCCCTAAAAATCTATATATATATATATATATATATATATATATATATATATATATATATAATAAGTCAAGTCATTCGAAATTAGTAAGTTGAAACTTTTTCCGCCCATTTTAATAGTTACCATAAATAGATGCGAATTTGAAATTTGAAATTTGAAATTTGAAAAATCCAATTATATTAGCGGGATTCAAGTTTTCGAATATTTTTTCCATCTAAAATTCAGCAATAACAAATCTGTACATATATGTATAACATAATTTGTTGCACATTTTTTAAAATTTTAAAATTCGAATTTTTGATTTTATTGTAGCAGAATTCAGTTTTTTAATTTCTGCAAAAATAAGTTCATGTATCAACTTCAATTGAAATTCTAATTTTATGGCAATATTTCATTTTTTTCATTACAATATGTTTACAATTAAACTTTGATAAAATTCAGTCGAAAACGTTTACTATACGCAAAACTTTTAAGAAGAAATATCTCATTTAACAACTATCATGAACTATTGTAGAAAAATTTCCAAAATATTATCTTATAAACAAAATAAATTTAATATACAGATTGGTTGATAACAACTATAAAATGATATCACATATAAATTTAGAACTATCACATAATTGGAATGGTTAGCGAAATCAATACTCATTATAGACCGGATTTTCATTATATATTGGATTTTTATTTTAATATAAATTATAATTATGATGTGTATATTAATATATGAATTACCATAGCTTTACCAAAAAATAGATATGATTTTATCAATTTTTTAATATACAATAATATGTAATCTTTAATTGAAGATATCTGATAACAGAATGTCCAGATCATTCCAAATCTTTCAGATATAATTTCTGATTTTCTATACTCCTATAAAAAGGGCAAAAGGATGGTCGTTTGCTTGATCTCAAGAATTTCTAAATTGTAAAAATCAATGTATCAAACTATATATAGATTATTGTATATCAATAATGATATGGAACCATCAATGAGTTTTCTTATAGAGAGCACAATGATGTGTTCGGTCAGCTAACACACTCCACCAAAAAAAACACGCTAAATATATTTTTTATTCCTTCCTCGCCTCTTATTCCACAAAATCAGTTTTTTTTAGTTTTTTTCCACAGTACAATATTATTTTTTCCCAAAATTATTTTATCTGTAAAGTATTTTATCCGTTTTTTTTTCCACAGTACAATATTATTTTTTCCCAAAATTAGTTTATTTGTAAAGTATTTTATCCGTTTTGTTTCTTCTCTCGAAAATAATTTCATTTGTTTTTTTTCTTCTCTCATCTCTCTTCCAAAATCTTAATATTAAATTATAATAAATTTTGGAAAAGATCATATTGATTAATAATAATAAACAAACAACCAAGATATACAATCCAGAATTGCAATACAATTTAATAAGATTGAGAAAAGAATATATTTTCTTAATGATTAATTTTATATAAAGTATTTTATTAGTTTCGTCCATTAATTTTCTAAATTAAAATTCAACTTTATTTATATTAATGAGCTCCTCTTATAGATATAAGAGATTATTGGATAAAAAAATTGAAAGATTTGGAGTTATCTATGTCTTCTTAAATTCTAAATCCAAATCCAATTCTGTTTATTGAATGAGCTTATCATTTGGACTATGAAGATTCAGTTCATCCTAAATAAAATTGTATTTTCTATGTCTTTCTTTAAATTTATTTCTAATAGAGGATATTTTGTAGGTAAACTAATAAAATATTTTATATAAGAATAATCCTTAAAAGAAAATTATGTTTGTTTCTAATAGAAGATGTTTTGTACGTAAAGTAATAAAATATTTTGTATAAGAATAATCCTTAAGATTATTTGTTTCTCAATTCTATTAACTGATATCGGATTCTGGATTATGTATTTTCGCTTTATTTATTATTACCAATCAGTGTAATCTATTCAAAATTTATCATAATTTAATATTAACGTTTTGATAGAGACAAGATATAAAAAAAAAAAAAAAAAAAAAAAAAAAAAAAAAAAAAAACTGGAACAAGATACGAGTAATAAATTCGTGAAAAAATTAAAATGTGTTTTTATTAGTGGAAATTACTGATTTTCCGGAGTAAGAGGCAATGAATGAATAACACTGCAAAAGAACACAAAAGTTTTCTTTGTAAAAAATTTTAACCATTTCCTTTTTTGTTATATATTATCAAATAAAAATGTGTTTTCAATAAAAAGTATTGTTCATGTTAATATTGATTTACTTTTTAAAAAAATAGTCCGTGCATCACTAGAATGACAACTATTTACAAACAAAATAAATTATTTAGAATGACAACTACAAAAAACGGAGGTAGTACTACATTAATTAATTAGTTTATGGAGAAAAACAAATTCTTATGGAAGTTCCACACGTTGACTACCTACTTCTTAATTTTTTTTTTTTTTTTTGGTTGATTATTGCTAGGGAGAAATCTATTCTCCACTATATAAGTAATAGTAATACCCTGATTTGCTTCACATTTATAGTTCATGTATGAGTTTCAGGAATTGAAGATCTTGCAAGCAATTACTTTCTTCTATGAGGATAATTAAAGAAATATTTCTAGGTTTACGATGTAGATTTTGGTGGATCCTTTTGCAAAGTCCCCACCGAAGAACAATTTGTAGATTATATTCTCTTGCTTTTCTGCAAAAGTTTCAAATGGCAAACAATTTCTTGATAGATTTCTTATTATTTTCTATTGTAGTTCCTAATGGGGAAAATTGTATACCGACTTTTTCTTTCTTTTCCGATGTTATTTTCAATATTTTCAAGACTATATTTTCAAAAGTGGGAGTTTGTGATACTACTGGAATTGACGATATATACTAATTGATGATACAACTTGATATTTTCGCAATCAGGTTATGGTTGCTCTTTAGTAAGCCTATCTTCTATCGTGGTATATTCTTAGTTGTTTTTAGAGTTACGAATCAAGAATAATTCAAGATTTTGATATTTTATGGGAAAGCTACTACTTGTTCGTTTATAAATAAGTATTTCAAAATTCGTTAACATTTATGTCTTTTTAGAAACTTGAATGATCTATATTAATTTTTTCCAGTAATTTTTTGTGATAGTATGTTGATACTAAACCTTTTGTGTTTTTGCATGTTTTTTTTTTTTTTTAAGAAACCTACTAATTTCGAATTTTTTGAATTCCTGTTGTTTATTTATGATGAATTTTGATGTTATTATGTTTGTTAATGGGGATATATTTATGAGAATAAAAATGACAATTAAAACATTCCTAACAAGAACACACGCACACACAAAAGTTACACATTCAAATTCCAACATGTTACACTTTTAGCACTAAATTGAATGATATTTTTTGTATATAAAAAATATTAATTTAAACTCTTTCCTGTGCATCGCACGGGATAACTACTAGTTAAATGTAAAAAGAACACATGCAAGATGGAAGAAACATAATTGGACAAAAAACCATCACCCCCCGATTTTATATTCTCAATTGGAAGTCTTTTGAAAAAGTGTGACACCTAGTAAAATTTAATAACTTCAATTTAATTAATTTTTTAAATCAACATTTAATATTAAAAGAAGGTTGCAAGAAAATAGGGGACGTGACACTCCCACAGTTTTTTGTTGAATTTTTGTTCTGTTTTAAGTTTTTAAAACTGTTGCTGCTGCTTAGAGGTGGCAATTCGGGCGGCCCGGACCGAGCCGGGCCTAGTCGGGCAAGGGCTAGTTCGGACCGGGTCAGGCCGGGCCCCGATTTATTTCGGGCCAATGACATTGTAGATTATCTTTTTAACATAGCAATACATCCAGTTAGGAGTTTCTATGATTTCCCTATTCCTCTTTCACGAATGATCAACCAAAGCTCCCACGATTAAAGCCAAACTAGTGTAGTAAACTAAAAGCAATTGCAAAAGACATGTAGAAGCAGATAACCGTGTAGTGTGTGAAGTGCAAATGTCTACATTAACTATAACAAAAATTAAATAGATTTCTAACATTTTCTCCTCAATCAATTCTTTCCCCTAAAACAAAAACAAACAAATTCGCATTTTTTATTCATTCTCTATCTAATGCATTACCAATTCCAATATAATTTATTTTCAATATTTTCTTCTGAAACAGATACTTCACAGCCACACATGAGCCAAATACAACGGAATTAAGACAAGATTTTATTGGATACGATGTAATTCAGTACTTACCAATAAATGAGGTCTCATATTGAATGTCAATTCTTGATCCATCCAAACAACAGATTATCTGCTCATCCAAAAATAATAATTGTCAGAAGCCAATCATTCTTTTCAACTTATTGTTAAAGCAAATATCACAGCACATATAACTGAAGGTGATGCAATGAGGGTGCAGCTAAGTTTATAAGTTCCTCAAAACATCTTAGAAGATGTCTGAAAGCTTATAAACTCTAGTAATGTTTTTGACAAAATAAAATATTAGATAACTTATAAGATATAAAATTAAGCTCTAAAAGTTTATAAACTTAAAAAAAATAAAATAAAGTTGTTCTAGATCATCTTATTTTTTAAAATGTTTTATAAGTTACACTTCACACATAAAACAGTACACACATTTCAAAAAAACTACACACATTTTACACACAATACACACATTTTATACGCTATACACACACTACACGCATTTCATGCACTATACACACATCACACACATTTTACAAATAATACACACACTACACACATTTAACACATTTAACAAACTATACACACGTTTCACACACTTCACACATTATACACAAACTACACACACAACATACATTTTACACATATTTTACACATTATTCACACACGACACACATTTCACACACTAGACACACACTACACACATTTCACACACTACACATCCACTACACACATTTCACACACTATACACACACTACACACATGTTACACACATACACACATAACACACATTTTATACACACTACAGACATTTCATACATATCACACGCTATACACAGACTACCTACATTTCACACACACATCACACATTTTATGAACTTTACGCACTTCTTATACATCACACACATTACACACATTTCACACTACACACATTTCACACACTATACACACAGTACGCACTTTTTACACATCACACACATTCTTACACACACTACACACATTCTACACACTCCACACATATTGTACACATTATGCATACATTTCACACACTACACACATTTTACACACTATACACACACTACACACACTACACACATTTTACACATATCACACACTATAAACAGACTACACACATTTCACCGCACTATACACATACAACACGAATTTTACAAACTATACGCACTTTTTGCACATCACACACATTTTGCAAACACTACACACATTTCACACACTATACACAGAATACACACATTTTACACACAATACGCACTTTTTACACATCACGCACATTTTACACACACTACACACATTTCACATACTATACATATTTTACAAACTATACGCACTTTTTACACATCGAGCACATTTTTCACACACTACACACATTTCACACATTGTACACAAACTACACACATTTCACACACTATACACACAATACATACTTTTTACACACTATACGCTCTTTTTACATTTGTTACACACACTACACACATTTCACACACTATACACAAACTTCAGATATTTTGCGCACAATACATATTTCACAGATTATACACACATTACTCAGATTTTAAAGAAATCATTTAGCAAATGATATTGTAAATTATCTTTTTAACATAGCAATATATATCCAGTTAGAAGTTTCTATGCTTTCCCCGATTCCCCTTTCACGAATGATCTACCAAAACTCCTATGATTAAGACCAAACTAAGGTGGTGAACTAAAAGTAATTGCAAAAGATATACAGAAACAGATAACCGTGTAGTGTGTGAAGTGCAAATTTCTACATTAACAAATTCGTATTTTTTATACATTCTCTATCTAATACATTACCAATTCCAATATAATTTATTTTCATGATATTTTTTTCCTGAAACAGATACTTCACAGCCACACATGAGCCAAATACAACGGAATTAAGACAAGCTTTGATTGAATACGATGTAATTCAATACTTACCAACAAATGACGTCTCATATTGAATGTCAATTCTTGCTCCATCCAAACAACAGATCATCTGCTCATCCAAAAATAATAATTGTCAGAAGCCAATCATTCTTTTCAACTTATTGTTAAAGCAAATATCACAGTACATATAACTGAAGGTGAGCAAATGAGGGTGGTTGGCTAAATTTATAAGTTCCTCAAACAAAATATCTTAGAAGATGTCTGAAAGCTTATAAACTCTAGTAATGTTTTTGACAAAATAAAATATTAGATAACTTATAAGATATAAAATTAAGCTCTAAAAGTTTATAAACTTAAAAAAAATAAAATAAAGTTGTTCTAGATCATCTTATTTTTTAAAATGTTTTATAAGTTACACTTCACACATAAAACAGTACACACATTTCAAAAAAACTACACACATTTTACACACAATACACACATTTTATACACTATACACACACTAGACGCATTTCATGCACTATACGCACATTATACACACTACACGCATTTCATGCATTATACACACATCACACACATTTTACACATAATGCACGCACTACACACATTTCATACACTATACACACACAACACACACATTTTAGACACTATACGCACTTTTTACACATCACACACATTTTAACACACAATTGACACATTTCACACACTATACACAAACTTCACACCTTTCACACACTATAAACATTTCATACACACACTACACACATTTTAAACAATACACACATTTAACACATTATACACGCACTACACACATTTCACCTACTATGCACACACTACACGTTTCACACACTTCACACAAACTACACACACTACATACACACTACACGCATCACACACTATACACACATCACTCGTATTTTACACATAATACACACACTATACACGAACTACACACACAAAACATACATTTTACACATTGTACACATATTTTACACATCATACACACACTACACACATTTCACACACTGCACACATGTTACAAACTATACGCACATCTTTCACACACTACACACATTTCACACATTATACACAAACTACACGTATTTGACACACTATACACACAATACATACTTTTTACAAACTATACGCACTTTTTACACCACTCATCCACTACACACATTTTACACACTACACTTTTCACACACACACTACACACATTTTACACACTATACACACATATTATACACTAGACACATTTCACACACTACACACACATTTTACACACTATACACACATTTTACATATCATACTCATGTTAAATACTAAACACACATTTTACACATTTCACACACTATATACACACCACAGACATTTCATACACATCACACACTATACACATTTCATACATATCACACACTATACACATACTACAAACATTTCACACACACATCACACATTTTACAAACTATACGCACTTCTTATATATCACACACATTACACACATTTTACACATTTCACACACTATACACAACTACAAACATTTCACACACTATACACACAATATACACAGTACGCACTTTTTACACATCACACATTTTTACATACACTACACACATTTCACAAATTTCACACTATACACAAATTACACACATTTCACACACAATACACACTCCACACATATTTTACACATTATGCATGCATTTTACACACTACACACATTTCACACACTATACACAAACTACACACATTTTACATATTTCACACACTATACACACACTACACACATTTCATATATTTCACACACTATACACACACTACAAACATTTCACCGCACTATACGCACTTTTTGCACATCACACACATTTTGCACACAATACACACATTTTACACACAGTACGCACTTTTTACACATCACACACATTTATACACACACTACACACATTTTACAAATTATACGCACTTTTTACACATCATGCACATTTTTCACACACTACACATATTTCACACATTGTACACAAATTACACACTTTTCACACACTATACACACAATACATACTTTTTACACACTATACGCACTTTTAACATATTGCTACACATTTTTACACACACTACACACATTTCACACACTATACACAAACTTCAAACATTTTACGCACAACACATATTTCACAGAGTATACACACATTACTCACATTTTAAGGAAATCATTTAGCGAATGACATTGTAGATTATCTTTTTAACATAGCAATATATCTAGTTAGGAGTTTCTATGCTTTCCTCGATTCCCCTTTCACGAATGATCTACCAAAGCTCCTCTGATTAAGCCAAACTAGTGTGGTAAACTAAAAACAATTGCAAAAGATATACAGAAACAGATAACCGTGTAGTGTGTGAAGTGCAAATGTCTACATTAACTATAACAAAAATTAAATAGAATTTTCCAACATTTTCTCCTCAATCAATTCTTTCCCCTATCACAGAAACAAACAAATTCGCATTTTTTATGCATTCTCTATCTAATAAATTACCAATTCCAATATAATTTATTTTCAAGATTTTCTCCTGAAACAGATACTTCACAGCCACACATGAGCCAAATACAACGGAATTAAGACAAGCTTTGATCAGATACGATGTAATTCAATACTTACCAACAAATGAGGTCTCATATTGAATGTCAATTATTGCTCCATCCAAACAACAGATCATCTGCTCATCAAAAAATAATAATTGTCATAAGCCAATCATTCTTTTCAACTTATTGTTAAAGCAAATATCACAGTACATATAACTGAAGGTGAGGAAATGAGGGTTTTTGGCTAAGTTTATAAGTTACTCAAAACATCTCATAAGATGTTTGAGAGCTTACAAGCTCTAATAATGATTTTGACAAAATAAAATATTAGACAACTTACAAGATATAAAATTAAGCTCTAAAAGCTTATAAACTTAAATAAATAAATAAAAAAAAATTGCTCTAGTTCATCATATTTTTTAAAATGTTTCATAAGGTACATCTCACACATAAGGACACACATTTCAAAACCTACACACATTTCACACACTATACACACATTTTTTATACACTATATACACATTTCACTCATTATAAACATACTACACACATTTAACACATTTAACCAACTGTTCACACATTATACACACTATACACATTTCACACACTATACACATTTCAAACACTATAAACAGACTACACACATTTCACTGCACTACACACACAAAACACACATTTTACAAACTATACGCACTTTTTACACATCACACACATTTTGCACACACTACACATAGATCACACATTTCACACATTATACACAAATACACACATTTTACACACAGTACGCACTTTACACACATCACACACATTTCACAAATTTCACACACTATACACAAATTACACACATTTCACACACTATACACACCACGCATATTTTACACACTATACATACATTTTACATACTACACAAGATTTCACACACTTTACACACACTACACACATTTCATACATTTCACACACTATAAACAGACTATACACATTTCACCGCATTGTACACACACCACACACATTTTACAAGCTATACGCACTTTTTACACATCACACACATTTCACATACTTCACTCACAATACACACATTTTACGCACAGTACGCACTTTTTACACATCACTCACATTTTTACACACACTACACACATTTAACACATTTCACACATTATACACAAATTACACTCATTTCACACACTATACACACACCACACATATTTTACACATTATACATACATATTACACACTACACACATTTAACAACTATACACACACTACAGACACACTACCACATTTTACACATTTCACACATTATATACACACTTCACATACACTGCACACATTTTACACATTTCACACACTATACACACACTACAAACATTTCATAAATTTCACATTATACACACACAACACACATTTTACAAACTATACGCATTTTTTACACATCGCACACATTTTGCACACACTATACACACTACACACTACACACATTTCACACAATTTACACACAATACACACATTTTACACACAGTACGAACTTTTTAAACATCACACACATTTTTAAACACACTACACACATTTCACACATTTCACACACTACACACATTTAACACATTTCACACACTATACACACACCACACATATTTTACACATTATACATACAGTTTACCCACTACACACATTTCACACACCATACACACACAACATACATTTTAATCACTACACACACTACACACATTTCACACTACACATACACTACACACACATTTCACACACACTATGCACACATTACAAATATTTTACACACTAAACACATTTTACACATTATACACCCATTTCACATATCACACACATTTTGAATACTAAACACAAATTTTACACATTTCACACACTACACACATTTTACACATTTCACACACTATACACTCACTACACACATTTCACACATTATACACTTACTACACACATTTCACACACTATACACACACAACACACATTTTAGACATTATACGCACTTTTTACACATCACACACATTTTAACACACAATTGACACATTTCACACATTTAACACACTATACATAAACGTCACACATTTCAAACAAGACACATTTTACACATTATACACACACTACACACATTTCACACACTGTGCATACACTACACACTTCACACACACTACACACACTATACAGACACTACACGCATTTCACACACTATACACACATCTCACATATTATAATACACACACTACACACATTTCACACACTGTACACATACTACACACGTTTCACACACTTCACAAACTATACACAAACTACACACACACTACATACATTTTACAAATTGTACACATATTTTACACATTATACACACACCACACACATTTCACACACTACACACATTTTACAAACTAGACGCACTTTTTACACATCACGCACATTTTTTACACACTACACACATTTCACACACTATACACAAACTTCACACATTTTATAAACTATTCACACATTTTGCGCACAATACATATTTCACAGACTATACACACGTTACTCACATTTTAAAGAAATCATTTAGCGAATGACATTGTAGATTATCTTTTTAACATAGCAATATATCTAGTTAGGAGTTTCTATGCTTTCCCCGATTTCTCTTTCACGAATGATCTACCAAAGCTCCCATGATTAAGGTCAAACTAGTGTGGTAAACTTAAAGCAATTGCAAAAGATATACAAAAATAGATAGTCGGGTAGTGTGTGAAGTGCAAATGTCTACATTAACTATAACAAAAATTAAATAGAATTTTCTAACATTTTCTCCTCAATCAATTCTTTCCCCTAAAGCAGAAACAAACAAATTCGCATTTTTTATGCATTCTCTATCTAATACATCACGAATTCCAATATAATTTATTTTCAAGATTTTCTCCTGAAACAGATACTTCACTGCCATACATGAGCCAAATACAACGGAATTAAGACAAGCTTTGATTGGATACGATGTAATTCAATACTTACCAACAAATGAGGTCTCATATTGAATGTAAATTCTTGCTCCATCCAAACAGCAGATTATCTGCTCATTCAAAAATAATAATTATCAGAAGCCAAACATTCTTTTCAACTTATTGTTAAAGCATATCACAGTACATATAACTGAAGGTGATGCAATGAGGGTGTTTGGCTAAGTTTATAAGTTTCTCAAAATATCTTATAAGATGTTTGAGAGTTTATAAGCTCTAGTAATGTTTTTGACAAAATAAAATGTTAGACAACTTATAAGATATAAAATTAAGCTTTAAAAGCTTATAAACTTACCAAAAAAAAAAGTTACTCTAGTTCATCTTATTTTTTATGGAAAATTGGTATAAATGCCCAGTATGTTTTCATTATTTAGAAACTATGACACTAAGTATACCACTTTTTAAAAATGTCTTCTAACAAAAAATTGGTGAAAATGCCCTGTGACCGGCTATAGGCTGTTAACCAGCCGGTCGCCTGTGAGCTGTCTTTTTACTTTCCGGAAAATTTGTATAAACGGCCAGTATATTTCCCTTATTTAAAAACTAGGACATTAAATATACCACTTTTTAAAAATACCTTCTAAATTACAAAAAAAATGGTGAAAATGCTCCGTGTCCGTCTGTGGACTGTGACACAACTGTTCATTAATGAGGTGAAGCTCTTTTTCTGACGTGACATTAATTTTTCGTTTATTTTTATTTTTTATGTTGACACATTTGTTAGCTTGGAAAAAAAATATGTTGTCGACTTTGGCGGTGGTGAATTCGACGGGGAGGAGGCGAATAGGCGAAGAATTGAGTGATTAGTCAAGTTCCGATCAGTTAATGAATGGGTGGGCTGGGCGAAGTATTGTTGGCTTCTTCTTCGTCTTCCATGTTAGTGTCTTTGTAAGATTTCATGACATCCATATATATTAAGGTTTAGTATATTGTAATTAGGGAAGAAGAATTGCACAATTTAGTTTTTAATATTTTTAAGTAATAATCTAAAATTTATTTATTAATATTTCATATAATTATCCTTATTCATAATTAAAAATAAAATAATAATAACGTGAGAAAAGTAAAAAAGAAATTTGAAAATATTAATGAATTTTAGAAATTTTAAAAAAAAATCATAATTTTTTTATTTTTTATTTTTAAATAAATTTTAGAATTTTTTAAAAAAGATCAGAAATAAATTTTTTAATTTTGAATTTTAAATCAATTTTATAAATTTTTTATTTTTGAATTTAAGTTGAATTTTATGATTTTTGAAATAAATATCAGAAATAAATTTTTAAATCTTTGAATTTTATAATTTTTAAATCATTTTCACAAATAATTTTTTTATTTTTTTAAAGTTTAAACAATTTTCTGGGGATTATAATTTTTTATAAATTCAAACTAATATTTTTATTTTATTTTTCCACCAAACAAATAAGTCAACAGAAAAAATAAAATAAAATAACGAAAAATTAATGTCACGTCAGAAAAAGAGCCTCACCCCATTAATGACCGGTTGTGTCATAGTCTATAGACGTTCACGGGGCATTTTCACCATTTTTGATAAATTATAAGATATTTTTAAAAAGTAGTATACTTAATATCCTAGTTTTTAAATAAGGAAAACATACTGACCATTTATACAAATATTCCGAAAGTAAAAAGACAGCTCACAGGTGACCGGCTGGTTAACAGCCTATATCTGGTCACAAGGCATTTTCACCAAATTTTCGTAAGTTATAAGGTACTTTTAAAAAATGGTATACTTAGTGTCATAGTTTCTAAATAGTGAAAATATATTGGGCATTTATACCAATTTTCCCTATTTTTTAAAATGTTTTATAAGTTACACTTCACACATAACACGGTACACACAATTCAAAAACTAGACACATTTCCCACACTATACACACATTTTTTACACACTATATACACATTTTACAAATTAAACACATTTTACAAACTATACACACACTGCACATATTTCACACACTTCACACACTATATACACATTTCACTCACTATATACATACTACACAAATTTAACACATTTAACAAACTGTACACACACATTATACACACACTTCACACACACAATACACACATTTTATACATTATACAGACTACACGCATTTCATGCATTATACACACATCACACACATTTTACACATAATGCACACACTACACACATTTAACACATTTAACAAACTATACACACGTTTCACACACTTCACACACTATACACAAACTACACACACACAACATACATTTTACACATTGTACACACACTTTACACATTTTACACATTATACACATATTTCACACATTATACACAAACTACACACACACAACATACATTTTACACATTGTACACACACTTCACACACTATACACAAACTACACACACAACATACATTTTACACATTGTACACACACTTCACACACTATACACAAACTACACACACACAACATACATTTTACACATTGTACACATTGTACACATATTTCACACATTATACACACACTACACACACTACACACATTCTACACATCCATTACACACATTTTACACACTATATACTTTTCACACACACTACACACATTATACACACTATACACACACTACACACATTTTACACACTATACGTACACTACACAAATTTCACACACATTTCACACACTATATACACTACACACAATTTATACACTGTACACACATTTTGCGGACTATACACATTTAACAAACTATACACACACTATACATATTTTACAGAAGTCATTTAGCGAAAGACATTGTAGATTACCTTTTTTACATAGCAAAACATCCAGTTAAGAGTTTCTATGCATCCCCCGTTCCTCTTTTACAAATAATGTACCAAAGCTCCCATGATTCAGGCCAAACTAGTTTGTTAAACAAAAACAATGGCAAAAGATATACAAAAATAGATAGCGGTATAGTGTGTGAAATGTGTCTCTACATCACGTCAAATGTCTACCTTAACTATAACAGAAATTAAAGAGAATTTTCTAGCTTTTTCTCCCCAAACAATTCTTTCTCCTAAAACAGAAACAAACCCACTCACATTTTTTTGATGCATTCTCTATCTAATACATCATCAATTTCAATATAAATCATTTTCAACATTATCTCCTGAAACAAATACTTCACAGTCACACATGAACCAAATACAACAGAATTAGACAAGTTTTAATTGGGTACAATATAATTCAGTACTTACCAGCAAATGAGGTCTCATATTGAATGTCAATCCTCGCTCCATCCAAACAACATAGCATCTGATCATCCAAAAATATTAATTGTCAGAAGCCAATCATTATTTTCAACTTATTGTTAAAGTAACTATCACAATACATATAACTAAAGGTGATGCTATGAGGATGTTTAGCTAAGTGGTTCGAGTATAAATTACATTCCTCGGTCTCCATTTGTTTTTAATGTAGTCTCGTACACTCAGCCAAAGTGGTTCGAGTATAAATTGCACAAACATAGGCCTAGCCTTTGCCATATTGCTTAACTCTTTCTTGCCGACAATCATCTTAGTTTTGGGATTGAAGTACCGAGGGCCCCAGAAGGCCCTTTCCAATGTAGCCGAGCTTGCACCAAACTTAAAAGCATACATCTTTGCGAAATCAGATATCCCAAATCCCCAACCATCAAGGGGACATGCGAAAATAACATTTCCTTTCTGAGGCTGAAAGGTATCCTCCTCGTCAACCTCTACAAATTCATAATTCTCGTCAATTGCATCACCAGATGGAGCAACCGAAAGCATGGAATCCACATCAGATAAGTACTTTTCAGACTTATAAGCACTCACTATCCCATTAATCTCATGGATAATCCTCAATAATCTAGTATAAGCTTCCATGGGACTCAATCGTAACTCGCATATCAGTTGATCAACCTTATTCAGGATTAAACATGGCATCAAAGCTTGACGCAATACAACATGGGTCTGAATATGAACACCCTCCACAGCATCCACTAACACCAATGCACCATCACTTAACCTAGCTGCAGTAGATACCTCACTACAGAAATCCATGTGGCCTGGTGAGTCTATTAAATTAACGGAATACTCTTTGAATTGCAGAGCAATGGACGAGCTCTTCATAGTGATAGCACGCCGTTGTTCCTCATCCAAGTAATCCATGAATCTAAGTTTACAGCTTGTTTCGGATGAAGCACTCCCCCACCATAAGAAGCAATTAAATGGTCCGCAAGAGTGGTCTTCCCGTGATCAACATGTGCAAGGATGCAAATATTCCGAACTAGCTTACGATCACTGGTCTCATCAATATTTGATGAATCATCTTTCTCGAGAAGAAACTGAAACAGAAAGAGGGCAGGATACATTAAACAACAATCAATTTTTATTTTTATTTTTATGAGATGATCACAAAGAAACAAACACTATTCAGCTACTGTTTCCATCAAACACGCAGCATATTATGACTCAGCAATTCTTCCTAGCCTCCAACTTAGATATACTTAAAGTAATTCTAACATCCAGATTGATCATATATAGTTAATACAAAAGAATTCAATCAAAGACAAGAATTTAACTATTGAATTCAGAAATTTTAAATCAACTAATCCGAACGAACACATTGTGAAACAAAGATATGGTTTCTGATCAAATTAAAAAGACTTTCATAATACTTAATAATTCCAACCTCTGATATTTACCTGTTTCTTTTGTATCTGAGCTGCATCAATTTCTTGGAACTTAGATGTTACTTCTATGGTTAGAGCCTTCAATACCTTCTCACTTATTTCAGCCATTTATTCTGTATGTCCCGACTATATTCTGACTGCTTAAAGTTTTCCGAACTGAATATGGTCTGCTCTTTCAGACTGATGTCTCTTCACCTCGGGGTTTAACTTAATAATCTGAAAAAGCAATAATTATTAAGAACAATTAGAACAAGTATAACATATAGTTTTATTGCAAATTTCAGATCATAAATATGACCCTGATGTTTGTTTGTAGGTGCAAACATAACCCTAACCTAATTTTTGGCGCAAATAACACAAAATTACACTTTACTGAAGCTTTGACACCTCACATTAAGAGGGCAGCTACAGGAAAATGTTCCCTCAATTCTACAAACTAATAAATTCTGGTCCAATTTTCTTTAGTACTTGTCATCTTTAAATTCTCCTAATATGAACTAATACAACAGGGGTGTTAGTTAGACAAAAGACAGTTTTCTTATAGGATAGATAGAGAGGCATCAATTTCTCAGAAAACTAAACTAGAAGGAGTAATAAACATAACATCAGTTTGGCATTTTGCCGAACACTAGAAGGGCATGACTCGTTTTCACTATTCCATTCCATTTATCCATTCATTAAGCCACGGAATCATTCTCAAATTTTTGAAAACAAGCAATAGCAGTATTCCACTAACACTAAAGTAAAGCAATCTAGTTCTGGAGGAAGAAGTTTTTGTTTTTATTTTTTGGTGACCGACATCATGAATTCAAGCAAAAAAAGAGAACATAAGTGATCTAATCTGCAGATGGATAGATTTACAGGAAGATTTAGAAACAATCCTCCCTGATGAATTCTTGCACCAGCTTCATATGGTTGAAATGATTTCTTGCAATAATCAAAAGAGGGAAGAGGGTTTGGGGGTCGCGCCTCTTTCTTCTTCCTGTGCCCCCTCTCTTTTCTTTAATCTGTAATGTTTTGATAAAGTTTTCATCATCATAATAATAATAAATAAAAAAGCCATTATACAAGTTTTATGAGCAGCAACGTATTATTATTATATTAATATTAATAGAACAAAACAAAAAATTATTTCTTGGACAACTAGATGTTCTGTAAATAAAGTTATTTTATTTACATGATAAACTTAAATTGAATAAATTTAGCAATCCAATTATTTAGATAAAAACATTAATCATACTTAATATAAAAATAAAACTCTCTCAAAATAGCAATTTTAGAGTTTTCCTGTCCAAAATCCATTACCAATTATGAAAATCACAATTTTTAGTATTTAAGATTTGATCACAATATAAAACACGATTATGCCAATAATTAACTTTCCATACATTGACCGAAAATAAATTTACCCTATAATCAGCTTAATTTGTCAAAGGTTGTAAAATAAGCACGCAAACGTTCAAAAAAAATTCAAATCCTATTTGACAGAATTGTTGTATATCTAATCAACATTAATCAAGCCTTTAAATTAGCCAATTTAACAAATATTCTTTATACTTGAAAAATATATCTGTAAAACTAAAAAAAAAAAAAAAAAAGAAATCAATTTGCAATAGCTATATCTAAGTATACGTAGATGTAAAACATGTCTAAGAATATCCATAAATTGGCAAAAATACCACGAAATTTTTTGTGGAGGTTTTTCTAAATTTACTAACTTCTTAGACGTGCGTCTGTCTAAATAACTCTGGATGGAGATTATATTATACTCCCTCAGTTTCAAAATAAGTGTATTTCTTGACAAAATGAAAAAAAAAAAATCAAAATAAGTTTCGCTTAAGCATGAAAAACCACAATTCCTCCAATTTTATCATAAAAAACCTACTTAATTTATTGATTATTTTCTTATTCCACAAAATATATCCAATAAAATGGATTCTATATGTAAATATTTACCTTTATATATATCCTTGATTTAAAAAAAAAAATATTAAAAAGACACTTATTTTAAAACGGATGGAGTATATAAGAAGTGACTGAAAAATAAGGAATTACCGTGTTCCAAGTCCATAGTTTGGTTGGTGCATCGTTGATTGAGATGGTAGTGCCTCTGTAATTAACATAAATGGTCATGTTCATTTATTCTCAATCAATATATTGACAAATCTTCTCATAAAATCAATTCTCTTATTAATCTCTAATTTATACAATTTAGACTCATCAAATATATTGAGATCTGACCCACTCAATCATCAGCACGACTTATATGCAAGGATGCTAGAGATATTCATACATTAAAAAATAGAATATTTTATGAATTACTCAAATTTATATATTTTTAATAATTTTAATTACACTTTTTTTTCATTAATACATAATTTTTCATATCTTATTATTATTATATTTTATTATATTAAAATTATATAAATACATAAAAAAAATTATTTATTTATTCATTTACATTTACAAATCGTGCATCGCACGGGAATACTACTAGTATTGTGAAACAAGAACATAAGATTTACCTGGTTGCACAATTTATCTGTGTCGAGAAATTTTTATTAATAAGATATATATATTGTACAAAAATTATGCTAGTCAATGTATCTATTTATAACCATAAATTTGAGATGCAAGTAATGCTAATTAGTATAAGAAACATCATGAAAAATTCTAATTAAATTGGAAATATTTTAATTCAAACACTTGATGTCCAAGGCAATATCTGGATCCTAAATCAAATAATTCTGGTGACTATTTTAAACCATAATTCAATAATCACATTGTTAAAAGTTTATTTGATAAAGGGTATGTTTTACTTATTTTCATATAAGTATTAAAAATCAATATAAATAAATAGTTAAATCCACAATTAAAAAAATCATTACGTTTCTAATTACTTTCATTCATAGGCTACTAAATTACTCATCTTAAATGGGCAAAGAACGTAATAAACAATTCAAAATAAGGACCAAAAATAGAGGTAGCAACTCGGGCAATTCGATTCGATCGGTCAGTTTGTCGGGCCAATGTTATATGTTGAGTCGTTTCGTCCCACTCCAACCTATCCCTCTATAATATACTAATATTATTGGGTCGGTATCCGGTCCGTTGGGATTTGGCTCATCGAGTCGGGTCAAATAGTATTCCGAGCCAAGATTTTTATGGCTCAATCAATATCAAATCTAACTTGGGCCAACATCGAGCTCCAACCCAGTGCATAAGACTTCATGTTTAGTAATATAATTTTTATTATTTTATTTATAAATCACTTTAATTTTTAGCTAAGTCCATCTCGTTTAATTTTATTTTTTCATGCTCTAATCTCCAATAGAAAGTTGCAACTTTATTAAACTCTAACAACTATTCAACGTATATAATTTTTTATGTTTCAGTCCACTCCAATATTAAATTCTGTAGCCGCCTCTAAACTCAGCCCATCTAGATATTAGGCCGGACTGAATAGGCCACCTCTAAACACAAGTATATCAATATGTTTCTGCTATCGTTTCAAAATTATTATTAGTTCTCCGCTCGTGCGATGCACGGACAAGAATTTTTATAAAAATATAAAATTAAAGGGTAAATAAAGTTTGAGCATTGATGTTGTAATGTATACTGTGTATTTTATATGCATTAGTGATATACTATGCATAAATAAAATGCAACAATTAAAAGAAAAAAACTTCCAATAAACAATGAAAAGTATATATTACATACTTATAAAGTATGGTATACTTGATAAAGTTACGGATTACAAATTTATGAAACTTCCTAATACACAACATTAACAGTTGTATTGATATTATTAGTATTACTCCCGTGCGATGTACGGAAGTCTTCTAGTAGAATAATATTTTAACTAAATTCAATATATTACTTTATTATTTAAAAATGTAAATATTGTATACTTGATAAAATAAATATTTTAAAATTTTGAATCATATTATAGTAAAATTTTAAATAGTGTAAATATTTGTTTCTCCCGTAAATTTTTTGAATTAAATATATACTTGTTATTTATGAATAAAAAATATTGTTATTGATACAACTAAAATAAATATTAAATATAACAAATAAAAATGCTTACTTTTTTTTTTTTTTTCTAAAAACTCAAACATAACTTATCATTTTTAACCTATGTGAATAGCCACAAATAGTCCAATTAATTAAATCTGTTGGAAAAAAATAAAAATAATAATGACACACAACTTATTATAAAAAAAGGATAAGATAGTGATAAAGTACATTGATAATTTATAAGAAAATAAGATTTTTCTTTCTGAATAATCTTATATTTTTATTGTTAAAATTTGTCAATTAATTTATTTTTATATAATCTCATTCACTATATACATAGTCTAATCCACAAAAGACTTAAAATATAATTCAACTTAAAGAAGGTGAAATGATTATTAATTTGTTATATTATATGCAAAACAGATTAAAAAAATAACAAAAAAATAACTTGTTGGCACTTTAAAAAATAGAAAGAAGTTGTTGACAAAGAAACAAAGTGATAGAATGTTGATACTATAACACCTTATCTTTAGGGACACATGCATAAATAAAATCCTTGAAAATGTTTGATTTGCAATTGAATAAACTATGATTTCTTTTTACATATTTGACTCCATTTATTTTATTATACACACACAAATTTATATCTATATTAGTATAGATATAGATTAATTTATAGAATAAAAGGTAACACAATAAATAAATAAATTAAATTATTTAAAAAATAAAATAAAATATATTTTTAACAGAATTGTTTAACTTATTTGTATTTGCAGCCTAAATATGACACCAGTAAACATCCACAATAAGTACTCAAAATTAGAGATCATAAAAAGATGATTAATTTCATATATAATATGCAAAAAATGTTTAAGATAAAAAAAAAATTATTTGTACTTAAAAATGGGAAAAATGAATTTTCTTAGAAAGAAGGGCAAAAGGAAAAAAATGAACAAACAAAAAAAAAAAGTTGACACTTGCACAAATAACCATAAATAACATAAAATATTTTTGGTGGAAAAATGCAATTTTTAATTTTAACTCACTTATATTTCTCCGGTCTGAAAAATGTGCCGCTTTAGAGAAAATGAATTTGTTAAAAAAATTGTCATTTAGCAACTAAAGAAAGAAAAGCACAATTCTTCAAATCTTACCATAAACAACCTATTTAATTTACTTGACTATATTTTCTTAAATCCACAAAGCATATAAATAGATTGTGTTGGGATATAGTTATCCATTTCACTCATCCTTAGTTTTTCAAAAAAAATCTAAAGCGACACTTTTTTTTGGGGTCGAAGGGAGTAGCGCTTATATACTTCTAAATAATTTCCAAGTTATAACTATAAATAATTACTTGTTTCTTTTTAAAAATCAAATTATCATTTGGAACTTGTAACATCTCACTTGGTGATACACTCATATACTTCTTATTTTGAGTAAATCCTAGCATTAACAAAATAAAATCCAAAAGTAGATTGATTATTTAAAGGATGTGAATTTTTCAGATATTTGAATATTTTCAAGTTTTATTTGGTATGGTAATTTATTCAAATAAATTATATGTTTTTGTTATAAAATGGATTAATGCGATCAAAATTACTTAGGTTGCAAAGAGTAAAAAAAGATACAGTTGTAGTTAGTTCGTGTGACAAAGTATTTTTAAGGTTGCAAAGTTTAAAAATATATAGTTGAGGTTGGTATACATAAAAGAAAAGATTGAAAGTGTAACAAATATCATAATTTAAGTTGCAAAGTGTAAACTTATTTAATAAAATAATTGTAACAAAGTACATTATATAAAATATGAAGAAGTAACAAAAAATAATCTCAATAATGTATATGATATTTAAACATATATATGCATAAAGTTGTCATACTTCTCAATGTTGTCAAAATCTCGAGTTAACTCTTACGATTCTACGTGTTTACGAGTTATTTCTCCCTAAACGAGTTAACTCGTGATAAAATTGAGATCTAATGAAATCGGAGTAAACTCTCGAGTTTGCTCATGCGATTTTACGAGTTTACAATTTTACGATTTTGTATTCGAGTTTAAGAATTTTTATAACATATTACCTTTTATTCTATTTTACCAATTAAAAAAACATACAATACGAATTGTAAAATTTATACCAACTTAAAATTGAGATTTTAAGACTTCTATAACAAATTATATACAAAGAGAGCCAATTTTGCTGAAATCTTTTTTTTTCTTTTTCCTAACAATCAAGTTCTAAATTAAAATATAAGCTTCATTTATTTATTATTTTTTTTTTTTTTATGTAGTACTTAACTTCACTAAGGTTATTTTCTAGTTTTATCTTAAAATTAAAGTATTCATAATTATAATTTAGGAATGTCATACTAAATGTATATATGAACCATGATGTCTAAAACATTTCTTCATATTATATATTTTTTCTAAAACATTTCTTCATATTATATATTTTTTTTCTCTTTGATGAATTGTGTAAATAATATATGTATTTTTTATATGCGATATCTATTTAGAACTTGTTGTAATTAAAAAAAAATATATATAATATATATATAATATATATATGTGGTAATTTTGTGTAGGTAGTAGAATCTTACGATTTTACGATTCGATTTCACGATCCGATTTTACAGACACTCCACCGATTTTACTTAAAATTGCGAGTTTGACAACCTTGATACTTCTTATTGTAATATATGTAATGATTTAATAAATGATTTGTAAAAATTAAACATTAATTTTTGCCTTCAATTTAATAAAATAGGAGTTTCACTATTTAAACAATTATTTTATCTCGGGTATAACATAAGTAAAAAAATTAAAAATTAATATCAAATAAAATAAATTAATTCATTGTACTATAGAAAAATCTTAACTTATATTCTTTATCAGATGATTATTTTATTACGTTCTAGTTGCAGCATAGAACCAACGGGATAAGTCCAATTCACAATAAACAATCAAATATAACCACAATTATAACCAATAAAAAAATAATTTTCAAATCAAATATATCATTATGATATATGTGATATGTATGTCAAACTGAACACCGTGAAAAGACGAATAATTTGATATATTATACATAAAAAATAGATTAGAAATAAAAAAGTTATTTGCATTTTATAAAATTGAAAGAAGATTATGAACTTACCAAAATTAACATGAACTTACCAAATTATTTTTAAAATTTTAGGCGAAAAGTTACAATGACATATGTCCTCCCTTCTGCTTTTATATATATATAGATATAGATTGCGCAAGTATAACTAATGAAACTTCACGGACGTCATGGTAAAGTGAAGATCCAATATCTAGAGACATAATATTAAAAATTAGAGACATTTAAGTACCTTAAAAATGTAAAAAACATGGCATGTAATATGAAATTCTTCAACAAATACAGACACACATATATACAATACTACAAATATACGTCCAATTAGACTTATACATATATTATCATATTATATACGTAACTATAAACAACATATATAGTACACAATATAAAATTGTGTTGTACACTTATGGGGTGTTTACAATTATTTTTACTTTTGAAAATTGATTAAAATTAGAGATTCTATAAAAATCACTTATGTAAAAAGTAGGTAGTGTTTGAAAAGAAAAAGTGATTTCCAATAAAAGTAGAAGTTGGAGTGTTTGCTATAAAATCACTTATGTCTTTTAAAAAATATCATATTATTTACAGAATTGTCATTGAGTAGAGAAAAATATTAAATTTATACTTTTAACTTTTACATTGGAAGCACTTCTTTTAAAGTATAAGTTAATTTTGCAAACACTACAAAATAGCTTTCCCCAAGTTATAAGTTGAAAATCACTTAAAAAAACAAATGCAAACACCACCTTTAGATTGATGTTGGTGGGCATTTTTATCCATTAGCCCTGGTAGTTTTTTAATCTCCCACTATCATGTCTCAATTTTGGAGTGTTTTCCATTGCTTAACTTTTATAGAAGTAATTAAAAGTAGAGATTGTGGTGAAATTGCTTAAAATCAAAAGTAGGTAGTGTTTGAGATTAAAAGTGATTTTAGTCAAACTACTTAGTATTATTTATTTTGATATTTCGTAATATATTTCTCATACAATATACTAATATAAAAATACCTTAAATTTCAACAAATTTTCATTTGACCTATTTTTCCCCTTATAAATATAATATTAAAGGGTATTACTGTATATTTCATAGTCTTTTTTAATGTCTATTTTATCTTTACTTAATATAAACTATTGTAAAAAAAGAAAAGGCGATTGATTAGGTCATCATAAATTCTCAGTAGGAACTATTAAGTCTTCGAGTTATCTCTTAGACTTTACAATAGTTTTACGAACACCTATTTAGTTTTTTGTGGAGTTTTCTCTTTTACAGGTGAGTATTGATGGAGGCTTCTCAGAAGAGGATATTGAAACTTGTGTTTTGGAGTACTTAGGACAATTGAAGAAATGAGAAGTTCTGCGAGAACACTAAAGTACAAGCCAAGGATATTTCGACCATATTTTGACATTAGAGGAAATAGTCAATCAAAAGTCAATGATACCCTTGCGAAGGTCCAAAATAACTTTTTCCAAGTTATAAACTGAAAAACACTTAAGAAAATCAATTGCAAACACTCCCTTTATAAGGACGAACCGGCCCAACTTTTAATTAGGATAATTTTTTTTTTTTCTAACATAAGGATGGCCTTTAAGGCCCACCAGATCTCCAAAGTATTTTAATTTATTACCATGTTTTGATTTTGAGAGAGACCCAATAATATGGCGGCAGATGTTTCTAGAGGAATGTGAAGAGTTGCACATTTCTTTGATCCGAAAATCCTTTGTAACAGCTAATTATATATATTTAGAATGATCCCCTCTTCTTCTCTCACATAATCGCCCTCTCTCTCTCTAGTTTTATGTCGGCGAACAACCTTCGACATTCTTCTGAAATCTTCTCTTTCTCTCCGCAGATACAGTAACTCCAATCTCTCTCTCTACAGATACGTTAACTCAAGTTTCTCTATCTCTCTTTTGCTCTCTGTAGGTTTCTCTTTCAGTAGAGGTAATCTCTGCAGTCCATCTCTCTCTTTCTCTCTCGAGGATTCTCTTTAGTAGAGGTAATCTATGTGCAGATCTGGATATTGCTCAGATGTTGCATATGTTATTGAGTTTTCGATCTGAGTTTTTAAATATAATTCTTTTTGTCACCTAAAATTCCTACAAATTGCAATCCAGTGGTATAACACTCAAAACGGAACAATAAAATAGGAAAAGAAATACCATGATACAAACGCAGGGCTGAATCCATCAGACCCCTCGAACTTTATGTTATTGATAATATTGTCAAATAAGCTAGGTTTTACAAGAAGACCTCACTCTTCTCTACCTAACCTATTGTATCACCAATGACGCTCGGTGACCCGTCGACTTCTTCGACACTGACACGACACACCACCGAATGTCGAACGAACTCTCCTGAGCCCGCCTTAAAGTAGCTTCTCCCGAAGATACTTCTACTTGACACATAAGACTGATCAACTATTACAACTCGCAAGTTATGTTATAACACGCTGAACATTAACTCCCGACTCTATAATAATAAGACAACTTGAATGTTTGATACAGATTTGAATCTCCAAAATATGTTCACGTATTCGATACTTTTCTGGTATGAGGAGAATCCGTATATATATTCTTTAATATAGATGAGATCAACTCCTTCTCCAAGTAACAACATATCTTCTTTCCATATCTTCTTGATATTTTCCAACAACCAAATCTCCATATTTTCTGCACTAAAAAATGAAAAATAAATAACAATATATTTTTGACAATAAGTCCAAAATTAATATCTTTTACAATCTTCCCCTTTTTTGAGTATTTTTGTCAAAAACAACTTTAAAAAAGATCATGGCAGAAATAATGTTGAAATAATCAAGAAGAACTTCCCTTAAAGATGGCACTCCCCCGCAACTGCAAAAGTACGTCAAACACAAGAGCCAATAAGCAATATATCCAAAAGTAAGTAAAATCTATCCTGAATAATCATACTAAATCAATCAAGAAGATAGGCTCTCCCTGCATAAATGCTTGTCTAACACAAATCTCCCCCTGCACAGAAGCATAAAAACTCGAAACAACAAAAATAACATACCCTGAAGGATAAAAGGAAGAACCTTAGAATGATGTCTCGGAAGTAAATGTTTTAACATTTTCAGAATGATATCTCAGAAGTAAATGTTATAGTATTTTTGGACGAGCCATCTAGGTGGAATCCCACTTCTAGAATTCAGAACTAATCAACTCCCAATACTTCTCCCCCTTTTTTTGACATAAAATGCAAATCAGAACATGAAACAAAGACATGACGGAAGCAGTTCAAAAATAACATCAAACATGGAACAAATAATGGAACACAATTATGTGACCTGAATGACATTATTAGATGACAGAGACAAAGCTTTGTGCCGATCACGGGAGAGACTATACGCTTGCGCTTCCTCGATGTGGATTCAACATTAGCCATGGTGCGACCGTGCGAGATAGGCGGATGCTTATGATGACTAGGATTTATATGAGAGATATGAGATAGTGTAGCTAGTGTAATGATCCTCAATTTTTTGAAGGGAGTATGGGTTTAAGTCCAAAGCACTCTTTACTTTAGCCCACAAGATATTTTTCACCCGATCTATGGACTAGAATAATGGAATAAAACAATAAAAATTAAACACATGTCCACGATCTAATTTTACGGATTAAAAATAGGCACCATGGATATAAAAATGAGAATTTGCACACACCCATCAAGATATACAAAAGATGCTTAATGCAATAATATAAGTTGACTCGTGCAATAAGTGACCCACAATTCGTGGCAAGCAGAGCATTTGGTAAAGAATTAAATAAAATTCCACATCGAGGCATTACTGGCACAATTTTAGAAGACGGGCTAATAAAATATTAAAACAAAGGTTCCTTATTCCTCCGACTTCTTTTACCCTCTCGTGGAGTAACTCACAAATCCATAAGTCAAAACCGCACTAGAAAAACCCGGTGCGACGAGCTCTTGATTTCTTCTTATAACCCCTTGAAGAACAATTAATAAAGAAAGTGGTAAGGAATCAAACATCTTATCTTTGTGGTTGTGACTTTCACAGATCAATCACTTTCTGTGCTAGTAGCTCTTTTCTATCTTGCGATCGATAGCCGCTCTCAACATCATTTCATGACCGTAGCCCTTTCCGACAAGAGGGGAATGAGTGGGCCAGTCAGACAAAAAGGAATGTTAAGTTTTAAGTCAAACAACCCTTTAAACTTGCCTCTTCATATGTGGCGTATGCATGACATGAGGATCTATAAAAACAATGTCTAATATAGATCCTAGACGCGTGTTATAACATACGTTTTTTTTTGGAACATAAAGACCTATTGAATTTTTTAGTATGACAAATCACTGAAGTTCAGGGCCTTAAAATAAATATCCGCTAATTGATTTTTAGTTGGAACATGATTCATGATAGCGGTTCCTTCTTCTATTAGTTCCCAAAAATGACATTGTCTTATATCCATGTGCTTTATTCGAGAGTGTAAGACCGGACTTTTGGTAAAGATATTAACACTGGTATTGTCATGGAAAAGATTGGGAATACTTACATCAACACCATAGACTGACAACCTTTGATTCATCCTTACGGGTTGCGGGCAACAACTCCCAGTGGCTATACACGCTGCCTCTTTGTAGCTCTTATGTTCATGTTTCAACATGTAAAGAAGATTAGCAAATCTATCACTGGTTAACACACATTAATCCTCATCGTCATAATTAAACACTGGTCTTTGGTAAATTTAACATGCAAACCTTGATCACATAAATTACTAATGCTAATGAGATTAGTTTTCAACTAACAAAACAACACGTAATCTAGGGAATCTGCTTAAATTAAGTGTACCCTTCCCAAATACTCTACTTCTAACCCCATCACCAAAAGTAACAAATTCATTGACAATCGGTTCTATGTTAACTTAATATGAACTAATCCCAGTCATATGCCTAGATCACCCACTATCAAAGTATCAAGTCCACATAATAGCATCATTTAAAGAAAACATGGTATTAAAACAACCGTGAGTTTTGGGAACCTAAACTTGTCGTGGTTTTTATGGCTGTGAAGGTCTGAGATCTACCTTTTTTCGAGGTGTCCTTTGTCAATTACTTCCGTAGTTCCAACCTGTGCACGACAAAAGATAGTCAGCCTTCATTTTATAACAGTTAGGCGTCAATGATGACTTATAATACTACAATAGTGATAAATTGGGATGAATGGAGAGTTATTTCCAAACCCCTGCCTAGAATGTTGTAACATTCTATTGGGTTGAGTACCTTTTCTCCTTGCAGTCTTCTGGACATTTTTATTCTGTCCAGCAAATCGAGAGTATCTGGAAATATTTCCAAATTGTTCTGCAAATTTCTCATGCTCAACCTGTGTTATAAACATTATTATCCGACTGCACAAAAACAAACTGATCAGCGTTAGGTGACTCCCTTACATATCCAAGACCGGATACATCCCCATGATTCTTTCCTAGATTGATGAGTTTAGTTAGAGCAGCCTCACCAGAGTTTAATCGTTTGAAAACCTGCTTTGATTGTTCTAACTCTGAGTTCAGCCTTTCAATGGTTTTATTTTTTACCATCAAACAGTCCCTGCACATATCCAGATCATTCTTAATCTTTTGAAGTTCCTTCTGCAAGGACGTTATTTCTCTTTCTTTATCTGATAGTGTATGTTGTAACACTAACTCTTGCTTCTCGAATCTTTTCAGCAACACCAACTTCTCTTAAGTCAATCTCCTTGGTCATATTAGCTATAGTAGCGTCATTTTCTTCTGATGCGATTTTCAGTTTTTCCATCTCTGCTTGAGATTCTCGAAGTTGTCCTTCGAGTTTCTTTATCATCTTGCTTCCGCGAATGCACTCAACTGATAATTTTTTGTACATACTCTGTATTTATTTTATGGTTGGACCTGCCTCTTCATCAGACGTATCAGTTTCACAAAAACTTGATAATTCATGTTCTAATATACCTGACACTGTGTTTGAATTTGGATATTACATATGAACGTCGCCCAAAAGACAGACATATGAGGTGGTAAAGGCTGCAAGATTGCTTGAGTGATCATTTTCACCTTTAGATATCTTTTCTTCTTCGACTCATCACTCCACGTTTCTGAAAAAACTTATTAGACCTCTTTAGAAATGTAGCACATTCTTTCTGAACATGTCCCCAACCACTGCATTCTTTACAGCGTATTTTATCCATCTTTATACCTGCAGAACTTGAAGAAGAATTAATATTTGCAACATTATTATTTTTACCTAATTGAAACTTTTTCATCATATGCCCTCGAAGATCCACAGTGGCGCAGTTCTCCAAGATCAGTCGTATAAGGATACAGACCCGCTCTGTATCAATTAAAATTCCTACTACCTGCACTCCAGTGTTATAATACTCAAAACGGAACAATAAAACATGACAAGATATACCACGATATAAACGCGAGGTTGAATCCCTCAGACCCCTTGGACTTTATGTTATTGATAATATTGACAAATAGGCTATGTTTTACAAGAAAACCTCACTCTTCTTTACCTAACCTATTGTATCATCAATAACGCCCGGCGACTCCCGTCGACTTCTTCGACACTGACACGCCACACCACCGAAGGTTGGACGAACTCTTCCAAGCCCGCCTTGGAGTAGCTTCTCCCGAAGACACTTCTACTTGACACACTAAGACTGACAAAATGTTCATGTATTCGATACTTTTCTGATATGAGGATAATCCATATATATAATCGTCAATATGGATGAGATCAACTCCTTCTCCAAGTAACAACATATCTTCTTTCCATATCTTCTTAATATTGTCCAACAACCAAATCTCCATATTTTCTGCACTCAAAAATAAAAAATAAATAACAATATATTTTTTACAATAAGCCCAAAATTTATATCTTTTACATCACTGATAGTAGAAGACTTCGATGATTTTTGTTTATGTGGAATGGATTAAGAAATCTGGAGAAGAAACTTAGTTTTAGTTTTCAGCTAAGTAATAGTTGGAAATTATAATTTCGAACTCTTTCAGATTTTTTTTTTTTTTTAAATTTTTTATTGGTATTATTACACTGACTTTTTTGTGTTCTAAGCCTGTGTGATTTTTGAATTAAGAGTAATCTTTACTGTGCGTATTTTTTAGTCTGATAGTAATCTTGTAAAATCTAGTGTTCACCGTTTTGAAAATACTCCCAAGACATTTTTGTACTATAGAGTCTGGAAATCATTGTTTTCACTTTTCAGCCAATTGTTTGCTAACCTCCCAGACTTGGTGGAAATGATGCGCAGTGGCCTGTCAGAACCATAGTTAAATGTTTTTTGGATAGTTTAACTTTTTATTTGAAAAAGTAGCCAGCCTGTGTCAAGAGGATTAAGGTCACTGGCTGTAACTCACGGACGTCTTAATTATCGTGTAAACTGTTCGTGTAATTATCGTGTACATCATCATGTAACCAGTATAAATGATAAATATTTTTATCGTGTATGATATATAATTATCGTGTGCATATTTATTTATTTATCGTGTGGATATTTATTTATTCATCGTCTTTTCTGAGACATATTTCTCGTTTACATATTTGAATGTTTATCATGTAGTCCCTAACATTTTTATCGTGTACAGTTCACAGTTAACATCGTTTTTTACCGTTAGTTTAATTTCGTGTGAAAGACAACTTTTATTCGTGCCTCATCTCACTTTTTATCATTTTCACCCAAGCACATCCAAAATTTCTTCACCCTGCAATTCTCGTGCCCTACCTCGTTTTCACCCATTTCACTCAATCCATCCTCGTAAACTTGTGTTCGTACTCGTTTACTGAGAATTCATCATTTTTGGATCTTAAATGGTCGACGAAGATAGCCAGAATCCTTCTGAAATGGCGATGGGTGGGGACACAGACGGCGGCGCCACCACTCAATCCACCGACGAGGGCGTCGGTGGCATTTTTGAAGCTGTTGACGACGCCGCCGAAGCTCAATCGGCAGCGGATATGGGAGCCACCACCTCGGAGCCGGAGTTGAATCTAAGGCAAACGGCGGAACCCCCTTCTTCTTTCGTTCCTGTTTCGCGAGGAGGAGAGGTTAGTATTTTTCCAACCACATGAGATTTTTTTTTTTTTTTTTTTTTTTTTTGTGAAATTGGAGTTTTGGTTCAAATTTAGGTTTGTAAAGGATAATTAGACGAAAATTAGGGTCACAGGCTAAAATTTAGGTTTCTAAACGATAATTAGATGAGAATTAGGGTTTTGCTTAAAACTTAGGTTTATTGAACGATAATTTTGATAGTTACACGATAAATGTTACTGTAAACGATAAACGATAAATATTTCTGTAAACGATATAATTTATGTTTTTAGCCCTTCTCAATGGTACTGATCTTTAGTTACACGATAAATATGCATATTTTGTTACTGACACAATGTATCATTAAGTTGTTACACGATGTTTTATCTAAGTTGGGTGTTTTGTTTTTGTAAACGATGTAAATTTAAAATATTAATGTTAATGTTTTCACGTTGTTAATGTAGTTACACGAAATTGAAATAGGTAACCTACATGATGTATTTAGTAGCTTTTTGTATATCGTTTACATTACACGATAAATGTTGTTAAATATTTATGTTACACGATGTTCGACGGAGATATACTTACACGATGTTATATCGTTTGAACATACGTAGCTTTTTGTATATCGTTTACATGACACGATGTTATATGTAGCTATACTTACACGATGTTATATGTTATATTTACTTATCGTGTAGAAATGCTTAGAAAATTATTGTTTATCGTTTACATGATTAATAGCTATAATGGCCTTATCGTTTAAGATTCGTGTACAATGCAATATATATATATATATATATATATATATATATATATATATATATATATATATCAAGGTTTAAATTTGTGATTTAGGGTTACCTATTGTCAAATTTATAAACAATTGGATAACAAATTTATTAAAAATTGAATTGCAATATTGCTTATATTTAAATTTTTATATATTTAAATTTATTAACATATTTTTATTGTAATATATGAATATTGAAATTTTCAATATTATTGCAGTATTGTTATTTATATATTTGAAAAATATTTATGATATATTCGGAAAAAAAAAATTACCATTTTCAAATATTTAATAATTCATTTATTTAGATGAATGTGAAGATGAAATTGTAAAATTGAGAAAGTTCAATATTCAAATTTTAGAAAATTGTAAAATATAAAAAATTTGGAACATTCATATTTGTAAATATTTCATTATTCTAATATTTGTGAGTATTTCATTATTTGCAAATATTTGAACATTCATATTTGCAAATAATTCATTGTTTCAATATACTGTTTTTTGTAAAAATTTCATTCATATTTGTTAATATTTCATTCTAATGTTAAAATATTGATTTTTTTTAAAACAATTAAAAGATTTAAATGTTTTGTATTTTATTAAAATAAAAAATTGAATAAATTATAAAGAATATATTTAATTATTTGAATATCTAAATATTTGAATGTGAATTGTAATATTTAAAATTTTAAGCCCTTTAAATTAACCAAAATTTGAATATTTAAATATTTGAATGTCTGCTAGCTGTTTTGATATCATTTTTAATTATTTCATCATAAACGTTATGTAAACAGGATTTGTGGCCTTGGCGGAGATCCAATTTACGTCATCATAGGGCTAACATAAATGGGTATTTCAAATTCGATGTGTTGTGTGAGGTTCAGACGGAGCTAGGGTTGACTGGGGGAAATGCACTAGAGATTTTTGAGAGATGTTGCTTAGGGAAATTACTTAATATCCCGACCGACTCTATAATCCCTCAGACAGTTGTTCACAGTTTGCTAGTGTCTGAGGTGGAAAACCCCAATCATCCCGTATACGAGTTGTGGTACATAATTGGTGGACGTAACATCAGATTCTCGAAGTACGAGTATGCTCTGGTGACTGGATTGAGGTTTGGCGACAATACTTTTGACCCGAACAATCCACCCGCATTACCTCCTAATGGATTTTTCAACACGGTGGTGCGGACGGGTCGAGCCATGCCTAAGTTGGGAGATCTCCGTGACAAATTCAAAAGAGGCGATTTCAGACATAATCCGGAGCACAATGTTATCATTGCTAAGATCCTTGTGTTATATTTGACTTTGTTTGACCGGGATGAGAGGTAGGTCACAGTGGAGAAATGGATTTGGGTTTTGATCGACTATCCTGATTTATTCGAGACCTTTCCTTGGGGGACATACAACTTTCGGATATTGGTTGAGAAGCTTCGGGGTGTGGTATGAAGTTAGAGGAAAGTGAGAATCTAGGCAGTAGACTTGCCTACCACTTCTACGGCTGCCAGCTTGCATTCATGGTATAATATTGGCCTCTGTTTACTATTAGCCTGATCTGAGAATTGTTAGATATATTATTGAATAAACAAATTTGAAATATTGTGTTGGACCTAACACTTTGTTTGTATCACTAATACAACTATAGGTTTGGGTTGTGGAGGCAATCCCTTCACTGGCGAGTAAATGTGCTAGCCTGATACCAGAACCACGAGCAGATAGACCGCGTTGGCTTCTTTGGCGCTTTGATAAGACGGCGGACGATGTGGTGAGGTATTTCACATTAAACTTTTGCATCCCTATAGTAAATTATGTTTATTTCGCTTATGGTAAAAAGAAAAATCATGTCTATTTTTTATATTGGTATATGTAGATTGAGTCTGTAGAGTCTCTTGTGCCTACCATTGATGAGGTGACTACCGATTACTGGTTATTTGTCCCAGAGGACGTGAATGTTGGGGTACTTTAATATATATTGCGAATCCCTTTAGGGGTCGGGGGGTAGGCGCAGCACCCGCACGTTTATCTGTTCAGCCTGTCCCTAGCCAGATTAGTCACGTTGAGCATAGGGGGGGTACATAGAGGTAGTAGGGGCAGTCGTCGTGCTGCTGGACGTGGGCGATCCCCTGAAGTAGGTACATCTGTTGGTGATGGTGGTGTACATCCGCAAGACCATTCAATGGGTCCTAGACCCGTGCAGCACGAGCAGGCTCGGAAGAGACGACGGTTGGCCCGTACATCTGACGTTTGTGGATTGGATACAGAGCCAGAAGATGCTCCGCTGCAGGACACTACCTGTAGTGGACAGGGGGACGATGCCCCCACTGACCCGCCGCCGATTAGTGGTTTAGGTGATTCCATTTCGGATGAGGAGCCCATAGCGTCAGCGGAGCCAGGGTCGGACCCACAACCATGTGTTCGTCCTAATGGTGCAGAAGTCCTGAGAGCAGAGACTGACAAATCTTCTACATGTCAGATTCCGGACCTTTCCTCCCTTTACACTCAGCTGACTAGGTACTTTGAGGGGAAGATGGAGACTATTCTGATGAGAATGGAGCAGTTTGAGAAGATGGTAGATGACCGTATATCAGGGTTGGAGAAGAGGTTCGACCATCAGATCTCCGGGGTCGAGAAGCGGTTGGAGCGTAAGATCCCGTCACTGATTTAGGCAGCATTTCTTAGGGGGTCTTCTCCGATCGACTTGGACGACCCTTTTATTATTGGGATTCCGTTTAGGGCGGCCTCTACACAGATAGGTGAAGGCAGTCGGCGTGCTGATGTAGGTGCTCCTACGACGGTAGACGTTAAGACAGATCCTAGTATCATACCTCCGCTTTCTGTAGCTCCGGTCGGGGTTGGTCCGCATCCAGTAGATCCTTCTCACGCAGATGATCAGCCTGTCGCTAGGGCTTTGAGTCCCGATTTTAATGCTGCTATTACGGACTCCGCGCGGGTAGTAGGCTCAGTTGTCGTAGATGATGCCCCTCCTGACACTCATGGATCGTCGAATGCTACGGTTTTCGGGGTAGATACTCACCCACAGATTTGTGGTTGCCTGACACCGATTGACTTGACTGATGACGTGGGTACTGATTCTGATACGGACATTGATATTGATGAAGGACAGACTAATGATGGTAAAATCCGTATACGTCATTTGAAGCGTCCAGCCGCAGCGCGATGCAGTCCTTACCTAGGCATTGATATTAGATGGATTGATGCGACAGACATAGACTTTCAGACATTCCTCCGCAATTCAGAAGGACTGTAAGTACTTACTGTTTGTAACATTATTAATTATTAAGTAATCTCTGCATGCATATGTTCTGTTTTACTTATCATTACATGTAATTGTTAACAGAAGGAACGTGGGTACTGGCTCAGGCATCGATCCTTCGTGGTTTCTTGAGCTTATTGAACCGAAACAGGAAATCGCAACTGACGTAAGTATTAAATTTGCACATTTTTATGTGTTAGTTCTAAACCGTCTTTCCTATATCATGTACTCGTTTTTTGCAGCACTTGCGTGCATATTTGGGACTTATGCAATTCCGTCCCGACATTGCTGGATTTCATGTTAACCTTACTTGGGGGGGTTGTATCGGCATCATAGATCCGACTTTCTAGGTTTGCTATACTATATTTCACCTTTTAATTTGCTAATTGTCCTTTAATTACATTTTTAATATATTCTCTTACAAAATTGATGATATAGGACGCAATGAGATTGGTGTAGAATGATTTGCACAAGAATGATCCTCCTAACACGAAGTACAGAGATGAGGCGTTGGAAGAGGTACCTCCGGAAATGCTTGCTCTGTTGATGGAGTATGTGAGAGGGGAACATCCTTTCTGGGCAAATGTGAAGCCGTGGGTGGAGCTAGATATTTTTTTCTTATCATGTTTTGTTCCTGCAAAAACAGGTCCTTTCCATATGGAATTGTGGCGGCCACTGGGTTGTGGCTCGTATTGAGTTGAAGATGAGCCAACTCATCTTATATGACTCGTTTCTCCATGGAGACTGCAACCACATCAGGAAGATCTGGCATGCAGCTGCGCGACCTCTTCGTCGAAATCAGTCGAGGATATGGCATGCACGTGACGATATCATCTCTCGCCCGATTTTTCAGACTCGATTTGCGAAACAGAATCAGGTGTATTGTCAGCGTGACTCAATTTCGTGTGGTCCGCTCGCTCTTATAATGCCTCCTAACCAAGACTATGGACGACAATGTTAATCTTGGTGATATGGCTCCCATAAGAAGACATATGGCGTATAGTTTGTATAGGTTTAGTACAGGTGAGTATACGATACTTGTAGACTTCCATGGTTGATGTGGTATCTCCGGGAACTTGGTGTTTTGTTAGGGATTGGGACATTTGTTGATGTATTTTTTTTTTTTCAAGGACCAAAATTTTAATATTTCAATGCCTTAACCTTTATTTGTTTTTTTATTGTGTGAATATTAATTGATGTGCTTTAGTCCTCTATCTGGATAATACTATAAAAAATTAGGCCTTACAGATAACTGATAACCAATGCTTAGAAAGATCACACTACAATAAGGTTCATACATAACAGCTCAAGGAATACTTATGGCATAATTTCATATAAACCCTTTTTTCCGTTTTTGGTTCGTACAATACCACTTGGATCATATTTCATTACTGTTTTACGTACTTTCTGTATTTAGCACTAAAACCCTGTAACCTAAACCTATCCAATTCTTAATTGAAGCGTCAAATCTACTCTGATTTGATTTGGCTCATCAATTACGATATTTCTAGGCCCGAAATTCTAGAAATGTTTACTAGTCAAATCATCCATCGCAGAATTCGGTAGTAGTGTTTGATTAAAGTCTCGTGGAAGCAAGGTAGCAGACGTAACGTCTCAATCCCTACGATGTAGGTATACGCTCTTCCGTAAGATGATCAATTTTTTTTTTCGTAAAAGTAATTCTCTAACCAATTTAAAAAAAAAAGACATTATATATACGAAAATTTTGTTGGACGTGACAACTCAAACTCGTTTGCATTCAGCTTTATTGGTTACATCAAAAGACTTAATGAGTGGTCACTAAAATTTACATCAATTCGTTTGAATTCAGCTTTATTGGTTACATCGATTTTGTGTTTAGGTCCAGACAAGTGAGGAGGAGACTACATACAATATTACACCATCTTCTTAATTTACACTATATAAACCGTCATTGTGTTAAATGGTGGCCACATTCCTTAATTCACGTATCATGAGTAACGACGTTAGTGATGATGATAGCCCTCGCCCGGAGGTTCCAAAGCCCTTCTTTGATGTATCGCTAGGATAAAAAGAGGTTGCATCAGGTTACGTAATGGTAAGCAACCCATATGGTTAATAAATAACATTTATTCAGTGACAATTTAAAACTTTCATTTGCTTGACGTAAATGATATTTTTCTCATCCGGCCCTTGTGTTGGCAGGAACTTCCACATTTCATTGTTCAAAGACTACCCAGGGCAACAGTAGATACGACACTTAAATTATGGGGCAAGTCATGGCAATTGCCGGTGACCTCCCAACTCCCAGGTTTGATGTTAGTGATTGGAAGATATTTACAGAAGACAACTACTTAACTATAGGCTCAACCCTTGTTTTTTCGACCGAATATTACGAACTTGACTCTATTATCTTCCAAGTTACTGAACTAAAGCCTCACGGCCCAGATTTTGCATTTTACGTTGCCTAAACGTCGCATTGATTGGAGAAGCTGTTGTATTTTATTATGTACTTCTTCTATTATGATCTGTTATTATTTTCGGCAAATAAAATTCCAAGCGTCTGTAACAAGGTCACGTTAAAAGGGAAATGAGATCATTCGTCACAAAAGTTGCCAATTAGTTTGTTCACAAAAAAAAAAAAAAAAAAAAAAAAAAAAAAAAACACACACACACACACACACATCAAGTGAATACATCCACACTCTGTTTTGTTATAAATGTCGAAAGGAAACACGTGCAGTTTAAAAAAAATAAATAATAAACCTAAATCTTCCATGGTGATTTTCGTGCTCCACTTCACAACGAACCATACTCCATCACCTAATACATTAAACTAGTTCAGACAGTCATATCCTTCAACATATAAAAGTCACTAAACCCAATTAAAGGAAACTTACCTAGAAAAGAATCAGGGCCAGCTGGATTGTTTAGGTCAATTGGTGTCGTTTGCTGAGGGGCAACTGGTCTGTGCGGGCATTTTTGTTTAGTGTGATCCCTCGATCTACATATACTATATCTTTTCTTTTTCCGTCCACCTGGCCCAACAACCTCTTCCTCCTCACTTGACATGTGGGGCGACGATGGACAAGTGCAGTTCGCTATATTGTGACCCTCGCCTTTACAACAACTACAAACCTGAGGTTTACGACGGGTGAAAGACTCTGCTCCAGAGGGATAACGCTTTTCCTTAGGTTGACCAGCTTGATGAGGGTTCTCGGGGGGCTCACACGGGTCAACCTTCACAGAATCTGGGACATTCCATTGAGATGGGTCTTGCACTGGATAAACCAACCCACCCCACATATTCTTCAAGAAGTGGAGTTTATAAAAATAACGTAGTCGTTCTGGTTATGCTTCGCCTTCCTGTATCTCAAACCTGTGTAAATTAAATACATAAACACTACAAAAGTAATTCATGAACAGAATTTGTACAACATAAATAATAACCTGATTGCAGCCGTAGTGTGTATGCAAGGGATCATGTCAAGGTCAAACATCTTTCATGAACACGACCTTCTTCTCAAATCCACAACGTGTACCCTTCTGTCATCCACTTCCTTGAAAACTAATGTGTCAATGTTAGTCACTGCAAATTTTGCACCCACATGAACATTCTTAAGGAGTCTAGCTGCGACATCTCGAGTCAATGGACCAGTCATGGCATGTGCGGCGGCTCGTCTCTCAACAAACCATTTCTTGATGATGCTCCTAACGTGTTCCAGAACTGTGCATACAGGCAAATGTCTTCCCCACAAGATTCGACTGTTAAAACTTTCCACAATATTTGAGTTCATAACATCAAATCTTCGAACAGGACACATCGAACAAGACCACCTTTGAAACCCTTTCTTAAATAGATTGTGGTATGCATTTGGAGAACTGTTTTGGATTGCGTCCATATACCTATTAAAATCATCTACCCTGTATGCATACACTGCCCTTTCAAAAAATGATACTACCTGTTTTCCATACACGGCAAGATTTTGCCTCAAATGTTAACAACATAGACCATGGATGACTCTAGGAAAACTGTTTTCCACTGCAAGCGCAATACCAGCATGCCCATCAGAAACAATGATAAGGTCAGGGGGACAACCATATACCTTTTTTAACTGAAGCAAAATACAGGTCCAGGTGTCCTCGGATTCCACGTGCCCTATACCGACTGCCAATGGTACTATCTGATTGTTGTCGTCTTTCGTCACAGCAACAAATAAATTTCCTTTGTAGCTACCTTTAAGATGAGTGCCATCGACAACTATCACCGGTCTAATAACCAAAGTCGGCCCTACACACACCAAGGGCGAAGAAAACAGAACCAAACCTACCTACACTATCTACCTCGTGCTCTGCGACTGTCCCCGGATTGCTTTCCTTCAAGACATGTAGATAGGAAGGGATCTGACGGAACTAGGGGTGGCAAATCATGCGGGTTGGGCTGTTATCGTGCCAACCCGATAAGGCCCAAACCAATAAGGGCTAACCCTAACCCGCTCATTAATCTTATTGGGTTGAAAACCTCAACCCAAACACGAACCAATAAAAGCCCGATAACCCAATCCGACCCGATAAGACCGTCAATACTTGCATGCCTATTTATGTCTTATTATTTTGTTCTGGCTCACTAAACGTATTACTACTATTGTTTTTGTAAAAAGTGCAAAATAAATTTTAACATTCAAATTAAGTAGCACGCTTCTATATTTACCTACATTCTCATAATAGATGGACAAAAAAAAAAAAAAATGATTATGAAATAAAAAAACACAACAAAAGTCTAGAACATTAGACATAGCTATTGAACAAAATTCTTTCAAATTCTCTAATCAACATTTCCATTCTAGGCGGCTAGGCCTTATGTCATCAAACTCTTCTTCAAAACAATTTTTTTCACTAGATCAATCAACTCCAATATTTTCGAATAAATTATTACTAATATGTAGTAGTAGTGGTGGTGGTAGTAGTAATCATAATAATTGGTTATCGGGCCATTATCGAGTTTTATCGGGTTGACCCGATATGACCCGAATTTTATCGTGTCTTATCGGGCTAACCCGATAAACGACCCAAACCCGGAATTATTGTGCGGGTTCGTGTCGTGCTATCGGGTCGTGCCGAGTTTTGCCACCCCTAGACGGAACGCGTCCTTTACATCTCCATATATTAAAGCATAAGCAATGTGTTTCGCCTTCAATGCCAAGTCGTATTTAATTTCAAAAGAGTGGTCTGTTTTCAATTCAGACATCATTTGCCTTGGTGCCAAAGAAGCCCCTTCAAATCTTAAATTCTTTTCATAATACCCACCAAGAACCTTTGACGATATTCCGATTGGTGCACTGCGATTAGGGTCGAGTCGACAATTATGCTCAACTATTGTATCCACTCTCCATATCCCACACGATCTCTTCGCAACTAAAAAGAAGGAGCAATCCACACATTTCCAAGATATCTGGTACAGAATCGTACTCGAGCGACTAACCCTAAACTCCGCTTGACTATGCAGATGGTAAATACATACGCTGTGATAAACTCTTGCTTGCTTTCATAAATGGCCCCCTCCAAAATAACGGTAGAAGAGTCAACAGAAGCGGATTCTTCATGAGTCGGAGAAGTTTGAACAGGCATGGAAGGTTATACCATTTCCTGAAGGGCAGCCCATCGGCAGGGAGATTGTTAATATCACAAGAGTAATTGTGGTTTTCTTCACCTCTAGCTTCTGATGGGAAATCGTTGAAAAAATCACGAATTGATTCATTAGCAAAACCACAATAGTCCCTAAAATTTTGTGTGGTATTCCTTGTTCCCATAGCGTAGAAACCACTCAAATGCTCCGGCATTGACCCATCAATGTCTGCATCAATAGGCGATTCTAGGCCCCCAACACGTGGCCCCCGAACATCGTTACATAAATTGGGATCAGGGTCTCCAAGATTAACTACAAATTCATCACCTGTGCCTCCAGCTACACAGTTGGTATCCATGTTGAATAGTGGAATTGAACTAGGACCTGCATTATCCCTTGATGAATAATGTAGATTCTGTGCGTAATACGTATGCGCACCACCATATGTAGAATTGCCAGCAGATTCAACATAATCCAGGTGCGGCTGATTATATCTTCTATCAAGTGGGGCAACATTAATTCGTTTTAATGTAATAAATATGACAGGGTCAGGGCTCGAGTCCAACAGATATTGCACGTCGGTGTCATTCTTTATCTTTAGCTTTATTACTCGACTACCGTTCCCATCAAGGGAATACAATACATAACAAACTTCATTTGTATCTGCTGCCACTATTGACTGTATGTTCTCAAGGAGCGAGGTATAACTTATACCATTCAGGGGCATCGGGATTATTTCTTCTTCGCCATCAACATACTGTATATTTTCCCAACGTCCGCCAAACAGAACAACAATCCTTTTCCAACTCATTTTTATTCGGTATTATAGCCTACAATGAAAAAAAGAAACATAAATCTACACTTAAATTAATAATTTTAATAAAATAAATTTACACTCAAAATTTGGAAATTATTTCTCCTTTCATAATAGGTGCAAAATTATGATGCTGACAATTGCCTAAAAAAAATTAATTAATTATGAACATTTTAAAAAAATAAAAAAAATTGGCCACACACTGTACACGATAATTATACCCAAACGATATCAACAACGTTCTTTATTACACGATATAAAGTTTGTTGTGCATGATAGAACATATAAACAATATTTACAAGATATAAGCATATATCTTACACATAAAGAACCTTACACGATAATTAAGTCTACAAGTAAAGAACATTACACGAGATATACAATAATACACACTAAAAAATTCTACACGATTAACAATAACACACGATAAATGACAACAAAATGTACCAATATCGTTTATTTATCGTGCAATATAAATAATTTCTCGTGTAGTAATCGTGTATAAATAAATTTACATCGTGTACCGAGTACTATAACTCGTGTATGATAAATTACACAGACAGAAGCATTCCCCACAAACCAAAACGACGCAGAACATTCAGCTTTAAATGATATTAAAAGAAAACACATAAATCATACCGTTTTGCCTTTCAGCTCAGCTATGGAATCGCCTTCTTCGTGAATTCCTCTTAATTTCTTTACGACGGTGTGGAATTTGCAGCAATGATTTTATGTGGGTGAGGAACAGGTAGAAGTAAATGGAGGTGGGTGACATTAACAGCTAAGGAGTCATCTGACACAATTGGCTACTTTTGCTTTTACGTTAAACTATACATAAAATCTTTACTTATCTCACTGCAGGGCTACAGTGTCAAGGGTCCCCAGACTTGGGCTATCTGTATAAATGATAAATCTGAATGTCTAATAACTGTTATTTTTTATCTTTATGAAAAATTAATGAATATATATATATATAATATATATATATGAATGCAATTGCACCGACGAAATGTATAAAACAAAAATGCTAACCTTGGAACTGATCAATTTTTTTATTTATTGAACTCCTTTGTTTTTAGAGTTAAGGTTTCGTCTGTCCTTTTTATTATGAATTTTTTAGATAGAAAATATAGTTACATAATTTAAAAGGTGGAAAGAAACTGAATAAATCGTGCACCAGTGTGAATTTGTATTATTGTATGCATGAAAGAAGAAATCAGTGAATAAAGATTATTTGTAGCAGAATCAGTTTTTTAAAACATCTGTACTTTTGTTATAATTTGTAATATTATGTTATCATTTATGAATATAATTTTCATCCTTATACTATATTCGTTGGTTTGTCAGTTTATTTTTTTATCTATTGATACTTGTATAAATGTATATATATATGATTTAGTGTGAACGATCACCCTTGAACAAATCAAACAGAAGATGATGAGTATATGTAAAATGTAAAATGCTAATGTGTAATTACGGAAACATGTTTGTCTTGAAAGTTGAATTGAAGGCTTGCCACTTCACTTTTATTGACGTTTTCAGGTACCCCAGAGATTTGCACGCAAGACTCATTGCGAATAATGTCCTTAAGTAAACTGGAAAATGAATGCATTCATTCTACCACAGTGTTTGCATTTGTTAATCTTTTAAGAAGGGTGATTGTATTTGTAATGATTCTGTCATTGTAAATTTGTAGACTATCATTATTTATAGTTGATTTTCAGAAACTGCTCACACCTACTAAACCACCAATTCGTGGACGGGAGTTCTATTTAGTGGGTAAAGTAGTGGGTGTAATCAATTTTTTATTTGAAAGTAGGATTTTATTTACTATATTATTATTATTATTATTATTATTATTATTATTATTATTATTATTATTATTATTATTATTATTATTATTATTATTATTTTATTTTTATTATTATTATTATTATTATTATTATTATTATTATTATTATTATTATTAGCTCATGAATAATTATCATATAAGTAGTATACGGAGTAATTTTATATATATTTTACCTAACCTTTATCATAAAATAGGAATATTTTCCGGACAAAAATAATAACTTCCTTCTGTAGCTGGAAGTTTTAAAATCGTGGGCAAGGTTGTAAGAATTCAAGCTCTTCTTTTGAAAATTGAAATTTTGTAATAATACCGTCTAATCCACTTATAGCCCATTTTTCTAGAAAGAGTTGAATTAGTTTTTATGTTATATCGAAAAAGGAAGATCGTTGAAAATTCAACTTGAATGAGGTGTCTTTTTTCCTAATTTTGATTTTTTTAATAAAAACTATCTATCAATATTTACTAATCTAGCGGAAGAAAAAAATAGTAGAAAGGGGAGAAATATGAGGGAGTTGGTTAAAAGCCAACCAATCACATTTTTTTTTTTTTTTTTTGCTTTTCCCCTTAATATTTAAAAGTCGTATAACTTTTTCGACTCAACTTTGTTTTTTATGAAAAATATACTGAATTAATCTTCGTTTCACGATCTTCGATTTGACATCCATTATGCATGTATTAAATTTTAATTTTTAAGTGTAACTTACTTTTTTATGATTATTATGATACATTTGAATTTGAATTTTTTTTTTTCTATATAAAATTAGAGATGCCAAATATTATCAAAATTATCTATTTTTTCCTAGAAGATTAATTTCTTTTATTTTAATTTTGTCCTATTATAATATTTTTGGTGAATCATTTTGTTTTACAGAAATTCGATAAAAAAATGGGTCGATTTATTAAAGTTACAATTTACAGTCAAAAGTTTAGATATAATAATTAAAATGATTTGAGGACTGAATTAGTGTCTCTTTTGTGAAAAGAAAAATGATGTTACAAATATAATAGATTGATTATTCTTTTTCTTTAAATACGTCACAATATTATATATTTTAGCACCATTGATTAATGAACTAATACCATTGCACAATCTTATGATAATATTACTAAATACAAAATATAATATATGTGACTTCTGGCATTGCTTTGCCTTATACGAATATGTAATTGCATTAGTACTCCCTCCGTCCCGCTTAAAGCTGCTTACTTGCCTTTTTGGTCCGTCCCAACTAAAGTTGTCACCCCAAAAAAGGAAACTAATCCCACAATCATCACCCTCAAAATCTCAATCCTCAATCTCAACCGTTAAAAAAGTCAAAGAACTATTTTTTCTTAACATCCGTGCCCGGTCAAAGTGACAACTTTAACCAGGACGGAGGGAGTATATTATTTAAATATCACAAATATACAATTATCGCATAACCAGTGTCATGCAATATATTATATACTCCACACGTCCCGCCTAATTTTGCATATTTTCTCTTTTGACCCGTCCCACATAATTTTGCACACCCCTAAAAATGAAAGTTCTCTCACAATCTTCTCCCTCAATCTCCACCTTTGAAAAATTCACTAAAAAGCAAAAACAACTTTTTCTTAATATACGTGTCTGGTCAACCGTGCAAAGTTTGGCAGGATGGAGGTAGTATCAATTTTTTACCTATTATAGTACATTTCGTACACGTCACATCTCGAATATATTTTATTCATTACTTATTTTAATTTTCATTATTATACATATTTACTTTTATATTTTAATAATAATTTAATAAAAAAATTCTAACCCGTGCGTGGAAAACTAGTATACATTAAAAAAAAAACAATCTTTGGTGATTTCCTGATTTATATTATATATACAATTAAAAATAGTATACAGATTATTTTTGGTGATTTCCTGAGTAGGTCAACTGTTCGAATCCACTTCACTCCAATTGTTTGTGACGTTTTTACGGGAGTCATCAAATCTATATATTGTTTAGCGCTCTCTCATAGTTGGACACTTGGGTAAAGGGAATCTACTTCTATTATAAAAGAGTTGTTTCTTACAAAATTTGATTTGCCTATTATATCCTTAATGAATTTTAATTTTTAAGGTTAGTTTAGTAACTATGTCTTTAAAGTTTTATTTATAAACTATATCTTTGAATTTTTATTTATATGATTAGACAAAATTTGATTTGCCTATTATATCATTAATGAATTTTAGTTCTTAGGCTAAGTTTATTAACTATATTCTCAAAGTTTTATTTATTTGGTTAGAACCCTATATAGTTCATCTATCAATTCATGGATATGATACCCTAAAAAAAATCATGGATATGATATATAATTCATCTAATGGCATATGTTGAACCTACATATTAATCATATTCCATATATATATAAATATATATAAATATTTATATTAATAATATAAATAACATTATTATTTTTATTTTTAAGTTTCTTTTTCAATTTCTTATCTCTTTTATAATGAGATTCTTTAATATAATTTTAAAAAAAGAAAACTATAGTAAAAGAAAAGAAAACCATTAATTAGTAAACTTTTAACGCTAATTTAACTTTATTTTTTAAAGTTCTATTTATTTAGTAAGGTCCATTTTATAATTGAAATTCATCTCTTAAGTCTCAACTTATGAAATTTTCTATCACATTTCATATAATATATAGTTTGTTATAAATTGGTATGTGAATGTATAGACGAAGATGTAGAATACAGACAAAGTCGAGGCTAGAGTTTGACTCTATATCCGTAAGACGAAATTGCCACGTACTCAGGTGCAATACGTTTAGTAGCAAATCGCCTCCAAGATACAACGACTTTAAAACTTCAGACCGCTGCACTACGAGTCGGAAGTTATCGGCGAACGTACTCGGATATTCGGAACTTTCGGACCCTACTAATGCAGAATTTATAATGCTTTTTGAATCTTAAAGAACTTGTGAATTCCAATGAATGAAATGAAATGTGGAGGGGCCTATTTATATATGTTGAAGAGTTGTGGTGCCCTTTTGGAAAGGCAACTCTTCACCCCTTGGTTGCACCCTTTGGACTGGACCCACCTGTTCGCTGGGCGGTCGCACCCGCAGGCTGACCCGCGCCCTGGCGGGCGACGGGTCGCACTGGTTCGCTGGCGGGTCGGTCCAACCCACTGCCCCTGTCCGGTTCGACCGGTCCGAACCGCCAACCCGGTTCGACCCGGTTCTTGACCGGATCGGTCCACGTCACCGCACCGCCTAACTCGAACCGCCATGAACCCGTGAGCCATCCGTCTGGACCACCTGAACAAAACTTTAAGGCTCCTCCAGCTCCTCGCGACGACGCGTACGTGCGAAGTGCAAAGTGCGCCTCTAAAGCGACTCAATGCGACATGTGCGTGCTGGCCCGGGCTCGCGCTCGGGCTCGGATGGTGCGAAGCACCATCCTCGAGTCCATTTTAGCCAAAGGCTAAAATCCCACTAGGATCCACCATAAGGTCCACCATAGGGGAGCACACTTGATAACTACTTATCAAGTGCTCTACTAAATAAGGAGTATCCACTTACTCCAATTTTTCTATGTGGGACAAGTTCCCATATATTTACTTCATAAACTCTTCAACTTCCATGTTTAAGTTGCAACCTTTGACAATTAATATCTCATTCACCTGAAATTGGTTTTGAGCATATTAATACATTAAATTCATCTACTCGAAGTGTAGATTATGAATTTGCAACTTGTTTCCATTTTTAACAAATGGATTGAATTAATTAAATTGGTCAATTTTGAGTCAAAACCCAAAATTCCAAATCAATTTCCAACAATCCCCCACATGAATGATATTAATGCAATGCACACCTAAGAAAGTCCCAATGAGCCGTCCCTTCATCAGGATAGGTAGCTTCAGGCTTTGAACCTTCCCTAGTGTGATGCCATCGGATTTACTCACTGCTCAGTGAACATGATGTCTTGAACTGGTCAGCTTTTGTGTAAATCAAGTACAATGACAACCACAAAGTAACGACTCTAATATCCTTTTGGTTCTCACGTTGTTGTCCATTTTGGCCATGGACCTTATCTCAGATTCATAAGTGTGTACTGAAAATATTACATTTGTCAGTTTGAAGCGGCCCCACTTCACACTTATATAGGTGATCTCCTATTAAAGGTACCCTGAAATACCTTACCACGAAGGTATAGGAATCATTAAAAGCTATTAAGCTTACCCTCACCACACGTCATCAGGTTTTGTACCAAATAGGTACAATTGGCACTTGAGCGGAATCGAGAATGAGCTTGAAATTTGTTTTCAAGTGCATAACTGAGTGCTTCAAAGCTTAGTTGTCTCGTTGAACCAAATTCTTGGGATCCTCCAGTCATCATGGACGAGTTACCACTATGAACACTCTTTAGTGTGTGGGTTTTAGCCCCATTCCCCTTACCGCGCTATACATTTGATCTCGACCAATGCCTTTAGTCAGCGGATCCGCAATGTTGTCTTTTGACTTTACGTAGTCAATGGAGATTACCCCACTTGAGATCAAATGTCTAACGGTATTGTCCGGATGTGTCGAGACTTACCATTATACATGTGGCTTTGTGCCCTCCCTATAGCAGACATGCTATCACAGTGTATCATCACGGGAGGCACTGGTTTGCACCAACCAGGAATATCCTCTAAGAAGTTCCGAAGCCATTCGGCTTCTTCACCAGCTTTGTCTAAAGCAATGAACTCCGATTCCATTGTGGAACGAGCTATGCAAGTTTGTTTAGAGGATTTCCAAGCCACAGCTCCTCCACCTATAGTGAATACATAACCACTGGTGGATTTTGAATCTTTTGTATCAGATATCCAGTTTGCATCTGTGTATCCTTCCAATACGGCTGGATATCTTGTATACAAAATTCCATGATTCATGGTATGTTTTAAATACCTTAAAACTCTCATCAGAGCTTTCCAGTGATCCTTGTTAGGATTACTTGTAAATCTACTAAGTTTGCTAACTGAATATGCTATATCCGGACGCGTACCATTTGTCAAGTACATCAGGCTTCCGATAATTCTTGCATATTTCAGTTGCAGCACTGGGTCACCTCTATTTTTGGCTAAGTGTAGATTAACATCTACAGAAGTGTTAGCCGGGGGTACGTCATAAGCATCAAATTTCCTCAACACATTCTCAACGTAATGAGTTTGTGATAGGAAAATTCCATCAGAAGTTCTAGAAAGTTTTATCCCTAAAATGACGTCAGCCAGACCCATGTCTTTCATGTCAAAATTTCGTTTTAACATGTTTTTAGTATTCATGATCGAGTCATGATTACTTCCCGTAATAAGCATGTCATCGACGTATAGACACACTATTACATAATCTTCTGGAGTGCCCTTTATATAGACACACTTATCGCACTCATTGATTTTGAAACCATTAGAGAGCATCCATTATCAAATTTTTCATGCCATTTAAGAGGTGCTTGTTTGAGTCCGCACAAAGATCTAACAAGTTTACACACCTTCTTTTCTTGGCTAGGAACTACAAACCCTTCAGGTTGTCCATATATATCTCCTCCTCCAATTCCCCATTTAAGAAGGCCGTCTTCACATCCATTTGATGTATCTCAAGGTTATGCAGAGCTGCAATAGCAATGAGAACTCTAATGGATGTGATCCTCGTAACTGGGGAATACGTATCAAATAAGTCGTATCCTTCTCTTTGCTTGAACCCTTTGGCTACCAATCTAGCCTTATACTTATCAATTGATCCATCGGCTTTATACTTCCTCTTTAGGATCCACTTGCATCCAAGTGGTTTACAGCCTGGTGGTAGATCTACAATCTCCCACGTGTGATTTTGCATGATGGACTCGATTTCACTGTTTATTGCCTCTTTCCAGAGAGGAGCATCTGGACTGGACAATGCCTCATGTATTGTCCTGGGTTCACTTTCCATCATGTATGATAGAAAATCCGGCCCAAAGGACTTTTCCTTTCTGGCCCTTTTACTACGTCTCGGTTCCTCATTACCCTCAGGTTTTTTATTAACCTCAGCAGGTGAACCATTTGTAATTTCATAAGTTCTTTTACGAGAACCTACTTCTGTGTTTTCCTTCTTAGGAAATATGTTCTCAAAGAACACCACGTTCCTTGACTCAATAGTCATTCCCACGTTTATATCAGGAATGTCTGATTTGTGCACCAGAAATCGATATGCACTACTGTTATGCGCATATCCAATGAAAATGCAATCAACAGTTTTGGGTCCTATTCTCACTTGTTTTGGCTTAGGTACTTCAACCTTAGCTAGGCACCCCCACACTTTAAGGTAATGGTAGGAAGGTTTTCTTCCTTTCCACAACTCGTACGGAGTTTTGTCCCTTTTCTTATGTGGCAATTTGTTAAGAATGTAGTTGGCAGACAAGATGGCTTCCCCCCACATGTTCTGGGGTAAGCCCGAACTTATCAACATAGCATTCATCATTTCTTTTAGAGTTCGGTTCTTGCGTTCTGCTACGCCATTGGATTGAGGTGACTATGGAGCTGTAGTTTGATGAATAATACCGTTTTGTTGGCAAAATTCTTCAAATGAAGCTACATATTCTCCACCTCTATCACTACGAATCACTTTGATTCTTTTGCTAAGTTGATTTTCAACTTCATTCTTATAATTTTTGAATGCCTCAATGGCTTCATCTTTACTTTTCAAAAGATATACATAACAGTATCTTGTGCAATCATCAATAAAAGTAATGAAGTAATTCTTACCACCTCTAGTTTGCACAAACTTTAAATCACACACATCAGTATGAACAAGTTCTAGAGGAGAAGTACTTCTATCAACTGAATGGAATGCTGTTTTGGCCAATTTTGCCTCCACACAGATCTCACACTTTTGTGAATCAAATTCCATTCTAGGAAGTAAATCTAAATTCACTAAACGTCGAAGTGTATTTTGATTTACATGTCCTAATCTACCATGCCATAAATTAGAACACTCAAGCAAATAATTAACTTCACTTATATTAATATTGCGCTTAATGTCGCGCTTTACAGTCATTACATTCATTTTGAAAAGGCTCTTTTCGAGATAGCCTTTCCCAATAAATTGACCACATTTGGTCAGTACAAAATTATTTGCTTCAAAAACCAACCTAAATCCGGCCTTACTCAATAAAGAACCGGAGACTAAATTCTTGCGAATGTCTGGGACATGCAGCACATCCACGAGAGTTAGTTCTTTTCCCGACGTCATCTTCAACACGACCTTTCCCAATCCTACCACTGGAGACGTTGCAGAGTTTCCCATAAAAAGCTTTCTGCCATTGATCTCTTGGTAAGTGGAGAACAGTTCCTTGTCTGAACAGATATGACGGGTAGCCCCTGTGTCGATCCACCACTCCCTTGGATTATCTACCAAGTTGGCCTCGAATACGACGGCGGACAGATCCAATTCAGACAGTTCTTCTGGCAAGGATTTGTGCTCGGCAAGGTTGGCCTGATTCTTCTGGCCTTGATTTGCTTTCTTTGGCAGTCGACATTCACTCGACTTGTGTCCGGGCTTATCACAGTTATAACAGTTACCTTTGAATCTTTTGTTCGAGGTCTTCTGTTGCTTATTAGAGCCAGCACCGCGTTTTCTCTTCTTGCCACTTCCGGACTCTGCCAAATTCACACGTGCCTCTCCACGGTTCTTGTTGCTTTTGACTTCGAATTTCCGGTTGTCTTCCTCGATCCGTAGTCTCACGATCAAGTCCTCAAGCCCCATTTCTTTGCGTTTGTGCTTGAGATAATTTTTGAAATCCTTTCATTGAGGCGGTAGCTTTTCTATGAATGCGGCTACTTGAAAGGATTCAGATAGTTGCATGCCTTCAGCATGAATTTCATGGAGGATCAACTGCAACTCTCGAACTTGGTCCATGACCGTCTTCGAGTCCACCATTTTGAAGTCGAGGAACCGTCCGACAATGAATTTCTTCATTCCGACATCCTCCGTTTTGTACTTTTTCTCCAACGATAACCACAATTCTTTTGCGGTTTTAAAAATGGAGTAGACATTGTAAAGAGAATCGTCAAATCCATTTAGAATGTAATTTCGACAGAGGAAGTCACTGTGGTTCCATGCGTCCAAAGCAGTCATTCCCTCTTTATCCCCTGTTTCAACGGTAGGAGGATCTTCCCTCAAGAAACGGGCAAGACTGAGAGTTGTCAAATAGAACATCATTTTCTGCTGCCATCTCTTGAAATCATTTCCGGCAAATTTAGCCGGTTTTTCGGCGTGAGGAGCGGGGATGGAAGGAGTAGAAACAGTAGAAGACATCTCTGAATGTACAAAGAATTTCGTCTTACGCTGTTATAAATTGGTATGTGAATGTATAGACGAAGATGTAGAATACAGACAAAGTCGAGGCTAGAGTTTGACTCTATATCCGTAAGACGAAATTGCCACGTACTCAGGTGCAATACGTTTAGTAGCAAATCGCCTCCAAGATACAACGACTTTAAAACTTCAGACCGCTGCACTACGAGTCGGAAGTTATCGGCGAACGTACTCGGATATTCGGAACTTTCGGACTCTACTAATGCAGAATTTATAATGCTTTTTGAATCTTAAAGAACTTGTGAATTCCAATGAATGAAATGAAATGTGGAGGGGCCTATTTATATATGTTGAAGAGTTGTGGTGCCCTTTTGGAAAGGCACCTCTTCACCCCTTGGTTGCACCCTTTGGACTGGACCCACCTGTTCGCTGGGCGGTCGCACCCGCAGGCTGACCCGCGCCCTGGCGGGCGACGGGTCGCACTGGTTCGCTGGCGGGTCGGTCCAACCCACTGCCCCGGTCCGAACCGCCAACCCAGTTCGACCCACCGGCCGGTCCGGTCCGAACCGCCGACCCGGTTCGACCCACCGGTCGGTCCGGTATGCCCAACGATCCAGTCCGGTTCGACCCGGTTCTTGACCGGACCGGTCCACGTCACCGCACCGCCTGACTCGAACCGCCATGAACCCGTGAGCCATCCGTCTGGGCCACTTGGACAAAACTTTAAGGCTCCTGCAGCTCCTCGCGACGACGCGTACGTGCGAAGTGCAAAGTGCGCCTCTAAAGCGACTCAATGCGACATGTGCGTGCTGGCCCGGGCTCGGGCTCGGGCTCGGATGGTGCGAACCACCATCCTCGAGTCCATTTTAGCCAAAGGCTAAAATCCCACTAGGATCCACCATAAGGTCCACCATAGGGGAGCACACTTGATAACTACTTATCAAGTGCTCTACTAAATAAGGAGTATCCACTTACTCCAATTTTTCTATGTGGGACAAGTTCCCATATATTTACTTCATAAACTCTTCAACTTCCATGTTTAAGTTGCAACCTTTGACAATTAATATCTCATTCACCTGAAATTGGTTTTGAGCATATTAATACATTAAATTCATCTACTCGAAGTGTAGATTATGAATTTGCAACTTGTTTCCATTTTTAACAAATGGATTGAATTAATTAAATTGGTCAATTTTGAGTCAAAACCCAAAATTCCAAATCAATTTCCAACATAGTTCAACTGATGACATAAGTTGAACCTAAATATTCATAATAATATCTTATATTATGATTCCTTTGTAGTAAAATACATTATATTATTTTTTGTATTTGTTTATATTTTATTTGATTCTTCATAAATTTCTAATAATTTTTCTAATTGGTTTCTTCTATAATTGAAGAGAAATGAGAAAGATCGATTAGCAAAAATATACTTACAATAAGTAAAATTACTTTAGTATATGATTCTCAGGATATTGAATAATTGAAGTTACACAAAAGATATTTATGTATTTATATGAAAATTATAGAAATTTAAACATACTATAGGACTTTAGTAGATCCAAAGTTTGATTTTTTTTATTAGGATAATGATTCCAAGACTTTTAATTTCGAATAGTGGTACTTTAGAGTTATTTAGATATTAAATATTTACAAAACTATTAAGTTTTGGTGTTTTCATGGAGAAAAAGAAATACTGAAAGGTTTTACGATTAGCAACAAAAGAAAAAGAAAAAAAAAACTATACACATAAAATTAGAACAATTGAATAATAGTGAAAGCTCTTATTTATCATTCATTTTAGAGATTTTTTTTTTTTAATGTTTAGTTTACTTTTTCTTTTTAATTTAGGTGTGTTGTTATAATATATATATACTCATTCTACTAACCACAAAAAAAAAACAAAAAACAAAAAAAAAAAAAAACATTGACAAGACAACTATAGTGTATCATATTCCTTTTATTTACTCTTAATTTTTTGTGAATCGATCTTTCTTCTTTCTCTACAATTGTAAAAGAATCCAATTAGAAGGACTATATGAAATTTATGAAGAATTGAAGAAAGTATATAAAAAAAATGATATAATGTATATTACTAAAAAGGAATAAAAATATAAGATATTATGAATATTAAAGTCTCAAAATATTAAATAATTGAAATGTACACATAAGATATTTATGTATGTACAAAAAATTATAGAAAATTAAACATAGTTTAATAGGAGTTTAATAGCTCCAAACTTTGACTTTGTTAAGATAATGACCACAAGAATCTTAACTTGCAATAGTAGTATACAATAAAGGTATTTAGGTATTTGAATGTTATATTAAGTTTTTGTTTTTTCATAGCGAAAAAGTACTAATAGATTTTAGGATTAGCAACAAGAAGGAGAAATCATATACATAAAAATTAGAACAATGAATAATAGTGAAAGCTCTTAGATTTAACTTATCATCTTTAATTTTCTGGAGATAATTTTTTTAGTTTACTTTTTTTAACTCAGGTATGGAATGTAACTATCACATCTATATATATACTCATTCAAATAACTATAACAATAAACATGTTAACAAGACAACGATAGTGTATTATATAATATTTAATTTACCACAATATATGAATGACTCAAGATTAATGATAGTTACATGATAAAATATTTAAAATATGTAAAATGTAATATTTTAAATGATTTCAATAGTTATAAGTTTGACTTCATAGTCGAATAATAGACACAATATTATTGACATATGGTCGTACTTATACTTTTTTATTATATAAAAATGATTGAAAGTTAAATTAAAAAAATGCCACTAAAGAATTTATGTGGAAAAAAAATAGATGAGATTAAACTAAATCTTTTAGTCTATTTAAAAATGTTAACATTATATGTTAGAATAATATGTAAATGATTCACATTGATTTACTATGTATAAATTATTGACAAATTATTACATAGTGTGTGGTCATAAATAAAACAACCAACTCTTATTATAAATATAAATTATAATAATACCCATCAAATAGTAACAATTTATTTGTCTAAATCTGAATATTATAAATTTTCTACTTGCAATAATCTCCTTAATTTTCTAAATTGTTGAAGTATCAATATTAAAACATTGAGAAATAATAATAGAATTTATATAAATTATCTAATGAAAAATAAATTTTGAATATAGAATAATTAGACTAAGTGTAAACTATTGAATTGATCAAGTGTTAGAGCTTAATGCGAATAGAAACTTAAACCTCATTATAATATAAACTTGAAGCAAGTACTAAAATCAAAGAATAAAATGACTTGCATATGAAATCGTTGAGATTATATTTTAAAATTAACTTTTGAGTAAGTAAAAAGATATGTCAGGAAATTGTATGTCTTTTTGTATATACCACTTTAATAAAGTCCAACAATAGAAAATAATGTCAAAATAATTGAAGAAGAACTATAGGATGATAAAATGAATAGAAGTGAGAAAATGCATTGTGAAGAAAGATAACACAAACTTATGAATAGGCTTTATTATTAGTAGATATAACTTTATTAAGATAATGAACAAAATTATAAAAAAAGTTAACGTAAAAATTATAAATATTAAAGGGTCTAAGTGAATTTTCATTATAACAAAAATTATAATAGACGAGTCTAGGTAATATAATAGAAAAATCAAAATAAACTAATGTTATATAGTCAGATATATTATACTATGAGAAAAGAACATAAAACAAAAATTAAATATCTATATTGTAGTTAGATGTACATACAAGTTAATTATTACAATATAGTATTTCAAAATTTGGATTAAACTAGGCATACATTCAGCCTTACTGTTTAAATTTAGATTAAACTAACTATATATATTTTTACACGCTAATTTTTTTTGTATGAGCGTTACTAAGTAAATATAAATCGAATTATTATTCTTGTAGGAAATGAGATTATATATTATATTTATTTTCAATGATTTAGAAGAATGAAATAGATATACTTCATAAGTTACATTTATAAACATTATAAAAAGAAAAAATAATAATTGATTTACGAATTTTATTGAATTCCAAAAGTATACGATAAAGTTATAGTTATATATTTATATATATATATATATATATAAGATGAAAAATATGGAGGAAAGTGGTAAAAGTAGCTTATATATGAAATCGGTAAAAGATATATCTGAAGATATAAAAATTATAAATGCATTGGTAGTGATATTGTGTAAATTTAAATATTATTGGTCTATACAATGAATCGATTTTATTTGAGTAAATCTATAATTGAACATCATTTTTAATCACATACCTTACACACCTACACAAATATACTCACTAATGTAATACTTTTAATAGGTAATGTAATTTTAGTAAACCAAAGAAAAAACTGTTATGTTAGAAAATTGGAGAGAGACATTAAAAATCACAAGGTTTACAATAATTGGAGTTTATATCGAGATATGAAATTTTATTGTACTAATAATAGAAATAATAAAATGACAAACGTAAAAATTAGTGGACATGAATAGTTGCACTAGATTCTTTTAAATATTTAAGATCAAACATTTAACAAATTATTAAATCAATAAAATATATATATATATATATATATTTATATATATATATATATTAAGCATATGTAATAACTTGATAAATGAATTTACTATGCTATATAAATTATAGGCTACAATAAAGAATAAAAAAGAACTATAAAGAAATAATGAACTAAGTTGTACTGTGAACAGTGTTGAAGAACTCGGACTACTCGGCCGAGTAGTCGCCGAGTAGTCGCTACTCGGTTGGTAACCGACCCGATTTGTTTAAAATCGCACAAAAAAATCGCCTGAGCAAAAATGAGTGGTTTAAACATGTAAATATAAGACTTTTAAATGTGTGCAATGTTTGAAAAATTAGGAGTATTTCACTATAACTAAATAAGGAATTAAAGACATTACAAATTAGTTAAAACACTTATTATATTTTATATTGATCGTAGCATGTGTCATGATTGAAAATTGTGAGATACTATGTATATAGTCAACCTTTCACAGAAAGTATTATTTATTTTGTATTTATACTATAATAGGATTTTTGTTTTAAATCACACATAATTTTTAAATTTCGACATTGCATTGAGAAAATAATTAAGGAGAATTGAAATAAGCAATCTTAAATCGATAAGAAAATTATATTAAAGAGGGTTATACTTAATAATAATAAAAAAATTAGAAAATAACTTTCATAACAAAAGTTGAATTTTGGACCTTGATACTAAGTTGTTGGATGTTTTTCATCACATTAAAATATGTAAGAAGTTCATGTGCAAATGTATGTTGAAATCAAAATCATTTATTAGAGAATTATAGAAAAGTACGTTAGGTCTAATATGTTGTGTGTTATATAACAAATAATTAACTTATGGATTTCAGTTGATGATGTAATACGACAATTAAAAATGCGTTTATCTTCAAATGCCAGTGATTCGGTACAAAACATAAATATGTATGCCTCATTATTACGTATATAGTTTTTCAATCATTGTATAACTTTATTCAAAATATATTAATGATGATCGAGTCTGTGTATAATAAGAAGTAAATAATAGTTTGAATAAATCAAACTTTACATGTATAATAGAAAATTTTGTAAAACTAAATATTTCTACATTAAATCATGGTATGTCCTTTTTTACGAATCTTTTAACGTTAATTATTATAATAAAAATTATGATTTTTTAGTTTTTAGTTGATGCAAAATTATGTTTGTTCATGAATTAATTTTTATTACATTGAATAATCTACAAAGGTGTGTATATATATTACAGTGATCACAATGTACAATTATTTTACGTTCAAATTAATTTTTTTTATTAAATAATAATAAAAAATTATAACCACGTGCAACGCACGTGCGTAGTGCTAGTTAACTTAAAGGGGTAATTACAAAAAGGCCGCTCAACTATTACCACTTTTTCAACTCGGCATATAAACCATTAACTGTGAACAAACTGCCGCTAACCTATTCGAAAATTACTACTCGACAGCTGTCAGTCACGATACCGACCAAAGACACGTCACGTGACTCGCACACCCTATTTTGGGTTCCAATTTCGAATTTTAATATAGCTTAAAAAACTAAAATACAAAAATATGAAAATGCTAAATTAAAAAACTAAAAACTAAAAACTAAATTCTAAAAACTAAATACTAAAAACTAACATAAATACGTAAATTAAACTATATTCACGAGAAAGAACTTGAGACAAAATAGAGCAAGGTGAGAGGAAGAGGAAGAACACGGGACGAAGAGGGAAGAACACGCGACGAAGAGGAAGGATGAATATCTGCTCCTGTGGCCTTGATACCGTGATTCGAACATCATGGACAGACCTTAACCCAAGGAGGAGATACTATGGTTGTCAAAATCAGGTAAACCCTAATTTTGTGTATTGTTTGGTTATGTAGATCCATTTACTAAATGGGTACATTCTGAAATTGCTGGATTCTCAGTATTTTGAACTTGTTGAATGTCAACTAAAATTTAATTCTCTACAAATTTTGGTATTTGAATTACGGGGATGAGGTCTGCAAATTTCGAATTCACTATGTTGATTCACATTAGTTAGTATTATTTGATTTGCTCAAATAAGTTATGGTTTGTGTATTTACTATGTTGATTCACATTAGTTAATATATTTCGATTTGCTGAAATAAGTTATGCTCTGCGGATTTACTTTGTTGATTCTCATAAGTTAGTAAATTTTGATTAGCTCAAATAAGTTATGCTATGTGGATAACAAATTTGAAAAGGATGTGAACTTACTATGTGGATTCTGCAATGGTATTGGGACAGGTTGGAGGCTGCAATTACTTTGTCTGGATTGATCCGTCTATGGGCGAGAGAGCTGGACAGATTATACCCGGTCTGCTGAGGAGAGTCAATAATATTGAAGTTCAACTGAGAAGGCTAAATGCTAGGGCGCAAGGCGGTGGACAAGGCAACGCAAGGGGGCACGGTGGACAAGTAAATGACCTAGAAGATGAATTGAGTCGATTAGAGGAAGAAGTGAAGCGTGAGAAATCGAAGGCAAAATGGCTTTGGATATGGCCAATTACTTCTTGGATTGTTTTCTATCTATACAAGTGAGGATGTGTTTGGTAGTGAGACACCTAATTGTAGTTCTATTAATTAGACTGAGTTTGTTTGTCTGTCTAAGCAGATTAGTTTAACTCTATTATGTCGTGAATTTTGTTATGTCGTTGACTTTGTAAAATGCTTTTGCCAATTTTACCCCTATTGCAATGCAAAGGCTTTTTATGATAATTGCTCCATTTTGTATCTAAATTGTGTAGCAATAATATTGGTAGCTCGTATTTTGCTTGAAATGAGTCTAGTATCATGTGTGAGTGGATTTTTCATCCTCGCATGGATTGAGCTATGTAAGCATGTGGGTTTGTTATGGGAGATTTGATAAGCAAGTTTATATGATTCTTGTGTAACTAGGTGAGTTTTCTATACGGAGATATGATAAAACAACTCTGTAATGAATCCTATGTAACTAGGTGAGTTTGGTATGGCTGTTGTATCAACCAATTTTGTATGAATCTTGATAATAATTGTTGTGATTTGGAATAACTGTTCTTGAATTTAGGTTCCAATTTTAGAATATTGAACAAAATAAACTTGTATAACCAAACATATTAAAAAAAAATAACAAAAATTGACCATTAAAAACGATATATATTGCAGCACATTAAGATGGTTCAGACAAAATAACAATTAACATACCCATTGAAGAAAATAGTAAAAGATCAGTTGGTGTTAAATGATATCAAAATAACAATAACATCCACAATTTGTTAAGCCAAAACATCAAAAGACACCCGACAGTTTGGTGTTAAATTCATCACAATATCACATTACCACCTACCCCCTCCCCCCCCCCCCCCACACACACAAAAGAATATCAAATCTCTCCCCTTGGGAGAACCTGCCAATACGAACCCAAGATGGTTGACCCTGTCGATTGTGGTGCAACAGATGCGCTTGAGCTTCGACCCTTGGTTGTCGAGAATTTTACATCGCTTTTCCCATAAATGGTGCAGAAGGCCTTGTTTGTAGTAGTCTGAGTTCCCAAATCTTCAAATCCCTGTTTGCTACCCCCCTTCTTTTTTCTTCAAAGGTGTCTTCTTAACCCTCGATTTCCCTTTTTCATCCACATCACATTTTTTTGGGCTCTTACGCAATGACGCACTTGCGGGCCATATTTCTCGTGACTCTCACAGGGGGAGATGATAGAGTTGATTGAGAAACCTGATTAAGAGGACAAACATAATATTCAGTATAAATTGGAATCGATGTTCAGGCTTAGTGAAAATTACTCACATTAGTTTCAGTTGTTTCGTCCCTCTCGGGTGCACGAGGTACGTTTTTCTTACTCGGCGAACCCTTTCCTCTCTTAATCTTACCTTTTCTCCCCTAATGGTACAAAAGAAATTAATGTCAAATCAATGTCGCCCCCCGCAAAATACTACCAATTTTCAGTAAATAAATCGGTTCTTTTTTTTCCGTGAATACATGCCATACCTTTTTCGACGGAGTCTCGGTTATATTACTTTCCAAGCCACTTCTTGGATCCACACTTTCAGCAACCAAACTCCTTCTTTTCCTTCCCTAAATACAATGTAATTGTACATCAGTAGGGTCAAAACAGCAACACTAAACTGAGGTGTAATATTTTAGCGAAATGATGTTAAAATGCCAAAAAATAAGCTAAATATATGTGTTGTTGCTTTACTAGCAGCTCCCACAGCAACATGTAACAACAAAATATGGCATGTTACAGATGCGAATTAACAACAATCAAACCCCCAAAAATATAAAAGCAAGCCACCTATAATTGATCCACATATCATGTCTATTTCAGCAGGTCCACAAATTATAATAGCGGCATGAGATATCGGTGTCCATACATGCACATCAGATTACAAAAAAAAAAATAACAAATTGGAGAACTCCACGAAATCAAGGCAAATAACAACAAAAATGTTCAGTCGAGATATTATCCAACAAGTAGAAATACTGTTCACTTACCCTCTTTGTTGGTGCAGTCGATTCTCGGTTACCCTCATCATCTACAATGGGAGCCGGTATGTCCATTCCTTCTTTTTTGTTGAGCTCACACCTCCTCCTGTTGTGATCAGTTTTGTGGCAAAGCAAGCATGTCATTGTAATCCCTTTTTTGCTCAATTTTGTCTCACTTTTCTTCACAACCTCATCCTTCTTCCTATCGCGTTTTTTGGGCCTGTCGGGCATGCGTTCGGCAACTAGTGGGATCAGGGGTTCGACCCCCAATTGTGGCCACATCTGGACTATTCAAAGTTAGCAATAAATAGCTATAAGATTTTATGAAGGTTTCTTTCTTGTAGAAGTCATGCATAGAGTCTTCCGGTTCGTAGTCCAAGTAATTCATCGCACATATAGCATGCGGACAAGGTATACCCGTCAACTCCCACATTCTACAACTGCATTCTTTCCTTCAAAGATGGACTCTAAACTTTGACACTCCATTATTTTCAACCTCGAATTGATCCTCGCCATTCCAATGCGCAATGTAGTCTATGGATTTTTTCTTCCAAAGTTCTAACATGTTAGACACTTTTGGGCACAGATTTCCATTGTATTTCAGCATTTCATCCCTTCTGACATGGATTCTTTTCATTAATCCAAGGCGAATAGCCTCAAACATTGACAGGATTGGGAGACTTCTTGCCTTCAGAATCATGGAGTTAAAGCTCTCACACATGTTATTGACTAGCACGTCGGATTTAGGAAAGGTACTGAAATGCGATCGGCTCCAATGTGCAGCAGGTCTTTTCACAAGCCAATCGTAGGCAGAAGTATTCATCTCTTTCATTTCCTTCATAGCTTTATCAAAGTCCACAACTCTTGAAGTTCAAGGTGCCTTCCAAAGACCATTCTTCAAAGCCATACCTATGAGTTAGCTTGAAATTTTGGTACAAATGTTGTACACAAAATCGGTGTTCACAACCAACTAACACCTCATCCACGGCATCAATCGATCCTTTTTGTTTATCGGACATAATCGTCCAACTATAAGGATTCACTATGCGCAAGTCGTTCATTAGATGCTTCAAAAACCACAACCAACTCTTCTTCTTCTCTTTCTCAACTACGGTCATAGGCAACTGGGTACATGTCATTATTAGGATCCATTCCTATTGCAGTCAAGAGTATACCTCCACAATTAGTCTTGAGATGGCATCCGTCTAAAAAGATTATTGGCCAACAATTCTCAACAAATCCCTTCTTCAGAGGACCCCAACAAACATACATTCTTTTGAATTGAGGCTTCCCACCAACTTGCTTGCATTTGATTCTGATGGTAGTATCTGGATCAGCCCTCTTGATCTCTTCAGCATAAGACCATAACATTGCGTATTGTTCGGCGTCAGACCCTCTACCCATCTCAGTAGCTATTCTATTTGCTCGGTACAATTAACACTTATTGAATGTCAGCTTAACTTGCTTCTGAGCAATAACAATCATTGACGCAACATGCCACTTGGGATTGGTCTGTATCATATCTTTATACATATTAGCCAACCATTTGGCGTCGGCATGGCTGATTTTCTGACGCCTAGGTTACTTATGCTTTCCGTTGAATGTCTTCACCTGTAGTGTGTCCTCTTTTTTGAACCGAGATGCATAGATTATCCATGGACAGGTAGGGTGCCTACATTTGGCTTGGACTTTCCACTTTTCACTAAAAGTGAACCTCACATCTCTTCCAAGCTTAATTGAATGAGCTCATACAGCATCCTTGAAACTTGAAGCATCGGGAAACCGCATGTCAAGATGGAACTTAGCAGCGACAATGTTTAACTTCTTAGTAGATATCGGGTAATTCTGAATCTTGTCTTTGCCCCTCTCTTGATCTTTACTGCACCCCTCTCCCGCCTCTTTGTGTTGGCCCATCCCAACCCACTCGACATCATCATCAATGTTACTCTAAATAGAATTTGATCCTCGCATTGATCAGCATCACTATCTTCAAATTCTTTGCCAAAATCAGAGTCTTCTCCAACGCTTTGGGCATCATCGCTGTCTTCGCTTGTATCAGCATCCACAACGTTGTATAACGGCTCTGGAAACTGAATACCAGCTGCGTCCTCATCTTCATGATCCATAGTGGCAGCAACTGGAGGTATACCATCAGTTTCCCCCAATGTATTTTCAGCTGCAGCCTCCCCTTCAAGATCTACATTTTTCGCTGCTTTCTCATGCTCAACCTCCGCATTTTGAGCATCATTCTCGCCAATATCAGCTTCATGCTCCAAATAAATACCTAACATCCCATCCCCATCAATATATTGGACCATCTCAACTGCATCTTTGTCAGTTTCCAAAGCATGTAAGCTGTGACAGTCTCTAGGCCCTCCTTTATTGCAGTGAATTGATTTAACCTTTTGCAATCCAATCTCCTTAACCATTTCAAGAAGCTCGATAATTGAAATTTGATCAATGTCGACATAATCGACGTAGTCGACAGCCATGTGAGGTCCACAATATACGATTCGACCAAAATCCATAAACTTCCCGAAATGCCAAAATTGGATAGTGAATTTGTCATTGTCGTTGCCTGAAAAGTAGCAAAAAGGCCAAAATACAAAATAAGCATCAACAAATAAATTACCGGAGAAATAATCAAATTATTCTCAAATAAACCCCTTATTGACTAATACACCTCCATAAAGTCTCAAACAGTAATATGTACAAGTCAGCAGCACTTGGAATTTAGAATAGATAAACAATGTCAAACAAATATTTCCAACATCACTTTACCCAAATCCAAGTAGCTCTCTATGCAAACGATAATAACCACAATCAGAACGTGCTAATTTGGTACTCTTCAAAACTTTAACCATTGCTACACGTAAATTTCAGATACAATTATTCAGAAGCTTGTTTTCGATTCATATTCAATACTTGTATGTCTACCTACCACCTAAACTATTACAATTTTTATCAGAAAAGAGAATATAACATATTGATACTCAGAATTAATTATTCTTTTTTACAGCTCAGATTCCACCTACAAATAAACTATTCGAATGAAGCCACAAATCTCAAATTCCAACCTTGAATTAACTAATGCAATCAAACAAAAAGCAAAACAATTCTCCTCGAATGCACAACACCAAAGAAGACATTTAACACTTCTTTACAGCTCAGATTCCACCCTTGAATACAATAAATCCAGAAAAGATCAACAAACATCATACTACAATCAGACAAAAAACATAACTATTCTCCTCGATAAAACTTGAATAATGGATATCGAAATTAGAAAGGGGATGTTATCATACCATAATCCGGACATAAGTTTCCCTCTGGTAAGTTCTCGGTTGCTTTCCCACGAACAACCCAACCCATTTCTTCAAGCCTTTCTGAAACCCTACCCTCTCGATTTTGATGCTTCTTTCTTCAATAATGCAAAATCAACTGGAATGGGTCACCAAATCGAGGAAACAAATGCGACGTTAGTGAGGCCTTCGAGGGTGACGGAGCAGGTCTTCTTCTCCGTTGAATCGCGACAGTTGAGACGGAGTGGAGTAAAACCCTTAGCCTTCTAGAAGCTGCAATCCTAAACTAATTTAGGTTGAATGAGTTATGAGTTATTTTAATTAAGTTTAATTTGTGTTAGTTTTTAGAATTTAGTTTTTTGTTTTTTGTTTTTTAATTTAGCATTTTCATATTTTTGGATTTTAGTTTTTTAAACTATATTAAAATTCGAAATTGGAACCCAAAATCGGGTGTTTTGGCCGGTATTGTGACCAGCAGCTGTCGAGCAGTAATTTTCGAATAAGTTAGCGACAGTTTGGTCACAGTTAATAGTTTATATGCCGAATTGAAAAAGTGGTAATAATTTAGCGGCCTTTTTGTAATTACCCCTAACTTAAATTAATAAATTAATAAAAGAAGAAAATTTGCGAAAATCTACTTTTGTGACATCAGCAACCTTCTTTTAATATTAAAGGTAGATTATAACGCGAATTGGAACATCTTCACTTTTCATTTCGAAATATATATATATATATATATATTATATAAATCTTTTTCGATCCTGTTAATTTGTAAGGTTTTGTCCAACTTGGATTAACAATTTTGGTCTCCAAATTTTGAACTTCACTAAATTGAAAGAAACAAAATCAAGACAAATTATCAAAAAATTAATTATGTGTAATTTATTATAATATTTTGAACGTTTTATTTATCTATACATATATACACACGTGTGTGAAATGTTAATATATATACTTTTATATTTATATATATATATGTATAAACTTTTCAAGCTACTCCGTCCATGAGGAATTTGGTTTATTTCGTCATTTCGATCATTTTTTTTATTGACACGCTCGTGATCCTAGCCGAAAGGAATAACTGTTAATGTAATCCGCTTTGATGACCCAACGGAATCAATAATTATGAATTATTATTAGCTTTTTCTAGTTCAAATTTATCAATTATTCTTCTTTCTTATTTTTCCATTTATCAAATTCACGAACCGAGAACGTCAGTTGGGTTGGGCTTTAATTACCGAAAGTATTTCTCTTGTACACTTATTGAACGAATTTTAGATCTATGCAATTCAAGTTATAAATACTTTTTCATGAAATGTATTAGTATTAGTATTTGTGCTTAAAAGTATTACATGTTTCGGATAAATGTATTGTGCTAGAAAGATATTAATGTTTATGCTTAAAATGTATTACTTATTTTGGGTATAATACATTTAACTAAAAAAAATAATACCTATAAGTATAAACCGTGATACTCAACTTGAATTACACTTTACACCTGATGTAAATGAGACTTTGCCGCCCTCAATAATGAGTTTCAATTGTGTTTTATTACAAGTTTACAACTAGTACTAGTACTAGTATTTCTCTGGTGTGGAGTGTGGATATTTCTTTATAAAGGAATATTTTATTCAAACTAAAAATTATAGGATTTTAAATATTCTTTTGTATTGTAGGCTAAATGAGATAAATATTTAAACATTTAATCATTTAAAATTAAGTTTAGGGGAATGATAAGTAACATCATTTCTCAAATGTGTTTCACATACTGAATATATAATTTATTTTTATAAATGAAATAAAATAAATACTACATGTTGAGTATAACAATTAGAAAAGCATATATCTACATAACATTTTCTAATACCCTATATACAGAGATATTTGATGAATTAAGTAACTTTAATTCATTATCCTATCACGAAGTCTTTTACGTTTCATCAGCATATTACTTTTATCAATAGTTAAAACCCAATATAAATAATCTCACCTTAACAAAAACAAATCCAAACCTAAACAATCTTCAAATAACATTTGCTATGCATAATATTGAATATGGAAAAAAAGTTGTTAAGAATAATAATATATAAAAAAAACAATATAAGGTGACGGCACAACAACTTTCCTTCAAGACTTTGTAGTGTACGAAGAACAGGCAAGAAAACATCCATACTTGTAATTGGACGGAAAAAGAGAAGTAATGTTTGAAGACTATTTTCTGTCCAAAAAGAAGAATCATTATTCATAACTCTATGTGTTATTTTATTAGTTAAAGTAAGAATTTTAAAAATTTAAATTTCACGAAAAAACTACATATGATTGAATAAGTTAAATTTACAACTCATCAAATCGATCAAGGAAAAAATTGTACTTTTGTGAGACATGAAATTTTATGGGACGAACAAAATAGTATTTTATAGGTTTATCCTCCTTAATGTACCGTATATATCATGTACTGTATATACTATTTATAGATATTGATTTATTTATTCAACAAAATTTTCTCAATTTGCATGTTAATTTCCTCTCTAGCTATCACGGGTTTTGAATTTTATTCATATAGTTTGGAGTATGTACAAAAGAACAATCAAACATGAATATTGTCCATTGCACAATGCTTACTACAACAAATGAATATATATATTCATGCAAACAATTTTCACATAATAGAAAACACTTGTTACCAAAAAAGTAATATTGTAGAAGACATTACAGGTTAGTTGGACCGTAGACTACACAGTCTATTCAGACTTAGGTAAGTCTAATACAAGATGAAACACAATTATGTAACATGTGATTTCGTACGGACCTAAATGAGGTAAAGCAGGAAGGAGCGCCTAAATAAGATACTCCCTCCATCACGGCTTAACCTGCCTAGGTTGATCGGGCACGGAGATTAAGGAAAAAACAGATTTTGTGAAATCTTTGATTTTTTTAAAGGTGAAAATTGAGAATGAAGATTTTGAGGGTGGAGATTGTGAGAGAAATTTGTCATTTATGGGCTGACTGGTTAAGATGGGACGGACCGAAATGACAAGTAGACAGATTAAGTTGGGACGGAAGGAATATAACTGAGAACTTTTAAAACAGAGGAAATAGTCCAAACAAAAATACATGTGTATTGTGCATTCTACAAAGTTAGGACAAACCAAAAAAATAAGTAATAGTGATGGGACGGACAAAAGAATTTTCAACAAATAATTGATAAATAATCTTCGTGGAAGTGTACGTCAATCTGCAAGTGATTTCACCATTACAACTAATTCATCACTGTATCTATACAACAATATTAATATAATCCCATTTAGAAAACTCATATACATATATGTACAAGCTAGTTTCAGTATAATTAGATCACAAAATAATTATCAATGGCGGGTGGAGATGGAGAAGGAACATCGTTAGAGTATACGCCGACGTGGATATTGGCGTTGGTATGCACCCTCATTGTCGCCATCTCATTGGCTGCCGAAAGACTCCTTCACTACACCGGCAAGGTACTCTAATCCGCAAAATTGCATTTTTAGTCCCATAACTTAGTCGCTCATAATTTCAATCCCGTCCGAATAACCTTTTGCAGCTTAAGTTCCTAATGTGCACTTTTAGCCGGCAAAAACACACGTGAGCCTGAAAAATAAGGATCTCCGTTTTCGTTGCTGATGTGGCGCAATCAATCAACAATGAACGAATGCAAATCCTTAATTTTCAAACTCACGGACAGCCACGTGTTTTTTCCTCGGATTTTAGACTTTCCTGCGGGAAAAGGCTAAAATTACGTATTTTTTAAATTTGTGGGACTTAAATTGCAAAATGCTATTGAGATGGAATTGAAATTGCGAGTGGCAATAACTTATGGGCCTACTCTAATCCAATCAATATATATATTGTGTGTGTGCGTGCGCAATATTTATGGTTGTATATGATATGTGTATGTTGATGAGGTACAGTTCTTGGTGAGGAAAAAACAATGGCCACTTTTCGAGGCGTTGCTAAAGATTAAGGAAGGTATGTAATGTATCAGACAGTATTTATAGATAGATAGATGTGATAAGAAAGAAGATTGTTTTCTAAGAAGAAAGAATCTAATATGTGAAATGTGATGATATGCAGAGCTGATGTTGCTGGGATTTATATCTCTTCTACTCACTGTGTTCCAAGACAGAATTAGTACCATATGCATCGCTAAACATTTGGCCGACGATTGGCTACCTTGCAAATCGGGACCATCCGGTGGCGGCACCGCTCATTTCCAGACGAGCTTTGCCGGTGGTGGTCGACGCCTTCTTGCAGCAGTGCCTGAAGGTCCAGGCCACTGTGAAAAACAGGCACATATTGGAATGAAATATTTGATCAATTCACTTAGTGTGCTATGTATAGAATCCTTCTGCTTTGAACTGAATGTCACATTATCGATTGGTGTAGGGTAAGGCGGCATTGTTGTCGCTCAAGGCATTGCACGATCTGCACATATTCATCTTCGTGCTTGCTCTTGTGCACGTCGTCTTCTCTGCTCTCACAATTCTCTTCGGAAGCTTACAGGTCAAACTAACTCCATTCCTGCTACCTACATTTTTCAGATTCAGTGAGAAAAATTAAACCTGCATATGACTATTGACATGATTGTGACTTTTTCATGCGTAATACATGTTAAGTTAGACTCTGCATTGTAGATACGACAGTGGAAACAGTGGGAAGATTCTATACGGAAGAAGGAAGAGGATCCCGAAGAAGGTGAACGTCTTGTCTCGTGCTTTTCAGTTTACTGAGAAATGAAGGATTGTTTGTCGATACAAACGCAATAGAACATACAAATGCAGGTGGTCACGAGACGAAAGTAACACACATCCACAATCATGATTTTATCAAGGGGAGGTTTCTGGGCATTGGAAAAGATCTAACTTTATTAAGTTGGGTGGTATGTTACACTTACTCTCATCAACTACAATGTTTCGAAATATTATTGATTTGTTGTTTGATTTTGATCAGCATTCGTTTTGGAAGCAATTCTACGGATCTGTGAACGAATCAGATTACACCACTCTCCGACGTGGTTTTATCAATGTAATCAAGCTATCATCTTTACTGCCTACAACGTATCATGCTTAATATCGAACTGAATTTCGAGAACATGACTCTTGTGATCAGAATCATTACAGGGACAATCCCAAGTTCGACTTCTATAAATACATGGTTCGTGCTCTTGAGACAGATTTCAAGAAAGTTGTCGGAATAAGGTGCGTAGTGAGTCCTGCTCTCCTATCAACCATGCGCACAAGTTAATGTGTTCACCAGCTGATGTGTCAAATCTCATAGAATGCAATTAATCACCTTATCCATAATTTGGGGATGACATTTTTACACATCAGCGATGTGCACATTAATTTTTGTGTCCATCATGGACAGGAGAGCATTTCCAGGTGAGTAGTATGTAACCTAGAAATCTAGTACGAACTAAGTTGAAAGGCTTTGAACTATGTCTGATTTTTGCGTTACTTGCAGTTGGTATCTTTGGATCTTTGTCGTACTTTTCTTGCTGCTGAATGTTCATGGTAACTTACAAGTCATTCGAGATTCTCCGTAGTGTCGTTGATAGATTTTAGACAGAAATTTTTTACTAGAAGACCTGAGTTCTGAAAAAAAATATGTCTAATTCAGGGCTTGAACTTTGGAAGTTATCAATTCGGAGCTTGAATTTTGAGTTTTTCACAATTAGGGGTCTAGACTTTGAATATATTATCATTTCAAGGTTTACGTCTTGAAAAATAAAACATTATTCAATATATGGAAGATTCAATACGAGATAACAAAAAATTCACTATATCCCATACTGAAAATTTCAATCTAATCCGCACTGAATCTTCCGTAAATCGGATAATGTTTCCTATTTTTCAAGATGTAAGCCATGAATTGAGAATAAAACTCAAAATCTAGGACCCTAATTGAGAAAACTTCCAAAATATGGACCCGAATTGAGACAATCTTTAAAATTCTGATACTCCACCGAAATTTTTCCAATTTGGGACTCTCATGACCTGAAGTTTTGCAGGTTGGCATGCGTACTTCTGGATTGCATTCATCCCCTTAATAGTATGCAGTTTTCTACTGTAAATAAATGTATGCAGATATTATATTGCAATTGAGAAATATATAAATGTGTGCACCTCTGTAGCTATTGCTGCTTGTGGGCACTAAACTTGAGCACATAATCACTGAATTGGCTGAAGAAGTTGCTCAAAGGCATGTTGCCATTCCTGGGGAACTTGTGGTTCAGCCTTCGGATCACCATTTCTGGTTTCACAAACCGCGTCTCGTCCTCATTTTGATCCATATAATTCTCTTCCAGAATTCCTTCGAGATTGCTGTTTTCTTCTGGGTCTTGGTAAGCTGATCCTTTCACCTGCAAGTGCGCCTCGTCTAATTAAGCTCGACTGTCTGTCATCAATGGTTCTAAAACTTGACAGGTTTTGTTCAACTTCAACTCCTGCATCATGGGACAAGTCGGTTATATAATCCCTCGACTTGTAATAGGGTATGCTCCTTCGTGTATCGCTTTGAATCCCCTGTTGTTAGAATCTGTCAATACTGCACAAAATGTGATATAAAATTACAACAGAAGATTCAAAACTTCGTTCGGTTAATCATGCGCTCGTGTTCCCACAGGGTAATGGTGCAGCTACTTTGCAGTTACAGTACCTTACCTCTATACGCTATTGTTGCACAGGTAACTGCACTTCTTTCATCTCTGAAGTAGGCATGATAATGTTCTTGCGTGTACTAATTTCGCGGTTTTTGATGAAGATGGGAAGCTCATTCAACAAGGCTATATTTGAGGACCATATCCAGGTGAAGCTAACCGGATGGGCTCAGAAGGCAAGGATAACAAAGTGCCAGCGAAAAGCTGCTGCTGCTGGCACAAGTCAAGCGGGCAATAAAGAGTCCACCTCCGCTGCTTCAACTGCACCACTCTGCCAGGAGTCGACAATACACCAAGGCAAAAGCATAGAAATCGAAACTGCTAGTGTCTCGTCTCATGACAACTAAGTGAGCAAGAAATTAGGTAGATTGAAACATGATTCTTAGTAGTCACCATAGTTTGTTGTACCATAGCATTATCATAAGAAAATGTCTGCAATTATTGATAATACAAGTTGTCTACTATATACTTTCAGCGGGTAGGCCAAATGGACAATTTAAATGTCTCAATCCGGGGCCTGAATTTTGAGTTTTTTGCAATTAGGGGCTGAGATTTGCAATTTTACTCTCAATTCATGACTTATGTCTTGAAAAATGTAACAATCCGATATACAGAAGGTTCACTATCATATAACGAAAATTACATTATACTCCGTACTGAAATTTTCAATCTACTCCACGCTGAATCTTCCCGTCTCAAATAATGCTTCCTATTTCTCAAGATGTAAGTCATGAATCGGGAATAAAATACAAAATCTAGGCCCTTAATTGAGAAAAAAACTCAAAATTTAAGCCTCCAACTGAAAACTTCTTAGCGCCCCGAATTAAGGTATATCCGGTAATACTGATCTTTCTAATCAATGTGAAATCTTGAGACAAATAAAAAGGACATACTTGACATGATGGAAACTAACCATATTCATAATTAGAGAATGGCAAACTAAAGAAAATCAAGGAAAGTGATCAAAGACAGATGCGTATAAGAAATGCTAATAGTCAATCATTACAGCCAAGGAAAATGGAAACAAAAACTATTCGAAAATGGCACTATATAACCTTGAATTCTTGGCTTCTACTTTTATTTTCAAAGTAAAATTTTATTTACGACCTCAACCGGCAATGCGTAAGCTGGATCAATAGCTTTCAGCCCTGGATATTCCAAAAGTGAAAGACCTGAATGCATGTGCGCGCGCACCCACACACGAAGAAAAAAAAAAAAACCTATGTTAGAGCATGATGATACAAACTTAAGTTGACATTGTCCGACTCAGTTACTAGATAAAGTAATAAGTCAAATAAATCGCTGCTATTTTCGTATAATGATGCATAGATATAATTATGAGAGAACAATAGCTACAGATCTTACCAGCAACACCAAAATAGGTGTGAAAGACATCGACAGCATCATCAGGCCTGTCCGAAATTCCCCCATTCTCTTTATCCTACACCATAATGGATGTGGAAATGCATATCTTTCAATTCATACGACAAGTGATAATACATGATTCAAGGAACATAAAATTCAAACATAAATTTAGTTCATTTTCTAATCCCAGTTATAACCTGACAATCCAAGATAAACTTAATAAGCTTTTCCTTGTCGATCCAGTGAACTCTATCAATCATGATTAAGCTGGAAAGAACCCACCATGAGTAGCACACCTGGAATTAGAAGCCAATTTAGCTTTTTCATTAGACAATTATTAATATACAAGGAAACAAGTCACCCACATCAGGAAGCTTCTCAGGACGCCCATTTAGACCTCCAGATTTTACTTGTCGTTCACAAAGCCACCAACCGAGGAGGTCCTTGTCAACATGATGTAGAGAACCAGTAATAGCAAGCGCTCCCACACAACAGAATACTGCAACAATGTTGAAATAAATGACCAAATAACATTTAAAACAGTTATGTATTATAGTGTGGTACATGATTATAGATCAGAAAGAAACCCACAAGTGCATGTAACGCCTTAAAACATACTTTGTCCTGCATGAGATTCCGCCCCAGGTGTGCACCCAAATCCACCATCTAAATTCTTGCAACTAACAATGTACTTTACTGCTCTATCCACATTTATTTTATCCAAGCGGCGTAGCAGTGCTAGAGCGCATATTGCAATGTAAGAAAACCTTTGAAAACGAAAAATGTAGCTTTTTAATAATGTTTCCACAAAATATTTTCTATGCGAAAATTGATGAGGTAAATATGCAACAATCAAAGGGAACATACATACAAAAAACAAGATGAGAAGGATAATATATTATACCTGGTGTCTATTTCACCCCAAATGTCACCTGAAAAGGATCCATCTTCATTTTGTAGGCTGGCAATATCTAGCTGTTGGTTAAGTTTACTGGCATATGAAATGTTCTGTGGTGTTCTTAGAGGGTGTTTTGGCTAAGTTTATAAGCTCCTAAAAACATCTTAGAAGATGTTTGAGAGCTTATAAGCTCTTCAACTGTGTGGCAAAATAAGATGTTAAACAACTCATAAGATGTAAAAAAAAAAAACCTCTTAGAGCTTATACGCTCCAAAATATGTTTTCCTTCAGTCTATTTTATCTTTTAAGATCTTATAAGTTACATTCAAATTTCACATACTACACACACCTGACACACACTACACACTACACACACACACACTTCATACACTTCACACACAATGCACACACTTCACACACAATTCACACACACTTCATACACACACCACACTTTTCACCCACCACACACCATACACACACTTGCCACACAATACACACACAATTCACACACACTACACACACTAGTCAAAATGTGTTTCGATAGTAGTTTTCAAATTAGTCCCCAAATTCATGCTAAATCACTCCATTCATTTGAAAGTTTATAAGTTATTATATCCGAACACTTTATTAACTTATAAGCTCTTGGGAAATTACATCTTAAGATGTTAGAGCTTATAAGATTTTTAAATAAGCTTAGCCAAACACCCTCTAAATGTTCTGTGGTGGTCTTATATATAACAAGAATGGGATAAACTCCACAGCGTGAAGAAAGAAACTGCACAGTGAGAAGCAAGGAAAGGTACCGTATTCGACACATTACAGATGATGATACATAGTAGCAACAACCATCTGGTTTTGTCAAATATACATTTACCTCACAGAACTCAACTTCAAGAACTATAGTAATGACAGTTACATAAAAATTGAAAGATACAGTCTGCAACCTTTTCAACATCAAGAACATCTATCTTGTCAAACAATGCTAAAACCTGAATTGCACTAAGTGTGTACAGTACATGAGCATCATGCCCAATATTACCACCAAAACCACCTGCATGAAGAAAGGCATGTAAACGATGAAGCAAATTCACCAGAAGTACATTATACAAAACCAGAAGCTCAACTCAAGTAAAAAGAAAATTGTAAAAGAGTTACAGCTTTGGCGACCAAAACAAACTGGTACGAACAAATGATATTCATTTATATGACTTGCATCATTATCTAGTTACACTTTCGAATAGCATACAATCCAAAGACAGAATACAAACCAGATTCATGTTGACACTGCATGATCCATGAAACAACATCATCTTGATCCACTGCGTTGAGCTTTCCAAAAATATCAAGAGTGGTCAATCCCCAGTAAGCACCATTTAGCCTCAGGTGCTCCATCACCACAGACTCAAAATCATCCTTTCTCTGATACAAACAGATGCTGCTTATTACTAAAAGGTAAAAGAAACACGGTACCATAATCTATAGAATAGAAGTACTACATTCATAAACATTTTGTGAACTTGTTAGAACATGACTATTCCTGAAACTATTACGGACGTTATCTCCAACATCAGTCAAGCATTAGAAGGATGTTCATAAGTAATATACTTCTCTCCAGTTAATGTCAATATATATCCCGACTCCTAAGAATATTGCATGTCATAGGCACATCAAGATGGGAAATGTTTTATGCCCCCACACCCTCCCCCCCCCAAAAGTCCCATTAATTGAACCATTCCTATGAAAGCAGCATTCTAAGGATAAAAATTAGGAGCCAAGTACAATATGAAACCAATTAACTAAAAGAAGATTGAAAAACTATAATTCAGAAGTGATGAGGTACGACATAAATTAACACTAATGCAATAGACTAATTGTATTATGCCTTCTCATTTAGTAATATTCTCTATTCTTGCTACCAAACATATACGACATTCACAAGTTTATCATCAATTAGATATCTCAGGATAAGATACTTAACCCAGGGGGGAGGGTGGGGTAAGGGATGGGGAAAAGAAAGATTAGTTCTTTGTTCAAATCCAATTTGGAAGAATTGGCATTGATTTGAAAATATTGATGGAATGCAGGTAGATGCTAAAGAATTGAACTTCTCTTTTTGGCATATTGTATTAATGCATATGTTTAGTTATAATCTTAGGTTAGTCCTCAGTTATGATGCGAACGAATTCCGCTATTGTTCTTGGCTTTCTGTTAATGCATCTAATCAATATGGATTCATATTAAAAGAAAATGATGATCATGAATGAGATATAACTGGTTGTGTAAATTGATTTCCTCAGCATTCATTCTGTTTGGGTTGAGTTATGAGTATATCAGCATTACTTTTTTCTTCAAGTAAAATATCATTTACTTCAAATCTTGCTACTAGAAAACAATGCTTCGTGGTGATCTTCAATATCATAAATCTACTATTGCATGCAGTAGGACAGTGAGGTAGCTTAAGTATTCTTGTATGTTCTGCATTTCCGGGTATCATTTTTTGGTTCCTTTCAAACTAATGGCACTATTAAGTTAATGATCTACCCTGTTGACTTGATATGGTACAACTCTTGTGTATGCTATCTTCTTTCTTGTCTCCTCAATCAAGTTTTTAGTCAATAAAACATGAGAATTTCTAATGTAGTATGTCGATGCCATACATTATTGAGTCTTCCAGTATCTAGATACAGATCAAATATCAAATTTCAAGTTGTTTATTTAGCTTATCATATTCCAAACTTTCTCGGAACAGTAGAAGAGAAGGCAAATGGAATCTCCACAAGGTCAAAGGTATGCAACAATTTTTTATAGGCGCTCTAAAAAGTGGAAGATGAGAAATATTCATACATGTCCCAAAAGTATGAGAAAAATCTATTATAACTAAATCGAAACAGGCAATCACCATATGAACAGGAATTATTAGGGGCCCTCTAGAATTTTAAACAGATTGCACAGTGTTGGAATGCCTTGAACCCTACAGCAGGCGTGTATGGAGTTTAGGCTCAGTTTCTGTTTTGGACTTACTGGGTCGGTCTGTTGGGGATTGATTATATATAGCTTCCCTAATTGACCTAGTGTTAGTCTATATCATTGTTGCCCCTCTGAATAATAATATACAATCCTTTCTTCTGCCTGTGGACGTAGCTAATACATTGTTAATGAACCACGTAAATTCTGTAATCCTACTTATCGTTTTTTGTTATCTTTCTTGCATCCGTTATAACTTATAACACACAAAATTAATCACAAGATGATGGTCAAGAAACACAGGGGGAGGCAAGATACTATTCTCTCCTGCCATGCTTTTCGTGGTATATTTATCAAAATCTTTTGTTCTACAAAGACAAAGGGGAAAAAAGAAAAGGACTTTGAAATAGGTTGTAATGAATAAGAGGCAAACCTTTTCAACCGTTAAGATGTATTTAACATGCTTTTCAACCTTGAGCTCCGCCATTCTGTAATTTATCAACAAATCAACAAATTGAATTTAAAATAAATAAAGAAATTCAAGCAACAAGTATCTGATCAGCAGAGCTTCAAAGTTAAAACAATATCAAACCAGTATCTGTCCCTATCAGCTGCAAAAAAGACTTAGAAATGGAATGTTTAAGTCAGGAATAGAAAGAAATATAAGATTCAGATCATTACCGGCATGCAAAGAGAATGTAAAAGGTGGGTACAGTGAGGAAGTGGCTTCTTGATAGAAAGGTGGTGAAATTTTCAGATTTTGAACAGATTGTGATGAAGCCAGAGAAGGAAAAGGTCGGTCAATGCTAAAATTTAGGTTAATGTTAAGGATCCTGGAGAATGGAGATGGCCCGGACTCAGTTTCTATATGCAGGCAGCTACATGTTTTCACTTCAATGAGGAAGAAAGATATAGTATAATGAAAGTGTACACTGAAAACCTCTATTGCAAAAATGTCCAACTAGCTCCCATTAATCCCTCTTCTAGGAGTTAGACTTTCATTGGCCGCCTATGTTTATTTTTTATTCCTCCCGCCGGACCATGTCTATATCCCAATCAGCCCTGTCTAGGCCCCGACTAGTCGCTAAGACTAGCGCCTAACCAGCAATGACGGACCTATATGGCAGTGCCCCCCTTGGCCCCGGTCGAAATGTGCTATTATATACAGTGCCTCTCCTGGCCCCGGTCGAAATGTGCTATTATATACAGTGCCTCTCCTGGCCCCGGTCGAAATGTGCTATTATATAAGTGTGTTTCAGTCGATTTTAATAAAACGTAATTAAATAAAATAAACAATTCTATTGTCTGACTTGAATATGATTTAATAATAATCAATCGATGTATTCTTAAGTGTACACAATAGAGATAAAAGCTTCAAAAAATAGAATGAAATGTTTCGAAACACTAAATCTTGATTTTTTTTCTTTTAATAATTGAATCGATTTATTAATCTTATCAATATCATTAATACTTTTTAGTTTTATATATATAGTTGAATATTGTTGAAGCTCATGGATAGATTTAGAGGTGCCCCGTCCCTTTTAGATTTTCTAAAACTTTAGTTTAATTTAACTAAATATTAAATTTAGAATATAATTTATAGAATTTGTTTTCTAGCCTTCTCAAAATGAGCCACCTACTTGGTATAAAATTTGCCTTCGAATCTGAGAGTATAATTAAAAAAAATACCCCGATAAAATGAGTACCTAAATTTGTGTATAGATGGGCCCCCTCGATTAAATTTCTGGGTCCGTCACTGCTAACCAGTGACTAGCAGACTTCTAAAACCTTGCTGAAAACCAATACGAGTAGCGAGAAATTGAACAAATGTCGGTGTGAGAGAGACATCAGTTTCCTTCCAAAATAAAATAGTATAGATACATCAGCGGGGCAATTTATCGAACAACAGAAGGTCATGGATCCATTCTCACAATTTCATTTTGTTTAACTATTCGGTCAAGTCAACAACAGAAGGCCATGGATTCATCATTCTCTCAATTTTGAAAACAAAGCAACAGCATTAGCAGTATTCCACACACATTTACAGCAAAGTAATAGGAAAAAAGTAGTATCTATTGTTGTCACTTATATTATGAATTTCAAGCAAAAAAAAGAAGGCGATCTAACCTGAATATATAATGAAAACAGAAGTTGATTTATAGGAAGATTTTGAAACAATCGTTTCTACAGATTATCTCGGCTCAATCGTCTCTGCAGATGATCTCTCTCGGCAGCAGCAACTGATTCAGTGGAAATGAAGGGAATGTTCCGTTATATTTCTACAAACATCTTTTTCACATTTTACTATACTAAATATATAAATCATTTTTATTTATATACTTTTTCTAAATCAATTATTACATGTATTCTATCACTATCAATTCTTCTAATATAATATAATATATTTCAATCATAATCAATTATTTTTGTGTCGCATCACCGTTCATTTACTACTATTTTAATAAAATATTATTATTCGAACATATTATTCAATAATTAGTCACATCTATTCAAACATCAACCACACTTATCAAATCTTATCAATCATATCAAATAAAATCTTGTAAATAACGCTGAAAACACTAAAAACTGAAAATTGGACATGAAAACATAACCAAACATCCCCGAAATGTTTTGCATACCGCGATCGCAAACTAAAAAATACAACTTCCAAGGTCAGCCTGACACTTGACTATTATGATTTTTTTCAACTCCAATCTGACACATTCAGGTTGCGGGGTTGATCCACCGACCTATTTTCAACCTAAACAATGAAAAAACAATTTATTTCTGTTTTTTCATAAAATTCTAAAATGACAATACAAATCTTAAAATTTGGAAACGTCACAATATATACATGTTTAACATTTTAAATTACATTTAACGCATTATAAATTATATAATCATGAACCAAATATCAAAATATACTAATTAAAGAGTACACTTACAAGTCAACAACACAAGACGCTCTTTAAAATTTTAACCATCAATCCATCATAAAAAAATATTAGTAATATCTCTAACTTTAAAAATATTCTGATTCTTTTCTAATAGAAAAATGGTTTGTGGGTGACCCGCCCTCAACCCATTTTTCTTGCAGGTTATTCGGGTTCGACATGTTTCCGACCCGAATATATTTACAATCAACTCTAATTAGGTGTGTAAACGAATCGAGCCGAGTACTAACAGACTTGAGCTCGAGCTTGACTGAATTTATTTTTTTAAACTCGAGCTCGGCTCAGTAGAAACTCGTGGAGCTCGAGATCGACTCAGTTCGACACGATGATTAGAAAATAAAATATAAAAATATATTAAATTTGAAAACATTAATTTTACTACAAAAGATTGCTAATGAGGATCTTAGGGTTTCACTTTATTTAATTTAGAATTATGATATCGATAATTATGTCAACTATAAAGGATAAAGTAGTAATTTAACATAAGTTCGATTAAGCTCGTAAGCCTGTCGAGTCGAGTATTAGTGAGCTCGAATTCGACATCTACTTAAGTATCTTGAGCTCGAACTCGACTTATTTATCTCTAGTCGATTTTGATATTTTAACGAATCAATTTTGAATTGCTTGCAAATTGTTTATGTTCATTACATCCCTAACTCTAACCCTCAAACTTTCAGGTTCGATTGTGTTCTCGGAAATTAACACCCCTGAAATAGTAATTAATATAGATAAAATATTAAAATTTAACTTTATTTCATTTTATACCCCTAAATATTATTTACTATTTATATATTTAGTTGATGTGTAGAATATAAAAATACGTTAAGTGTGGACAACATGAAAGTGGAGAATCGATGATATTATTATTATTATTATTATTATTATGAAATTCTAACGTAGTAGTATTATATATTGTTAACATTAACTAAAATTTATGATCAATCCAATACCATAGTATGAAATATTGAATTAATGTCTATAGTTACCTCCTTGGAATCCGATATGCCCGGTTATAATCTGCCCAATTTGTATGGAACGGTTCAATTTGACAATAAACAAAATCGAAAATGTTAAATTAAGATAAAATTAAATAGTCAATGAATATTTGCAGTTCGGTGTCCTTTCGGTTCATTAAGCAATGTAAAAAAAATGTTCTCAAATGATGTTGTACCATCATAATAGCAATACAGTGAACAAATTTGAAAAAATAAATAAAATAAAATTGCTTATATAGTACTTAACATACTAAATCCTTAAAAGTATAAATTTGATTATAATAAATCATTTCCATGCACCGTAGATATCTAGAACTAGTATTTATAAGAAATATAAACACTATGTCCCTTTTGGAGCCAAATAACTAAAATTAACCACATATTTTACCACACCATCTTTCATTTTTACGAATGTCGGCAACTTAAAGTGTTATAAAACACATCATCGATTGTCTAACAGAATTTTTGCCTAATATGTTTTTAGAACTTATTAGTTGTATGATCTTATCTTAAAATAAGTTGTGAAAGCGTTTGAATCAAATAACTTAAAAGATCTCTTCAACATCTTATAAAATGTTGATGTGTTTGGTAAATAATATCTTTTATAATTCTAATTGCAAAAAATGTGTATTTAAAAATAGCTTATAAGAAAAAGGTGGGAGGTGGTACTTTTTTAAAAAGAGCTTATAAACTCTTGATACATCTTATAAGCTTATTTTAAAGAAATAACCAAACAAATTTTAAGAATTTATAAGCTCTTGAACATCTTATAAAATATTTTAAAGATCTTATAAGCTCCGTCAAACACCCTCTTGTTTGACTTTGAATTTTAATAAAGGTCCACAAAGAACCAAACCATTTGGTTGTTTATTATCCCCTCTCCATATATATGTATAAGCAGTCTTTACACACTTAAGTTTGAGCCAAATATTGTTTGGTCTGTTTTACCCCTTTTAAACATAATATTAAAGAATTACTAGTTCATCCGTGTAAAATGCATGAATGGTGAGTTTTGTTATTATTATTTTAAAACATAATATTGAAATTTTTAATCATATCACTATAATCATAATAAAAAAAAGTTGCATATCTATTTTATTGAACAATAAAAAATATTTACAAAAAAAAAGTAAAAAATTACAAATTCCAAAACACTTCTTGGTACACAATGTTCTTGGTTGAATTTTGATCAACATTATCTTCATCAGAGCACATCAATATTTTCAGACCTTCACGGTTCGTTACTCTCTATACTGCTACGTACAGTACTTGTCCATGACTGAATACAGGTTTTTTCAGAAAGAGTCCTACATGTGACAATGAGTGACCCTAGATTTTGTTAATTGTTGTTGTACGTTTAAGACACAATGATTGTGAATTTGTCGTCGTTGGAACTTGAATGACAACCTTGAGTCGGATGAGGTCAATGATAATCTGGGGATTAGTACTAAATCACGGAATTAGTTCCAGTTAAAACGTTTCCTTCAAGAACATGTTTCCTCGCCTAGTTAATAGTAACATTGTACCATTTCACAAACCATTGGAATGATCAATATTTGAAGCAACATTACCAGGGTTTCAACTTTCAGCTTCAACTCATTATTAGGGACCTTAGAGCATTTCAAAGAATTCAGGAATTCATGAGAGTGACCATCAACCAATACATCAACATTCGAATCAAACTTGCAAGCACTATTAGAACTTAAATATGTCTTCCATTTGTTTGCATTAATATCGATCAAGTGTTCATTTATTGAATCAACAACATCGAGGGTTGGTGCAAGAATGACTCTACTCTTAAAAAATGATGGATCGTCTATGATGTTTTTAAAGTTAGGATATGTGCTTTCAAAATTGTTTTAATTAGATCCTCACCTCTTTGCAAAAGTATATCATTAGGAATCTGTTTGAGCACCCCCAATCATTTACTTCACCAAGTGGTCCATCACCAATAGCCTCCAACCACTTGGGAAAATTCTTCCAATTCTACACAGTGTTCAACTTGAGAAACATTTTGTATCCTCATGTTCTTAGTGAGTCGTAATACTTTGCAATTATCCCACAAATAAGATGAATTTATAGTAGCATGGACAACATCTTGTCTTGAACCCTTTGGTATAATAAAAAGAATCTACCTAAATCCTCCTCCGAGAACAAGTGTCTTTCTCCCAAAAGGTAGGTCAGAATTATGCGATTCACTTTGTTGCATGACATCTTTCAGGGGGTTTATCCCAAGCTTCAATGTAATGTCTATGAACCATGGGAGGTTCATCCCAAATAATCATTATAGACTTCATCATATTAAAATAAAAAATTGCAAGAATCAAGTGTATAGCAAATCATAATTTAGCAAATTGAACATTTTCCTTGATTTATTCAAAATGATAAGTATAATTATTAATTTCAAACGTTAAGTGTAGTAATTTATAGAAAAAATGCAAGTATGTAATATAACTTTAAGTTTAAATACAAGGTATATGCGAATGTAGAAAAAAATTATATTAATCCGATATAAAGGTTGAAAAAAATTGATTGAAGTTAGAGCATAGTAAGATACTAAATCATTTGCAAAAAACATTAGAACTGATGATAGATCAGTGAAGCACAACTAATCAAGTATCATTGAAAAATTATATAATTTCAAGCACGTTCAAATAGTCCATTATAAGAAATATATTCATATGGAATAAAAAATTCGACTTCGATAATAAAAACACATTAATCGAAAAGTTTTTCTTCATCTATGTCTTTGAAGTTGTAAGTAGCCACAACTTTGAACCCATATTGTTAACTGAAATCTTCTAATCCATTATTCAACAGATTTTTTTCTTTTTATTCTTTAAACAAACTTCCCAATTTGGTTTTTAACCGATGGTGACTTATCATCATCTTCAGCACCGTCCAAACAAATAATATCACGGTTGTCTTGATCAACATCTTCTATATTGGTGTCTACAAATCTCAAGTAACCAAAAAAATCAACGACCTGTGAAGCACATTAAAATTTGAAAAACACACAGTTCGTTAGCAATTGAAGATGAGAAGAAATAGCAATTTGACTTGGTGCATATCTTTCACACAATAATTTGGATGACATAGAAAAACAATCACAAAGAAATTGATTCCACCCTCATGCATAAAGAGAACAACATCACCATCAACCAATTCATTTGCATTTGTAAAGTTTTTTCATCCAAAAGTGAACAAATAATGATCAACAATTTTCTCAATCAAAACCAACCAAATTCCCCTATCTATATTCTTCAATGCAAAGTAATTTGGAATTTTAACCTCCAAACGTTCTGCAATTTTCTTCGGCATCAACACAAACTGAAAAAAAAAATCCAAATAAAAAATAAATATACCCAACAAATTAAACATGTATTAATTAAAAAAAAAAAGAATTTTGTTTAAATCAATGTCGGATTACATATTCTTAATATTCTTTATGTTACCTCATCTCCAAAACTTCATGCTATTTAAAAATCACGTAGAATGACCTTATTTTTTCTGGAACATCTATCACACATCCATCATGATCATATAGATCAACATATAGTTTAGATAAGGAAGAGTCATATATGATAAATACGTAATAACCAGATTTCAGTGCATTCTCGTCTACAAATTGTCTCCAACCTTTACTGTCATCTGCATCCAATCTCATTTCCACATCCCACTTGATATTTTTATTTGTTTCGACAGTGCATTTCTTGTTAAAATTTTCAGGCAAAGCCTCCACAACTCCAGTAGGAAGCTCCTACAAAAATTAAAATATATTGAATTGACAATAAAACAATTCATCATCCACATTTCAAATGTGTAGGCGAAAGTTCATGTTATTAATTCCACATACTAGCTTGTCATATCAATAACTATAGGTGAAAACAATGCAGAAATACTGATAATTCCATAAATCTGCAATTAAGAAAAAAAAAAAAAAAAAAAAAACTACTAATAAAAAAAATCATAAATCCTGAATCACAAATCCCGTTTAAAAAAAAAATATATCATCAAATTAAAAAATCCCTAAAATTACTCAAAATACATGTACATAAATAATCATAACTAAAAATTATATTCTTACAAATAGTTTTAAATATTTTACGAACATCAAATAATGTACACAACTAGAATACTTTATTAAAATTATAACCTAAATTGTTAAAATACCAGGAAAAAAAATACGATTTTTTTTTTAACCTCTGTTTGTACCCGTCGATCTCAATTTTGAAAGCTTATAAACTCTTGAACATCTTATAAGATGTTTTAAAGATTTTATAAGCTTTGATAAACACTCTTATTTGAGTTTGGATTTTAATAAAGGTCCACAAAGAACTAAACCATTTGGTGGTTTATTATCCCCTCTCCATATATATGTATAAGCAATCTTTGCACTCTTAAGTTTGAGCCAAATATTGTTTGGTCTATTTTGCCTCTTTTAAATATAATACTCCCTTCATTTCATAAAGAATGCCTTTTAGCTATTTTTTGAGAAATTAAGGATTGATATTTAATTAGTATGTTTTGCGAAATAAGGAAATAATAAACTAAATTAAGTAGGTTGTTTAAGTTAATATTGGAAGAATTGTAGTTTTTATGGTAAAGTGATATTTATTGTGAAATTTTTCAAAGTGTCTAAAATAACATTCTTTATGAAACGGAGGGAGTATTAAAGAATTATTACTATATATTTCATATCTTTCCTTTCGAGCTAGTGTCTATTTTTTTTCTAAATATGTAGCTACTGCCATAAATTCCAGACAATTTCCATTTGATCTATTTTACCACTTTTAACTACAATATTAAATAGTTATTTTTATATATTTCATAGGTTCTTTTAGTGTCTATTTAATTCTTAATTAACGAACTATTGCCTTGAGTTTAAACAATTTTCCGTTTGCTATTTTGCCCCGTTCAAATATACTATTAATGGCTTTACTGTTATAAATCACAAAGTGATTCATATATATTGTGGACACTTTAACCCGTTACTTGAAAGTGAGGGAGAGTGAAATTATGATTACAAATATGACAATATTTATTGTCCAAAATCTCATACACTAGAGTTCCATAAGTATGAGGTGCATATAACCAATCAAAAAAGGGAGCAATAATAATGTGTCCAGGGGGAGTGTTATGAGTCACACGGGTGACCCATGTATTTTGTGGACACTATAACCTATCGCTTATCTTGTAAGTGGGATCGAAGCACGACAGTGCCAGAAGCACGACAATGCTAGAAGCACGACAGTGCGGAAGCACGTCACTGCAAGCACGACACTGCAAGCACGACAGTGCGGAAGCACGTCACTGCAAGCACGACACTGTAAGCACGACAGTGCGGAATCACGTCACTGCAAGCACGACAGTGCGGAAGCACGTCACTGCAAGCATGACACTGGAAGCACAACAGTATGGAAGCACGTCACTGCAAGCACGACAGTGCGGAAGCATGTCACTGCAAGCACAACGATGTTTTTGTAAATTTTTCTATAAATAGGGCTCATATGTTGAATGAAAGATCGATGATTTCCTCTGGAATCTCTACTTTCCCTTATGTTCTTGTTCTCTTACGAATATTTTATAACACGTCATCAGCACGAGTTTTGCTCAAGAAGGTAGGAGAAACTGAATTGATATTCTTTTTCCCACTTCTATTCTTCCCTGAAGGAAATGACGGGTATTGAAACAAAAAGTTTCAAATCCTCGATATTACCTGTAGTAATTATTTGACTTGGTGTGTTAATGTTAAACTACACCTTCGAGGTACATCACTAGTTGAAACTTTGAATAATACAGATATAGAACATGCAAACATAAGGGACGAGGCAAATGGTGCTGATATTCATTTGCCATCACCTTTATGAGGATCTCAAAAATGAGAATGTGCAATTGAAAGGGCATGTGACCCAGATAGAGGTTCGACCACACCAGAAGTGTGATGCTGCTACAAACGCAATATGAATGACAACTATTAAAGTTGCACGATTATGTTTTCTGTTGCCGATTACAACTCAAAGTCGCTGTCTTGACTTGCTCTTTGCGGACAAAGTTATCAGAATATGAAAAGTTAAAGAAAACTTTCTCTACTATGTATGTCCTAAATATGGTACTCCAGAAGCAGTATTGAGAAAGACAATTTAAAATGTACCGTGAGTTAATTTATGTCCAGCTGAAACAAAGCTAATGTGTTACTCTTGAGAAATCATGATATACGTCCTACATGATATATAGTTGTGCCTGAAGCACATGTTAATTCTAGCATATTTATAGGGCGATCTAGAGGTCACAAGTATAAATCCACTAATAGACCTACAAGGGTAAAAGTGGTGGTCCTCGTTGATATGAACAAAGTTATTCTAGAAATAACAGTTATCAAATTAAACAAGTGCAATCTACATAGAAAAATCAGAATCGGGTTAAAATGCCCACAAGAAAATCTGATGAAAATACTTGTTATAGATGTGGGATGACCAGACATTGGTCAAGAATATGTTATACTGCCCACACTTGATAGAATTGTATCAGCCTCGAAAGATTGTAAAGAAAAATATGTTCGAGCACACGTGATTGAGGTTGTTGAATCACTTGCTATTGTAATGGTTAGTACATTTTAAAATTGTAAATGATCAAATCCCAAATCAGGATAGGAAATCATTTGGTGTTTTAGATTTCTTATAAGAAAATGTTCCTGAAGCACATGATTCTGATTGGTGGAGAAATATTTGAACTTAGTCTACTTTTTTCAGAAAAGTAATTTTTTTTTTGTACATCATGTTTTGTACCTCCCTCGAACTGTGTGTTTTCCCGAGGTTGAGATTGTTTTGTCTTAAAGTTATGTAAATAGCCATCCAACTCGGATGATACATTCCCGAGCATTAGTTAATTGTACAAATGAAAAATATTGAAGAGGAAGCCAGTTGTCTACTTGATAGCGTAACGACGCACACAGTATTATTTGACAAAAGGTATCAAGTATGACTTTGTGCAAAATACAAGTCAAAATCAAATCTAGTTTCCAGAAATTATAGATGGCTCTGGAAATGTAACAATTATGTTACCAAATGGTACCATCTTGCATATTGAAAATGCATCCAGAAGATGAAAAAGAAACTTGTTAAGTCTTAAAGATATGTGTTTGAATGGCTATAACTTTACAGACTCTCACTGAAAGTGATATGAAGAGTGTATATGCATCACATCTTTTAAGACGGGTAAATGGGCTACCCATGAAAAGATTAGTTGAACCTAACTTCCATTTATTTGCATATATTTGTGCTAACATTATTTGCATAACTGCAAGAATGATTGGTTCGCCTGACTGTGATTTTACCACCTAACGATCTCATTTACATGTCTTGTACTGCATTTTAATTACTTGATTTATTTATTCGTGATATTATCACCTATAGGGATAGTTATATTGTTCTAGAAGATCTTAGTTATATCAGCGCTATCTGAAATGTATGTTACCTGAAGTAACTATATATCTTCGTACCTTGAAATAAAAGTGCACACTAGAAGTTTGATATATTAACAACTCAAATAAAGTCGATACTAAATGGGGATGCTACATAAAACCGAAACACGAAATGAAATTATTCAAAAGTGGAAGGATATGATATTCTCCATTAAGCATGCATGCCGTGAATATGGTACTCTAGCAGTAGTATCTGAAAATGCTTGAAGAAAAATAAATCCAGATCTGGTTTATGTTTATTAAAAAGGAAAGTGATAAACACTTCTTAAATATAATGGTTTGTGACCTTATGAGGTCCCACATAGTGCCTATAGAGCACTTGAAATTCCAGCAGAGATAGAGGCCAATGAGAGGTTATGGACACATATGAAGATATAGTGATCCTCCTCAAATAACATATGGGTGACCGTGACAGATGTGAATATTCCTGTCAAGATGATTATCCGGTCTTAATAAAAATATCTTATTCAAAGATATCGTGATAAAGACAAGACATATTCAACCTCTATCGGATGAAAAGTTCCCGATATTGAGAAATGTAATGCTTTTAAATTACCTCTCCTAGATGACATGTTTTCCTGGGATTGAGATGTTTGTATCAATAATAAAATTATTCTTGTTAAATTACAATGATGTTATGTTTATTGTGTTTGAAATATATGATCATATATTTACTTCCCTTGGATGTTACATTCCCGAGGTTGAGTGTTAACTCCCTTGAGTGATATATTCTCAAGGTCGAGCTAATATTGTCAAGTTAGAGTAAACCGTAAATATTTCTCGAGAATGAATTTATGTACAAACACAAGATATCCATACTATGTCCCATTGAGATTATTGATAGCTCTGGGTGTGGAAGAATTATATTATTAGATCTAGAAGAGCTACTAAATCAAACATGCACATCGTAATGTGCATAATTTGGAGACACTGATTAAAAATAGAAGTGGTGTCTGTATATCAAATTATATTGTAAAGATAACGAACAATCCATGAAAAATTTGAAGCAACAACTTTTGGATTGTATTGTGTCCAAATTTAGACTTTGGAATCATATATCATTGTGTTGGAAGCTAATGAATCTTGATATATATTCAGGTTGTGGCATGATCGCCTTGACACCCGAAAAGTACAAAGGTATGTATGATTGTTAAACATACTAACGAAATTCATTGAAAGAATAAAGAGCTAATGTTCAAAGATTATTAATGTGTATCATATTACAAGGAACTAATTTCTAAACCTTCAACCAAAATGGTTAGTTATTATATTTGTAGACCAATGCACCCAGCAGGTGGGCTATTCGAATATGTTATGGAGCTTGTAAGCACATCCTGTAGATGATCCAAAATATATTACTTCAATGATGAGTTAAATTTTGTTGCTTGATACTATTGATATAAGATCCGAACACAATAGTATGACTTGAAATTGTGCAGTACTGCATGCATCAGCATTAATGAGAATATGCCACACTACTTACGACATGAACTCCAGAAAATGGAGAGTGAAATGTTCAACAGTTCGATATTACCAAGATCTTATAGATATAGCTACAAAATCCTTGTCAGCAAGTGAATTTGAGAAATTACATTGGAATGAGAAGAGTTACGAACTTGCAAGATTGATAATATTATATGCATCAGGGGGAGCGGATTTTGGTGTGTTGTACTCTTTTTCCCTTATGCCTGGTTTTTATCCCATTAGGGTTTTTCCAGCTTGAGGTTTTTAATGAGGCAACTATATGCACCTAACATGAATTAGAGTTATGCACTCTTTTCCTTTTTGATCGGTTTTGTCCCACTGGATTTTCCGACTTAAGGTTTTTAACGAGGCATACTTATATTCAAAGTAGTCCTGAAGACTGACCATTGACAAGAAATGTTTAGAATTAAAACAATGATAAAGGTTGGGCCATAAAAGCTAATGAATACAATTTTCTTATGATCGATTTTTTCCCACATGATTTTTCCGACTTAAGTTTTGGATGATGAATATCTATTTTGAAGACAAATAGTTCTACTCTTACTTTTGACCACTTTCTGCCAATATATTTTCGGGCTTGTAAATTTTACGAGACATTTCTATATTCATCCAATTGATGAAATCAATGATGATAATGTGTCCAAGGGGGAGTGTTATAAATCACAAAGTGATTCATATATATTGTGGACACTTTAGCCCGTTACTTGAAAGTGAGGGAGAGTGAAATTATGATTACAAATATGACAATATTTACTGTCCAAAATCTCATACACTAGAGTTCCATCAGTATGAGGTGCCTATAACCAATCAAAAAAGGGAGCAATAATAATGTGTCCAAGGGGGAGTGTTATGAGTCACACGGGTGACCCATGTATTTTGTGGACACTATAACCTATCGCTTATCTTGTAAGTGGGATCGAAGCACGACAGTGCGGAAGCAAGTGGGATCGAAGCACGACAGTGCGGAAGCACGTCACTACAAGCACGACAATGCAAGCACGACAGTGCGGAAGCACGTCACTGCAAGCACGACAGTGCGGAAGCACGTCACTGCAAGCACGACACTGGAAGCACGACAGTGCGGAAGCACGTCACTGCAAGCACGACGATGTTTTTGTAAATTTTTCTATAATAGGGCTCATATGTTGAATGAAAGATCGATGATTTCCTCTGAAATCTCTACTTTCCCTTATGTTCTTGTTCTGTTACAAATATTTTATAACACTATATATTTCATAGTTTTCTTTTGATTGTCTAATTTATTCCCAATAAAGGAACTATTGCATGTTAATTAAATTAAACTAATATAAAAATACTTTAAATTTTAGATAATTTTTATTTTACCTACTTCAGCCCTTTAAATACATCATCAAAGGAGCATTCCTGTGTATCTTTTTTGAAGTGTCCATTTTACCTAATTAATGAATAGTAGCAACTTTAATCAATACGGTAATTTGCTTAAAATTAAACTAATATAAAAATTCTTTAAATTTCAATCAATTTTTGTTTGGTTTATTTCGCCCTATTAAATATATCATCAAAGGATTATTCCTGTAAACCTTTTTTGAAGTGTCTAACTAATGAATTATTATATTGTTCATTACTATGACAATTTGGCGCTAAACATGATTTCCTTTTTATATTGATTTATATTTATAGTCACATCTATGATCTAACATCTCATTATTTAAGTTTTCATCTGCTATATTTTTTCTTAAGAAAGTTAATATTTGAGTTTTCTTGTCGACAAGTTGAGGTATAAATTTTGATTTTAAATTTGGCATAGCTTTAATTTATGATAAAATTTAATTGAATTATATTCCCATGATATGCAAGGATTTTTTTAATCCATATTCTCCAAGTAATTTGTGATATTAACTTTTATTTAGTCATATACAAACAAGAGGAAGCCGAAGAGAGTAAGAGGTGGTTCAAGTATATTCATCACATCGCTCCAACTTATAATTTGTCGCGTTTCTTAGAAGATTTTAATACTTACAAGAGAAGTTTTAAATTTTATTTTGAATTCCTCATTTTCTTGTGTGGCTAGATTAACCCATAATAACATTTTTCTTTATTTTAGATTAATCCATCCAGTAATATGCTTATAAGAAAACAGATAAATGACAAATTATGAAGTTCTGTCAAAATAGTTTAAATAAGAATAAAATATATTGACATATATATTTCTAAATACAAGTTTATTGCTGATTAATAGCAGTAGTTCGAATGTTTTATATCGGGAATTTTTTTCAAAGCAAGGTAGATGCAAGAGGGAGGGGATGACCAATTTTTTAACAAGTCTTATTTATTTGATGCTTCTTACTGTTTCTTATTTGTAATGATGATAAAATACTTACAAGCAACATTAGAAATACTACTTAGGGCAATTACACTTTAGAATTCAAATTATACACGATTGCATACATTAATTGTCGAACTTTTAGTGTTAAATTGTGTCTTCTAAACTACATGATTAGACACTTTACAATCTCTGAATGAGAATGCATAAACATTGTAGAGTTCAATTAAGAGACAAATGCCAGAAAAAATACACTTACATTGTATTGTGCAAATGAAATAATGCAAATAAAACGTTCGATTGGTATAATCCGCTATGTAGTAAAGTACAAAAAAACATGAAGTTTAGGATATAAATTATAAATTATAAAATATAAAAAGTTAAGTGAAATTAACGGAGTACGAAAGATAAATATATTTACGTAAATTCTGAAAAAAGAAGATCGAATAAATCCTTTACTCTAATTGTAATTAAAAATCTTGAATAGATTAGTTATTTATATAACATAATTATGATTATGAGCTCCGGTTTTGGGTCGAGAAACACTTCAATACAAAAAAATATTTGTTAGACTATTAAATAAATAGAGGAATTGTGTGGATATTGTACAAACTTTACCTATATGGTTATACTATGGAAATTGAGTGGGGAAGTGTATTAAACATATATGATGTTTATTTTATACTCTCTCCGTCCCGGCCTAATTGGCCTACCTTGGCCGGGTACGCAGACTAAGAAAAAACAAATTTTGTGGAATCTTTGATTTTTTCAAAGGTGGAGATTAAGGGTGGAGATTTTGAGGGTGGAGATTGTGAGAGAAATTTGTCATTTATGGGTTGATCAATTAGATTGGGACAAACAAAAACGGAAGGTAGACCAATTAGCCAGGACGGAGGGAGTATTTATTAATGTAAATATTATTAAAATATTGAGTTTTAATATGGTTTAATCTAGACATTTTTCTATTAATATAGCTCAATATAATTTAGAATTCGCCTTTAATTTAAAGTCACTAAGTTTGACTAATGGTCAGGGACATTCTCCTGGAATTAGCGATCCCCCAAACGATACAAAATCGTTGCCATGCGGCGATTTTGACTCCGTCGCTGTCTCCGCTCTTTGTGCCCAAGAGGGCGGTTTATTACATTCGGTCCTTTCTCTTAGAAACTCCTTCTGAGTGTCGTCCGAAAGATCTCTTCAATTGCCTTTGGGGTTGCGGCGATCGTTGTCATTTGGGGGCGTCGGGGATCGGCATATTCCTTTCATCTTGCGGCTCGATCGGCATCTTGATCTTCGGGCAGACGCTCCTGCACATTTTGCGAGCTCTGTCTACACGTCTGGTCCCTGATTATGTGCGAAGGTCCACCTTCATTTGTTTGTTTTCCCTGTTGCCTTTGCAGGGCATGTGCTAGCTACTGCATCTTAGTGGTAAGTTCTGGTATTAGGTCCGCTTCTGTTGGACCAGCCAGGTGCAACCCGTTATGTGGTTCTTAGGCAGGGGACCGTCACCCTGCTTAGGTAGCTTCGGGGGACGTCATTCAATTTCGCCTTGACAATGCCTTGGAGTGTGGGAGGATATGGATTTGTTCGCCATCCCCTCCTTCTAGCGCCAAATTGTGAACGTGTGATTTGTGACCGGATTATGTACCCGATTATTAGCCCTATCTTTGAATAAAGTGGCTGTATTTAGGATATCACTTGTCCACAATCAGAAAAGCGATCGTGCACTTGCAATTGGAGGGGAACTTATGAAAGAGTGATCGTCGATAAATAAAAAATGAGATTTGAATAATAAAATGGATCGTGATAGTCGACATAATACGGGAGGATATTTCTTAACACAACAGTCTTTTTTCTCTTGTATATAGTGTATTTTTCTCGAGATTACAATATGAATCTTTATGAATACATAAGGTAGTATTTATAGGGGTTGAGGTGTCTTTACATGCGTGACATGTGGTTGCCAAGTATGAAGCCTGGGTGACACGTGTCCGCCACCTGGCCTAGGCATGCTGAGGTGGTGTATCCCATGTGTTTAGCTGGTGGAAACAATCATTAGGCGGTGTGCGGTCGTATCCATACTAGCGGTCTCTAGTGTCCCTAATCTTGGAAAACAACGGTCCTCGTATGTTTTCTGCAGTCTAGCATTTGGCGATCGTAGAGTCGGTCTGTCGTCTTGCCTGGCGATTGGCGGTCCTGAGACCCTTGTTGAGAATGTCCCAATATGTCTGACTGCTTTCATGGTCTTTATCACTTACAGGATGGTTGTCGGTTTCAGCACCTTGGATTTATGGTTTAAAAAGTAGTTTTACTTTAGGATTTGGTGGTCTATATCCACACTATCATATATGAGAGAGAAATATACTATCATTTGTTGTTCCACCTTCTGCCTTCCGTCACAAATTTTCTCATAGGAATAAAAATTTATTATTGGAATTACTCTTTTAACCTTGTACTTTAAGAGCATAGTTAGGGGTGGACTTCCTATCCTGCGGGTTCGGGTACCCGATCCGACTCGCACATTTTTTATCCGATCGGGTCGGATATTTTTTAGTCCATCGGGTATGTGGTTAAGGTCAAGTCAGGTTTTTTGGGGTCAGTTTTTTTTAAAATAAAGTCAACCATAAATCTACACTTATTTCGATAACCTTAAAGAAGCAAAAGAAGATTCATTCATTGAAAAGTATTTTTGAAAAAATTCAACCTGACCCGACGACAGAGACAGGTCCAGAAAATCTTCAGGGAGGGGGGGCACAAATACACTAAAAATAATATAAAAACATCTTCATTGCAAAACAACATAACAATTAATACAATTGAAACCTACGAGGTTTCATAGACTGAAATATTTGAATGATGTCATTATCAACACTATCAAAAACTTCTTTCTCAATATATACAATCAAACTATCATTCAACCATTAATCTCTCATTCAATTGCGTGCGCGAGTCTTCACAATATTCATGGTAGAAAATGCTCTTTCAACTGTAGCTGTAGCAACTGGAAGAACTAATACAAGAGTTCCTAGCAAATAAACCAGTGGATCCACCTCATGCTTCTTTGTTGCAACCATCTTTTGTGCAAGATCGCCAATTCCCTTCAGTTCTATGAACCCGTCGCTACAACGCATATCACAAATATAAGTTTCAAGTTGATCATCAAGTACCTCAATTTTCACCTCGGAGAAGTCTTGAGGGTAAAATCTAGCAAGATTGATCAAATTTTGCTTGTCAAAAGCCACGAATGAGTTATCGGGGCACAAGCATGCTACACAAAGTAACAATTCAGTATTTGCTTCAGTGAAACTATCATCTAACTCTACAAGTTGTCTGTCTATGATTGAACAAAATAATTCAACTCGAAAATAATGATAATGTGTAACTTCCTTTTCTTGAGCTTTACGCCGTGACCTGTATCGTGCTACAAAATAATCATCTATCTTCGGAACATCAATGTTTTCTTACGAAAGGAAAAAACTTGATCACAAAAAGAATCTAATCCTTCTCCTCTCAATCTTTTTAGTCGCTGCTTGGAAACTTTCACCAAAGCCATGGCATTGACAATATCTTGGTCTTTCTTTTGTAATGCCTTTGAAAATTCATTTGTAATTCCTAATATGACTTTCATCAAATGTAAAGTAAACACAAAATCAAATGATTGCATCAACCCCAATAAATTGTTTGCCTCACTTATTTGCTCATAACTCACCCTATCATCTACAATCATCTCAAGAAGCTTGAGTGTAGAAGAAACCATAGTGATCAAACTAATTAAAGTATCATAGTGTGAGCTCCATCGTGTATCACAAGAACGTCTGAGAGAAGTTTCTTGGTTTAACCCTCTTCCACTTGAAAGTTCACCATGATTGGGAGCACCAAAAATTCTTTCTACTTCTTTTTTATGAAGAATGCCACACCTTTTAGAAGAAGCCCCAACAACATTATCACACTAGTCACAGAAAAAAAAAGTGTTGAGACTTGGATGTGCTTTTTGGCAATAGCTACAAGTGCAAGTTGAAGTTGGTGAGCAAAACAGTTAATGTAAAAAGCACATGGATTCTCCTTCAAAATAAGTCCCTTTAATCCATTAAACTCCCCTGCATATTACTAGCTCCATCATAATCTTACCCCCATAACCTCGAAATGATTAAATGATGTCAAGAAAATAAACAATCAATTGTTTATTTTTAGTGTGAGAGCTGTGGTGCTAGTAACATGTTCAACACCAACAAAATGTTCAACTACAAAATCATCCTTATTAACAAAACGTAGCACAACAACCATCTGCTCCTTCATTGAAATATCACGAGATTCATCAACAAGAATGGAAAACAATGCATCACCAATTTCTTCCATGATGATATTAATGGTTCTCACCACAACAACATTCACAATATCCTTTTGAATACAAGGTGCAATCAATTTGAGGTTTTCAGGAGCACCGCATGTAACATACTTAATATCATCATTGTAATAAGCTAGAAAGTTCAACAACTTAAGAAAATTACCTTGATTAGTTGAAGTCTTTGATTCATCATCACCACGGAATGCAAGCCCTTGACGTAAAAGAAATCGAACACAATCAACTAAATAACTTCATCGCATTTGATACTCTTTTTTAGCTTGATCGTCCTGCTTGTCAAAAGCATATCGAATTTGTTGCTTTTGATTCTTCAAAGCTTCACATTGAGCCCAAGCCTTGTTGTGAGCACTATTAGGACCTCCCACATGATGTTTTAGTCTCTCCCCCTTTTTTCAATTTCTAAACCCTTCACCAACAAAGTCACCTCTTACTTATTCTCCAGAATTTGATTTAAAGAGATAACAACAGAGACAAAATGTAGCATCCTTAGATACACTATATTCCAACCAATTTGCGTACTGAGAAAACCAACTAGAATTGAAACGTCATGATTTTTTTCCAAATTTTGTGAAAGGAAAATTATGCTTCAATGGTTGACAAGGACCCCTCAATATGTACGCCCTTCTAACTTCATCCCAAATATTTGGATTATAATCTAAAATCAAAATTCTTAACCCCGGATCTCTTGGAAGTTCCTTAGCATCAAAATCACTCCTACTTAATTTTGCTTTGCCATCAAGTTTTCCAGTAGAAAATGGTGGGTCTCACACCCTTTCATAAACATTCTCCATACTATTATAAATCTACAAAATATTACATATTACAAGAGACATACCTTTCAAATTTTTCTTTGAAGAAGAGTACAAGAAAAGAAATAGATAGCAAAGAAAAGCAACCAGAGTCCAAAAAGTATCTCATTTCCTGTTCCTTAAAAAAGACTGCAGAGTAGCACACAAAATTTAGTCATATTTTTATTTCTTATCTTTCTTCTCATTATTTTAAGTGAAAAGTAGTGAAAATAATCTTTATCATAACTTTTAGTATAATTCTAACCACTTTGTAAAATTATAATAATTTTAGCCTTTTTTTTTTCCTTTTCTAGGATAACTAACAATTTAATTTTACCAAATTATCCTCCTAATAATTATCTTATTACATCTCTTATACCAACCCCTACCCCAGAACCCCACCCCATCCCATCCACTACTAGAATTTATGTTTTTTGTCACTACAAAATATAGTTACAAAAAAGTGTGAGTGGTCACAAAAGTATTTTTAGTAACCACATTTAGCATATCTATACTATATAATATAACAAAATCCGCTTAATTTAGAAATCCATACAATTTCCCGCCTAAATCAAACTTTCTAATACTGGAAAACCTCTATTTCAGCCTCCATTCGCACATGCATGACCAAAAGCGCATTTATTATTCAATATATTCCTAATTGAAGCATCAGCCAATTTTTTGGTTACATTAGCACAAATTGATCAATGATATATGGAAAACATTGGGCTGCCTAAATTGAACAATCTTTTTTGTATGGTAAATAATTGAAATTAGGCAGATTGCGTTATTTATGTAATTTAAAACGTAACTACATAATTAATCATCACATATGGGCAATAATGTTGAACAAATCAGTAATTATTCTGCCATATCTAAAAATCCATTCAGATGGCGTTACAACCGTAGAGAATATCATGCAATCCCGGTGGAAGAATATTTTTGAACGATTCATCAATATTACCTAATATAATTCCATATTATCTACACCTAAAGCTATTATGAAATACTACCTCCGTCCCAACTTAACCTGCCTACTTGCCATTTTAGTTTGTCTCACCTTAACCCGCCAGCTCCATAAATGACAAAATTTTCTCACAATCTTCACCCTCAAAATATTCATTCGCAATCTCCACCTTTAAAAAAGTTAAAAAATTTCACAAAATCTATTTTTTCTTAACCTCCGTGCTTGGTCAACCTAGGCAGGTTAAGCCGGGACGGAGGAGTACTAAATATTTTCGAAATAATATTCAACGACCATATCCCTTTTTATGCATGATTATTGATTTATGAGTATTAGTTATAGGAAGTATTATGTACTATGGATATGCCCTAATACATGGGCAGATCACTGGACATAATTTCAATCTATATTCAGCCAATCAATTAACGTTTTAGGATGAAAGAGAAGAATTGAGAATTAAATAATTTGACAAATATACCCTCAACTGATATCTGTTTTAAGTGATAAAGATTTGACCAAATATGTGATAGATTAAAAAGTAGAGATATTTTAGAATTGAGCTCAGGGAGAAAATTAGTAGAATTTGTAAAAAATATCTAAAATATCAATTAATTAGAAAAATAATAACTATCTGGAGAATCAATTAATATGGAATGGAAGGAGTATTGGTTAACGGATAGTGAACAATCATATCCCCCTTAAAATGGGTGACTAGAAATCTAAATTGTGATTATATATATAGGCCACTGATTTAGCATTTTCCATTTTTTGAACTCAATCTATACTAAATTTTGGATACCTGATTTAATGATGTGCGAAGACTATTGTTGTTGTTCATGCGTGACTTCAGCTTTAAATATTATTTCGGTCAGTATGCGTCAAATGTTAATTACTTTTCCTATGAATTCACCCTATTTATGCACTTATCCAGTAATATTCAGAGAAAAAAAAAAATCAATTCACATACGTATTTAGTTAATTAGATTTCTATAAACACCGGTATAATCAGGTTAAACATCATCACATATCTCTAACGTAGTTCTGCTTTTCGCCTTTTATGCCCTCTATGTATTCTTTGGCGAGGGATGTTAACCTGTCAAAAGTCCTGTGGTCGATGAAGGTAAGGTTAGTCTGTACGTACACTTGTCCAGCATATGGTCAACATAACAAGATTGTGAACACGATCATGCTTCCACAATGAAGAGGTTTTTCTTCTATTTTTAATATGAAAATAAAATATCCTATAAAATATATTTCGTACATAATCCTGATCGATTCTTACATGATGAAGGACGGACGAATCACGCTACAATACGAGCCAACCAGAGAGAAATTTACGCTAAGCGACTATTTGAAGGTTGTTTGTACGCGCTGAAGAATTTTGTTGTCACGGACAATAATATGTGTTACAAGACGACATTCAACAAATTCAAGATACTCTTTATAAGTCAAACCCGATGTATAGAACTATTTGATGAGTCATTTCCATCGATCCTTTATGACTTTGTGCTGGTAGATAAGCTACTGAATTTGGATGATTTGGATGAAAATAAGCTGATAGGTATGGATTACGTTGTTACACTAAATTACAAGTAGTTCAATTTCGTTATATGGTTCAGAATTTTCGTGGCAATCAATTATTATTTTCAATTATATATTACCTCAGATAAAATTTTGATAAATTTTCAGACATTACTGCGAGGGTATATCGATTATACCACCGCAGTGCAAGGATATTAGAGGCGATGTTAAAAGGATGATGGTCATAGTGTTGGAAGACGCTGAGTACGTATATTTGATGATATTATTAAGTTTGCATTTTCGGTATTGGCTAATTAATTGGCGTTAGGCTCTGTTTCGACTTTACTAAAGTTGAAAGCAATTTTATTCTTAATACATGCATATGAACCATATTTTCAATATTATCTTGCTTTTTTTTTTTTTTTTTTTTAATAGGAACAATACTATATCCTGCACACTGTGGGGTGATTTTGTAGATGAAATGATGCTGGTTGTTGAAGGTGGCCGCCTAGATTTACTGGTTGCTATATTATGATTCTTCAGGGCTAAGCAGTTCGGTGGTGAGTTATAAGTTATTTTTTTTTTTTTTTATCAATTAGTCTATATCCGTATTTTTTATTAAGTCTTATATCAAACTACATCTTATTTGTCGATGAAATATTAGGTCAGGTTATTATTTCAAATATGTTTCATGCATCTAGGATGATATATATTTGGGGTCATTAAGGAAGAAGAGAGGGAATTCCAGAAGAGGTATACTTACCCATCAAACGTTATTTTATATTATCAAGTTATTCAACTTATAACGAGTTTTTGCTCTAATTTTTTCTATTTAATTTCCTTATCCAAAAAAGTTGAAGGCTAAGTCCTCCATCACTAAATCAATTAGTACAATATCATTAGCGTCTGGTGTTACTAAAGATGATGAATTGGCTAAAGGTAATGTTCAAACATTGAGTGTTCGTCAGCTTAGTGAGAGGTAATACTTATAGATGATAATATTAATTATATGAAGATTCCGAGTTACATTGTGGTGTAACTTGCCTTCAATATAGTCTTTCGTCTAATCTATACCATATTACAAAGCATTATGTAGTCTGTCTTCTTTAGTTAATTGCGACAATTAGTTGTGTGTATTACTTATCAACATGGAAAAAGTAGTAAACTACTGTGTCATTCTTTGAAGTGTTATATAGCAGTAAACAGATTACAAATTATGTATCTAACGCAAAAAGGTTTATGTTACCTTCTAATCTATTGGCTATTAAGCACATCTTATAATTAGTATCTGCGACTTAGAGGGTGTTTGGCTAAACTTATTTTAAACATATTATAAGCTCCAACATCTTATAAGTTGTTTCAAGAGCTTATAAGATGTAATTTGTAAAGAGCTTATAAGTTAACAAAGTGTTTGGATAAAAGAGCTTATAAGCTTGCAATTGAATATAGTGATTTAGCTATAAATTTTGGATCTAATTTAAAGTTAATATTAAACACACATTTTGATTAGTGTGTGGTGTCTGAAGTGTGTGTAGTGTGTGTAAGTGTGTGAATTGTGTGTGAAATTTGAGTGTAATAATTAAGAACTTAAAAAATAAGATGGAAATAAGATGGGGTATAACAACTTATTTTTAATAGATCTTATAAGCTCTTTTAGTTTATTTTTTTGTCTTATAAGCTCTTAAACATTTTTTTTCCCAACCACTTTGCAAGAGCTTATAAGCTCCTAAACATCTTATAAGATGTTTTTAGGAGTTTATAAGCTCAGCCAAACACCCTCTTAATCTTATTACTAAATAAAACGTCACAATTGTAATGGTTTGTTTTATTTTATATAACTGGTGCAACTTGGTTCATATTGGGTGTAGCCTCAATTGTTGACATTGATGATAGCAAGTGGTGTTACATGTCGTGTAATAAGTATTTGTGGAAGATTAGAAGTATAGATGGTAAGTTTAGAAATGTATAATTTTTTTATCTTTTTTTTTTCTATAAGAGTTCACCATAGACATACACGAATTATTTTTCTTTCTCTTTTTGTGGACTCTAATATTTATATATTTTTCATATTTTATACATCTCTTATTTTTTTTAATCAATTGATCAATCAGTTACTTTTACATAAATCGACAAATATTTATTATATTTATGTATTAAAACATGGTCGAATAAAACTTATATATATACTCTCATATTACTAAACGTATTAACAACCGTGCATCGCACGGGTAATTTACTAGTGGTTACTAATAGAGTAGCCACTTATAGTAAGATGCAAGAAGTTTTTTTGCAACTACTTTGTAGTTACTAATGTATTTGTAATTACAAGTAGTTGCAAAAGAGTCTGTCATACTGTAGCAAATTTGATTCAAATTGTATGAAATATTTTATGTAATTACTAATATTTACAAAAGGGTTATTTTTTGTAACCACTTTTGTGGTTACAAAAGAGTAGCGACAAATAGCTTGTTTTCTTGTAGTGATCCAGCCCCAAGCCAAAAAAAATAAAAAATAAATAATAGTGTCAAATAGTGATTTGTGGCAAGTATGTTGTAGCACAAATCCCCGCAACACATGATTCGTGTCAAGTGTGTATCGTATCAAATGAAGATTCGTGGTAATTGTGTGTCGTGGTAATATTGCCAAAAGTCGTGATAATTGCGTATCTTGACAAATGTATTAGAATTCGTGGTAAGTGGATACCGTGGCATATGTAGCAGATCCGTGGAAATAGTGACACGACCGTAAGAAAGGATAAAATTATATAAATCAGTGGCAAGTGTGTATGTCAAATGATGATTCGTGGCAAGTGTATCGTGGCACAATTCGCAAATGTATTAGAACTCGTGGTAAGTGGGTGTCGTGGCACATGTGGCAGATCCGTGGCAATAGTGACACGGATCATAAGAAAGGGTAAAATTATACAAATTCGTAGCAAATATGTATCGTGTTAAATGACGATTCGTGGCAAGTGTGTCGTGACACAATTCGCTAATATATTAGAATTCGTGGTAAGTGGGTGTCGTGACACATGTGGCAGATCCGTGGCACATGTGGCAGATCCATGACAATACTGACACGACCATAAGAAAGGGAAAAATTATACAAATTCGTGGCAAGTGTGTATCGTATCAAATGACGATTCGTGGCAAGTGTGTCGTGGCACAATTTGCTAATGTATTAGAATTTTTGGTAAGTGGGTATCGTGGCACATGTGGCAGATCCATGGCAATAGTGATACAACCGTAAGAATGGGTAAAACTATACAAATCTGTGGCAAGTGCGTATCGTGTCAAATGACGATTCGTGGCAAGTGTGTCGTGGCACAATTTTGCAATAAGTGTGTGTTGTAACACGATTCGTGGCAAGTGTTTATCGTGTCAAATGAGGACTTGTTGTTATTGTGTGTCGTGACACGATTTTTGCTGCAAATGTTAGTCGTAAAATAGGGTTTTAAAACAAAACAAAACAAAAAAAAAAAAAAAAAAAAGAAAAAATCTCAAAAGGACAATAGGAAAAAAAAATGGCTTGGGGATTGGGGGAGGGGGAGGGATTGCAGGGTGGAACTAGGATAGGGGATGATCCAGTAAATAAATATACATATACATATATATATATATATTATTTGGCTTGGGGATGGGTGGGTGAGTGGGCGGGGAGTGAGGATGGGGCTTGGGCTGGGGCCATTGGTTAGGGTGAGGGGTATGTGGGGTAGGGTAGGTTGGGTTGTAATTTGGGGTGAGGGGATTGGATAAGGGAGATGGGTTGAATAAGGGATATGATGTGTATAAGGGGTTTACTTTGTTAGTTATCCAAGGATAATGATAGACTAAAAATATACTCCCTCCGTTCCATATTAATTGACGTTTTATGATGAAAATGATGAATTAACAATGAATTTTTTTGACAGATATACCCTCACATAATTTAGGGGATAAAGATTTGACCAAATAAAAATATATCTGATAGATTGAAAAATAGAGATTTTTTAGGATTTAGTCCTGGGAGAAAACTGATAGAATTGATGAAAAATATGTAAAACGTCAATTAATAGGAAAGAAGAAAATCTTAAAATGTCAATTAATATGAAACGGAGGAAGTATTATTTTTACAAAGTGGTTAGAATACTAAAAGTTATATAAAAAATCATTTTGAATTTTCTCCCTTATTTTAATCTATTAATTTTGGATGAAGCCCACTTATTATATATTAATAGTCAACTGTTGGCCCATAAGGGCACCTGTCTGGAATTGAAGGGGGCACTTTGAAATTGGAAGAATTAGTCAACATACATGATATATTATATATAACTAATTTTTTTTTTATTACAGGGCACATGCCCCACAAAGATTGGTTAGTACATTTGTCTCTGCTCGACAGGTACCGAAAAATCGAGTTGAAAATCGAGTATTTTTATCTATACCCAACCCCAAAAACCCTCCCTCATCCACCCTTAGGCATAGTTGTCATTGTACCCAATTGTTTATTTTTATTAGCAGTTTATTTAATGGGTGTCGAAACCAATAAAGTTTTAAATACTTGTTTTCAATTTGCCATAGTGATGAACCAGTCGAATTCACTGGGAATGGTAACTAGAAATATTCTTTTGAAAACTAAAAACAAACAAATAACAATTGGGGGTTGGAGATTTTGATGTCAGAAAAAGTAAATAACAAGAATAACAAAGGATTCTATTAAAGGGTAAATTAATTTAACAGATTATCCAACCAAAAGATATTTTCAGATTCAGTTCACATAATTTATCATCGATGCAATGATATCTTCTTATTTCAACACTAAATTGATATTGGTTGTTGATACGACCTAACTCCCTATCTTTCCTTATTGGTTCGATAATCAGGATATGATCTCTAATTACTTCTCTTGCCAATAAATAATTCTAGATACGATCGTAGAATTTTAATTATCAACAACATTAATATGAGATAGACAACTAATTCTAGCCAACAAATACACATGTTGGTTCATTTAGACTAGATCGTATATCTCCATAACATAGATTAAAAATCATTTTTGTAATCAACTATGTTATTTACCACAAACATTAGAATAATTAAACAATTATGGATTTAACGTTTTAATTGGTAATACTAATTTATTGGTCGGTGACCCCTGCGATGCACGGACTTATTTTTAATTAGAATGAAACCTACTATGATTTGTTCTTCAAATCATTGTTGGCTCATTTTCACCAGCTTGATCTGAACTCTTTCATTTTGCACTCCCTTCTCTGAATATTGTTATGTTCATGTAGTACATGTTGGTAGATGCTGCAAATTAGCCCCTGTTTGTTTGTGTTCAGTTGGTGTTATATAATTTTTTATGTTCATTTTTACAGTGTAAATCTTGATTTTAGTTTATTTTTTTGCAAGGTACATGTTAAGCTCCCAAAAGAATATTGTTTATGAATTTGTCCGTTCGAATGAAGGACGTGACAACATAATAAAAATTATTGTATGATTGCTAATTTTTTTAGTACATTTACTTATTTAAATATGATTTCTCAGTACCTTAAATTTTTTACCAGATTCTATGTCAAAACAAAAAATAAATCTAGATTTCATTAATTAGAGTTTTAACGTCAAGATTTATACACGCTGCTCATTTGTAAATAAATATGCTTTGATAGAGTGCAGGCATATGTACTATATTTTAAACAATATTCATGCTTATTAATTTTACAATTTGCATTTAATTAAGATAAAGCAACGAAATTCCATCTTGATTGGAGTGGTTGAATAAATTTGAATCATATTTATGCAATTGCTTAAGCATTGTGTTCCTTAATATATGCATTCAGGCGAAAAATAAATATAATACATATTTTTTAGAGAAGAAGCTTCAATAATATTAATGCTTTATGTTAGAAAGGAAAAGATGAACTATATAACAAATTTCTGATAATCTTGAGAAACAAATGTGCAACAAATATAACAAACTCTCAAAGTCTTCTGGAGTGACGCTCCTTTATTGTGGTAGTGGTTGCAACACTCGAGGCATAACACATATTACTATTTGTTGATTTTTCACAAACCAATTCATGATAAATTATACTCCCTCCGTCTCGGTCCAATTTCCCTATCTTGATCGGACACGGAGGTTAAGAAAAAACAGATTTTGTGGAATTTTTAACTTTTTTAAAGGTGGAGATTTTGAGGGTGGAGATTGTGAGAGAAAGTTGTCATTTATGGGCTGACAAATTAGATTGGGACAAACCAAAAAGGAAAGTAGGCAAATTAGAGCAGGGCGGAGGGAGTAATATATATAATATTAATGGATTTTGTTTTATTTATACGTTCTTTCAAATATACCATTGTGATTTACAGCGCAGTGAACTGAAACACGCATCATCTGAGACTTAGTTTACTGCCTCCGTCCCACCCAAATTTGCATACTTTTTTTTTATTGGTACATTCCACATCTATTTGTACGCTTTTAAAAAGAAAATTTCTCTCACAATCTCCACCCTCAATCTTCACATTTAAAAATGTCAACCAAAAAGTAAAAAATAGTTTTTTTTTCTTAATATACGTACTCGGGTCAAACGTGCAAAGTCTCCTGAGATGGAGGGAGTACTAATTAAGAGCCAAACTGTAATTCCAAAAATATATTTTGCAACATTCATAAAAGATGAAGCGGAATAAAAAGCATACAACCCATCATATCCTTCCTTCTATAGTCGGTGTTCTTTTGTGCAATTCTTATTGGTTGAACTTGCTAAAGGTTATTATTCACTCACAATGCTTACGTTTCTTGGCGGGTCATATCTTTCAGATAATTTGTATGAAATTATGAAATTAGTATAGTCAATTGAGTCCACATTTTTCGTCTATACTATAATATATCAACTCACAAATTGTAATTGTTTGTAACCCGTCGATAAACAATTTAGATTCTATTGAAAAAATATAAAACTTGATATAAAAGCATTTTTCTATTCACTTCAACCAATATAAAACTTGAATGACAACTACAAGCAGTTTAGGTGATGGCAATTGTTATCTCTTTTCAAGAAAAATCATATGAGCTGTGGGGTGTGAGCAGTAGACATGTTGAGTTTGTTATGGAACATTAAAATTCAGGAAAATTCCCACCTCAATTTGATAAAACAACATATTCTTTATTAAACAAAACACTAAGTCCTGCACAAGTATAATAAAATCGATAGAAATTTGAGAAAGCAATTTTTTTCTTGCACTTCAGAAGGAGCGACACCTTTTCTCCCAACAGTAGGAAATCAATACTCATTAGCTCGTGATCCGCTTGAAGTTTCGTACCTCCCTCTTTCGTAAAAGTCAAACCGTAATTCGTCGCACGTTGCCTGTCATGCCCAGTTCATCTTAGGTTGAGTAGGAGGTATTTGGATTCATATTTGAAGCTACAATCTCCAACACCTTTGCATCCAAGAAAAATCAATTTGGAAGCACTTGTAGATTGTTGGCGCATATTAATCTAGATTGATCGATACAATATGGATTTTATTTTGAATTTAATTGCAACAGTATTAAAATTCAAATTCAATTTCAGAATGGCAGGAAAGAAATGAGGAAGATGAAGTTTTGCTTGATTGAAGGAGGATTGCAAATGAGAGTAACTGAAATCTCTAAATACAGCCTTATTAGGATTAAAACCAGATTATAAAGAGGAAGTAAATCTAGAGAGTAAATACACAAATGCATGGAAGAAAGGTTTTGATTCATCGGATAGGTGGCAACACCAGAAAACTTGTAAGAGTTGATGTGGCGTTAAAGTGTCAGAGCAGGAGAGATTCAACTCTACTATTGAATATATAGATATAGATACTATTTTGACAATAGAAAAATTGGCCACAACATTTTTAATCCATCAAAATAATAATTGCATCAAGCACATAAGATATACAAATAGTGAAGAAATAAAAGAACAAATAAAATTAATTAGATCTCACAATTCTGGAAGAACCAAAATTTTGGCTCTCTTCTAGTCGGAATATGAAATTTAGCCTTCTAAGGGGGTTTGCAGAAGTTCCAAGAGAAAAGAGAAAATAAGTTTGTTGTCTACATTAATTTCCGAATGACCGGGAGAATCTCATTATCTCTATCTTAAATATAACTCTCCTCTATCATCTTTTCCCAAAAACTAACTTCAAGACCCTCCAAAGATGTATTAACAACTAAAAACGTGTTTTTAATGTAGAATGGGACGCCACTTTATAAAACCATCGCATGCTCAACTTTTTAGTTAAGGCGTGCCTGATACATGTCGTGTATGCATGCATTTAGGTTGATTTTAGGTGTGTATTTATAGCATTTGCGTGCATATATGATCGAGAATTGCTTATATTGGTTACATTGGACCATTTGACGTGTTTTGTGGAGTTTTGTTGGTTTTAGACTAAAATATTGAGTATATGGCGGACTAGAGACGAAACGGACCAAGAATAGGCGAAATGGGCTACGATGAACACAAAGACAGAAAATCATATTTCTGGGCAAGAAGTGATGCGGCCGCGTAAAAAAGGGGCCAAAAAGGTGACTTCAGTGAGGCTCAACACGGCCGCGTCACTAGCATTCAAGGCTGCGTCAAAATCATTCCAGAACTCCAAATCGGGTTTAAGTTGGGCTTTTTGTCCTAATCTTTCAAGGTTTCAAACCATAACTATAAATAGGTCCCCAAACTCGCGATTTAGAGGTTAGACACTCCATATTCTCACATACACTTAAAAGAAGAAGTAGAAGACTTGGAGGACAAAGAAGACGAAGATTGTCACACCCCGATTTTCGTAGGTTTAAATAAAAGACAATTTCTTTGAAGGGATGTGAGCTGCATTAAATCTTTTGAACTTGCAAAATATTTTTGAACATTGAAAGACATATTTGAAAGAAAAAAAAAACTTTTGAAAATAACCAATTTGAAACATTTTAAATAGATTGGCGGAAGCGTAATTTGAATAAAATTACATAAGCTGACTTAAAACTTTTTATAATAGAACATCAATAGAAACCCTTTTTACTCCAATAAAACTTTGACTCGAATAGATAAGAAGAGTTTGGAGAACCTTTTGACCATAACATCCACCGCCTCCTCGTACCACGATCCAGCTCCAATGGCCTGTAGAAACTGAAATGTTGGATGTAGTGAGCAAACCACAAGCTCAGGCGGGACATGTTTGTCAATCTTAAATACAAATCATGCAATAATTAATGAATGCATACAACACACTGTAAAATAGTTGTTAGCATAGCACAACACGTAGCATAACATAGCATAACCCTGTAGCCTATTGAGCATAGCATAGCATAGCATAGAATGTAATTAACCTGTTGACTAGCATATCAAAGCACAATGCATAGCATAGCATAGTATATAGCTTGTTGCCTATAGCCTATGGAATGTTGTGCTTAGACATTAAAATCACAATCATAGCATTTAAAATAGACAAACAAAGCCCATAGAATAGAAATATCCCCACCTTTAAAAAGGATGAAACTTGGAATGTAGATGCAAGATGTCCTATTGTCCATAGCCTTTTCGTAGTCTTGTTCTTCCTTCCACTTATACACACATGAACCTATCTTATCATCAGTATATATGGGATTTTGAAATTGGGAGAAAATTAGAAATTTAGGGCTTCATAGAGATTTTAGGAATTTTTGAAAGAAATAGAGAATGTGTAGGAATGGATTTTGCTGCGTAGTGATGAATAAATAATTTCTATTTTATAAACGACAAGGGATAAAACTTTGAGAATTTACCAGTAACTAATATACACATTTGAAAAGGTCATATTAAAAAGGAATTTTTCAAAAATGTATAACTATCGATTCTGAATATTTGAATTCGGATTTGTTGAAACTGAGAATTCTACCCAGCAGTAGTAAAACCTTTATAAATCAAAACCTACTAGTTGAATACCTTTGAAATGTACCAAAATGATAGAAAACACGTATATGGATAACATATCCAAAAATCAGAATTTTTGAAGAGGTATAAATACATAAATCTGATTTTGTAAATCGAAATAGAGAGATTTGCAGATTCTGCAGTGTAGTAGTATAAAAATCGTACAAAATAAAATACACTCTCAATGGATTTGAAATTTTTACAGAATGTTTTAGGAATAACAATAGAAGACATAGTAAAATTTCATAATTTTTGGAACTTTTTAGACAGGAGAACGAAATATAAAACGAAATACCTGTCTATTTGGATGAAGAGCGACCGAAGATGAAAGTAGCACAATAAAAGTCTCTAAAATAGTGTGGATGAAAATTTTGAGTGAAAATCAGATTATTTGACCCTGATTTGATTTATGAAGTAATCCCATATAGATAGATTATATTCCTAGGGTATAGGACTCCTAATTAGACTAGGAAATTATTTTCTTGGTCCCTAAGTAAAATCATGGGCTTGGGCTTGATTCTAGAATATGGTCTCCAAAATAATTAGACCCAAAATAATTTAGAGCTCGACATAATAATAAAAATATTTTATGGGTGTTACAAAGATCGACAAGCCGATTCATTCGGGTTTAGTTAATTATTTTCTAGTTTTGTTCTTTATAATGTTTTTCATGAAATATTGTATTGAATCGATACTAGGCATGAGTAGCTAAGCTATTCGTGTCCTAGGGTTAGAAAGTAAAGATTTTTACAACAATGTTTGAATGATGTTTTAAGTTATAGACTCCGATTTATGTGTTTATCTCTGTGTTTGTGTTTCTAACTGAATTTAGACTGACTATCTGAGTTTAATAATCTCGTTTAACAATTCCGCTTCGACAGGAGAGAATTGTTATCAGACGTACGACATATAGTGCAATTGTCTATGACTGTGTATGCATTGGTTTATGAGCTTTTGGGAGTTATTAGGATTAATTGACTCGAGAGATTAATTATCTTAATTAATCTACGATTTAGTTGCTTCGAGAGAAGGGTTAGGTTATTTGAGTGCTGCCTAATAAACACTAGAATCTAGTTTAAAGGTCTATAAGTTGAGCATATTCATCGTTAATTGGAATCTCTTTTTGTCTGATAAGTCATAGTTAATAGTTTAAGTTCTTTAATTTAGTTAAAAACAACTTTGAAATCTTAGTATCTAGTTAGGATAATCCTAGATAATCGGGGTATCGAAATACCTAACCTATTCCTTATGGGATCGACCTGGACCACCATTACTACGCCTACACCCGTACACTTGCGAAAATTAGGGGTTAGAAAATAGTCCTGTCAGTGCCCACGCCTTATGCCCTGATATGCCTTTCACTGATCTGCTTGTTAAGGCGTGCCCATGCCTTATGCAAAAACGTCTTCTGGTAGCTTTAATTCTTTGAACAATCTTGAACACATCCAAGATGCTCCAATTCATCAATTTACCTAAGAAAACACAATTAATAAATCTTAAGAATTAAACATAATTAAGCATTAAAAGCATGAGATAATATTATATTTATACATACTGGTAAGTAAGGCCCAAGTCGCCTAAAGTTACAAGCCGGCCCAAATTGTTTATAGTTGGAAGCCCAAGAATTGACCCAAGTATGGATCTGATAATTGGTTTGTAACGGCAGCACATGAGAGGGAAAAGATCTAACCCACGATTTCCTCCAAATCACGAAAGCGAGCTTCATGGCCTTGATTGTAGGAATATAGTTAGGGGCCTCAATTGTAGGAATTTAGTGAGGGCTGTAATTTGTATAATATAAATAGTAGAATGAGGAATAGAATAGGGGTTGGAACTTTTGAAAGAGAAAGCGCACTTGTAAACACCAAGAGAGAAAGAAAAAGGAGCCCGGTTGGGACATTATTTTCCCGTGGACGTAGATCTCCGGATCGAACCACGTAAACTTTGTGTTTCATTGCTTGGTTATTTTCCTGTTTAATACTTTTCGTAAATATTTGGGTGATAGCGGATTGCGCTTTATCACATACAATTTTGCATCTTATCATTTATCGGTCAAGTACCCAAAATATAGGCCAACTATTAATTCAGGTCTTGAAAGAATTCTTTTATATCATTTTAGGGCGTAAAAGATTTGAAACTACCAATGTATGACCCACAAATCTACAACCATTACAGGGTCTGTTTGGAAAATTGCAAAAGTCACAAAATAAAAGTATCTTGAAGTGTTAAGCAGGGGAAATATACATCAACAGTCTTTCACTAATTCTTTTTAAAAGTTGTTATTATTAAAAACCTATAGTTTTCTTATGAAATTGTTTTTTTTAAAAAAAATAGGTAATTTATTTTTTGAGTCATATGCAGGGAATATTTTTTCCTTTTCTTAAAAAAAAATTATCATTTCTTTTTTGAGTTCATAATATTTAAATTCATGTATACCTATTTCATTAAAATATTTTTTTTTTCTTATTTAAAATCTTTTTTGTTAGTTTGTATATTTTAAAAAATTAAATTATAAATTATTTCATTATTTTAGATATATCAAATATTAATTTTAAAAATAATAATGTAATGAAAGGTTTTGACGTATATTCCATGCTTATGTACTTCAAAATAATTTTATTTTGTGAGTTTTGCAATTTTGCAAACATGTCCCGCAATGATTTTAGATTTAAGGGTCTTCCATTGTTAGTTTAAATCTTTTAGGCTCTAAATTGATAGAATTTTTTTCTTCAAAACCTGAATTGATAGTTGACCTATCTTTCAGGTTCTTGACCGATAAAACCCCTTTCTATTTTTGAGTCTGGAGGGAAAACATGCAATTTAATCCTTTCTACCCTTTAACCTACTTCGGCTTTTTTTTAGGTAATCTCATCCATAAAATAAAGCAAAGGGCCCTACATCGTGAGAAACAAGTAAAGCAATATTGGCTCATTCGGCTCTAACTGTAAATTGGCTACTGATTCGATCCAATAAGGGTACAAAACCCAAATATAGTGTTAAATAGGTCAGAATAGCTAAAAACTAGATAGAACCGAATCGGTTGAACCAGAAAAATCGTGGTTCACTTTGAAAACTTTTAAAATTTTCTTTTTAAAATATTAATTAAACTATTCTCATATATTTGTTTATTATATATATTTTGATTTTTTAAACTTTTATGTCATTTTTCAAACACAACATATATTATGTTTTGCGAAAATAAAATGTAATATAATTTTTAAATTTAATTAAACATCATTTACGATCGAATCATCGGTCAAAATGATCGGACCGATTACCGATAGCATGACTGGTCGCTCATCGATCTGGTTCCGCAACCACTAGCTAGATGTAGTAAAATCGATCTGGCCGATATTTGAGATGAATTGGATCATAGAAATATAGGTCCGATCAGGCCGACCCAATAATCTTAGTACATTACAGGGAATACCCCAAGTCAAAATGACTAATTTTAGACGCAATCAAAATTTAGCTCGACCAAATCCCACAAAAAATATGACATTAACCCGACGGACCCAATCCACCAATTATCACCTCCACCCCCTAGCTAATACTACCCTACCTCGATACTATCCACGGTTCTCTAAATGCATGGAATGTGGAAAACTATCTAAATTTATTTATTAAAAAAAAAACCTCCAAAATTAAAGCCAAAAACCCTCCCCTTAATTTATTGAAGAAAAAAGACGAGAAGAGAACAATTCTCTCCCACGCTACAGACCAGCAAATCATAGTTACTGCTCCTACTTGAATTTTATCGCCCATGGAGCCTAGGAATGATTTCCGATCAATTCAGCCGTTTTTGCCGTTAATCATCCGATCTTCCTCCGCCTTCTGGCCGCCGTCGGTTATGGAAGCACTTAAATCACTCTCCAGGGGACCCACTCACAGCAATGTCAACTCCGGTCATCTCTTTGCCCTCGCCGTTTCTGACCTACGCACTTCCCTTGGATATTATTCTCTCCATCCCTCCGCCTGTCTCGGCTTCGCCCTCTTCTTTGACGATGTAAGTTGAGCACTTCCGCTTTCCAATTTTTAGTTTTGGAACGAATTTACGGCATTTCAGTTGCTTAATTTATTTTATTTGTCAAATTATTTTGATTTTGGTCCAGTTAAACGGACTGCTGTGTTCTTCGAGTGATGGAGTTGTTGTAGTCATTTCGTATTTGGCCGGTGCTAATCATGTAGCTTTGTCATTCTTCACTTATTTCTTCTATGACATATAATTGAATTCGAAACTCTGAAACCTTATACATTTTTTAAGGTGATCTGTTGTGAATATAGAAGTGAAAGTGATTTAATAGTGATATTTTACGTCTGAATTTGTTTATAGGGCTACGTCAATCAGGTATACGTTCATCCTACTTTCTGGAGATAAGAATGATGGAATTTACGAGTTGGGTTGACAAATATTAAGCAGATTATTATGTTATAATCTACGTTGATTTTGTGATATAGACGAGGTTGCGAGCAGTTGTTTTCCCCACTGCTGTCTAGTTGTGTTTTATTTTTTATTCACAATGGTATCTATACCTAGTTGTTACTGTCTGGATATACTGAAATTTTTTCTACCCATTTGCATTTCAAATAATGAGGCCATTAGGTGATAAACATCCTTTTACTGAAGCAATGGTATCAAAGATCAGTCCATTCATGCATTTGATCTCTATTAACTGGATAATAACTATGTGGATTGACTTGTTGAGAATTTTGTATTTGGTTCTTTAGTTGATGGGTGAGAATGAGGCTGAGAAATGGTTCGGCAAAGTGGTTCCACAACTTGCTGATTTGCTAATGAGTTTGCCAGCATTATTGGAGACCCACTATCAGAACGCGTGTGCTTTCAACGGAATGGAGACAGGTCTTAGATTATTGGAATCGCAAGAGGCAGGCATTGTATTTCTTAGTCAGGTGAGAATTTGTGTGGGTGTGTTTGTTTGTGCAAGAATGATCATGAAATATTACAGTTCATTTGCAATTCAAATATTAGTTGCAGTTTTATGGGACTAATTAGCACTGCAGTTTGCGCCCAGAAAATTATTCCTGCTGCTTCCCCAACCCCAACCCCCCGCCCATAAAAAAAGGAAGAAGTAGGACATAAATATTCCTGTTCTGGACATCTAAAGCTGTGTTGAATTGACTGATTTAAACTAACCATTTTAGAATATTTTAAACGTGAGTACTACTAGAGTTGTCTCCCCTGTTAACTGTTGATGCATATTTTCACATTATTTTGTTTGAGATTTGTTAAGATCTCTGTTAATGCTATTAATTTCATAGATGGAGGCTTAGAATGTCAAATTTATAGCAAGAGTTTGTTTAGCTTGTTTGGGTAATTTAAAGTTAAAATAAATTTTTAATCTGAGTTTGCACTGTTAGCTACCTTTGAGATACTATAGTCGGTTATAAATCCATCCAAATATAGGTCTCTTCTATGTTCTTCCTCCAAATTCTCCTCACAATTCAAATCCCCCCATCTAAATAATATTTAATTCATTTCCATGCTAGGAAATAGTATTTTCTTATCTTACTAAAAATTAGGCTATGGTTTTATCGTAGCAGGCAGTCAACAAATTTCAGTTTCCCCTTAACAAATTTATCCTTGAGATTCAAAATCCTAGAGATATTTTTTAGAAAAACCTAATAAAGAAATTTATTTTTCAAGTGGATTTACGTATTTTCAATTGGATGTAACACACTTGGTTATTTGATTGCTACTGCTTAGTTATACTTTATACATATATATACTCATATGAATTTTAGCATCAATCCTTTTAAATTTTCCGTAGGATAATTTAACTGACCTATCTGATAATATGCATTTAGAATACTCCTACTATCTGACCATATTTACTGAATGCTTCTTAGACGTGCAAAGGCCTGGTTAAGGTTGCTGTTAACTTGAAATTGTAAGGTGCAAGCCAGCAATGCCGTGGTCAAATAATCTACAGAAATCGGATGTTTATATGGTATCTTCTGATAATAGAGTCTGAAAAATCTAACTAATTCCGCAACCCCCAACTAACTAGCCTATCAATAATGTTATCAAGTAGCCTGCTCTAATCTTTATCCCAAGATAATGAAGAGAGGACCAAAACAATGAATGAAGACATCTGTATAATTTGTGTGATGTTTCCTAAGAAAACAAGCTCGATATCTTTTACTTATGCAGTATTGCTGCATGATCCACAATGTCTGAGTTTGTGCTTACTTTCAGGAATTGATTGCTGCTCTTCTGGTTTGTGCTCTTTTTTGCTTGTTTCCGACCACTAATAGAGGCGCCAAACATCTTCCACCTATCAACTTTGATGATCTATTTGCGTATGTTATCACTCATTGTTCATATTTTTGCTTCTTATATATTTCTTAATTTTTGGAGAGAAGCTATTGTGTACACATTTGTGAATACGGCTGTTTAGTTTAAAAAAGCATATTGACTGCCTCAAATTAACTATATATCTGAGTGGTTAACACCTTTCGTCAAATTCCAATTTGACATATTTGGCATCGTTCAAGTAGTTAATTAATTATCCCTTTTTTGAACTTGTATGACATTGCATGAATCATTTATAAATTGGTGATGTTCATAAAGTTGTTAGATGATTCTCTTAGCATCTCTTGTTTTAATATAATTCAACTTGTTCAGAGTTTTTTCATCTCTCAGAGCACGTGGACACATTTAATGTTTCTATTTTGAATCTCTACTCTGATACCAGAACGTGAATAAGACTACAATAGCAGATTCTGGTTGAATTTACGCCACTTTCTTTCTTAAGTTCAATTTGGTGGTTTGGTCCTTCATGTTGATTATATTTTGATGACTCTCATCATATGTTGCATAATACATTATAAAAACTGATTTTGTTTCTTCTCAGGCTTGTGGCCTTGAGCAAAATACTTTATTTTAGGATTTTGAGTTAAGAGACATTGACTGTAAAGTGACCTGATGAATTCTGTTATCTTTTATATCATTTAGTGGAAAAATACATGGCAAGAAGGTCTAAAAGCAAGTAGATATTTAGATGTAGCACATGAATTCAGAGATTGACAGAAAACCGTATTAATTTGGAGGTTTTGGATTTTGATATATATTATTTAAGAATCTTACGAGTCATTGACTCGTGTACTTCATATGAATATTGGCTGGTAGTGAATTGGTTGAATTTTTTGTTTTTCCACATTGATGGTCCATTTGTTCATAGAGTGCTTCTTCATGCTTTTCTGTGCCATTTCAGGTGTCTATATGAGTGCTACGAGGTGAATCAGGAACATAAAATAAAGTGCATTGTTCACTATTTTGAGAAAATATGCTCGGATATGCCATTGGGAAATGTTTCCTTTGAGCGAAAAGTTCTTCCTTTAAAGAACTGCCCATCTTACGTTGTTTACCCAGAGCCTGAATTCTGGAGCAGGTCTACCATTCCTCTTTGCCAGTTGGAGGTATGAATGAGCAACCAACCTTGTAATTTTTTATTGTATAGATTTGAATACTCGTTCCGTAGGATTTTTTTAACCTTATCAATCATGATACTGTCCTTGATCCCCAGATGATTTGTAAGTTAGCATTCTATGCAACAGAAATGAAAGTGTCTCTGATTTTGTTGTATACTATCTAGCAAATTACATAAAAACTTTCGTTGCTCTTTTACACCACAGCGAATTATAACCCTTCAAAAGATCTTTCCTTCTATTGTGATGCTATTCTTTTGCTCGTTTTTCTGCAAAGCCTGTAAATATTGCTCATTTTCTCTCGTTTCTCTTAGTCCACTGATTACCCTGTTATATATCTATCATAGGTTTGCCCTTCTGGTTTAATTGAGGATCAGTTAACTGAAGCTCTTGAAGTCGATTTTGCCAATAAATATATTGGAGGTGGTGTTCTCGGGCGCGGCTGTGTGCAAGAAGAAATCCGTTTCATGATCAATCCAGAATTGATCATCAGCATGCTTTTCTTGCCCTCCATGGCCGATAATGAGGCGATTGAGATAGTCGGTGCACAAAGATACTCAAACTACTCCGGCTACGCTAGATCATTCCGGTTTTGTGGGGACCATGTGGACAGTAAGAGTGTCGATTCAATGAGCAGGCGTAAGACTAGGATAACTGCAATTGATGCTCTCTGCAGGCCTGGAAAGAGACAGTTCAGTCTTAAATGCCTCCTGCGCGAAACTAACAAGGCATTTTGTGGCTTTTTCGATCAACAAAATTGCCAAAGATATCATAAGCTATTTCATGAAAATGGAGATTCGGACAAAGAAACCGGGCAGGGGCAGAAGTGTCAATACAAGGAAGATGAGATTGGAGTTGCAACGGGCAACTGGGGCTGTGGTGCGTTCGGGGGAGACCCGGAAGTTAAAGCTGTAATCCAGTGGCTAACAGCTTCTCAAGCTCTAAGGCCTTTCATCTTGTACTACACGTTCGCGTTGGAGCCATTGGAGAAGCTTGATAAGGTGGTCAAATGGATTCGAGCCCAGGGGTGGACTGTTGGGGAGCTATGGAATATTTTGGTCGAGTACTCGGCTCAGAGACTGAACGGAGAAACGCGAGTTGGTCTTTTCGGTTGGCTTCTTCCTTCGTTGGATGATGATCCGATGGTCCTGGATGTGCCACGAGAGACGTGACATGGCATATGTAAACCTGTGATTTTCTGTATATTTGTGAAGTAGGTTATCAGGATTTTGAGCGTTGTTTGTGTATAACTTACCTTGTGTGTCTTCAATTTCGATGTTAGGCAGATCAGATCAGATGTCTAATTCATTAGTTAATTTATTTATTTTCATTTAAAATGTCCTTTAGTTTATGAAATAAGTCGAATTCTTAATTATTTTTTACGAATTATAAATACTGTAGTTTATGATTTTCTGAATCAGGATGTTCTATGTATCTATCCACTGCTAATATAGTTACTGTTACTTGTCACTTTTCAGATACATAAAACTACATTTCTTGTACAAGTTAGGCTGCAAAAAAAAAGAAGAAATAAAAAACGATTTCTCTAATAAAACAAAAGATAAAACCTAAAAAAACTATTACTCTAAAAAGAAAAAAAAAAAAATATAAAACCCAAAACTCTTTAAACGAATTTGAATATTATTTCCAGGATAAGAAGGGTGTATATACAATACTTACTATTTATTTCGTCTAATATATACTACTACAATACTTGCTATTTATTTTGTCTATAAATATCAAACATATTCATATACTTCTTTAAAATAAACATATAATTGATATATTTTGAGCGATGGCAAAAAGTTAAAAGTTAATAGCCTTCGGATGAAGCATAATTGTAAATTAGGGTTGACATTCTTACTTAATATAATAACAAAATCCTCCCGAAATAGCAACTCAAGTTTTTTCCCGCCCAAAACACCTGCTTATTCTTGAAAGACACGCCTAATTCCTTAAGTTGACTAGCTTGATATACAAAACGTACTTTCAGCTGTTAACCTTAATGAATACCCGGCGAGATTTTCGATAATCTGTAGCGTTTGTTAACTCCTCAGTTAAGTCGCACAATATGGTAAACGTTAACCAACTCATTAAAAGATGAGAAACATGACAATATAAATATCGCAATAATCTACACCTAAAAATATGTGTAATTAAGTATATATTTACAAATGCTGTCTATTATCATAATATTAAATGCAAAAAATACGGTAGGTTTCGCCATTAACTATTGATAGATCAATGAACTCACAACTCACCACAACAATCAAGAATGAAAATGAAATGCAAAGAAAAATGAAGAACACACACTTTACGCAACACTGATCAAACAATCAAGCAACAAACACTTTAACGTGGTTCAGTCAATGTGACCTACATCCACGGAGGATCATGAGTCCTCAATCCACTAAAACTCAGAGTCAATTTACAAGAAATACAAGGAATTCTCAAAACCCCCAAAATAGAACTCAATCTAGGAATAAGAACCCTAATTCTCCAATTCTCTCTCTAAGTTGTTTTTATTGAACAGAGAAACTGTTACAAGATATATATATCAGCAAGACGAAACCATGAGATCAAGAATTGGACTTAGAAACTTCCAGAAAACCAATCAGAATTGAGCTGAAATCAAAACTGCCAAAACCGTTGTAAAAGATCTGATAAAACCGTTGTGGGAGACCTGTTAGTTAAAACAGATTCTTAACTGCCGGTTCTCTTCTCTTATACCTTCGGTTCTTCTGTCTGACCTGATTTTCTTCTTTCTGACTCCGGTTCTGAGATCCTTGACCCAAATTACACTTGATGACATATCACTTTGACGATATTAACCTCTTTTCAATTCTCCACCTTAATGAATCAAAGTACTTAATCACACCCTCAAACTTTCACTAAATATGCTGAACTTAAACACACTGCACAAGCTGAATAAAGCCTGTGCAATGGTGAAACTTGTTTCCAGGAAGAGACTTGGTAAACATGTCTGCTGGATTTTCTTCAGTTGATATCTTCTTCACATAAATTACTCATTTTCCACCTCATCCCTAACAAAATGCATCCTTACATCTATATGTTTTGACCTTTTCATGAAACACCTGATGTTTTACCAGGTGAATTGTGCTTTGGTTATCACAATATACTGTTACCGACTTTTGCTACACTCCAAAGTCTCTTGCAATTCCCTTAAGCCACATAACTTCTTTTACAGCTTTAGTTACAGCTAAGTATTCAGCTTATGTTGTGGAAAGAGCCGCAACAGATTGGTGAACTGCTCTCCAACACACAGTTATACCATAAAAGCTGAAAACATATCCAGTAATTGACTTTCTATTGTCTAAGTTCCCTGCAAAATCAGAATCCACAAAACATTGAATTGGTTCTTTTGTGTGATCTTTCTTTTCAAACATCAGTCCCAGTTTTTGTGAACCTCTTAAGTACCTCAGTATGTATTTTAATGCCTTCCAGTGTGGCTTTCTAGGATTTGACATAAACCTGCTTACCATTGCCACACCATAAGCTAGATCTGGTCTACTACAGATCATGGCGTACATCAAGCTCCCAACACCACTTGCATAAGGGACTTTTTCATATCCCTGAGCTCTTGTTCTGTCTTTGGACACTGAACCTTAGATAGTTTGAACTGCTGCCCAAATGGAGTTACTACTGCTCTAGATTCATGCATGTTATATCTTCTAAGTACCTTCCTTAAGTACTCAGACTGAGACAACCATAACCTTCCACTGTTTCTGTCTCTCAAAATATCCATGCCCAGCTTCCTTGCACTGCCAAGATCCTTCATTTCAAATTCTGAACTTAGCTTATGTTTTAACTGTTCAATTCTGAATTTGCTTTTACTAGCAATTAACATGTCATCCACATAGAGTAATAGATAGGTAAGCACAGCCTTTCCTTGTCTTTCAAGATAAACACAACTATCATACTTGCATATGTCAAAACAAGCTCCTAACATGAATTCATTGAACTTCCTGTTCCATTGTCTTGGGCTCTGTTTGAGACCATACAGTGATTTCTTCAAATGACAAACCTTATTCTCTTTTCCAGGAAGTACAAAACCTTCTGGTTGCTGCATGTAAATGCTTTCTACCAAATCCCCATGTAAGAAGGCAGTTTTGACATCTAACTGCTGTAATTCCATGTCTTCTTGAACAACCTTTGCTAGAAGTAATCTGATGGAACAGTGTTTCACCACAGGAGAGAATACCTTATTAAATCAATCCCTTCTCTTTGTGTGAAGCCTCTAGCAACAAGCCTGGCTTTATATCTTACTTTCTCAGGTCCAATTGTATCATACTTCTTCTTGAAAATCCACTTAGAACTAACTAATTTCTGGTTCCTTGGTTTCTCCACCAGAATCCATGTGTGGTTCTTCTCAAGTGATAGTAATTCTTCAGTTATGGCATTTATCCAATGCTCACTTTCTGGACCTGACACTGCCTCTTTGAAGCTTTGAGATTCCTGATATTCCACTGACTCAGCAACAGCTAGAGCATATGACACCATATCAGCTTGGCCAAATCTGTTTGGTGGATGAATCACCCTCCTTACTCTGTCTCTGGCCAAATGATAATCTCTCAGACCTTGATTATCATCATCTTGTTCAGTTTCTGAATCCTCCTGTACCACTTCATCATTCTGTCCATTTTCATTTTCTGTGTCTTGCCCTTCAAGTTCCACCTCAACTGGACTATTTTCTGTTGAAATATTTCCATCTACTTCTGAATTAGATCCAGTATGCTTATATCCCATTTCTTGTTCTTTGAATGTAAGCAATTTCTTCTGATTATTACCCTTTGGTGACCACTCTCTAGACACCATAGCTTGTATCCTTTCACACCCTTTGGGTATCCAATAAAAATACATTTCAGGGCTCTTGGCTCAAGTTTGTCTTGCTGATATGTGCAAAAGCTGTACATCCAAACACTTTTAACTCAGCATAATTTGATATTCTCCCATACTTGATCTCATCAGGAGTTTGAAATTTTATTGCTGATGAGGGTGTTTTGTTTATCAGAAAACAAGTTGTGTTAACAGCTTCTCCCTAAAATGATTTTGGCAGTTTGGCATCTGCTAGCATGCATCTTATCCTCTCCAAAATGGCTCTATTCATCCTCTCAGCCAGACCATTTTGTTGAGGATTCAGTGGCACAGTTTTGTGCCTAGCTATACCTTTGTCTCTGCAAAGTTTATTGAAACTCCTCAGATAGATACTCCAGACCATTATCTGTCCTGAGATGTTTAAGTTTCTTCCCTCTTTAATTTTTTGTCTGAATCAGCCAGTTCTTGAAGTTCTCAAAAGCATCACTCTTGTGTTTTAAGACAAATACACAGACTTTTCTGCTGTGATCATCTATTATAGTCATGAACTATCTCCCACCTCCATGTGTTTCAACTTTGGCTGGTCCCCATATATCAGAATGTACATAGTCCAGAGTTTCCTTTGTTGAGCGTACACTCTTTCCATAGGGATGTTTCTTTGCCTTTCCTAAGACACAGTGATCAAAGAATTCCAGTTTAATAGCTTCTGAATTTCCAAACACTCTCTTCGTAGCTAACTCAATTATTCCTTTCTGTCCAATGTGGCCCAGCCTTTTATGCCACAACAATGCATTAGAGGCCCTCATTACATTATCACCAGACCTAGTAATTGGATTTTCTATGAGAATATACAAACCATTGATTTTTCTGCCTTTTATTACAGTTTTCCCAGATTTGGTAACATGTATATAACCCCCCTCAGTATTGAACTCACATCCAGCAGCATTTAAAGATCCAAGAGAGATAAGATTCCTCTTTAAAGCAGTAACATACCTTACATTTCTGAGGAGTCTTTCCACACCATCATACATCATGATCTTTAGAGATCCACTTCCTTGAACTTTGCAGACATGGTCATTTCCCAACAGGAAAGATCCTCCATCATATTCTTGTAATTCTTGAAACCATGACTTATGAGGACACATGTGGAAAGAACAGCCAGAATCAAGTACCCACTCTTCATTGATTTTTCCATCTGAAATAGTCAACACCTCTGCAGTGTCATAACCTTCCTCTGCTACTACTGCATCTGCCTCTTTTGCTTCATTCTTTGTTTTTCTGGTTGGGCAATTCTTCTTAAGGTGTCCAACTTGTTTACATGAGAAGCATCTCCTCTTCTCAACCCATTCAGTGCCTTTCTTTCCTCCATCTTGGTTCTGCTTCTGAATTTTACTTTGATTTCCTTGAGACCTCTTTTGGAACTTGTTTTTATTAAACTTGACATTCAATCCTTCAGCAACAACTTGTGGTTTCTTGTCTCCAGATATTTGGAGAAACTTAGTTTTTAGAGATGTTTGAATCAAATCAAGACTTAGCTTATCCTTCCTTCCAAACAACAAGGTGTCCTTGAAGTGTTCAAATGATTTAGGCAATGCATTTAACAACATCAAAGCCTTTTCATCCTCCTCCATTTTTACCTCAAGATCCTCTAAATCATCTACAAGTCTATTGAATTCATCTAACTGCTCCAGGAATCCTTTATCATTTGTCATTTTAAACTCAAGAAGTTTCTGTTTGAGGAACAACTTGTTTGTGACAGACTTGGCTTGTTATAACTCTTCCAATTTTTTCTAGGCTTGAGCTGATGTAGTGGTCTTTGTTACTTCCCTCAATGGCTTATCACCAAGACAGAGAATAATCGCACTGTGTGCTTTCTCAATTAATTCATCCTTCTTGGCGTTTCAGCCGTAGACCATTTCTCCTCAGGCTTCAGAGCAACAACCAGTCCATGCTGTGTGAGAACAACCTTCATCTTCAATTTCCAGAGACCAAAGTCATTCTTCCCCGTGAACTTGTCCACATCCAGCTTCATTGATGCCATCTTCTTGTCTGTTTCCCACAGACGACGCCACTTGATAGATCAATGAACTCACAACTCACCACAACAATCAAGAATGAAAATGAAATGCAAAGAAAAATGAAGAACACACACTTTACGCAACACTGATCAAACAATCAAGCAACAAACACTTTAACGTGGTTCAGTCAATGTGACCTACATCCACGGAGGATCATAAGATCTCAATCCAATAAAACTCAGAGTCAATTTACAAGAAATACCAGGAATTCTCAAAACCCCCAAAATAGAACTCAATCTTGGAATAAGAGCCCTAATTCTCCAATTCTCTCTCTAAGTTGTTTTTATTGAACGGAGAAACTGTTACAAGATATATATATAAACAAGGCGGAAACCATGAGATCGAGAATTTGACTTAGAAACTTCCAGAAAACGAATCAGAAATGAGCTGAAATCAAAACTGCCAAAACCGTTGTAAAAGATCTAATAAAACCGTTGTGGAAGACCTGTTAGTTAAAACAGATTCTTAACTGCCGGTTCTCTTCTGTTATACCTCCGGTTCTTCTGTTTGACCCGGTTTTCTTCCTTCTGACTCCGGTTCTGAGATCCTTGACCCAAATTACAAATAGTCCGAGTCATTAGATGCCCTCAATATGACTATGATCTCCTACAAACAGTCTGAATCATTAGTACAATATAGCTATGGAAAGAATTCTAGGTTGTATTAGCTCCACAAACAAATTGCATAGACATGATAAGTTTCGCTAGAAATTGCGACCCTCATGACCAATACCAATTGAAAATATCTCAGTCAATTATACATTTCCAAACGTAATCTGCCATGGTAATGCATGAATCTATCCAGTTATCCGCCATCTTTTATGATCTGTCAAAATCTCATTGCCACAAAGAATAACATTACCATACTTACAAAGATTTTTCATTATAAACATATGAATTTTAGGGTATATAAATAGTTTAGGCGTGTTTCATATAAATCGATTGCTCTTGCAAATTCGAAAGTTCAGACTAATTTTAAATAGTTGGGAATTATGCTAAAACCATTCTATAGTAACTCATCAATGTTGAAGAGTGCATACATGAAAACTGTAAGCTTATGTCACATACACAAAATCATAAAAGTAATTGTTGTATCATGTACGATTTTTGCATGGTAAAATTCATACTTAGACTTATTTTTTGCATTTTTCCATATAATTAGTTGAGCAGGTTGGTAACGATGATAATGAAGCTGAAATAACATAAAAGATTGATGAGCACACAATGAGGAAGCATGATGATGGGAATATAGAACAATGCAAGCATATTGATGTTTAGCCATTCTGATTTGATGAAAAAATTGAGTTTTATGTTATTGGGTGTCCAATTATGTTCTTTTTAATAGAATTCGACTAAGTTAGTTAGTTTGTTTGTTTGTTTGTTTTTTTTTTTTTTTTTTTTTTTTTTTTTAACAAAACGGCTAATAAATACAAGTATTAAATAAATAATGAGAATTTATGCTTTGTATTTAGTACATTAACATAATTAATGTAATCGCGTGTCATTTACGTGTCGTCAGTAATTGTTCACAAAAAAAATTGTGCTTCCGTCCAAAATAGATTAGCTAAATCCGTAATGACATCAAATATTGTGAACTCCGGATTGCGTCCTGAGAAAAAATGTTTGAACGTTTTCATGTCAAATGTTGCATATATTTTTTTGTATGTACGATTTGATGTATGTATTTACTAGAAATCCAATCATGCGATGCATGATTTGTACAAATAAATATATTTCAAATCGTGCATCGCACGACGTGCTGTAGTTTGAACTAGAAATACAATTTCCCGTCCCCTCCCTAGGCCTCTGAGGCAGAGCGAACTTAATCCATTCTCAATTAGCCCCGACCCGCCAATGGGACAGGTCGGGCATGGGTTTTACTTTAACCTAGCTTGTCCTTCCTGTCTCGTCCCGTTCTGACTCGTACTATATTTAATATATATACATAATTATTTAATTCTATGTTAAGACTATTATTACCTTTTGTGTGTTCATTTGAGCTACTGAACTTCTTATGAGTTGGCTACTGATTTTCTTATGAGCATCAGAATATGATTTATGTTGATTGAGCACACTTTTGTGTTTAAAAAATTAAGTGTTCCGCTGCAATTCGACGTTTTGTTGAAATTGTTGGTTAGGGGTATTAAATGTAGGGGTGTCAAACTGGTCGGATTGTGGGTTCGCGGATAGGATTGAGACCTGACCATTACGATTTTTTTTCCAACCCTAACCCAACCCACAAACCCGAACATGTCGAGACCCTCAACCCTAACACAACCCGTTGGGATTGCGGGTCGACCCACTCAATCAAAAGAATTAAAATAAAAAAAATCTTAATTTCTAAATTTTTCTATTGTTCCATAGAAACCTAAAATGAATATTTTCACTCAAACATGAAAATATCACAAAATATACATTTCTTAAAAGTCAAACTGCATTTAACGCTTTACAAATATATATATCCATACCCAGTTAAAATAAACTAAGTCAACATTAACAATTACACAATGTAATGATTACACATATCCACAAAACAGTTGAATTTTTTTAAGGACAACTCATAAAAAGTATTCCAGATATGTCTAACATTACAAATTACAACCACAAGCAAAAGTTATAGCTCCCATAGTAACACAATTCAACCACAATCTTTAAATGACCTGTAAAAAGAAAAAGAATATTAAACAAAAGAATCATTAAAACTTGATATGTGACAGTAAAATTATGCAAGAAATAATTCCTAATCAGTTAGTATAAATCATGATATTAGTTGACTCACCATGTTTGAGTTGGAATCTGCTGCACTTTTCATTTGAGTTTCATTTATATATTGATAAACAAGTGTTTGATATCTTGAATCAATCTATTAATGAGTGTTAGACATTTTTATAACAAGATAAATAAATTAGTAAATACATATATACTAAATAATAGAATTGCATTTTGCCAATAACTTAGATAAATGATTGAATAATTTAGTAATATATATTTATATATGAAAATAGGTTGCGGGTTGACCTGCGGGTTAACCCAACCCAACCCATTTGTTTTTCATATCATTTAGGTTTAATCCATTTCTGATCCGCAACGAGTTCGTATCGACTCTATGCCTCAATATTTTTTGAGTTAGATCGTGTCGGGTTGTTCGAATCGTGTCAGAAATTACCGGCCCTAATTAAATATTATTGCATATTTTTGTGACCTTCAACTTGTACAAGCCTATTTCACGCACATGCCGGGACATGGGCAGCTACTAGTAACCCTTGGCGGGACATGGTAGGTGATTAAGTGAGACGGGCAGGACAGACATGAATATTTAAACTAGGGCTGAGCATGGTCCGGAGCGGTTCGGAGATATGGAAATCTCCAGAACCAAACCAAACCTCGGAGGTATTAAGAGATTTTCAAAATAAAATCTCCAGAACTGCTCCGTTGATCGGTTCAGTTCCTTTTGGAGATCGGATCTTTCGGTCCGATTTTTCAGAGCTGTTTGGAGTTTTCCCTTTAATATTTTTAGCAAAATGCACGAAATAATTATAGGCCCCATTTGGATTGAGGGATTTGATTTATCGGGGGATTTACAATGAATAGATTTCAAATCCTTAGATTTGAAATCCATGGACTTGAAATCCCTTGTTTGGATTTATAGTGGATTTGTGAAAAGATTTTGAAATCCATTATTTGGCAAAACACTGATACAATATTTGTAAAATTCAATTTTTTTCTTTAAAGTTTAAACTAACAATTTATATTTTTTATTAAATAAAATAATATTTATCTGCATTAAAATTAACCGAATAATTTTTTTCTAATTATATATATACACACATATATACATATTATGTATTTTATATCCCAAAAATTTATTGGGAGCATTTAATTGGAGATAAAAGGAAAAAAAAAAAGAATTAAAAAAAATATTAGGAGCATTTTATTGGAGAACGAGATGAAGAGATAGCGATAGGGAGAAGAGAAGAAGAGAGAGAGCGGGGGAGGAGAGAGAGAGAGAGAGAGAGAGAGAGAGAGAGAGGAGGAGGAGAGAGAAGTGTGAGTCAGGAGGGATTTGTAAATGACTACCTTTGCCAAAGGATTTGAAATCCACCCAAATATAGTGTAAAATTGAGAATTTCAAATCCTGGATTTCTAAATGGGTTGATTTAAATATCTGGATTTTCAAATCCACCCATTTAGTATTTTATCCAAACACATGGAGTGAATTTGACAATGGATTTATAAATCCATAGCACAAATCCCTCCATCCAAATGGAGCCATAGTGTTATCTTTACAATAATATCATATTGTTAAATAAAAAATACAATATTAAACAACTTATAAGTTATATATTAAGACAAGTTACAAAACCCTAACTCATAAATAACAATTACAAGTTACTGAAGTAGTTATCTCGTCCAAAGAAGAATAACATTAAATTATAAAGTTATCAGCTATTGATAACCTCTTTGGACATTTATCGATTATTTTTCATGGATAAAACTCTAGTCGGATACATTTTCAATAAGTAAATGTAACTTAATATGACTAACTACAGTAAAATTAAAGTTGACTTCAAGAGAAAAATGTGAGTGCACCAGAAAGATGGAGAATCAAAGAAGAAGAGAACGAGCAATGAACCACTACTTGGAATTCAGGTGTAGGATAATAACTATGTGCAGAGTTTGAGTCTAGAATTTTGACCTTTATATATGAAAATAATTAAATATTAAATATAATAATAAATTTTAGTGGTTGGATTAAAAAAAATGTAGAATTGAATTAAAACATACCATAATTAGTTATTTCTTTATATAAACTATAAACATATTAATTGTTCATATATCTATAGTTAATAGATATATGTTGGTTACGAATTTTTTTTACTATAAATGTTGTACTCTATTATTACTCCCTACGTCTCGGTCTAACTTTCCTACGTTTACAGGGCACGGAGGTTAAGAAAAATAGTTGACTAGTACTTTTTGCTGACTTTTTGCTTTTTCAGCCTTTTAATTAGGAGAGGGATAAGTGTGATTAACTTTCCCTCCATTTTCCTAATTTGATATGTACAAAACAGTGAAAAAAAAAATCAAGCAGAATATGAATTTTTTCTCTAAAACTGGTAACCTGAATAGTTAATTTCCAAGAGATTACAAGTCCAAAAATGTTCAAAATCCTTCGAAAACAAGGGGGAAACTTCCCACCAAAATGCCACTAAATCAGATTTTCCTCTCCAAAATTTTGGAGGGTTACATTCAAAATTTTTCTGACTTAAACCTAAATTTACAGCATACTAATCCTATAAATATGACAAAAAATGCATTTTCAACAACATTTGTCAAAAGATTCAGAAATTAAAGTTACAATATGAAAGGCGCTAAACAAGGGAAGAATCTGTCTCCATCAAAATGACTCTACATAGCTCAACGCCTTATCCTAAACAACACCAATAGTGTTCTGAAAAACTACGTCAGTAAGGAGATCGCAACATCATTTGGAGTTTCGTCTCGGACAGTTCGTTTCATATGGAAAGCTGCAAAAAAAAACAGATTTTAGAGGGGCTGCCTGTTTCTTTTCCCGAGGTAAGGCCTCGACCACCTTCATCTCATGTTCAAAATTTGGATGAAGAAGCCATGAAGGCTATATCTTACAACAAGAGAGACACAATTAGGCGATTAGCTAAAGAGCTAGAGGTCAGTAAATCCCAAGTGGGAAGATGGGTAAAAACTGGAAGAATTAAAGCTCACACAAATGCAATCAAACCTGCATTAACTGATTCGAACAAACTGCACAGGCTGAAATATAGTATGTCCTACTTGCAACAAGACAACAACAACAAAATCAGTTTTGCAAGCATGCGTACCGTTATCCACATAGATGAGAAGTGGTTCTATATGCAAAGAGCATCTGAAAGGGCATACAAACTAGATTAAAAAATAACCCATATGGGGCATGTAAGAGTAAGAGGTTCATCCCCAAAGTCATGTTCATCATGTGTGCTGTTTCTAAAATAAATTTTAGATATATAAAATAATTTAAGATTAAGACTCTTCTAAAAATTAATTTTAAAAAATTTCAAGTTACCTTAAGATTTACTAAAATAATTTTAATGATTTTGTAGATAAAATTAAAAAAATTAATTTAATATTAAAGATTATAGTAATCATATATCTATATATATTTTTGTTTCTAAATCATTCTATTAATTTATTTTGAATATTTTATATATTTTACAATCTAGATTAATTCAAAATAATATATTAAAGATTTATTAAAATAATTTCTCAGATTAGAATTTAAAACTATGAATTTTTAAATAATATATAAATTTAATTATAATTTATATCTAAATTTTAATATTATATGAATTTATATATATATATATATATATATATATATTTTTTTTTTTTAATTTCTTTACTATCCTAATAAGTGACTAAGCAGGAAAAACACAAAGAAAGTAAAAAAATTAAGTGCCACATAAGCAAAAAACAGCCAGCTCATGAATGACCTGATGGGTAACCTGCAGTAGCCGGTCATGGGGCATTTTTATCAATTTTTTGTAAGTTATAAGACATTTTTAAAAAGTACCAAACTTAAAGGATATTTTCTTAATTAGTGCAAACTTACGGGACATTTTTACCAATTTTCCCCAGTAGTTATATTATTGTTAAAATTTACTAAAATTCACAATGGTTCAATATTACAGTATAAAAGAAACTAATTAAATGATACATAAAAAAAAAATTCCATATTCGATTGCTTAAAATCGGTTCTACTCATTTCTATTTCGATTTTTTGATTTGGATCGGTTCGGGTTTACAACAAAAAAAATCGAATTGATCCGATTCGAATAAAGTCAAATAGTCAACGAATATTTTCGATTCAGAATGTTTTGGATACGAAGCGAATTATGATACTCACCCTTAATTTAAACACCACTTCCTCTCCTGCTCAATCGTCATCCCTAGGTAATAACAAAAATTACATGGGCCCATTAAAAATCTGGCCAATCTAAAGCTGCCCAAGAACGAGAAGTTCAGGTTGGCAAACATGAGAAATTCAGTCCAGTTCAATCCAATAAAAAAGAGACGCAAATAAATATGAAAAGATATATATGAGAAAAGAAACACCACATTATCGTTACGGGGTTTTGGGGTTTTAGTTGAAAAACATTTCCACTCTCTCCATTAACTCATCCTCAAAACTCAAATACCCCGAAGATATTACGTTTCGTATTTTACTTATTAATAATCGTAGCTGTTTCTGGTTTGATTCGTTCAGGTAAAGCTCTTCTTCTAATTTTCTTGTCTTTAACTGAATCTATGTTACTGCCTTTTCTTCCTCTTCTCGTTATGTTAAAATGTCAGCTGCTGTCATGTGTCGAGATGCTGTTGTTAACGTTTATTTACAAAATTATCGACCTTATGAGTTTGTTTTATTTATATATTGAGTCGAGCTTTAATCTAGTGAGTTCGAATTGTTTGATATTTTTACACTTGTTCGTTTTTTACTTGTGAGTTGATCTTTAGATTTTATTAACGGTAAAAGTATCTTCAAACTTGTTTGGTATTTTTAATCAGATATAGTTGAAACACTTTTGACGAATGATCTTGAATTGATTATGGGTACATTGGTTTGATTTTCAGCCATGGGAGCTTTATGTCTTGGAAATTTTGGTAGTATATATTATAGTGCCCCTTATTTATTCCATGCTTCTTGCTCTGAATTTTATTTTTGAATTTTAAATATCAAACTTCTGGTATAAGAACAAATATCGATTATTGACAGTTTGATACCATGACTTCTGAATTGGAAGTTGGAACTGAGATTGTGAAAGAGTATATATGTGTTACTTTGGAAAGTTTTGGTTGATTGTGTTATGCCTCTAGTTTCAGATTGTCTGGTATAAACACGGCGGCCATTCATTCGATCTTGAATGGCTTTACTCGGAATGGAGCTACTTCAGCATGCTTCAAAGCTCCAATTTCTTTTCAATCCTGTGAATGAGAAATGTCTGTCAAATTTCCCTCCTGTTTGTGGGGCGTCTATGATGCGTCAATATAATCATCCCGGCGTTATGGATACGAGGCCTTTAGACCTCCCTCGAGCGAAGGCTTTAAGACAACCTCTAATGGTAGTTTGGTTTTTATTACAAACATGGAACATTAATTAAAGACTGTTTAGTATTTGCCTATTCATCTGCTTTCATATGTACAGAGAACTAGCAATAGAGGCGGAGCCATAAATGTTTCTAAAGTACAAGAATTACTAAAGCTAGGTGATGGGGATGAAGAGGAAGAAGAAGAATCGGGTGGGAGTGATGGGAAGGGTGGAACTGAGGATTCATTTGTTATGGATGCGGAGGAGAGAAAGGAGTGGAGGCAGAAGATTAGAGAAGTGATGAGTAGAATTCCCGATGATGAAGAAGAAGAGACAGACCTTCTTGAGAAGAGGAAAAAGATGCAAAAACTTTTAGCTGAATACCCTCTTGTTGTTGAGGAGGAGGATCCAGATTGGCCGGAGGATGCCGATGGGTGGGGCTTCAATTTGGGTCAATTCTTCAACAAGATCAGCATAAAGAATGTCAAGAAAGAGGATGATGAGAATTATGATAGTGACAAGGAAATAGTATGGCAGGATGACGATTATATTCGTCCAATCAAAGACTTAACTACCGCAGAATGGGAGGAGGCTATCTTGAAGGACATCAGCCCCTTAGTTGTCCTTGTTCATAACCGTTATAAGAGGTGCTTCTGATTTCTCTATTGTCTTCAAATATTTTCGTCATCAGTTATTGCATCTTATTACCTCTTTTGCTGTTTACATGATGTTTTTTATATCTTTGTAACCTGAAGCTTATGTGCATGATATTCATTAGATGACTTATGCTTATTATTCTTTAAAATGGTTGCCACCACCTTTGATTGCTCACATTTAGTTAGCGCTTAGCATGCTTAATATATTTTAGAACTATTCTGATGATGTATAGGTGCAACTTCATTATTTTATTTTATACGGACACTTGAATGACTTTTCAAAGCACCAAAAGACAGTTGGTTGAGATCACTGAATGCACTAGATAAATGAATCGTTTAGATTCTTTGTTCTCTAGAATGTGCAGATATTTCTTGCAACTTTTGAGCCACTATTTATACAGTTCTTGATAACCTGTCCTTCAATATTTTGCACTTGTGAATAACGGTTATAGTTTGTTGGCATTTAACTTATTACCAAGTTGTTTCCCAGTACAGATAACACCTATTTATTAGTTGCGAAACGTCATCTCGTAGCAGCAAAATAGTTCCATAGAGGCCTTATCCTTGTATGAAATGGCCCTCGAACAACTGTTTCTTCAATTCTTGTCAGATTAATATTTGTAAGAGACATTTTTGAAGGGAAACTGCCTTCTTTTTGTACAGATTCAAAAAGTTACTAGGTAACATCATTATTAACCTTGGAGCCCTATTCTCAAACTCCTATACAGAATGGTTTTAACAAAATTTGCACAAGCAAAAGCATGAAAAGGCCTCATAAAGAGATTTATTCCTTACAAGATTTTCATGAGAAGTAGTTTAATATCTTCAGGCCAAAGTTGAATGAAAAGGTCCGGGATGAATTAGAGAAAGCTGTGAATATCATATGGAACTGCAATCTACCATCACCAAGAGTAAGAAAAGCTTCTCCCTTTGATCTATTTATACACTCATCTTCAATCTGAGATAGTACTGATGGGCATTGCCAAACAGTGTGTTGCTATAGATGCTAACTGCGAGCTCGATTTGGTCTCTGCTCTTCAAGTCTCTGTTTTTCCCGAGCTCATTTTCACTAAAGCAGGGAAAATTTTATACCGTGAGAAAGGTGAAGTTCCATACTGTAGTTTAAATCGTTCACCAATTCTAATCTTTGTTTTGGCTAATGTTTAGTTATTTTCTCTTCAGGAATCAGAACAGCTGATGAGTTGTCCAAGATAATGGCTTTCTTTTACTATGGAGCTGCCAAACCCCCATGTCTAAGCGGGATTAAGAACATGGAAGAAGCAATTCCTATCGTTCAAGTCAAAAGTGAACATCCATAGATCCTTGGGCATAGATATCTATTGTTGTCTGCAATGTCTACCCAGAGGTTACGGAAAATGGTCAAAGGGCATTTTAATATGTTATTACTTGGTTCTGAAATTATGTTCATCAGCTTTCGAAACTTCAGGTGATAAAAGTAAACATATTGTTTAGCATTGTAGCCCTTTGAAGGATTTAGAGAATAGTTTAATACGTATAAGGGGTTTAATACGTATTGTTTTTGTAAATCTTTCTAAATGACAAGTGGGAACTCGATTTAGCTGGGATAGCCTGTTTTCCTGTGCTTGTAACTTCATGTATAAAAATTTATCCAAGAGTGTATATTTTGTTTTAGAGGACATTGAAGTTGATTGGCTACGACGAATCATTTTTATTCCGTCAAATTTCTTTTGTTCGATAAATTGAAAAAGCATTAATTGTTACATGCCCAGGGATCTGATTATTGCAGATTTTCTCGAATTCCCTTAGGCTTTCACCTGACCTGTACTTGAATTACGAAGGCAAGTGCAGGACCCGAGATTTAGCAACCAATCACTCATTGTACTTTCCACAACAGCAGAAAGCTTTGTGGTAATGGAAGCGGAAGGCAAATAGCTGGAATGGATTGGCCCCATTAAATTCACAATGAGAAACACCTACAGTACGTTTTTCAGACTTCCCCCCTAAAACAGTAAGACATTTTCCAGTGCTACGAGAAACCCAGAATCTGAATTCACGGTGGTTCAGGTTCTTGGGTGGATTTACTGATTTCCAGTCTGCATCTGCTAAATTACTTAGCTTTTTCAATGCTTGAAGTTTCACTGTGCCGTGCTTGTCAACTGCAAGATAGGTCTCGTCAGAGCATTTGTCCATGTAGTTCCTGAATCTGATTTTTGATACATAAAGTTTACATGAACTGAGTATTATTTAATTGTATATGTGTATGTTTGTTCTTTCTAGTGTATATAGCGAATGTGCAATATCTTGAGGTAATGAATAGTTTAGGGAACTAAGCAAAAAATCAGCAAACATGAATTTTTTATCCTTTTTCTTATGAAAATATGGGAATGCCCTTATTCAGGCAAAAGATAAAAGATCCAAATAAAATGAGAGTTGAACTGATAGAGCTATTTTGGGAATAAAGTACAAGAATATTAGTAGCTGTGGACTCGGGTTGAGTTCTTGAGGGTTGTGGGCTGGGTACCAGCCGCTTTGGGTATCTGATGAAAAATACTCGATCTTCATCCTGATCTTGAGGGTACCCTCCCCCCACGGGTATCCAACCCCAGCAGGTACCCGGCAGAGCGGATCGGGTCGGGATTTCTCTTAAAGGTACTTTTCTAGGATTGAATATTTTTTTGCTTCTTTAAGATTATTGAAAAATGTGCGAAATTCTGGTTGATTTTGTTAAAATAGGGTACCCGAAGACCCGACCCAAACCCGATACCCGTTGGACTAGAAAATACCCGACCTGATCGAGAAAAACACGCACGGGTCGGGTTGGGTACCCAAACTCGCATGTAGAAACCCACCCTTACATATAGAAGCCTGATATGGGAGATTTGCCCTCTTATTTGGGCTGATATTTAGGGATACTGGATTATAAATAGGGGTATTGACATGACCATTAGCATCAACCAGAAAGTAGTCTTTGAATAGGCCTTTGGCTTGGGCAGCTTCCACTGGCGGGATTATACCCGGTGTTTTGTTTCCTCCATTCAAATTAATCAATGATGTTTATTTTCCTCTTGTTAACTCTATCAAAACTCTCTCTAGCATTACCTGTGATAGCCAGATGCTGAGCCAGAGGTTGATTCCCAGCCAAAATATGAGTTATTTCCAGTCGTTACGCCACCTTTAATATCCGGCACTGAGTAGACACCTCTGTCCTTTGCACTAACATAGTCAGACTGCAGGGCACCAGCGATCAGAGTGTTGTCAAATGCAGTCATGTGAGGATACGCATCACTTATAGGACATTTATCCGTATCACATGCTTCACATTGGCTGCAAAGAAGATGACTCCTCATATGTACAGTCCCACCCGCAATGGTTGCTCGACTGACTGCCAGGACAATAATAGCAACAGAAAGCAAGTAATTCTCCATCCCTTCTCTCTCCCTCTCTCTCTAGGCTTCTTGTTTCGTGTTCTGATGATCATCGAACTTTATATGCTGCACCCTCATTCTTGATTTTATCAAATTCTGTTTCTTGGTTATATAAATGGTATCGTCTTGAACCGGCATGATGCATCAAGATCAACAGCTAATAGTTGTTTGTTTGCTTTCATTACATTGAACTTAACTACCTATATATTTAAAAATGAAGCATGTCTTCAAAGTGAAATTAGAAAGATTTGATTATGCACAGTTCTATGTGTCCTTTTTTCTCCTTTTTGTTTGATCTCTTAACATGTTTCTTTTTTTGTTTCTTTTTAATTTTGTCCCTTCCAAACTATAGTTAGGTTGGCTTTCAAGTGGCGGGTTCGGGTATCGACTCGACCCGTGCGGGTTTTACGCGATTGGATCGGGTATTTTCTAGTCCAGCAGATTTTAGGTTATACCCGAACTCAACCCACATTTCTCGATTTTAAGTCGGGTCGGGTTGGGTTTTCCAGTACCTTATTTTAACAAAATTAATCATAATTTTTCAGATCTTCGACAACCTTAAAGCAACAAAGACATATAATCCTAGAAAAGTAGCTTTGAGGAAAACCCGACTAGATTCGTCGGGTCGGACACCCCTCAGAGCGGGTACCCATAAGATTGGATTTTTTATCGGATATTCGACCCGACAACCCAAAACCGCAAAAGTCCGACCTGAACACACCCCTGATTATGTATATGAGTTTTTATTGGACGGCATTACGTGAGTTTCTTGGTAAAATTGTTTAATTCTTTTTTTACGTCAGATACTCTTATTTAAGTTTCATTGGAACTAAGCATTTATATTGTTTTTAATCAACAATAGTAAATAAGGATATAGTAAGAATTTCTAAATATGTAAAACATATATTTTAGTTTGTATGAACTAGAAAAGAACATTCTTTGTAGGACAAGATAAGACAATAATTTGAGCTTCTTCTTTACTTGAATTAGAATATAAGTTATTTCCCAAGCTACCATTTCTTTGTGGTATCTTTTTCCCGAGACGATAGAGAGATAAACTCAAACTAAATACAATCATATTCGACTAATTTAAATGTCCCAAAAAAGTACCCGAAAACAAAGACACCGAAAGCCCAACTCAATAGGCTGAACTATAGAAGACCTAGATATTCGGGCAACTAGAAACTTCCTGAAGGAAACACAGGCAAAGGATTCATCAACATAAAGATCAAAATCTCATCCATGCACCAGAAAAAAAGTTTGTGAATACCATAAAATTATTTCACTATAAATTGCTTGCTTTTGCATGACAAGAACAGTAACCTTTAATCTATCCCATAGAACAAGTTTTTCTAGTATATGTACATTTGACATGACAATTTATTCTTAAAAAAAAGTCACACATGGATTATGATATTGATTGGGGTATCATATATTCATATTCATCAAATAAAAAAGAAAAAAAAAACGAAGTTATGCACCAGTGATACAAGACAACATCTTGTGACTTCTGAACCTCACAAGTTGCTTGGATTTAGCACCATGATCACCCTCCATTGCCAAACCACCGGACGAGCTATAGCTCCGGTGGTGCGTCCGATGGTGGCCAGAGACCTTATCGGGCCCCGGTGTCCTGCTAAAGTAATGATCAGTGGTGTCATCTTTTATGTAGAAATCTGCTATGTTGTAAGCCTGCGCCACTGCACCGGAAGAAAGGCATTCGTATTTCCGGCGAGTCGCGCTCTTCTTCAACGACCTGTAAACCATCGGAATCAGTCCTTCCATTTTACTTTTCTGGTTTTTTTCCCCTTCTTCTCGTGGGTTTTGGTGGAAATGAATTGTTTGAAGAATAGTTGGTTTATATGGGTTTGGTGGGAATTCTATTATAAGATTCCCTTTTTTTTTTTTTTTTTTTTTTTTTTTTTTGTAATTCTTAATTTTATTTCAACACTTTAGTAAAATGTAGTTTGAAAGAGCTGGAAGCACACAACACGCCACCTTTTACTTGACTTGAATAATCATACAATACAAATTGAAAGAAACGTCTATTATTTTCTTTTTTTTTTCTTCTTTTTGAATTTGATATATGAAGCTTTCGATTGAAGACATGGGGATTAGATCCTCTATTTCATTTTTTATTTCATCTTATGTTCCATCACATTTAATACACGTTATGTACTAATTAATAATATCTTTAAATAACGGATTGGATCCTCAATTTCAATGCTTATTTCATCTTATGTTCCATTACATTTAATACACGCCATATATTAATTAATTATATCATGAAATATCGTATTGGATTTTCTGTTTCAGTCATTTTTTCATTTTATGTTTCATTTCATTTAATACATATCATATATTAATTAATGATGTTAGTCTTTTTTAGTAAAAACTGTAAAATTATGTCTGTTTTGTTTTTAATTGGATCAGTTCACACCACATGTAAAACAATGGTGTCCTATTTCTTTGTATGGAAAATATAATGCATTTCAACCTTGTATCACAGGATATTATAACCATTGATTTTAAATTAGGATCGATCATCAAAGCGGACGATGAATTGGGTTACTAGGTCATTGGATCGATCGATTGAACGCTGTAAAAAAAGATTAGATGACTCGTACACATGTATATAATTATATAATGTATGTATGCATATCAAATCTACAATTCAGAATTTATATAATTATGAGGTTTGAAGAATAAACAAATACTATAAAAATAGTTGTAATTTTGTATTTTTAGTTTTTAAAGTTTAATTTAAGAAACTTGTCTATTGCTAGTTACTTGCTACGTGGATATGTTAGACTTCCTATATATATATATATATTTATTTTTTTCCTTTTGAATTTTAAAAATCATGAAAATCAATTTAATATGGTTGATTTTACCGGTTTTTAATCGGGTCGTGTTGGATCACTTTAAGACCACTACATACTAAAATTAGACCTATATTATACTCGGTTCCTGCTAAACCGGTTCGACTGGCCGGTCTATCCAGATTTAAATAGATCGATTATAAGTTCATTTCCTGGATTTCTTTTACATTTCTTAAGTTTTGTAGGATACTTAATAAATTCACGTAAACACCCTTTTACGTCTCAAATTTATTTCCAAGAAAGATTTCAGGCAAGGAATGTAAAATTGTTGATTCCCTCTCTTTAAGCGTCAATAGTATTAAGCTTAATACATTGCAATATTTTTCTTTTTGAGTTAATAATGCATAGCAAATTTTGGTAATGCAATAAAAAAGATTATTGTATTTTATAAAAGTTGATCAAACTTGTCTATGCTCGAGTTGATTGATAAATAATATCATGATGTAACTTTTAGAGCTGGACGACAATCTAATTCAGTATAATAATAATGTATTTTTACTCACTCGACCGTCTGTTAATATTACAAGAAAATATGAAAAAGTAGGAAAACTTACATACTTATTCTTCTATTTAAAGAAATTAAATGGTGATAGACATCAAATAAATAAAAACAAAGAATGTATATGTTTGGTTTGGTCAATTAGGATTAGTTGTTTACTTGTTTTGTAACATTTCCATGTCAACAAATTAAGTTTATCCAATAGATCCCTTTTTGTCAATAAAATGTGTTGGTGGAAGTCTTCCCCTATCTCTTTCAACAAGCTACTTACCTTCCCTCTTTCTACCTCCCTCCCTTTTTTTATTCTTTTAAATTTTATTTAATTATTTCAATTACTTAATTTTTTTTTTTCTTTCTTGACATAATAATGGTTGCAAATCTAAAATAAATTTGACTCTTGTGTAGCAGCCTTTCCCTATTTCTTTGAAAAGCATCCTCATGTAAATCAAATTGTACCATCTATTATATGATTCTTGTGAAAATTATATTAAAAAAATTCAAATAGTAAAAAAGAAAAAAGAATTGATTCCCATGTTAATGAAACTCCTACTTTTAGTTTATTGGATTTTTATTAGCCATGAAAGACCTCATATCTTTTATTTTTCTAGTTGAGCAATTCTTGTGTACTATCATCTTCCGTTGAAAGTTACTTTTATCATAAAAAAACGTTATTTTTATTGTACAAATTGTTACTTTTATCACAAAAATTGTTATCCCCCCCGTTTCACCTGAGTTTGCACACTTCCCTTTTCGGTACATTCCACATCAATTTGCACACCCTTAAAAAAGAAAGTTCTCTCACAATCTCCACCCCTTAAAATCTCCATCCTTAATCTCCACCTTTAAAAAAGTCAACCAGAAAGTAATTTTTTTTTTCTTAAGATATGTGTCGAGTCAACCGTGCAAACTTTAACGAGACGGAGATAGTACTTTTTAAAATTATTGCTTTTGTATAAAGATTAATGCTAAAAGTAATACTTCTTACATTCATAATTGACATTTTCATTGATAAAAGTAGCCCAAAGGGGATCCATAAAAGGATCTTATATAAGTGCTTACCTTTCTAGTTTTACCTAATCCATCTAAGAAATAATTATAATTCTGAAAATAATAAAACACCCACTAAATGAAAGTGACCCAACCAACAAAATCCATAACTTTCCAAGAAAATAAAAAAATAAGAAAATCTCTAAAATTCTAGAAACTCCCATCTGTCTAACTTTGTCCCATTCATCCGATTTTGTAAGATTTATTTTTAGCAAAAGTAATGAAAAAAGAAATCAATTGAAAGGATGTTGTGAACTACCATTCTTATTAGCGTATATACAAATAACCAAGTATGTTTCTTGTTGCTTTGATCTTATATTTAATACATACTGTCTGCTGGAGATTAATTCCAAGACACTATGTCAGCTTAACCAGCTTAGTAATAGACTGACTCAGCCAAAATAATTAATTTAAGAAAAAAAAAAAGAATATAATATTTTTCAAAGGAAAAAGAGAAAAAAACTACTGTTCCTAGGGGGGTGGGGTGCGGTGGGGTGGGTGGCAGAGCAACCACCCTTGACTCCACTGCTGATAAATTAGCAAAATCATGAATCCCACTTTCAAAAGATTAAGAATAATAAAATTAATACAAATTGTAGCTTGATCTAGAGCATATAGATATATATAATGATCCCTATTAGAGTTGCAAACTCGGCACGTCCGATATTTTAGTTAGACTAGATCATAGAAATATTCGTTCAAAGTATCATCAGACTTAATAAGTATGACTCGATGGACTAATGACCCGAAAATTTAAATATATTTTAGAGGGATGGATTGGACTAGGCTCACTGACTTTTTTACTTAAATAGTATTTTAAGCCAACCCAACACAACATGTGACATTCGCCTGTTGAGCTCGGTCAAGCCAGCCAAATCGCACGAAATACCACCTCTACTTTCTACCCATCGTGAGCACATGTTAATAACGTATCCCTATATTGATAGTTTACTTCCTTCTCAGAAATTGACACACACAAATATATGTGTATATATATATATATATATGTCTCATGTTGGTAATAAATAATCCAATCAAAATCAAACTAAGTAAGCAAGGAGCATTGAAAATAAAATCTTGAAGAGACACCATTGACCAATTCACAGGCAGGAAATCTTGCAACTATTTTTATTTAAATTGAGATTATCTTATCCATGTTGGAATTTATTCTGGTTACACAAGTTTGAAAGAATGATTCTTTTGTGCTTACCAATAAACTCATACCTAATTCAGACAATAGCAGCCCATAAGAATGTTAATTAGTGTTATAGCTATGGTATAAATAAAAAAAGAAAAAAACATTATAAATAAACAAGTTGTGTTTTACAAAATTAGTTTGACTAGTTATTAGAAACCTCAGCAGTTCTTGGTTACAAGTTGCAGGAAAGTTACACCAGAAGACCAACGGAAGTTAGAGAGAAAAATGGTTCATCGGGACGCAGTGATGTAAAGACGATAATACCCTAAAGGGGGCAGAGCTCCATTGCTTTGATGGTAAAGGGCTTCAATGGAACTGAGGTCAAGAGGCATCTGTTGAGTATCCATTGTCGAAGAATCGTTAACCATATTGAAGCAGTTCAGAGCCATCCTGCAATAGTAACAACGCAAAGTTACAAATCAGATATTTACATAACACTGCTAAAATGCAAAATATAGTCATTATCCTGCCTTTGGTTCACATCATCCATATTCATGTTAGTCGAGTCCCAACCCGACCCCAGCTAGCTACTTAGGTCGACTGCAAACCCAAATTCTAATGCCAACCTATAACCCTATAACTATGGCTGGGCGACTTTGTCTTGATTAATACCGTATCCTGATCTCAAAGACAGTGACCACCTGCTTTCGTAATCTCGGCCTACACACACCCAACCTTTTTCCGAGGGCCTACTTTAGCTAATAAGTTGTAGCATTGGCAACGGAAAGAATGTGGGGAGATTCTGTCACCAACACAACGAAAGCTTTCTCTTTTAGGGAGGGTGTGGTGGGGGCACCGGCGCATATGACCAGAATTTGGTATAAAATTTAGCAAGAAATTCACATTGAAATTCTACAAGTTTGTATATCTAGCTTTTCTTACAGTTAGTCCATCAGTTCACAGCACGAATAAATATAGCTGAAATGAGTGGCAGTGAACCACTATCAAGGATTTGGATACGATGCAGTCATACAGTGCTTCCTCTGTCTCTGTCTCTGTCTCTCTCTCTCTCTCTCACACCCCACTGTATTGACTGCACCGGATCCAATCCCTAAAATCACACATTTGGATGGAGAAGATCGAGGGTCATCATCAAGCAGAGAGAAGCTATAGCAATAGCTTCACAAAGAGAACACTAATAAGACTCCATATTCATCTAGATCTTCTATTACACAGCAACTAGCCAGACCTAGAATACCTTATCAAGGAACCATTACATACATACTGTGTGCTATTCATTAAAAAGAGTAAGCGGAGCTTCTCGGAGAAACAAAAAGGGTCCTAAAGTTTCAAGTTTGTGATCTACAATAAAAGGTCTCGTTCGAGCAAATCTCAAAAGGTTAAACTACGAACAAACAGGAGGAAAGTGCTTCACTCTAACAATGTATAAGGAGAAACTTACTTCCATTTGTGCCTACTTGACCCGAGGCAAGTGATTTGCCGGAGCTATGTCCAATCTGAATCACAAGAAGCAGCCAAGTCACCACCATTTGTGCATATGGACTCTGCACACGCATTTAGTCCATCTTCTGACAATTTGTCCTTCCCTCTTGCAGCAACACATGGTTTATACCCAAGAAGAATAGGTGATACAGCAATGTCCATTTTTATAGCATTAGCATCATTATCTTCGACTCCTACAGACTGAGACGCTCTGCATGACATCAGCTGCTTATCACAATAGCCAACAGCATCGATCTCTTCATCAGTCAAACACGGGCAGCAATCAAATTCATCATTTTCGCACATAAGCCAATCTCTCCATGATACTCTTGTCTGAGACAGTGCTAAGTTCTCTAATGTGGAATCAGACATCCAAGAACAAACACTTTGCCCATTTTTCTGAAGTTGAATAGGCATAATCGAATCAGCAGATGAATACATATCTGCACACTGGAAACTCGAGCTTGGTGCATCGCGTATGGACATCGAATCAAGTTCAAATTTAAAATTCGAATCTCCAACACACGCATACGAACCTGAGGCTGAGCTAGGTGTCTGAATCATATTTCCAGTACTTAAAGAACCTAAAGAAAATGTCGAATCATCATCAATCGCATTTTCCCCTTCTCCAGTGCTAACACTATTGCAGTTAGAACTAAAATCAGGTGTTGCAGCTAGCAAAGGCTCAAGCTCAATTTTCTTACTTGAAAGTCCTAAATCAGATACATATCCACATAATTTTGACGAATCCAGAACAAGAGTATCATTACCATGACTCGTTTTACACCGTTGAAGCCGGTTTTCTGAATCACTTCCCTGATCCTCACGCCCCTCATCGCACGGCGACAACAGCCACCGCACAGAAGCCTCAGCAAGCAACGGCACCGAAGAATCCGGCAAATTACTCATCACATTCCGATCATCATCATCAAAATGATTAAGGTTCTCACAACCCCCTCTGAGACTCCCCCTTCTTCTGCACTTTCTTTTATCGGTAACCCCAGACAGAAGGTGGCCCGCGCCGTAACAAACAGGAGTTGCTGCAGATTTCAAAGCCTCCAATTTAGAGTGGGATCCACATTGGATTTCAGGAGACACAGAGGTCTCCATTGGAGGTGTTTTCAGAGAGGAAGCACTGTCGCAATTAGCAGTTTGTGAATCTGAACTCTCTGTGGCATTTTTACAGTCATCTAATCTGTAACATTCAGGAAACCCCCTTGTTGCTATTTTTCTCCCAGGAGTGCATTCCGAACTCTTCCCTTGAGAACTCTTAAACTTCGCTGCTAATTTTGCAGACCCTTTATTCAAGAATTTCACCGGATTTCGCTGAGCACATTGCTTCGATCTCTGAGCAGTTTGACAGGTGGGCTTTGTGAGTCCTTTTTTCTCCGAAAAGGGTTTCCGAGGTACATGATTTTCTTTGGATCCGGTCATCACATTGGGTGAAACTTTGGCCTTTCTGTCAAGATTGGGTTTTGAAGAAGAAGAAAGATTTGAGCTTCTGGATTTGTGAAATCGAAGTCCATTGAGATGCTGCAATGGACTTCTCTTATCAAACCCTAGTTTGTCGCTCTTCCCCTGCTTCGTCCTTCTTCTCTGCGTTTCCATTGTCAGCTGGTGTAGTGACTAGTGACCGTTGGAAAGGGAACAGTAAAAGGAAAGAAAAATGGTGGGCAGTGGCCATTAGTGCAACGGCTGGGATTTGGGTCAAATATTAATAAACTCACACTGCTCGCATGCATTATTACTATTTTGGATCCATTTTAATTGCGGATTTAGGAGCTAGATTTTGTTTTAAATTGAAGGCTTAATATCGAAAATTGACATGTTCGACCCAATGTAACTTTGAGCCTATATTTCTATGACTCAAACTATCTAAAATATTGGGTGGATTGGGCCGATTTTACATAGTAGAAGTAAAAATTGCCTCAGTCCGAGCTCGCCCGATGTTTTAAACGGGCTGAGTCATATAAATTTTGTCTGAATTGCTCTTGGGTCCGACGAATTACGGTATTGTTCACAAAATATCGCTAATTTACGATACTGTTCAATGAAATTAAAATAATAAGTAAAGTCACTTGTACAGTTGACAACTTCATTTCAATCGCTTGTAAGGTCGGCGACTTAGGATTTTATGAATTTTTTTAATAATTAGTTGTCGCAGATAGCACCGGCGACTTAGTAAATATATATATATATATTATTTTTGTCGCTGATATCTTGACTTCTTTTCAGCAAAAATGGCTTTGCATGCTTTATTTGTCCATTTATTAACCATGTGGCTTTGCATGTATTTGTTCATTTAGCGTAGAAATTAATTTTGTCATGTTTGAAGACACTTGATTCTAGATGATTCTTATCTATGTATAAAAAGACAAATGAATTGAGGTGATCAGTCTGAAAAAGTATTCTACCATCAAATTATCCGACCTTTGATTTTGGTCTCACTTTCCTCTACAAAATGAGCTCACTTCTTCTAAAAATTTACCATCAAAATTCTCCCCATGCATCTCCCATAAACTTATCTTTAATTTAAATCCTCTCAAGATCACAAGAGTGAAGTTATCCATTTATTACTAGTTAAGGTAATATTACTTCTCACCATTTATATTATTTATTCGATACACATTATCAACACAGAGTATAATTTATTAACTGTTTGTTTATTTTTACTCAAGACCATCATATTTGTATTTTGGGCATCCTTTTGTGGTCAACGTTGTTGTCAAAAGAGTATTATCAATGTGAAATTGCTTCCACTGTCGAATATTTTGTGTCATATTGTCACCATTTTAATCACGCATCAGGTTCGTAATTCAATAGCCTATGACATGGTAGAATGTTGTCCTTGCCCCGTTTCCCGTTGGATTAAGCATCATATGTTTTGTTGCCCGGGTTTGTGATTGGATTAAGCATTATATGTTTTGTTGCTAAAATATTTGTACCATATACTACATCATATTTGGCTTTATGTAATACCCCAAAATATTACTTAATAGTAAAAAAATGTTACTATAGACAATATGTAACACTTTAATGATACGTAGATAGATTAAGTATATTTTCATTTCGTAATCTCAGAGCTAATAATAACTTTAGCTATAAATTAAGTTTTGCATTGATTATACTTTTAGGATTAGATTTTTTTTTTATAGTTTAATTCTAAAATATTATTCTAATCTTAACACATTAATATTTTTAAAGTTTATGACGACTTCGAAAAATGTCGGTGTTGTGGTCTATCTGGGGGGTGTCAATGACCACCCACCCATGGGCGCTAGAAGAATATCACGTGATATAGGATATTCAGGGCTGGTTGCAATACATTATTAAATGATGGGTATCGATAATAACACATACACATTGAAGGTCTCTGCCACAATCTGTGACAGTAACAAATATCATTTGATCCCAATCAACGACGACGATCACTACAAGAAAAATGGTCTATAAGGACATTGAAAAGTGCATTAAAAACTCATTTTTTACTACATTTAATCTATTATGGCACTTATTTGAAGTGTCTTGTATTCTAATATAGCAACAAATTAAATGTAATGAAAAATATTCTGTTAATGCACTTTGAAGTGCCACAATAGATAAATGAAATGCTTAATAATTTATATATGATGTCATTGAAAAGTGTCTCTAAAACAATTTTAAACAACACTTCATTTTTAAATGTACATGCATTTAGAATTGCCTCCAAAAGTATTTTTGTGACATTGTTGAATGCCTTTTTAGTGTCTTTTCCCTACACCTTTGTATTTGTTTGGTACACTTCCTAGTGTCTCTTTAGATAATATTTTGCATTTTATTATATATTATTATGCTACAATATTTAACTATTATTTTTATGATGACGACAACAAATTTATTTAATTGACAACACAATAATAAAATATTATATCATAAAAAAAATTGAAATCACATTGTAGAAATAAAAGAAAAAGGCTCATGTGATTAATCTCATTTGTTAAACATTTCCATGTACATATAAAATTTACATTGAATACTACTAGGCATGATACAAAATCTGCTAAAAGCTAAAAGAACCAAAACACTGAGTCTATGAAATCAGCTAATAACTAAGTCTATGATGTCAACTAAAAACTAAAGGAACTGAAAAATGAGTCTTCGAAAATTTGCAGCATCAACTTTATGTATTTGTGTACTTGAAATCGCAAAAGGAATGTTGCAACAATGATCAATCTTCAGTTGTTGTTACCTGCATATATAGCATAAATATGTGTAAGAATAAAACTTAAGCTAAATCATTGTTCTAAAAGTTTCTGTCTACTTCCGATTAGGATCCGCCTAGGAACTAGACTGCCATCACCGCCTACATTTTTTCGTGAATCCTCCCCCCTTTATTCCATTTAGATCCCAATTAGCCCCGTAGGGGCTAGACCATAGTCTGTCGCCCTAGCCTGTAGCATATTTTAGAACACTGAGTTAAACTTAGCAAAGCAAAATTGAAAGGACAAAATATACCTATGTGATCAGGCTGCATATCCATCCCCATGACTTGTGCAAACAAATTATCTCGACCAACTGAATCTTGAAAACCTCCTGGAAGTTGGTTAGTACGATCTTGCATTGCTCGCTGTTCACAGAAATTACAAATGAAAATTACTACATATATTATCAAAGTAAAAAGGGTAGGTAGTGTGTGTCATGCATGCAAAATATTTATATAATGAATTTGCACTTACATTTTTACTTAAAATAATCAGCTCTGGAGTTTCCTTTTGAATTATAATGGCACGCGTTGAATAGTTCAAGATCATTTGGGAGACGTTATAATTTCTTTGTTTAGAAAAGATGTTGTTAAGAACTAAATTTGTCTAAATAAATTGCCAAATTTAAGAGGAAAGGCGGCAAATATCACCAATGTACCTCCAACTCTAGCATACGTCTTTCTCTTACTAGTGACCCAAAAGTAAGATTGAAGAAAAAAATAGATTAATGGATGTATGGACTGAATGCTGATTATCTCACAAAATAAAATAATATTAAATTATACAAATTTGCCATGAGAGTATTTTCAAATTGAGTATACAACATGATTTTTGCATCACTGCCAAATTTAAGTATCAAAGCATAAGTAACATAATCTCTTAGCTGAAATAATGAATTTAAGATGATAAATCAACATTATATTAATAGAGAAGTACAAGATTTTAAAATCAAAATACAAACACCCACTGAAACTCAACCAACAAATCTAATACTCTAAAACAAATTGATTCCATAAATTATAACAGAAAGCATCACAAAATCTTCAGAAATTGAAGATAAACAATTAAAAATAAATGGACGTAAAAGTTTTGAGTACGAAAAAACTGAAACAAGGAAAGGGTATAAGTATAGTAATTACTAATTTCATATTCAACCAACCGTTTCCTTTTCTGAGTTCCAATGAGTAAGAAGTTTGATCCATTGATAGTAAGAATCTTCCACCCCTCTCATTATCCAAATCCTCTGAAGGTGCACCATGAGCCCAATATTTTGTTTTCAGAAGGTATTTCTAGTCTCTCCATTTGCGCCTTATGTAGGTCAGAATCTATTTCTCAGCAATGATAGGAATAGTGAATTGTGACTATATCATATCACTATACGTTAAACTCATATATATATATTCCAAAAGTATAAGTCCATGTTGGCCCGTGAAACTCATACGCTAAGATGTAGGAATGATACAAGAAAAGATGATCAACTCTAGTACAAAGAAGGGAAAATGATAAAATACAGTATCTGAAAGAGATAGAATTGAAGAAAACAACACAATAGAGTGACTATCATTTTTCATGCAATATTGTACCTTTATTAAATCTAACATCTCAATCTTCCTGTTCATTGACATAGCATGCCAGTTTAGCGCATTGAGTAACAAAGTTCACCATTTCTCGCAATTGGACGTAAGAAGCGACAAAGTCTATTGTTCTCACCGCCAATAGGTTGGCCGAATGCATTATATTCAACATGATGTAGTAGGTGGTTCGGACGTTGGCCTTCATTAGCAATGACTACAAAATGAAAGAGTAACAAATAATAAGAAGAATTAAACCAAGGGTAAGGGGAGAGGATGAAAATTCTGCAGTAAAAAATAAAGATTAATACGTCTAATATGCAGTACAATCACATTTTTAAATACCATTACAAATTCTCTTTAATGCGTAGCCTTACCCTTCCCTTGTTCACATACATGTTTGCAAAACTTAATAAACACCTAATTAGACCCCTAAACTTAAAAGTCCGATAAGTTGGATGAGTTATTTTCTAACGAAATTAATAGCGGTACGAGCAGTTCTTCTGATTAACTACGTACAACTATATCTCAATTTGGTTGCCACATGAAAGAGAAATTTATATGATTCATCCATAATTCAGTTTTAAAGTTATCTTAACTTTGGGTAAAAGTTCAATAGGAAGGACCATGGTAAGATAGACTTACTGGGCAGGCTAGAGGAACAAGGATCAACGTAAATTACCCACCTCAGTTTTACCATACAAAATTATAGTAAACATTCAGTCAAGAACAAATTCTATTAAATGTGTCCATATCGAAGAAGATTCGTTGCAAAATATATATATAATTGAAAAGATGGACATGAATTGAGTACTTTGACATTATTATATTCAATTATCGATCTCGATAACAAAATCCACCAAATTATAAATTTAATTGTGCTGGTTGATAGACATTTACATAAACTACTATCAAAATTAGTGTCAACTATATAAATACAAGAGGTGAATGAAGGAAACTAAAAATTGAACATCATCTGCAAATCAGACTCAAAATTGAGCAAACTCGAAATTGAACAAAATGCTAACATTAAACAAACTCTATACCTTCCACGAAGACCCATACAAATCAAACTCAAAATCTGCTATAAAGAACTATACAAAATTGAACAAAATGCAAACCCTTAATCAAAATATGCTCAAGAGTTACACCCAACTAGCACTTATCCAGCAAATTAAACTCAAAATTGAACAGAACACTAACATCAATCTTACCAATGACGCAAGACAGAAAAGACTAAAAAATCTGCAATACGGAGATGTGTATATATCTGTGTGTGTTTCGAATTAGAGTTGTATAAACAGAGAAAATTACCTGAGAATGCAGTTGGTGATATTTGAATAATCCTCGATCGAGTTTGCTTATGTAAAAAATTGATATCGTGGGGGTTAAGGAATGAGGGAATGCAAAAGTTTTTGAGGTAATGGCTGCTTATGTTTTTCAAAATTCTTTTCAGGGTTTTGGGCCCTTCTTTTTATTTTTCTTTTGTTTCTTACTGATTTTTCTTTTTTAGGTCTTTTGCTTCTTATATTTTTGTTCGGCAATAATTGTTAATCTTTTTTGAAGGGCTAATCATTAATCTTATCCTATCAATTTAATGAATCTTTTTAAAATGTTAGCTAATGTTTGGAATTTTGGGGTGGCAATTATTTAATTAGCCACAAGTCAATCTGCCTTGCATAAGGAAATTATACACGTGGGATTGGGGAGGTTATAAAATATATTGTTAAAAAATTAATCCTCATTGTTTCTCTAAAGATATAAATAAATAATATTCATTTGGCGGTACCAAAATTAAAGTCTAATTTGATGTATTAATTGATAAAACACTATCTTTAGTCATACAATTTTTATGAGACAACCACTAGGGTTTTAGATTGTGACAAGTGATGGAGCTCCACTTGTGTGTAGGGTAAACAAAGCTTTGTATGGGCTCAAGGAAGCATCAAGAGCATGGTACTTGAAAGTTAAAGAAGTACTAATGATCTTGGGTTTCCAACACTCAAGAGCAGATAATTCATTATTTTTCAGGATAAAGAATGGGTGTTTTGTTTATCTGCTCATATATGTTGATGACATCCTTGTGACATGAAACAACACTCATGAGATTGATTCATCCATCAAATCACTTTCAGCTCATTTTCTCTTTAAAGGACCTTGGTGAAGCAAATATGTTCATGGGTATTCAGATCACCAAAACAACATAGGGATTGCATCTGTGCCAAGATAAATACATCAAGATCTTCTAGCCAGAGCTGGCATGATAGAAGCAAAATCTACACCTACACCCTTGATCACATCTCCTCAATTGTCAAAGAATGAAGTCCTTTGATGAATGCTACTCTCTATAGAAGTCTTGTAGGGGGACTACAGTATGCAACCATCACAAGTCTAAGAAAGCTTACTCTATGAACAAGGTAAGCTAGTATATGTCTTCTCCATTATATACTCACTTTAAGGTTGTTAAAAGGATTTTGAGATACCTTACTAGAAGTGGAAGTATATGGATGCATCTTAAAAAATCAGGGAGTCTTAATCTCATTGGCTTCTGTGATTCTGATTGGACAACAGACATAGATGATAGAAAGTCTATCACAGGATTCTGTGTATATTTACGTGGTAATCCCATCAGCTGGAAGTCTAAGAAACAATCTAGTGTATCAAGGTCAAGCACTGAGGCTGAATACAGAAGTTTGACACATGTTACCGCTGAGATTGTTTGGTTGATTTCACTGCTGCACGAACTGAAAATCAAAGGTCTGGGTAGATAACACAAGCATCATTGCCCTAGCCTCCAATCCTATTCTACATGCTAGAAGCAAGTATCCACTTTGTTAGGGATCTGATCGCAAATGATTGATTAAGGTATTTCATATTTCCTCTACTGAATAGGTGGCAGACTTAATGACTAAACCTCTGAGCCTGCTATTCTTCATGAGGCTCCCCTACCTGCACTCGAATTGAGAGGGGTGATAAATTTGATGATGTGGATCACGTACATGGAAGCCAAGCTGGAAAAGCCACTTATGCTGAGATTTTACTTGGGAAGCAAGCACCTGGTCAAAGTAGCCATTCAGTTCAAAGAGATACAAGACAAACTGCCTGATGAAGAAGTACAAATATTAATGAAGCATTTATTGTTATTGTGGTACTGATGTAGTAGTTTTCGGTAGTTTGTTAGAGTTTTTGGCTGTACTATACTAGCAAAGGCAATGTAGTGCATCTATATAGTTCAGCTGTAACTTCTTGGAAATTATGTATCATCAAATTTATTAATGAAACAGTGAAACCTAGCTTGCTTCCATTCTGTCATATGGCTCATTATCTTTCTATCTTTGCTTTCATTTTCTATCAACTGAGTTGATTAATTTTATGCCCGATTAAATTTTAGGCGGACCCTACATTTTGCATTGGCACAATAGACTGAATCAGACTGGACCACTCAAATTGCCACGTCTATTTATACTTGACCTACAAAACGTATTCAATATGTCTTTATACTCTTATTTTTTCCGATCTAAACCTAGACTTATTTAATATATATTTTTTTTCCATCCAAGTTACACCCATAAAGCATGCATGTTAGAGGGTAGATGAGTCTTTTCCCAACACCTAATCCTTAAAAATACATTTGTGTGATGCATTCAATTACGATTTCAAGTTTGCAAATTAAGGTTTAAAAAAAATTAACTTAAAAGGAGATTATGGATCGTCATTGGCGGCACTATAGGCGAATTGGTAAAAAGATGAGATTTTTAACCCCAAAACCTCTATTATTGATGGTCGCGATTTGAAGTAGTGTTTTTTTGGTGAAAAATTATGCTGCTTTTATAATAAAAAATATGTTGAAATTAGGCTGCAAAAATATAAGATCCTGAATTAGCCATCTTGAAGTTGAATTAGAGAGTCTTGTGTTAATAACCTTGCTCATCTTATATGCTAGCCTAGGATGTAATCATTTTGCATGAATGATTGATGTTTACATATGATGATTAACAATCAAAATATTTGAGGCCCAAAATTTATACAAGGAACGCCCTAGCCTAACGGACTTGGCCCAAAATATATTTTTCGGCAAACAATAAAAAGCGATACTTCAAATTCATGTTCGATATTGATGCCAAGAGTTAGATGTAGCAATTCGGACAACCTAATCTAATCCAGTTCAAGCTATTGGATTAACACTACAAGTTGGTTGAGTCGAATCGACTCAAAAATATATTTTGCCAAATATTATGAAACCAAGTACAACACATTTTTTTGGATATACTAAAATTTTTGGACTAACCCGTCAAATTTTTCCAATTATCCCTTCTTTTTTCATGTTATTTTATATGATGAACAATTACGCTACAAAAGATAAAGTTAATGCATATTATACAATAAATAAATTACAAAAAAGCTTGTGTTCTATACCTTGATAGAATATTTTGAAGAAATAAGTTGTATTAGACTTTCGAATCCTTTTCATGGCTGTCAATCAAGCCTGACTAATAAATATTCACTCCGTCCCACTTAATTTTGCGAAGTTGACTGAAGACAGATGTTAAAAAAAAAATTATTTTTGTTTTTAAGTGATTTTATCAAATGTGTAGATTGAGGGTGGAGATTGTGAGAAAATTTTCCCTTTAAGGGTGTGCAAAATTAAGTGAGACGGACGAAAAAGGCACGTGTGCAAATTTAAATGGGATGGATGGAGTATTATCTTAAGCCTATTTTGTGTTGTTTTGCAACATATGCTATTATTAGTAAATAAATATATCTCGAAATTTCTCTAAAATTTCTCTTTTTGGTAATCCCTAAACGAAATTCGGATGTAATATATTTCTATCAAATTTTCAAAAAAAAAAATTCTCCAAAATTTCCGAAAATATCTGAAAATATCGATTTCAACTGTCTTCAGGTATAATTTGTTGTAATTTTGTGAAAATTTTACCAAAATTTCGGTGAATTTCGATTAAATTTCGGTGAAATTCCAGATATTTTTTATTATTTTTTTAAATGATTAACATGATATGCAACTAATCCTCATTTGAGCTAAAGATATTATTGAACTCAGAAAAAGAAGAAATATGACGAAAACAACCGTTTATATTGTATAATATTTATAAATTAGTTGTAAATATTTTCATTTGTATTAACTTTTTTCCTAAACTTGTGCATTTAAGTTAGTTATAACAATTTGTAAAAGAGTGAGTCTTGTGTGTGAACGGTCACACATGTGACGGAATACACTTTTACAGAAAACATTGATACTTTTACAAGAAAAAGTGATACTTTTACAGGAAAAATTGATATTTTTACTACATTGATACTTTTACAGATAAAGGTGATACTTTTGCTACAAAAAGTGATATTTTTTTTTGTTAAAAAAGGTGATACTTTTACAGATAAACGTGATACTTTTACCACAAAAAATAATACTTTTTTCCGTCACACCGTGTGACGGCCGTGTGACGGTCACATACAAGTTCTTGCCTTTGTAAAATATCATCTTAAATTTCCAGATTTCTAATACATTTTTCAACTTTTTTCTAAAACTACACCGATATTTCCACCGAAATTGAAATTTCTCCAAAATTTCTCTAAAATTGAAACACTGATATTTCCATAAAAGTCAAAATTTTCGTCATTGGTCGCACCGTTTTGACCTTATAGTAGCATAGATAAAGTCACTTTTGACATCTTATATAACATATCAAAATATTAGACACATATACGATAAAGAAGTTATCTAATACAATGATAGACATAAGATAAATAATTTATCTAATTCAATAATAGGCATAAAATATTGGATGTGATGTCTGTAAGCTGGGCAATCATATGTACGGACCAACCTCAATATCAGTTTTCGTTGGGTCTTTAAGAGATTAACATTCATGATCAATATTTGGGAGAATGCTCAACCTTGATGAGAAATATTGTGGTATTCATTTCTATAGGGACAAATATTTATACACATGAAAATGAGATAGGTATTAATATTTTTTTTGATTGATCTAATTTGCATGATTTATGGGTAGAATATCTTTTCAGTTGCAATATTGATATTAATGGGCTAGTAAATACATGTAGAATTACTATGTTCCCATGTACATCCATCATTTACGCTGTATTCCATATTTATCGGGGAATATGATTTAATTTGTTTTGGTATCTGAAATTCCTACGAACTGCACTCCAGTGTTATAATACTTAAAACGACACAATAAATCAGAATAAAAAACACCACCATATAAACGCGGGGCTGAATCCCTCAGACCCCTCGGACTTTATGTTATTGATAATATTATCAAATAGGGTATGTTTTACAAGAAGACCTCACTCTTAACCTAACCTATTGTATCATTAATAATGCCCGGCGACTCCTGTCGACTTCTTCGACACTGACACGACACACCACCAAAGATCGGACGAACTCTCCCGAACCCGCCTTGAAGTAGCTTCTCCTGAAGACATTTCTACTTGACACATTAAGACTGACAAACTATTAGAACTCATAAACTATGTTATAACATGCTGAAAATCAACTCCTGACTCTATAACAATAAGACATCTTGAATACTCAAATACAGATTTGACTCTCCAAAATATGTTCACGTATTCGATGTTTTTCTGCTCTGAGGAGAATCCGTATATATAATCTTCAATATGGATGAGATCAACTCCTTCTCCAAGTAACAACATATCTTCTTTCCATATCTTCTTGATATTATCCAATATCCAACAACCAAATCTCCATATTTTCTGCACTAAAAAATAATATAAATCAGTGTTTGTGGGACCGGACCGGTGATCGAACCGGACAAGCCACCGGTTCAAGGTTCGACCGGTCCGATCGGTTCAACAACCGGTCCAACCGGTCAAAGGCAACTTGTTGACTTTTGAATTTCAATAGTTTTTATGTGTAATACAATCTAATTTGATACTAGAGTTTAACTTGTAAAAAAAAATTCAACATATTTCAATATCAATTAATCCAAAGATACTTTTAACTCTAATTTTTTTAATAATATCCTAGTGCCAAATTTAAAATAAGATGGGAATAATAAGGGCAAATGAAGATAAATGTGAAAATCCCTTTTTTTTTTTAACTTAAAATAGGCCAAAAACAACTTTATTTAAAAAAAAAAGAAAAAAAAAAATACAATCCGGTTTTTTAACTCAATCGGACCGGTTCCGGGCTCGGTTCCCGGTTGAACCGGTCGAACCGGCCGGTCCGGTCCGGTTCCACAAACATGGATATAAATAACAACATATTTTTTACAATAAGCCCAAAATTAATATCTTTTACAATCTTCCCCCTTTTTGGGCATTTTTTGTCAAAAACAACTTTAAAAAAGATCAAGATGAAATTCCTTTAAAGGTGACACTCCCCCTCAGCTATATATTCTCCTCGTCAACTGCAAAAGTCAAACACAAGAGCCAACAAACAATACATCCAAGGAAAGTAAGTAAAATCTACACTGAATAACAATACTAAATCAATCAAGAAGATAAGACTCTCTCTACACAAATGCTTATCTAACATAAATCTCCCCCTGCTCGGAAGCATAAAAACTCGAAACAACAAAAATAACATACCCTGAAGGATAAAAGGAAGAACATGAAACAAAGATATGACGGAAGCAGTTCAAAAATAACAGCAAACATGGAAACAAATAATGGAACACCATTATGTGACCGGGATGACGTTATTTGATGATATAGACAGAGCTTTGTGTACATCACGGGAGAGACTGTATGCTTGCGCTTCCTCGACGTGGATTCAACGTTAGCTATGGTGCGAGATAGGCGGATGATTATGACGACTAGGGTTTATATGGGAGATATGAGATAGTGTAATGAGACATGAACCAGTGTAATGATCCTCAATTTTTTGAAGAGGATATGGATTTAAAGTCCAGACCACTCTTTACTTTAACCCACAAGATAATTTTCACCCGATCTAGGGATTAGAATAATGGAACCAAAAACTAAAATCAAACACATCTCCATGATCTAATTTTATGGATTATAAATAGGCACCATGAATATAAAAATGAGAATTTGCACACACCCATCAAGACATGCAAAAGATACCTAATGCAATATTATAAATTAACTCGTGCAATAAGTGCCCACAATTCGTGAAAAGCAGAGCATTTGGCAAAGAACTAGACAAAATTTCACATCAAGGCAATACTGACATAATTTGAGAAGACGGACTAATAAAATATTAAAACAAAGGTTCCTTGTTCCTCCGACTTCTTTTACACTCTCGTGGAGTAGCTCGCAAACCCCACGAATCAAAATCGCACTAGGAAAATCCGGTGCGATGAGCTCTTGATTTCTTCTTATAACCCCTTGAACAACAACTAATAAAGCAAGCATTAAGGAATCAAACCTTTTACTTTTGTGGTCGACGGCTTTCACAGATCAATCACTTTCTATGCCAGTAGCTCTTATCGATCTTGTGATCGATAGCTGCTCTCAACATCATTTTATGATCGTAGCCCTTTCCGACAAGAGGGGAATGAGTGTGCCAATTAGACAAAAAAAAATGTTAGGTTTTAAGCTAAACAACCCTTTAAACTTGCCCATTCATATGTGGTGTATGCATAGCACGAGGATGTATAAAAGATTATCTAATGCAGATCCTAGATGCATGTTATAACATATATATATATTTTTTTGGAAAGTAAAGACCTATTGACTTTTTGAGTGTGACAAATCACTGAAATTCAGGGCCTTAAAATAAATATTTGCTAATTGATCTTTAGTTGGAACATGACTCATGATAGCGGTTCCTTCTTCTATTAGTTCCCGAAAATGGCGGTGTCTAATATCCATGTGCTTTATTCGAGAGTGTAGGACCTGACTCTTGGTAAATGTATTAGCACTGATATTGTCACGAAAAAGATTGGGAACACTTACCTCAACACCATAAACTGACAACCTTTGATTCATCCTTACGGGTTGCGCGTAACAGCTCTCGGTGGCTATACACTCTGCCTCTTTGTAGCTCTCATGTTCATGTTTCAACATCACTACAAGAAAAAGTTTTGCAACTACAAGAGTGGTTACTAAAAATAACCCCTTTTGCAACTATTAGTAGTTACATAAAATATTTTATACAATTTTAACCAACTTTGCTACAATATGACAAGCTCTTTTGCAACTATTTGTAGTTACAAATACATTAGTAATAAAGTAGTTGCAAAAAATAGTTACAAATACATTAGTAACTGCAAAGTAGTTGCAAATTTTTTTTTTGCGTCTTACTATAAGTGGCTAACCAATAGTAACTACATTTAGACATGTAGTAACTAAAAATATTTTTGTGACTACTCTTCCTTTTTTGTAACTACATTTTGTAGTGGTAAAAAACCTTAATTCTAGTAGTGTATGTAAAGAAGATAAGCCGATCTGTCACCGGTTAACACACATTTATCCTCATCATCATAAACTAAGCACTAGTCTTTGGTAAATTTAACATGCAAACCTTGATCACATAAATGACTAATGCTAATGAAATTAATTTTCAAGTTTTCAACTAACAAACATCACGTAATCTAGGGAATCTACTTAAATTAAGTGTACCCTTGATACACGTTAATTATGCATGCATTTAGGTTGATTTAGGAATGTATTTTGTAACATTTACGTGCATAGTTGGTTGAGAGTTGCGTAGATTTGTTATATTTGGAACATTTAACGTGTTTGACTTGTTTTGAAGGTATTTTGAGTATTTCAGGGTTAAAAGCCATATTTTACGACTATCGGACGAAAGAACAATTCAAAGAGAAGGAAAAACCGGTCCGAACAATGAAGTGGTGGACTTGTCGCGGTTGCGGCGAAAAGTGACCAGAATTGGAATTCAACATTGACTGAGCATCGCGACCGCGACAAACAGGTATCGTGACTGCGACAAAAGTCCATATTTTAAGCTTGTTTTTTAGTTGAAAACATCGCGACCGCGACAAAAGAACGGATTTTGAGAGAATTCCTAGTCCAAGTAGGAATCGAAGCCTAGAGACCCCAAGATTCGTCCCGAAGCTTATAAAAAGTCATTGAAGCTCGAGTTTTAGAACATCACATCATAGAATCTCATACTTTTACGTACTTGGAGTAGAAGTAGAGATGGCAAAACTGGCCCGGCCCGATGGGCCGGCCCGTTTAGCCCGAAATATAGAGCGGGCTGGGCCGGAATATTAGAGGCCCGAAAAAATTCGGGCTTTTTTGGCCCGGCCCGAACGGGCTTTTCTTTTGGCGGGCCAAGCCCGGCCCGGCCCGAAAGCCCGCGGGCCGGCCCGATGGAATTGAAATTTTTTCTCCTCACTAATCGAATAAGAAAAATTTAGGAATTAAGTAGTATCTTGTGTACTATTTGAAACATGTTTTTCTTTTTTCTCTTTCTAGCAGAACATAAATGTATCTATTTACCGAGAAATTAAAACATTTGACTAATTTAATACTCTATTTCTTCAGTTTTATTAGCAGAAGATGGAAAATGAATTAGATCCAAGCATGCTCATTAATTATTATGTGTCGAAAAATGAAAAATTGATTAACATGTAGTATAGTACGTACACAAATATTAAATAACTTGTGACATATAGTATATAACTATATATCATCATCCATTCCTTCTTTTTTATTATTATTATTATTATTGTTATATCTGGGGTTTAAGACATGTCTATAGATTAATAGATATCATTCCATATTGCAACGAATAGTAATATATTATCTTCGAATCAAGTTTTTTCTTAAGAGAATTAAACTGAAGTTCGCCTCAATATATAATTCTACTTCGTGATTAAAGTAATAAATAAAAAAAAAAAACTCATTGATGGGCTTTTTTGGCCCGATGGCCCGGTGGCCCGAGGTCCCCTGGGCCGGGCCTAACATTTCTAGGCCCGAAATAAATCGGGCCCGGCCCGGCCCGGCCCGAACTTTTCCTTGGCCCGACTGGGCCCGGCCCGAGCCCGCCGGGCCGCCCGAATTGCCACCTCTAAGTAGAAGGCATGAGAGCGAGGATTGACGAGCAAGACGAGATAAAAATTGAAGAGCCGACTACTCGGGTTTAATTATTTCTTGCTTAGTTTTTAATTTCATTACAATGTGTTCTATGAATTCTTGTATTGACTTGATACTAGGCATGGGTTTTACAACAATATTTGATTTAATCTTTTAATTTATAGACTCCACTTTTTGTTATCTATCTATATGTCCGTTCCTATTTTATGATTGAGCATAATTTGATCAATTAGACTTCTAATAGTTTAACAATTCCGCTTTGAGAGAAGGGAGTTGTTAATAGACGTACGATATATAGCGTAGTTGTCTATGACTGCGTAGACAAAGGTTAAGGGGCCATTAGGAGTTGTTAGGATCAATTGACTCGAGAGAGTAATTGTTCTAATCAATCTACGAATTTGTCGCTTCGAGAGAATGATTAAGTTAATTAGGTGCCGCCTAATAGATATTAAAACTGGTTTAAAAGTTCATAAGTTAGAGATTAATCAGCATTAGCATAATTCCTGAAATGGACACCCTATGATACACTCTCTTTGATTGGAATCCCTTTTTGTTGATTAATTTGTTTAATAGTTATGTGCAATTTAGTTTAGTAATTAATCAATCTGTCCAAATTTCCAGTGTCTAGTTAGGATAATCCTAAATAATTAGGGTATCAAACTATGTATACTTATTCTCTGTGGATCGACCTTGACTTCCACTATATACACTTACACCCGTACACTTGCGGTAATTAAGGGTTAGGATTAGAGCCTGCCAACCAGGGGTGTGCAAAAATCGGTTGAAATCGTAAAAAACGAAATAAACCGACTGAATTTAAAATTTTGGTTTGGTTAATACTTCTTGGTTTTTGATTTTATAAATGGTAAAATTAGGTTATTTCGGTCGGTTTTGGTTTTAGGAAAATAAAAACCTATATAACCGAACCGACCGAATTAAGATGTATAAATTTAAAAACCCTAAAATTCCTACTAATTACCGCCGCTCTCAATCCTCATCATAGCCTCTCTCTTCAGTTTAGTCTCCACACCACACTCTCCAGTCCTTCGCCTCGGTCCTCTTTTCCACCTCCGTCTCCGCCTCGCCTTCTCAGTCCTCTCTTCTGCCTCCGCCTCCGCCTTCTCAGCCCTCTCTTCCACCTCCGTCTCCCGAGTCCTCTCTTTCTAATTTTCTCACAGCATTTTACAGGTTTTAGGCTATTGAATTTCATCCGCTATTATATCTTGGATTATTGTATCTGTCATTAATGTCTTGGATTTTGGATGATTAGTTATTGGATTCCTTTCAGTAGGCTTTTGTGCTTATGTTTACAGATATTTAGGTTATTGAAGTTGAATCAACAGTTTACAACATTTTATGGTTATTGAATCTGCAGTGCAAATTTCGATATCGGTTAACCGAACCAAAATTGACCGGAAATTTCGGTTCGACTAAGGTTCGGTTCCATTAATTTTTTCTGTCGGTTTCGGTCCTAAAATTTTATTTAATCGGTTACTGCGGCTTTGGAAATTTGGTCGTTCGGTCGGTTCACAACCCTAGTGTCAACTCTTCCCAATTACTCTACTTCTAACCCATCACCAAAAGTAACGAATTCATTGACAATCGGTTCTATGTTAATTAAATATGAACTAATCACAGTTATGTGCCTAGAACATCCACTATCAAAGTACCAAACCCCTATAATAGAAAATAAGCTCGACCAAACCCCTATAATAGCAGAATTCAAAGAAAACATGGTATTGAAACAATCGTGAGTTTTTGGAACCCAAACTTATCGTGACTTTTGTGGTTGTGAAGGTCTAAGATCCACCTTTTTTTGAGATGTTCTTCGTTGATTACTTCTGTAGTTCCAACCTGTGCATAGCAAAAGATAACCAGTCTTTATTTTATGAGAGTTAGGCCGAAGATGACCTATAATACCACAGTAGTGACAAATTGGGATGAATGGAGTGTTATTTCCATACCCCTGCCTAGAATGTTGTAACATTCTATTGTGTTGGCGACTTTTCTCCTTGAAGTCTTCTCGGCATTTTTATTCTGTCCAGCAGATCGAGAGTATCTGGAAATATTTCCAGACCGTTCTGCAAATATCCCATGTTCAACCTGTGTTATAACATTATTATCCGATTGCACAAAAATACATTGATCAGTGTTAGATGATTCCCCTGCATATCCAAGACCAGATACATCCCCATGATTCTTTCCTAGATTAATGAGTTCAGTTAGAGCAGCCTTACCAGAGTTCAATCATTTGAAAACTTTCGATGTTTTTATTTTTTACCATCAAGCAGTCCCTGCACATATCCAGATAATTCTTAATCTTTTGTGTGTGTTGTAACACTGACTCTGCTTATCGAATCTTTTTAGCAACACCAACTCCGCCTAAGTCAATGTCCTTGGTCAAATTAGCTATAGTAGCGTCTTTTTCTTTTGAGGCGATTTTCAGTTTTTTCATCTCTGCTTGAGATTCTCAAAGTTACCCTTCGAGTTTTTTTTATCACCTTACTCCCGTGAATGCACTCAACTGACAATTTTTTGTACATCCTCTGTATTTCTTCTATGGTTGGACCTGCCTCTTCATCAGACGTATCGGTTTCACGAAAACTTGATAATTCATGTTCTTATATACCTGACACTGCGTCTGAATTTGGATCTTTCGTATGAACGTCGCCCAAAAGACAGATATATGAGGTGGTAAAGGCTGCTAGATTGCTTGAGTTATCATTTTCACCTTTCTTCTTCCGACTCATCACTCCACGTTGCTGCAAAAGACTTATTTTGCCTCTTTAAAAATGTAGCACATTCTTTCTGAATATGTCGCCAGCCACTGCAGAATTTGAAGAAGAATTAATATTTGTAGCATTATTATTTTTACCTAATTAAAACTTTTTCATCATATGCCCTCGAAGATCCATAGTGGTGCAGTTCTCCACGATCAACCGTATAGGGATACAAACCCGCTCTTGTACCAATTGAAATTCCTACGAACTGCACTCCAGTTATAACACTCAAAACGGCACAATAAGACAGGATAAGAAACACTACGATATAAACGTGGGGCTGAATTCCTCAGACCCCTCGAACTTTATGTTATTGATAATATTGTCAAATAGGTCATGTTTTACAAGAAGACCTCATTCTTCTATATCTAACCTATTGTATCTCTAATAACGCTCGGCGATTCCCATCAACTTCTTCAACACTGACACGGCACACTACTGAAGGTCGGACGAACTCTCCCGAACCCGCCTTGAAATAGCTTCTCTCGAAGACACTTCTACTTGACACACTAAGACTGACAAACTATTACAACTCGCAAGCTATGTTATAACACGCTGAAAATTAACTCTTGACTCTATAACAAGAAGACAACTCAAATACTCAAATACAGATTTGACTCTCCAAAATATGTTCACGTATTCGATGGTTTTCTGATATGAGTCCATATATAATTTTCAATATGGATGAGATCAACTCCTTCTCCAAGTAACAACATATTTTTTTTTTCATATCTTGTTGATATTGTTCAACAACCAAATCTCCATATTTTCTGCACTAAAAATTAAAAAATAAATAACGATATATTTTTTACAATTAGACAAAAATTAATATTGTTACAATATCTATCTAATTTCCCACATTCCAGAATATTCAAATATGATGTATGAAAATCCAAACTTTACTTCTAGCATTTCATGATTATGTATACATTTAATTCCTAACATGTGAGTCATGACCTCTCTATGTTATATAGCACATCTTTATGAATTTGTATGATATATTTAATTCACTTTCTATGTTTGTAGCACAGAAACTTGCAATATTGATTATGCAATATCCAAGGGCAAAAACGGGCAAGTCCAACATTTTAAATAAATGATACTATTCTTTCGATATTAAATAGGTGTGTGGCAAAAATATTGGATGACGTGCAAAATAATACCTACATAAAGAACACGTATTTTTAGATAAAATATGTATTGTTGTAATTAATTGTCTACATTGTCTCTAATCATCTATTGTGTTTTTTTGAAGTTATCTGCTCAATTTGTTAATGATACACTTTGTTAATTAATTTAGTTGTAAAGTAAATGGATTTTTTATTTGACGCTGACGCATGTGTATTTTCCATATGGATCACTCCAGATTTTCCTTATACAATAAATTGCAAGAGTAAGGGACATAATGTATTAAATGGAGAAGAGATTTGCTAATGTTTATTGCAATTTTTCCTTATACAGTAAATTGAGGAAAAAATGGGACAATGATTGTATTAAACGGAGAAGATATTTGCTAATTAATGTGTCATGAAACTTTCAAACTTTACAAAAATTTAAGAAACCACAAAAACTAACTTTCCATCAATTGAATCAAATATACTAAATGTGGCTGATAATAATCTTGAAAATGCCATTACCGAATTTAGAAAGAAGCAATGGGCGGAAAAATTCTCGAGTTGCTAAAATTAGACGGTTCTATTTTTTTATTAAGTACGATAAAATTTTGGTTTCTAAAAAAACTTTTTTTTGTTGTTAGCGTTTAGTGCTTGTCCCAATATTTTGTCTATTGTTGTCAGCCATACCATGAAAAGATAATGTTTTTGCTAGAATAAAAGGTATTTTAAAAAAATGGATTACGGTATAAGTTGTCATAGAGTTAACAAGCTATAGCAACCTTTTCCAAGAAAAAATTGTATTTTCTAGTCCAAGAAATTAACTTTTTTCTTTATTATTTAAACAAATTAGTTTATGTCATTTATTTTCGATAAATCGATCCCTCAATTTTCGAAATTCGATAAGTCGGGTCTACGATAGATAATTTTCAATTTGCCAAATTTGTACAATTTTAAAATTTAAATGATCAAATCAGGATGAGCAAATATGATGCCCTTAAAAATAATAAAATTTAACAGACTAAAAGAGTTATTTACCATAAAAAAAGCTTTAGCAACCACATATATAGTTGTGTATTGATTAGTGACCACATGTGATTGCTAAAGTATATTGGACACTTTACGTGATTACGTGTAATAGCAAAACAATATTTTTCAACAACTGCAATTGAAATTACAAATAATGTAGTTAAAAGTTTTTTTTTTTTTTTTCTTTTTTTCTTGCATGTTTCTATTTTCATTGCTGAAGTTTATAATGATGAGGACGTGTTTATAAATTGCTTCTATCATAATTGAGCACTTAAGGCCATTTTCAACAATAAAATTAAAATAGTGCAGGTTCTGCACTATTTTTGTATAAAATCTGCACTTCATCTTCAACAACTTGCACTATTTTTTGCACTAAAAAAAAATATTTCTTATAATTTATTTATTTTCCTTTTACTTCTATTTCTTTTATAACTAGATAGGCACCCACGCGATGCGTGGAAAGACGTTTTAATTGATTGTACGTATCTATAGTAATATAAATTTTACATGCATACTTCATACATCATTGGATTGTTGCATGTGTAGAGATAAAATCAAAGGTTAATATTACTTTGATTCACATCTACACATGAACTAATCCAATAGTTCATAGTGTACACGGGTATTATTCACAGGAGTAGGGTAAAATTAACCGTTATTTTATATTATTTGTGCATCTTGATCAAAATATCATTTGCGTACTCCACACAAAAAGAAAATCACTTGCATACTCACTATTAAGCTTTTGTCTAGTAAATAGAATCATGATCTGCTATTTCACATCCAAACATATATTCTAGTTATCTCATGCATTAATTTGAAAAGATTTGAAGTTTATATCTTTTTATTTTTTGTTTGAAACCGTCATAACTTTTTATTAACTTAGAATGTTAAAGTGCTGCGAAAAAGTGGGTATGTCATTGTTTCCAAGAAATCAAGTTAAAATCTAAAACTTCCCTAGTGTTTGGGCGAAAAAAATGGAGGAAATCTTTTTTTTTTTTTCCTGGTGATTTTTATTTCCTAAATTGGCAAAGCCATATGAGCGATAAAATGATTTATAAAAAAAAATATGTCATTTGTTATTATATTATATAGATATAAAATATATAGATAGTAAATATGTTTGTAGTTTATATAAAGTAATAGATCATAAATAATATGTTTAAATATAACTTACTTTTTAGTCAAATTTGCCATTAAATTTTTTTTAATCTAATAGTTCATTATTAAAATATATAAAGGTAGAATTCATAAACATGAACTCTAACGCTTCTGGTTCTCCATTTTTTTGGTGAAATCTCATATTTCTTTTTAAGTTAATTATGATTTCACCATAGTTAGTCATTTTAAGCTATTTATAACTAAAAGATCGAAAATTCATGTATGAGGCAAATTTTATTGTAAGGTATACGAAAAAGAGGTTTATTAACCAAAGCTAACAACTTTATAATTTAGTGTTATTCCTTTTTAGATGAGTCGTTTACTTTACTAACTTGTAAAGTTTATTTTATAAGCTTAGGTTTAGGAGTTGTTGTAAGATATAACTTAGATACTTTATTTTAAGATACTATCTTACAATTTTTTTTATACAGAATATAGTTTTATCTTAGATACAGCAATACAATAATCATTTCATGTAGTTTTTTCAAATAACAATATTTATTTTAAATTAAAAATTCAAAAATCACCGATTACTCGAAGCAGGCCAATTCATTTGCAGAAGGAACTGATAGGTGGAGTGATTCTGGAGATTTTATTAGAAATCTCCGGATATTTTTGAATTTTAGTTTGGTTCCGAAAAATTTCGAATTTCCAAACCGCTGCGCACGGTACTCAGCTTAGCTCCTAGTCACTATTCTGAAATTTCTTCTTTTTTTTTTCTCTCTATATTGTAGAATCCTTTGGTATCACTATATATAATAGTATAAATTATTATATCCTCTAAAGAATATAAATTATTAACCCGGAGGATTAGTTGGAGAGGTTACAGTTTTGTTAATAAACTCACATATACATCTTTCTAATTTTTTATTTTTTTTTAAATTTGTATAGTTTAGTGGTAACTTATTTAGCCCTTGGTTTTCTTACCCTTATTGTAGTCTGAAAATTTTATTCTAACTTGATAGGAAGATTTTTCTAAAAACAACTTGATAGCTCATACGGGAAAAAGAAATTGATGAAGAAAGGGAAGTGCATAAAATTTGCAGAATTGCATTTAACCCATATCAACTGAAGAGAAAATGGAATGAATAAAAATGTGATGCATGTTAGTTTTTGATGCTATTATATAGAAATGTAATCGAATCAATGTATATGCTCGAGTTTGATGACTGAAAACTTGAAAGATTGAGTCTCGATTTAAACTCGATCATCCTCAATTTATTGGTGTCGAGAAGGAAAATTTATAATCTAACATCTATTGTTAATTCAATTAGAAAAGATTAAAATAAAACTATATATACATGTAAATAACTAAATATACATGTACAGTGGTCAGAGCATTCTTAGTCCAGAAAGCTCTAAAGGAAAGGAAAGAAAAATAGATTGCTTGGGCTAAAGCTTCTTCTGAGCCTCGTCCAGATGCCACATCAGCACCTGCAAATTCGTGCCTCAAAGCTGATGACAGACCTCCTGCACTCATATCTTCTACTCGTGTTACTTCTCGCGAGCATGGTGAACCATCGCATTCTTCTTCTAATGATTAACCAAAGACTTTGTGGGATGAAAGCAAGAAGAGTAGCGATAGGATTCGGGTCGATTCGACCGAGAGTATATGGAGTTATGGAAGTGTGTTTTAGGGCAAAAAATGATCTAGTATTTAAACTAACGGCTAGGGTTTGATGTTAGCTTTTTACACCATAATTATGTGCAATTATATTTATTTAGAATCTTTTGATATTGTTGGGGTTTGAATGTGTTCTCAAAACCCCTATTTTTTTGCTGACAAATCTATACAGATTTTTTTTAAGAAAATGATTTGTTTAACAATATAGATGAATGTAGACACATTGTAGTTACTATATTATGAATTGATTTTTTCAGTTTTTAAAATAGAGGGAATATCTCAACAAATTTATTTTGGAATAAAATTAATTATGTTTTAGGTTAAATGTATAAAAAGATTAATTTGTTAAAATTAAGAGATTTCTCCAGATACATCAAACAGGTTGCCAATTAAATTGGATTATTCTGTTTTGCACAATTTTTTGTTTCCCAATTACGTATGTAAACTGAGCGGGAAAAAAAATATTTTTTTAATTGTGGAAACAATACATTTTGTTATTTTTTATATATATATATATATATAGATATAGATATAGATTAATTCATTTTAATTAAAATTGATACTCTATCGATATCAACAAAGAGTGAAAATCTCAACCATATATTTTGTAGGGGGAAATTGATTTTGTTGTCAAACTAATTTATAAAATTGTAACAAATTACCAAATAAAAGAGATTTTGTCGGCTATTTTAAGGGATCATCAAATCAATACGATTTCATTGTTTTTACATGTTTTCTTTCCCAAATAAGTAATGATAAATGGGCGGGAAAAACACTTTTTTTCCAAAAGTAGTATAAATTCATTTTGTTTTTATATATATATAGATATAAATCACAATATATGTATAAAATAACATTGAATTTAATATTTTCATATTAATATTTCAGATTATATTTTTAATAATTAAATTCAAACCAAAACATGTAAACAATAATAAGATTAATGCGAAACTAAAATTGAAATTAATAATAATAGGGCATACAACAAATTGAATTAAAATGTGGAAGCACTGTATTTTGGCCCACAAATGCTCAATTAATACATTTCGAAGGGTAAAATACGTCTTTGTGTCCCTAATTTCTCTATGCCGAGCAAGAAAATTCTAGAAACGAGTATGTTCATTTTCAGCAAATTCGACTTCTGGAGTTGGCACTTGCCCGAGTTTGCAAATTGGAGCATTAATATCCCCTTCATCCTCAATTATCATATTATGAATTATTATAAATGCAGTCATAACATATTTCAAATCATTTCTATTTGTATTTCCGTTTTAGTAATGTTGTATTTGATTTTGTTTAGTAATTTTCTGTAGTTGTTATTTACATGTTTCGTAGTGTTGTAATTTTATATTTCATGCTCATTTGTAATTTTATTTAATATTTATAATGCCTTGTGTAGTAATTCAAATCATATGGTGTTTTTTCTTGTTATTGTTGATTTTTTTTTTTTCAAAATTTTATTTATAAATTTATTTCTTTATAAGAATAATTTTGATACATAGATACGCTATCTAATACTTAAAAATATACATAAAAGTTAAATTCAATATAAAGAAGTAATAAGAAAAAGAATAAAGAATAAGAAAATAAGTAGTGCAATAAAGTAATATGCATCAAATATAGTGTGGAATTTGTGAAGCCTCTTCTTTAACGGGTTCAGCAGCAAAAGGTTGTGCAACCTCTTCTCCAACGGGTTGCTTAATGACGCAACAACATGGCATTTGTGAATGGTGGAACAACAAAGTTGCTGCCCTACTGTTCACAAAACAACAAAATTTTTTTATGTTTTTTTTTTCCCGCTATTTTGTTTATTTTCAGATTTTTTTATTGTTATACTTGAAATAAAGATGTATCAATTAATTTCTAGCGGTTCGTTTGATAAATAATTTCATAAGTATAGTTTTTTATAATAAATTTATTTTTCTGTTAGTATATTTTTTATCATCCAACTAATCACATAAATAAAAATAGAGCTAAAAAAACACTTCTTTATATTATAAAGTACAACTTTAAATAATACATAACATGTCGTATTGAAATACGACTAACAAAATATATTTTAAATAGACTAAATTAAATATACATCAATTAATTACAATATGAATACCAACAAAATATTTTAAATAATAAAAAAAAAAAAACTTATTTTTAGAATATTCCTTTTAGTGCACCAATTTTGGTGCTGAATGGTTGGAGATAATTTTCTATTTGTACCAAATTTTTTTAATTAACTTTTATTAATTGTGTGAATTAGTAGCAAATTGGTGCTAGAGCATTGAAGATGCTCTAAAATAGTTTGACATAGTGCATTGTTGGAGATGAAAAAGTGGTGTTTACCATTAATTTGATGAAGAATTGGAGATGGCCTAAAAGCTAAAAGCTAGAAGCAGAAAATGAGTTGTTTTTTACCTTTAACTATAAATTATCTTTCATTATTTCTAATATTAATTACTCCTTTAATGTTATAACTAGATGCGAAAACGATAAATAAACGAGAATAAACTGACACAAAATTTACGTAGTTCACTAAGAATGTGTTAGCTACATCCACAGACAGAAGAAAAGAAATATATATTATGTGATCATGATGTTTACAGAGTAAATAATGACTTTAGATCAATAATAGGACTATTTATAACTCTCAAACCGACTGGGCTTCAAAATAGATCCAAAACACAAAATCAATTCAAACCAGCAAGACCCCCGATCAACTCGCAGCAGGGTTCAATGGATTCCAACATTTAAAATATAAACGATCGCGACACTCCCTAAAAAGGATCAAAGAAAAACACCCATGATGTGACTCACTCGTAGGACCACGTTCATAGGTTTTGTAGTGGCCGCTCTTATCACTTGAGTTATTCATTTTGTAAATAACGTTAAGAGTTGTTTAAACATTTTTTTTACTACAATAAAAAGTCTTTTTCTATACCTTTCTTAAGACGACAACTGTGATTATTAATAACAAATTCTTTTTTTTTCGTGATGACGATTTTTTGATTATTTTTAATGACAACTAGTTGTTGTAAAAGACATTTTAAAAACATTTTGAATGACTTTTATTAGGGGTGGGGAAAAATACCGAAATGCCGAAATACCGCACATACCGTATCGAAAAATTACCGAAAATACCGAAATTTTCGGTATACCGAATTTTCGGTACGGTATGATACCGTACCGGAAATTTTCGGTACGGTAACGGTATGATAATTTGAAATTTTTGGTATTTCGGTATATACCGAATACCGAAAAAAGTTCGGTATTTTCGGTATATATCGGTATACCGAATTTTTTTTCGGTATTTTGGTAGTTATGTATTTCGGTATACCAAATTCCTAACGGTATACAGTAAATTTTCGGTATACCAAAATCAACGGTATGGATCGGTATATACCGATACCGATACACAATTCGGTATACCGAATTTTCGGTACGGTATCGGTATTTACCGATATCATACCGAATTTTCGGTATGCCGAATTTCGGTATACCGAAATTTTCGGTACGGTAACGGTATGGATTTTCGGCGTACCGAAAATTTCGGTACGGTAACGGTATGAGCAATTCGGTACAGTATACCGTACCGAACCACCCCTAACTTTTATTGTCTCAAATATATTTTATGTGATGGATTATTGCAACGACTAATTAGTGAGGATATATTGTCTCTACTACATTTATCATAGTGTTTGGTGAACTACTCTTGTATGTGTATGAGTGTGTTTTTGTGGTGATTAAACGTGCAATAAGGTGAAATTAAGGTTAATATATGCCGACAGTGTTTGGCAAGAGAGATGAAAAAGTTGGCAAGTTTATAAGTCACAAAAAACTATGCCAAATTTTGAGTTAGGCCTTAGTTCAAATCCCCCCTCTCAAGTTAAAATTTAGGTCAATGTTAGGAAATCAAATTAATGAGTAAAGTTAATTTAATGTTTGGTTAAGTCAATTAATAAATTAATCTTTTACTCATCTGATCTGCACACTTAAAATTAAATTTTGGGGCCAAATGATTAATAAGTAATGTAGGCCAAGTATTTAGCATCACTTGCCACTACGTAACTACTTTCTTACAACTATAAATAACATTGCAATTTCTCTACCAATCTCAAGTCTTTAATCCTTAACAACATTTCTTGCATACTACAAGAGATTAAGGACTTCATTATTATATAGTTATTAAATAAATGGCATTTTTAACCAATGAAACACTTGCCTTCATATTTGGCCTTTTGGGTGAGAAACTATGTTTTTTTTTCATGATTAACTATTGGTTTGTTTCAATTGATTCCTCAATTTAATGATATTTTATTTTCTATCTGTGCAGGTAATATAATATCGTTTATGGTGTTTTTAGCGCCATTGTAAGTTGCATAAATTTCTTTACTTTGAGTAGTTTTTTTATTCGGAAAATTTTATTAAAAAGGCTTGAATTTTAGAAAATGTCTCAATTCAGACCCTGAATTTTGAGTTTTTCTCAGTTATGGGTCTAAATTTTGAACTTTATCAGGGTTTATGCCTTGAAATAAGAGACACCAATATTTTTTTGGAGTATATTGGGATTTTCGATATATCATACTAAATCTTCTGTACATCGAATAATGTGTGTTACGTCTTGAATGAAAATACAAGTCCCTAATTAACAAAGACTCAACATCCAGAGCCTTTCCATTGAGACATTATCTAAAATTGAGAGGTAGCACTAAAATTTTCCTTTTTGAGAGTTTTACATTTTTGTTGCTAAATATTCATGTGTTGGGTGGTACAGGCCAACTTTTTACACAATTTGCAAGAAGAAATCATCGGATGGGTTCCAAGCCATACCTTACTCGGTTGCATTCTTCAGCGCTTCGTTGTTGCTATACTATGCTTACCTTAAGACCAATGCTTATATGATTGTTAGCATCAACGGCATTGGATGCGTCATTGAAGCCACTTATCTCATCATCTACATCCTCTACGCATCCAAGAAATCCAAGGTAAGCCGGGACGGAGAGCATTCAAAAATACTTAGAATATAAATTATTTTCTTTTTCTAATAATTGAATTTGCAGATTGTGACACTGAGATTGATTGTCCTATTCAATGCTGGAGGATTAGGGGTTGTAATGCTAGTTTCTCTACTAGCTTTCAAAGGCGCCAAAAGGGTTTCTTTAGTAGGATGGATTTGTGCCATTTTCAACATTGCTGTATTTGCTGCTCCTTTAAGCATCATGGTAATTTCTCAATTCAGGGCCCAAATTTTAAATTTTATAGAGACATCGAAATCGATTTAACATTATTTTTCCCTCCTTTTTGTTGTTTTATAGAGACAAGTAATCAAAACAAAAAGCGTCGAATTCATGCCCTTCACACTATCATTTTCCCTTACCCTCTGTGCCACAAGTTGGTTCTTTTATGGATTCTTTATCAAGGACTACTACATTGCAGTAAGTCATCAATAATCATATACATCATCCGAATTACACATTTTCACCTTATTTTTTGAGTTTTTTTTTTCAAGAACACAACATCTAATTGAATTGTTTTGCACGATTGATCCAGTTGCCGAATATTTTGGGGTTTATATTCGGAATTACACAAATGATCTTGTACTACATCTACAAGGATGGAAAGAAAGGTGTCGAAACAAACATTCAGCTCGAGGACAGTGTTTCAGGTCCTAAAAAGGATATCGAAATGAATTTGAACTTGGAGGAGGAGAACAAAGATCTTGAAAAGGCATCGAAATGAATTGAAAAGTGGCCAGAGATTACAAGATAAACGAATAATCCATTATGTTCTATGGGTTTTTTTTTCTTCTTCTTTTTGTATAATATCTAGATAGAGTTATGGAAAGTAAGTTTTAATGTTTAATGTTTTTCTCTATTTTATTTCCTAGCTAATATGCTTAATGTTCTCTTTAAGCCAAAATAAGTTCATATGTATTAAAGAGCTTGATAATCGGACTTTGATAAATACACATTTGATTTTTTGCTTTTATTTTGTTCAAGTATTATTGTGTGCAATTTTTTTATTGGGCCAGATCATGATATCTGTTTTATTTATAATTCTTAGGCCTTAATATCCAAACTATATTTTTAAAGCTGGCCCATTAAATTATTTTCAAATTCAAGTTCTTTAGGCCCAAATGATGAACCCAATAGGAATGATCCTCAGGAGCACGTTGAGTTTGGGCCCAGTACGTTTAACCCAACTCTCAAATTACACGAATGCCCCTCGTCTCTTTTGGGATTTCCGGTGACGATTCGGATTATCGGATTGAATTCATGTTCAATTTCGTATCGATTTATGTTATATATTAAAAATAATTTGAAACATAAAAATTTTATATTTTAAGAAAAAATATTGATTTTGAGTTAATATCAAGTTAATCGGCTTGTGTCGGCCGTCGGGTTACTTACGAGTTTTTCTCGTTGAATTTACATCGACTTGAGTCGGGTTCGTCTGGTTTCTTGGGTCCGGTTAGAAATTTTCACTCCTAATTTCAGTATTATGACCCAAAAGTTGCAGAAATCACATTAACAACCAGCCCCAATTGTTGTTTTATCAAACCGGAGAATCAAAATTAGAACTAAGTAAAATCAATTCCAAGAAAGTAATTATATATATATATATATATATATATATATATATACATATCATTTCATTTATTTTCTATATACAAAATGAGTTAGTTACAAATGTTCGTGTATTTTGATAATTTATAATATATAATGCTATTGTTTTAGAATTTCATAAATGAAATTGATAATTATACTAATAGAGTACAATACATATATTGAATAGTTTTGAAAATACACAGATCCGTTAACTATAAGATATATTAATTAGCTAACGTTTTTAAAGTTTATATAAAGTTATACATTATACACCCATATTATATATATATATATATATATATATATAAATATATATATATATTTAAATTCTAATTTATATTTGTAATCCCCTAAAAACTCTTCTTTTATATATATTTCAATAAAATTTATTATTATGTCTAATGTTTAATAATCTTATCTTATCTTATATATATAAAGATAAGAACCCTAAATATGAATTCTAACACTTGCGGCTTTATAAATACTAGTAGTGGTTGGTTCTCTTATTCTTTGACTCTTAATCTTTATTTCTCGTAAAATCACATTTTACTTGCGAAGTCAATGATGATTTCATGGAGGGAATCGATTATAACTCGGTTGGTGGAGCACTTTGTAACTCAGGTCATAGACCAGGGATCAATCCCCATCAACCCCCTCCCCCTCCCCCCAAATCAAGATTGTACTAAGAAAATGATGAGTTCACTGAAGTTGTTAACATAGAACTTTTATCTAATTAGTATATATATTAGTAACTGAAGCTCTTCTAAATATTCAGTACGATAAATCGGGTTAGATTTTTTTCTTGTTCCGTAATTCAGTTCATTTAGACACAGTTCCAAGATTCTTATTCTTCTCAAGATCCTTATTCTGGCCAAGTCCGGGGTTCATTTTATCATCCTTCTTCGCGTTCGTAGATGAAGTACAAGATCATTTGAGCAATTCCGAATAAAAAAACCCATAACATTTGGCATCGCGTAGATCAAATCATGTAAATCAAGCATAACAATTGAATCACGTACCCTCTTAAAAAATAAGTCATTAATTTGTAGATCGATATGTTCTCAAAAATTAACTTACTGCAATGTAGTTATCTTTAATGAAGGATCCATAGAAAAACCACATTGTCGCACAAATGATATGATAGAATGATAGAGAATAAACTCCACACTTTCGTTTTTATCACCTCTCTGCACCCCCCTAAAATTTGAATTTAAAATTAATGAAATAGCTTTTTCTTTCCCTTTTTGTGTGTGGTAATTAACTAATTATTACTATTTTTTAGGAGAAAAAGGAAAGAAACAAAAAAAGACTCACCATGATGCTATTAGAGCTTGGTTAGAAACAACACAAATCCATACCCTTTTTTACCTTTAATTGCTAATATCGAAACCAACATGATCACTCTCACCTCCAACATTATATATGACAATCAAAGCCAATGTGAGTATATGAAAAAAAAAAAAAAAACTAGTATATATTGTGAGATCGACATAAACATATGATCTCGACCTGAGAAAAGAAGAAGAAGAACCGTGCGAGGATCGAAAGGGTACCGTACCCTGGACTTTTTGGGAGCATATATTATGTAGATGATGAGGTAAATTTTTCACTCACACATCCAATACCATGGACGATGACCATCATATACGCATTTGTATTAAGGTATGAATAGTATAATAAAAACGAAGCATTGAAGAATGCAACTAAGTACCCTCTGATGATTTCTATCATAAATTTCTGCATCATCTCCTTTGGGGTCAAGGAGATTTTGCCATTTGGATTCCCCTTGCCACGTAGGACAATTAATCTCATTGTGATATTAATCGGTAAATTAGTTAACAATATAATTCAATTATTAGAAGGGAAAATTATATATTACAAATGTAAATAATTTTTTTCGATTGTGAAATATATATTATGGTGCTTGAATTTATTGGATGCGCATTTGACATAGATGACGAGATAGATAGCTTCAAGGACACACCCAATGCAATAATCATATAAGAATATTGTATTGGAATTAATTCCATAATTATGATATATATATATATGTGTGTGTGTGTGTGTGTGTGTGTGTTAATTCAACCAAGAAGTCTGCAGAAACCGATGAACTCAAGCCAACCAATCCACACACAAACACACAACCACAGAATAACAGAAATCGAAATAGAAACTGAACACAGACGAGTTAACGTAGTTCGATCATAATAGATCTACGTCCACGGGAGAATAAAAAATCTTTTAGTCCACTAACAAAGATCAATTGGCTACAGATACAGTCTATATTTGAGAATCCCCAATTTAAACCCTAAAATTGGAACAAACTCTCTCACAAGTGTTTTCCCTCTCTACCCAACTGAATCCTGATGAATAATGATCTAGACATGTTCTTTATACAATTTCGAGTGCAAACACGAAGAAAAACTAAAACAGAAAATAGATTCAACTCAAGAAATCTGAAACGGATTTTTGGCTCTATTTTGCAGTCTTCAAAATCCTGTTATGAAAACAGAATTAGTTAACTACCGGTTCAGAGTCCGGTTCTTTCAACTCGACCGGTTCTTGACTCCCTCAGCCCGGTTCCTAAACCAGCTTCACTTCTTGAACTTGTTTATGTACTCCTTTGTGAAATTGAACATTCCAGTAATAATTCTCCACCTCAATGCACACAAAGAGTTTATCACCTTCTCCAACTCTTCTCTGCTCCATCTTCAATTAAGCTGCACAAGATTAAGTAAGCTTGTACACAATATGAACTTTCCTCCAGGCAAAACTTTTGTAAAAATGTTAGCTGGGTTTTCATCTGTGGATACCTTCTTCACTACCACTACACCCTTTTCCACTATGTCTCTTACAAAATACAGCTTTACACCAATATGTTTAGAACGTTTGTGAAAAACCTGATGCTTAGCCAGATGTAGGCACTTTGATTATCACAGAAAACATTAACACTCCGCTGCACTATACCAAAATCTTTTAACATACCTCGGAGCCAGATTGCCTCTTTTACAGCTTCAGATAATGCAATATATTATGCTTCAGTTGTAGATAAAGCAACCATGGACTGTTATGTTGCTTTCCAGCTTATTGTTGTACCATATATGGTAAAGACATAACCAGTTATAGATTTTCTGGTATCAATATTCCCAGCAAAGTCTGCATCTACAAACCCTTTCAAAGGATCATCAGTTTCGTCAACATGTTGAAACATGAGACAAAGATTTGTTGACCCTCTGATGTATCTTAACACATACTTCAGTGCTTCCCAGTGTATCTTACCTTGAGCATATACTTCCTATCCTCTTCTATTTCGGGTTCCTGTTCTTTTGACAGCCTGAACTGTTGCCCTATAGGCACTACAACTGCCTTAGCTTCATTCATGTTATATCTTCTAAGAACCTTTATCAGATAGTCTTTCTGAGACAACATCAATCTTCCTTCAGTTCTGTTTCTGAAGATATCCATACCAAGAATCTTTTGAGCATTTCCAAGATCCTTCATATCAAACTCCTGACCGAGCTTTCTCTTGACCTCAGCAACCCTTGTTTTACTTTTACTTGCAATTAACATATCATCCACATATAGTAGAAGATATGGTACTACAATATTTCCTTGCTTTTCAAGATACACACATTGATCATACGTACACCTTTCAAAACCAATGTCCAACATGAATCTATTAAACCTCTGATTCCATTGTCTTGGGCTTTGTTTAAGCCCATACTGAGACTTCTTAAGATGGAAAACTTTATTCTCATTTCCAGGAGTTATAAATCCTCCTGGCTACTGCATGAAAATCTTCTCAACCAAGTCACCATTTAAGAAAGCTGTTTTTACATCTAATTGTTGTAGTTCCAAGTTTTCTTGAGCTACCTTTGCCAGAAACAATCTTATTGAAACATGCTTCACTACTGGACTGAAAACCTCATTAAAATCCATCCCTTCTCTCTGAGTGAAGCCCCTGGCTACAAGCCTGTCTTTATACCTGAGTTTTTCAGTTCTAATCACTTCTGTTTTCCTTTTGAAAATCCACTTTGAGCTGATAATCTTTTGATTTCTTGGTCTATCAACTAGTGTCCGGGTGGTATGATGATTTAAGGACTGAAGTTCCTAAGTCATAGCTTTAATCCACTTGTCTGCATCTGTTCTTGAAATAGCTTCTGCATATGTCTGATGTTCCTGATATTCTAGGTCTTCAGCTACATTTAATGCATAGTATATCATATCTGCATGGCCAAATCTGGTTGGTGGATGGATATTTGTCCTTCTGGTTCTATCTCTGGCCAAATGATAATCACTAAGTTCATGTTGTGCAGCATTCTGATCTTCTTGATCAATCTGTTCTTGAATTTCTTCATTTTCATCAACATCCTGTACTTGATCTCCTTGTGGAAACTCCACCTCAACTGATATACCAGGATGAGTGATATCACCATCAATATCCTGTGACTGCCAGCGTGTTTATATCCCATAACTTGTTCATTAAAAGTAACATCCCTACTTATAATGATCTTCTGGTGATTTGGTTCTAAGCACCACAGTTTATACCCCTTCACCCCTTTGGGATAACCTATGAACACACACCTGACTGCTCTTGGATCTAGCTTATCATTTTTCTCACGAGCAAATGCCAAACATCCAAAAACTTTAAGCTCATTATATCCAAACAGGTCACCATACCACATCTCATCAGGGGTTTTGAAACCAATGGCTGATGAGGGTGTCTTGTTTATCAGATAGGCAGTTGTGTTAACTGCTTCCCCCCAGAAAACTTTTGGAAGTTTTGCATCTGCTAACATGCTCCTTACTCTTTCTAGCACTTTTCTATTCATCCTCTCTACTAGCCCATTCTGTTGAGGATTCATGGGTACTGTTTTGTGCCTTGTAATTCCTTTGGATTGAAAAACTCATTGAATTGTTCACTTAGGAATTCTAATCCATTGTCAGTCCTTAAATGCTTCAATTTCTTCCCTTTCTTGTTTTCAGTTTCTAGCAGCCAATCCTTGAACTTCACAAACACATCACTTTTCTGTTTAAGAATGAAAATTCACATTTCCTGCTATAATCATCTATCAAAGATAGAAAGTATCTTCCTCCATTGTGAGTTTCCACTCTGGATGGCCCCCACACATTTGTATGTATATAATCCAAAGGTTCTCTGGTATTGTGCTGGCATGTACCATAAGATTTCTTCTTGGATTTGCCAAGTACACACTGTTCATAGAATTCAAGCTTGGAGAGAATTTTGTTACCAAATACTTGTTTCTTTGATAACTCTTCTAATCCCTTTTGTCCAATATGTCTTAACCTCTTATGCCCTAACAAAACATCATTGCTACCCATGATGTTACTTACTGAGCCAGAAACTGAAGTACCACACAGAATATACAGTCCATTTGATTTTCTGCCTTTCATGACAGTTTTGCCATGTTTTGTCACAAATATGTATCCATCTTGTGTGTTGAACTCACAGGTTCCAAGAGAAATTAGGTTTCTCTTGAGTTCAGGAACATATCTCACCTTGGACAAGGTCCTTTCAACTCCATCAAACATGAGAATCTTGAGGGAGCCAATTCCTTTCACTTTACAGCTTTGGTCATTACCCAACAGTACTGATCGCCCATCCATTTGCTCCAGTTTTATGAACCAAGATTTGTGTGGGCATATATGGAACGAGCATCCGGAATCTAATACCCACTCATCACTGATTTTACCATCTTAGATAGTTAGAACCTCTGCAGTTTCATATCCCTCCTCTGCAATAGCAACATCAGCTCCCTTCCCTGATTTCTTGGCTTTTCTGTCTGGGCAGTCCTTCTTTAAGTGATCAGGTTGTTTACAAGTAAAGCATTTCCTCCTTTCAACCCATTCAGTTCCAGATTTCTTTGAGTTATCCTTTGATTTATTTCCATCCTTAGGCTTGTTAGAATGGTTTTGCTTTGATTGGTTTGATTTCTTGTATTTGACATTCAGTCCCTCACCTTGGGATATAGATTTCTTGTCACTTTGGAACTGCAAGAACTTGCTTTTAAGAGCCACTTGTATTTCCTCAAAACTCAACTTATCCTTTCTTCCAAATAACAACCTTAAAATTATCAAATGATTTAGGCAGGGCATTCAATAACATCAGTGCTTTGTCATCATCTTCAAAAGTTACTTCTAAACTTTCCAATTCATCAACAAGCCTACTGAAATCATCTAATTGTTCACCAAGATTCTTATCATCAACCATTCAAAATGCAAGAAGTTTTTGCTTCATGTAAAGCTTGTTAGAGACAGTTTTTACCTGGTAGAAATCCTCCAATTTCTTCGAAGCTTCCATGGCAGTTTTGGTCTTTGAGATCTCCCTTAATGGTTTATCACCAAGGCACAAAATAATAGCAGAATGTGCCTTCTCCATAATCTCAGGTTTCTTGGCTTGATCAGCCTTTAGAGCAGTAGGCCAATCATCTTCTGATTTCAACGCAAAATGCAATCCATTTTGAATTAGAACAACTCGTATCTTCAATTTCCATAGGCTGAAGTCATTCCTTCCAGTGAACTTGTCAAGATCAAGTTTCATCGACGCCATCTCTGCACTTCTATCTTCCCACAGACGACGCCAGTTGTTAATTCAACCAAGAAGCCTGCAGAAATTGATGAACTCAAGCCAACCAATCCACACACAAACACATAACCACTGAATAACAGAAATCAAAATAGAAACTGAACACATACGAGTTAATGTGGTTCGATCATAAAAGATCTACGTCCACGGGAGAATCAAAACTCTTTTAGTCCATTAACAAAGATTAATTGGCTGCAGATACACTCTGGATTTGATAGTCCCTAATTTAAACCCTAAAATTGGAACAACTCTCTCACAAGTGTTTTCCCTCTCTACCCAACTGAATCCTGATAAATAATGATCTAGACATGTTCTTTATACAATTCCGAGTGCAAACACGAAGAAAAACTAAAACAGAAAACGGATACAACTCAAGAAATCTGATATGAATTTTTGGCTCTGTTTTGCAGTCTTCAAAATTCGATTATGAAAACAGAATTAGTTAACTACCGGTTCACAGTCGGGTTCTTTCAACCCAATCGGTTCTTGACTCCCTCAGACCGGTAACTGAACCAGCTTCTTGAACTTGTTTATGTACTCCTTTGTGAAATTGAACATTCCAGTAACAATATATATGTACCATACAATTTTTTGTACTTTACTAAATAATTTTTTTTTCGTTGCAACTAATGATCTCACATTTATGTGATTACAACTAGCCAACTGAATAGGTTTCCGACCAAAATTTCTCGTGATAAGCACATGAACATGTTTTAAGTTCGGCTTGAAATGATAGGCAGGGTAATCTAGCTATATATATATATATATATATATATATATATATATATATATATATATACAAGTAGAATGCCACCCTCTCCTGCGGTGACACCTAAGCAATTTCAGGCCATCAAAACTTGCGAGTATCTCATTGTCATAAATTATTTTAAAAAGGGAAAAGAAGAAAAAATAAAGTATTACAAAAGCCATCAATCTCTATTTGTAACACTGAAGTATTTTGATGCCTTTAAAATCGGCCAAAGTCATTAAGAAAATGAACATCTAAATCATAAACACTATCGCTATGATCAAAAGGTAAATATTTAAATTACGGGATATATATAAGTATATATATACTCATGCACACGTTAAGACAATATATCATACAAAGAAAAAAAGTAATTGAAAGTGAAGTAATAAGAGAGAAGAAAAGAAAACAAATTGAAAAATAAGTAAAAACACAATAAAATAAGAAGGAAAAGGATAATACGATTTTTTTTCTTAAGGATATAAGTAAAAAGACAATAAAATTTAAAAAAAAAAATCAAAATTGGTCAAGTGCCCCTATAAAAGTCATTTTTTTAAAGTATGACAAAAAAACTATTAAGAAGATGTACATATAAATACCTAAATACTATCAAGAAGATCAAAAGGTAAATGTGCATGTATACTATTATATATAAATGAAATGAAATTGAAAAAGAAATCATGAAAGAACACAAAAGAAAGAAAAGTTATAATATAAAGAAAAAAACAAACAAACAAACAAACTGAAAAAGAAGTAAAAAGACAACAAAAAATAGGAAGAAAAAACTATAATAAAAAAAAGCGAAAAATAAATTGGAAAGATAAGTAAAAGGACAACATTAAAAGAAAAGAGAAAATAAGAAAGAAGAAAGAGGTTGGCAAGTTGCAAAGCATTAGAGAAAACCATCAATATCTAGTTGTGACACCTAAACATTTTGATGCCTTTAAAATTGGCCAAGTGCCGCCATAAAAATTATTAATCAAAGGGAGAAAAAAAGTTCAAATTCCATTAGGAAGATGAACATCTAAATGTTTAAAGGCTATCAAAAAGTAAATGTATAAATTACTGAATATGTATATATATAATATTAATTAAAAAGGAGAATTGACATATAAGTACAAGAGAAAAAGTATAAAACAATAAACAAGAAAAAAAAAAATTAAAAGAGAAGTACAAATAGAACAAAAACAAAGAAAGAAAAAAGAGGTGGACAAACTAGTGAGGTTTACTCGTTGCACGGAAGTGTTCGAATGTTTTAACGAAATTCGAATTTTGATACATTGTCGTTATTTTTTTTTTTTTTTTTTGTATTATTATATTTTTTGTTTTCAACAAAATGAAAAAGAGAATTGGATTAGAACTAAGTTTTAAAAGAAAAAAGAAGTAATTTTTTAATAACAAGATATTTGGTTTTCTAGAAGCCCATGCTGTGCACTGGCCCCATCCTCTAGGCCAATATTTAAAATGTTTTCTGAAACTCCTGAAAATTACATTTACCACCTTGCAGGTTATGTTGAATTTATGGAGGACCCAAGATTAGCCGAAATTTCTAGTGATTATAACTTATAAGAACATACTCCATTGGCTTTTCAAATTACTTACAAGATTCTTTGTTTTTACTACCAAATTTCAAGTAGATAGAACTAATAAATACACTATAGTACCTTCAACAAAATAAATATACTATAATAAAATGGTCTTCTTGTGACAATATAATTCCTTTCACAAACGACATGTGATCACTAAAGCTAATAATGAAACTACTTAGGAAATCAAAATTCAGTCCAAAATTATTTATTTGAAACAACAAAGTCCGTCTTAAATGTTTTTGCAATTACTAAATATCTAATAAAAGAAATGAAAACGTTTTCTGAACTAATTTAGATTTTTTCGAGAAAGAATAATATTACTACAAGAAACAAATTATATTCTTTTATTAGGCCAGATCATGGTAGTTGTTTTATTTATAGTTTTTGGACTTAGAGGGTGTTTGACTAATCTTATAAGCTCCTCAAAATATTGTATAAGATGTTTGAGAGCTTATAAGCTCTTGCAATGTGTTTGACAAAATAAGATATAGACAACTCATAAAGATGTAAAAATAAGCTCTTAGAACTTATACGCTCCAACAAAAAAATTCATCTAGTTCATCTTATTTTTTAAATCTTACAAGTTACACTCAAATTTCAGGCTAAAAATCACTTTTGGTCCTATAAGTATTTGCTTTTTCGATTTTAGTCCATAAGTACTTGATTTTTCAATTTAGTCCCGTAAGTGCTAAAATTGTCCAATATAAGGATAATTTTCGCTAAAGAACACCAAACCGGCCGGAGATAGTCATGTGCAAGTCACGCGACCCTAAAATTTGGGGCAAACCGGCAGAATAAGTAGCGTGTCTATTTTTTGGGTGAGTTGGACTTATTTCCCTTCAACATTTTAATTGTAAACAAAAATTATATCCATGTCATCAAGTCTTTTGCCACTAGATTAAATATTCATATCATCAAGTAGAGGTTCACCAGGTTCCCTCGAACCAATTCCCTTTGCGCAACATTTTCTCCTCCTCAAGCCTATCAATTTCAATCTGCAAAACCTGGCTAATCTCAAGCTTCTGATTAACAAGAATCAAAATTTTCTTTTCTTTCCGGAGTACATTTGTTCTTCTCAACAGCCCTCTTAATAACCCTGCTACGATCACAAAGTGGATTGTCAATCCACCTAAAATATTCGGAATAGCCTTCATTCTGTAAATATAAGTTGGATTTAGAGGAAGAATCAAGATCAACATCATTTTGCACAAACACCTTCGATAAGAAAAGAGAACATGACGGGTAATTTTGACTTCCATAAAATCGCCGATCGACCTGAATTCTCATCCTTCCACGAGGTCACAAATGATGCACGAAGCCCACAACGACATCTTATAGCAGGGATCGAGTTGTCGGTGTTCTGTGACATGTCACTTATTCTGCCGGTTTGCCCCAAATAAGTCCAACTCACCCAAAAAATAGATATGTCACTTATTCCGCCGGTTTGTCCCAAAGTTTGGGGTCACGTGATATTTTCCGGCAAATTTGGTGTTCTCCGACGAAAATTGTCCTTAAACTGGACAATTTTTAGCACTTACGAGACTAAATTAAAAAAAAAAAAGTACTTATGGGATTAAAATCGAAAAAGCAAGTACTTATGGGACAAAAATAATTTTTGGCCCAAATTTCACATGCTACACACACATAAACACACTTCACACACACTATACACACCACACACCACACATACGACCAGGGTTCAAAATCTCGCGAGAAATCGGCGAAATCTCGCCGATTTCTCGCGAAAATGGACTGGCCGAGACGAGATGCGGATGTTGTGACGTTTTGTCATGGTGTCGCCGAGATTCGAGATCTCGGCCGATTTCTCGCGAAAATGGACTGGCCGAGACGAGATGCGGATGTTGTGACGTTTTGTCATGGTGTCGCCGAGATTCGAGATCTCGGCCGAATTTCGCGGCCACGAAACACGCTCACTGCGCTATCTGATTTTGGCGAGAAATAAATATCGCGGATTTATCGCCTTCAGCAAAATTGTTTATATTTCGCCCAGAATGAGATTTGAACTTGAGACCTCTTGGATGAGGCTCCAAGCTTTAACCACTAGACCAAATCAACAACTTGTTATTATGTCTACATTGTATTTCTATAACGTATTTAGTAAATTCTACCTACAACAATATACTAGTTATCCACCCGTGCGATGCACGGGGTAACAATTTTCTTTGAATAATCAATATATGATCTAAACATTAATTTTGTAATATCACTCTATAATATTGGATGACCATGACAAAGTGCAGTGTAATAGAAAAAATAAAATGTACTACACTACTACATAAAGAACTATGAAATCCATGGGAAAAACATCTTAAAAACTCATAATAGCATAACAAAGAAGAGGTCATGCTATAAATGAATATGTACATAATACAAATGACTAAATTTCTGAATAAATTTGCAAACTAAAAGTTCTAAAATACCTATACACCATATACATAGTTGAATTACAATGTTCAATATCTTGACCACATATGAAAATCTTCAATCACATTAAAGGAGTGAGAATTGATTTCTAAAAAAAATGCAAATATCATGACTAACCTTCCAGAAAAGACAGTTTTCTTCCACCACTCCAATTTTCGAGGTTATATTTCCCTCTTACTCTCCATCTCTTTCATGAAGATAGACAACCTTACGATTGAATGGGGAATTAACTCATAAGATGATACAATTGAACAAAAACTGTAACACCCTATAAATCTTATTGTACTACAATTTTGTATGATGATTCCCAAATAAAATTCTAAACTTCACTGACAAACTTGGTGGAAACAATTTTCACAATTCTACTTTTGTGCAGTAGCTGAAAGTATACAAATAATCAAATAAAACGAATAAGAATGTTACAGGAATTATATTACAATTATGAAGTAGTAATGAGAAATATTAATGATTTAAACCATTGATATATTATTGCTCGTCATATTCATCCATTGAAAAGTTGTTACAAAATTGAATAGTTAAAAAGATGAAATTATTCGATTAAATAATTAGCAACAAAATCAACCCACCATCTCTTATGGCTTGATCCATAAAAATCCTTGCAACCATCAAGTCCTTTATGTTTTGGTAGATGTTTGTATCTTTCTTGAACCCCTACTCTGTAGTAGTTCATCATATACCAATTTGTATGATGGCATTCACTATCGTGTGAAGGGTGGCCAAGAGAACTGAAAGATCTGCACAAACAAAGCCAAATCTTCATCAATCACATCTCTCCTTCTTCATTTTTATATATGTAGTCTCATCTAAGAATAATATAAATATAAAGAAGTTAAAAATCGAAAAATCCTGAAAATCAGAAGAATTTATGCATCAATTGCTTCTTTCTTTCTTCTTCTTCAACAAAAAAGTAATAGTAATAATAATAATCCTCAATTCTAATAGATCCAACCATGATCTACCATCAACAAATTAAGTGAACATATAAAAGAATCAATCAAAAAAAGGCAGCATTGTAACCTGTGATTCGAAATTGTGTGAGTGTTGGGTAACTCCGACATAATCAATCAATCAAACCACGATCCCTGATTTTTTTTTTTTTTTTGCAGAAAATGAAACTCTGATTGTTAACTTAAACTTGGAAGAAAAAATAGAATTGAGAGTGTTTTTTGCTCCAGAATCCACAAATTGAGATTGACATTGGGATTTTGCTGATGAAGAATGAAAATAGAATGAAAGTAATAAATTTCTGATGATGAACCTTAGAAGACTCATTTGAAATCTAAGGTTTGCGATCTTCTACGCTCACCTGTCTTGCTATTGATATTTTCTATTTCGTAGGTTTGTGAAACTTTGATCGTTGGCTGCCGGAATTTGGAAAAAGAAAATCATATGCGGCAAAGAATGTAAAGATAAGGTTAACCGTTGGCCGAAGATTGTTATCAAACCCTTGCTTTTAACTTGCAGTTTCTTGGAGGAGCAGATGAATTTATTGTTTCACAGATCTCCTTTCTGTTTGTAAAAATCTAAAAATGAAAAATCAGATAAGATCGAAAAGAAAAAAGAAGAAATCCCCAGCAACGCGCATACTCGTCTAGATCCCAACAAAAAAAAATCAAAAGAATCCGTACCTATTTCAGATCACCGGCGCCCTTTAATTTCTCTCGCAGATTCTGAAATTATTAAATGTGACATCTTCACATGACAACAGATTTCCAGAGAAATTAAATCTAATAATGAATATAATAAATTTTGATGGTGAACCTGTAGATTTGTGAAACTTTGACGGGTTGCGAGAGGATCAGCCTCTGTTTGTATCTGGCGTTTGAGGGAGAAACCGCTTGCTATCTTCCACCGTTTTGTATTCGCGTTTGAAGGAGAAAGCAGCGTGCAGCGTGAAAAAAAGTAAAAGAAAAATACAAATGACACGCGTCAGAAAAATAAGAAGCGAAATTTAAGGGGTTTAAACAGAGGGAAAAGAGACACGTACCTGCGATTCTTCTTTAATAGTAAATGAGGATATCATAATTAGTCATCAAAATGAAAATTTTAAATATTTTGTTTTCTTTATAATCTTATGATGAATTTATTTATTAAAGTTGGTTATAATATTTTTAAAATATTTTGTTAAACACTTAAAATTTTTAATATAATATTTTCGTACTAGTAACTAGTAATGTTGTATGAAAAAATGTTATAATATTTAAATTTGTTATAACAATTTTAAAAATATTGTGTTAAATTAGTGTTAAAAAATTGTTATATTTCCTCATTTATTTGTGTTTATTTTTTAATTAGTGTTCCTCTTGAATAAAAAATATTATAGGTCAATCAAGAAAAGTTTTATATATTGTAAATATTCTCAATGCTTTTAACTTACATAATGTTGAAATAATTTTAATAAAAACTTTAATTTTCTTTCATAAATTGATAATATTGTTTAAACCAAAAAAGAAAACAATAAATCAAACTTTGTTTACAATAATACATTTTAGATAACTAAAAAGTCATGTTAAATATTCTAAGAGAAAACAATAAATTAAACGTATGCATTCTTTCTTATTTAGCAACTAGTCGTATATGCGTGATTTTGGCTTAATTTTTAGATTAAATATTTAAATTTAAGTAGGTTTATAACAATCTATAAAATATCATGATAAATTATCTGTTTTAATACATTTTCCGGTATTTTTAAAAAAATTGCACCGATATTTCGATATTAATCGAGATCTCACCGATATCTCCGTAAAAACTGATATTTTCGTCCTTGCATACGACACACATTTCACACACTACACAAACTTCACACACTACGCGGATTGTATTGCTAAATTACTTTATTCAATTGCAAACTTATAAGCTCTTCTATCCAAATATTTTATTAATTTATAAGGAATTACATCTTATAAATTCTTTGATTATTTTATAAGATATTAGAGCTTATAAAATGTTTGAAATAAGTTTAAACCCTTATACTTATTTGAAGCTCATCCATGCCCAAGTTCAACTATTATTTTGCAAGCTGATATTATTAATTCTCAAATCCAAGTCAGATATCATACATCAATTAAATCGAGAAGCCATTTGGGCCCAAAATTTGACCTCATTAGAATTACACAAATGCCCCTCAGCTCTCTTGCGCTTTCAGTATTACGACCTAAAAGTTGCAGAAATTACATTAATATTATAGAAACCATTAAAGATATTTTCAGTGTAGCCCCTGGTAGCACCTGAGCACTCAGAGTAGTCCCGGATTCCCAAATATATGTCCAAATTAGGGGTGAATATGGAGCTCCGGATAATTGAGTCGCACAAAAAATTGAACTAAAAGCATTCCGAATCGATATAAACTCATTAAATATTTGGCTTTATTTGAACCACTAGCCCAATTTCTTTTTTTGTTAAACAGGAAAATTGAAATTAGAATCGACCAGAACCAATTTCACGAAAGTAATTCTTACAATTTTTTATATATTAATCATTTTATTTATTTTCTATATTCTGAACGAGTTACAAATTTAAATGAGTTTTGATAGTTTACAATACTATTGTTTAGTTTAGAGTTTCATAAAAGATCAATAATTTTTCTAATAGAGTAAAATATTTGCAATGAATAGTTTTGAAAATACATAAACCTATTAACAGTAAGATACATTAATTAGCTAATTAACATTTTTATAGTTTATATAAAGTGATACATTAATTATACATATATATATATTTATATATTTAAATTCCACTCTACGTTTTTAATCCCCTGTAAAGAACTCTAATTTTTTAAAATCTATTTTTCTCATAAAATTTATTATCATGTCCAATATTTAATCAATTGCATATACATAAAGTAGGAACCCTAAATATGAATGCTAACACTTACGGCTTTTAGATATTAGTAGCGACTGGTTCTCTTCTTCTTCGACTCTTTACGGGTAAAATTAGATCTTACTTGAAAAGTCAATTGTGATTTCACTAAAGTTGTTAATATTAATATTTCTTCTTCGTTTTAATAATTCTTAACTGAGAATTCCCAAATTTATTAAAAAAAATACAAAAATCTAACACAAATACTGCAACTTTCAAAACAAAGAATTAATCCTACAACCACATAAAAATATAAATAAAACATAATAATATCACTTAATTAGAGGCAGCCGAAGTGTACATAAGAATGTGTAGCAATATATATTGATCAGTAAATCAAGATGTACATAATCTACCGATGGTTCACAATGGATAGAAACCTAAATTATGACCTCTCTAAATACCATAAATCCCTAAGTATGATTAACATATAACTTTATTTAATTAGTACCAGTATATCAATAACCAAAGCTCTTCTAAATATTCAGTACCATAACTCGGGTTAGATTTCTTGTTGTTCCATTATCCAGTTCATTTAGACACAGGTCCAAAATCCTTATTCTCCTCAAGGTCCTTGTTCTGGTCAACTTCAGGGTTCATTTTGTCATCCTTCTTCGCGTTCTTGTAGATGAAGTACAAGATCATTTGAGCAATCCCGAATAAAAAACCCATAACATTTGGCATCTGCGTATATCAAATAATGTAACTCAAGAATTACAATTAAATCACATACTTACTTAAAAAAGTAATTAATTTATAGATCGATATGTTATCGAAAATCAACTTACTGCAATGTAGTAGTCTTTAATGAAGAATCCATAGAAAAACCACATTGTAGCACAAAGGGTGAGGAAGAATGATAGAGTGAACGGCATAAACTCCACACTTCTCGTTTTTATCACTTGTCTCTGTACCCACAAAAAAATTAAAAATTAAAATTAAAATTAATAAAATGGATTTTTCTTTTCATTTTCTTTTAAATAATTAAGAAAAAAACTCACCATGATGCTAAATGGAGCAACAAATACAGCTAGGTTAAAAACAACACAAATCCATCCCACAAGAGCGACTCTTTTGTGACCTTGAACGGCTAATATCGAAACCAACATGACCACTCCCAAACCTCCAACGTTGAATATGACAATCAAAGCCAATGTAAACATCTGAAAAAATAAAAACAAGTATATTATATAAGATTGACGTAAATATATGATCTCGACCAAAGAAGAAGAAGAATCAAGGAGCGAAGGGGTGCCGTACCCTTGACTTTTTGGGAGCATATAATATGTAGATGATGAGGTAAATTGTTTCAATCACACATCCAATACCATTAATGATAACAATCATATATGCATTCGTCTTAAGATACGCGTAGTATAGTAACAACGAAGCACTAAAGAATGCAACTGAGTAAGGTATTGGCGGAAACCCTTCCGATGATTTCTTCTTCCAAATTGTGTAGAATGTTGGCCTGAAAAAAAATTGTAAATAATAATCATATATACATTTATCATATATAATTGTGGAATTAATTCCAATACAATATATATTCTTAGTTAGTTCTTACATTGGGGCCAAGAATACCAAGAATGATACAATATTGCCTGTCCAAAATCCAACAAACAAAAGTTATAAGCACATAATTAAAGTATATAGTTAAATGAGTAATCATTTGTTGTAATACAAAAAATGTTACTTCTCATGTAAAACATATTATTTTATCATAAAATAACTATTACTTTTTTAAACTTTTTACTTTTGTATAAAAGCTAATGCTTAAAGAAGCACATTTTACATTAAAAGTAACATTTTTAATAATAAAAATAACTTTCGTTTTACAGAAATATATTCGTAAGACAGTCTTATCTAAGTGTTTGCCTACTTAAATAAGCCATAATAGGAGTAATTATTCTTACCAAGAAGGCCAAATACGAAAGCCAAATGTTGTGGAGTGAATAATGCCATTATATATTTATATATTGTATATATATTTTTTAATTTGTTAGGAAAAAAATTTGGTGAAGCTTTTGAAGAATATGAGAATGGAATTTGAGTCTGATGGAAGTGAAATGGTGTGTTATTTATAGCAGAAAAAGGGATGCAGCATGGCATGGGTAGTGGAAACTATGGTAAATGTTTGGTCAGTATGATCTAATGAAGAAGAAATGATAGTACATTGCTAACCCTACTTTAGGGTATCATTTGCTTCTAGGTCAACTGCCTCAAACAACTTTCTCTCTCTCTCCTTTTTTTTACTTTTGACTTTTTATGACCTGCATTTACTCTCTCCATGATCTCAAACTTGTTCACTAATTTACTTTTGCTACTGTAATTTTGTTTGTATATAGTTAGATGATGGAGAAAATTGATTTTTAGTTGCACATACGAGACAATTGTATTTTGATCTTAAAGTTTTTATTTTTGGTCCAATAAATTAAAAATCGAGCATTTTTAGTCCCAACGTTACGTTTGTCATTAACTTTGTAAGGACTTTTAGTTCCATGATTTTTTTGCATTTTCGTCCCAACTGAAAAATCACTTTAGTTCTAAATTTTGAAGCATTTTCGATTCCAACCAAACATAACAAACTCTTTCCCTCCATAAAGTGATTTTTGGTGGATAAGTCCAAAAGCCTAAAGAAGATGGCTAATGATGTCTTGCAGATGACGAAACTAGTTAAGCTAATTGTGTGTCTCTTAATTTTATCTTGGCCACTTACTATAGTGAATTTTGTTGGTTCTAAGTATTCTAAGTAGAAGTGGGATTCGATTGTATCTCAGTTGGTAGAGTATCTTGTAATCCATGGCCAGTGGCCAAGGATCAAATCCCACCAACTCCACCCCAATCAAGATTTGTACTAAAGAAAAGTATTCTAAGTAGAAGCATAGTGTACTAGTTGGTAAAATTCCCTCTTTTTCTTATGTAATGGGCATGCAAGAAGATCATCTATGTAATTTTCCTATTTGTTAATTTAAGGACCCTATTGACAACCCAAATGTAACAAAGGACACAATCTGAAAGTGCAATCAATTAATCAAATGAAATCTTCACCAATACCTCCACACCCTCTGTCACGGGATTGGGCTTGGTCGGAAACGGGATTGAGGTTTGTTTGGGGGAAAAAAAATTAGGGTTGTTGTTTATGTCACGATAATCGGGTGGGGGTAATCCAACTAGCCATTTCCTCACGATAATCGGGTGGGGGTGATCAACTAGCCATTTCCTTCTTAGCATTTCAGAACCTCTCTTCTTCGTCCTTCTTGGGAGCTTCCTCCTTCTTCTCATGAGCAATCACGTGGATGGAGGGTCATGATTAGGAATTCGGGATGAATTTTGGGAGATTAGCGCTTTTTGAATTGGGGTTGAATTTCACTCGCGTTTTGGTACATTTTGGGCTTAATCAAGGGTTCTTTGTTTTTAAAATTATTTAATTATAAGAAAAAAGGTATTTATCGCGTCATTTATTGTACATGTGATATGCACGTGATCGAAAATGTTAATGATAAATGTTGTGGGACTGAAAATACTAAAACTTAGGATTATAAATGCTTGTGAAATTTCTTATGGGTCTAAAAGTACTCAATTTGTAATTTGTGGGATCAAAAGTGAAAATATTGAGACCGAAATGCAACAACTTTGTGTCCTGTGAGACAAAAAGTGTAATTTTCTAAAAAAGGGGATTATCGCGTCATTTTAATGGACACGAGATAAGCACATGGCTGAAAACGTTAATTATAAACGGTGTGGCACTGAAAATGTTAAAATTCGGGACTATAAATGCTTGTGAAATTTTTTATGGGACTAAAAGTGCTCATTGTTTAATTTATGGGGCCAAAAGTAAAAATTTTGGAACCAAAATGAACTTATCTTGTGTCCTATGACACAAAAAATTTAATTTTCTCCAAGGTGATGAGATATTAGGCAACTTTAAGGAAAAAAGGAAAAAAATAACTAGTTTTGTTGTACATGACTCATTAATTTTCAACATAAATTAAAGGGCTAAAGATTTTGCTTGTTCGATTTTCGTCCTAAAATCTGTTTTTTTTTTTTATAGAAGAATTTTCTTGTATTTGGATCAATTTTCGTTGTCGATGAGCAATTGGCGGCACACATGACACCAACTTCTGCTCGATTTTAATTGACATGTGGCACCGACTCTGACGTTTCCGAAATAAAAAATGAACGAGTGAAAAATTATGGGATCACAATTAATTTCACATGACAGTAACGTGCGCTTTTTCGGTCGATTTACACATTAGCGGCGGAAATTGATCCAAATGAGAGAATAAAAAAAATAACAAATTTTGGGACGAAAATGGAATGCATGAAAAATTATGGGACGAGAAGTAATTTCACTATAAAAAAAAAAAATTCATATTAGAAACGAAAATTAGTAACGGATAGTTTCAATTACAAAATAAAAACAGAATAGTGACGAAAATTGGCAAAAAAATCATTAGTATCCGATTAGTGACGAAATAGCAACAAAATATTAGAGACGGATATAATCCGTCTTTATTCGTTAGGTAATTTGGATTTCATAATAGAGATTGAAATTCCGTCACTAAATTTAGAGACGGAATTGAATCGGTCTTTAATTTTAGAGACCAACCATTTACCTCAAATCTGTCACTACTTTAGTTTAGAGACCGATATCATGTAATTAGAGATGAATTGTTCTTGTAGCATTTTAACATTAAATTAAATGCAATAGAAAAGGAAAAAGAAAATGTAAGTTGGATGAGATCACTCTTATGAAGTTGTGAACACATTTCTCATCCCTAATTTTTCAGTGTACCGAGAAAAAGAAAAACAGCAAAGGTGAGTGAAGATAAGTATCAAAATAAATGAGAAGACAGATTAACAATGAGAACTAGCTAGGGTATTGATACAAAATAGCATGGTATATTTGGTATTTTGTCTTTTAATTATCTAATTAATATTTCATAATTATCCCGGATATGAGTCATTTAGGTAACTGAAATAACCTTTTCTGCCAAGTACTAAAACAAATAAAGACAAACGTCCCAACTAAAAGAATAAACTTAAAATAAATGCAAAGCTGTAAGTGACGCCATTTTTATATTAATAACGCATATTCTTTTTCACAAATATACTTAGATGTATAGATTTTTAATCCGTGTAATTAGGGTGTCGGGTGAATTTGCAGGCGTGCAGAGTTTTTTTATAAAAAATGTATCATTGTTGTAAAGGCGGAATCAGGAATTTAAGTTAAGGGGCGTAATATAATTCTTTTCAATAATATTAAATTTTAGTTTCTTATACATGTCTAGTTTATGTATTTAGAAATTGGGGGAGGAATGGAAACGAGACTTTAGCATCCTTTGGGGGAAGGTGCAACATTCAATTTTTATTTTGATATTTTTTAAAAAATGATGGGGGGAGGGAGGTGACCGCCCCTACCCACCCCCCTTATTTCCTTCCCTGATTGAAGAAATGTATGACCTTTTAGTATAATACATTTCTTCCAAACAAGTGATATTTTTCAATATAATTAACACAATTATCTTTTCAACATAATACTTTTTTCAGAACAAATAATATATTTTAACATAAACACTATTACTTTTTCATAAAAAATTATCCACAACTCTGCAACAAAATTGACTACGACCCGAATTTTACATATCTTGTACAAGAAAACTTGTGTTCTCTCTAAGTACAAATTCTATGTCATCTTATGTTTTCAGTACAAATTCTAATTAGGGAGATGTTGGATTAAAATATCACTTATTAACATTTGTAATCTGTTTTTTGGGATTTGATCCCATCAGGGACCTGAATCACAAAAAGTTCGACCACTGAGGTAGAACTAATAATCTACTCTTTTGTCATGTCATGGATTAGTATGCATTTAATTATCTCCTTTAATTTGTATATTCTCAAAAAAAAATTATCTCCTTTTTATGCGTTGACATAATTTATTGTGGGAATGCAACTCAAAACCTAATTTCGACCTTTTGACTTTGTTAGTGAGGTAATTAATTAACAGTGTAGACCAAATTGTACCATAGATTCTTTCATGCAACAGTTCTAGTGCTTATAAGTTACAAAAGTTAGTTATGCCTTTTCTAGTTTTTGTTACCTTAAATATGAAACTGATACAATTCAAATTTGAACTTCCAATCATGAATAATGTATGTCACTTGGATTTACCAGTATTGTTTAGTCAAGTCCATAACCTAAATAGTGGATATCATGTGAATCGATAATATCATATATCATTGACAAAATATATGTGCAGCTCCTTTAATTATTGATATGTATATTTCTATAGGTCTTTCAATTATTGAATTGTTTATTAAAGTTTCGAGACGAGTAAAAATTATTTCGTTCAAGTCCCTATACCATACTCCATATTTTACATGATTTTTAGGCACACATTCATTGTGTTAAACCCATGCAAAAATATGTGAAATAGTATTTCATACCCCTTGCTTTCATATGTTTGAAATTTTTTACTTGTTTGTTGATTTCGTTTGATAATTGAGGAACTCATATAAATTAATATTTGACAATAGTTAATTGACCAAAACAAACATTTTGATAGTTGAGGGACTTTTATATATGTATATTTGTCAATAGTTAAAGGACTACACGTGCATTTTACCGTCTCAAATTTCTATGTCATATGGTGTTTCAATATATAAATATGTTTTATATCGATGTATATTAATTATATATGTTGATGGTGTTGAAATAGAGTTTGAAGTAATACTCTTCTGCATATACTGCCTACATCAGCCTGTACCAACAAAATCATGACCATACCACCTTATTCCCCGTACAACAAGATACAGGCATAGCTGGAAAAGTTGTCTAGAAAGTACTCTCTCTGATTCTAAATACTAGTTGTCTAGAGAAAATCACATTGTTGCAATGGATACATCATTCTAGCAAAAATGCTATATTTCTTCCAATAATACCCATATGCATATCCCCATAAATTCTCGTAAAAGTCTCCTAAGTCCTAAGTTTGTCATTCTTTCAATACTAACCTAATCTTTCATAGTATGAGAGGATAGAGTGAGCAAAATTATAGGTAATAAAATTTTTCTTGAGATGAAAAGAAGAGATTTACGACGAGAGATTAATTAGATATATGTTATAAAGGGAATGATCGGAAGATACTGATACTATTAATGAAGCAATTGACCAACATGGTCAGTATAAAACATGACAGACAAAGTACAAATCATGCAAGAAAATCTCCTAATACGCCCCTCAAGATGGGGCATTGGAAGTGAGACCAATCTTGCGCATAAGAAGAGACAGTCGAGGCCGAAAGAGTGGTTTGGTGAGAGCATTAGCTAGTTGATCACCAGAAGAAACATGAGAAACACGGAGACGAGAAGACTTGACTAGATCTCGAACAAAGTGATAGTTAATAGTGATATGCTTCATTCAAGAATGAAAAACTGGGTTTGAGCGTAAGTAGGTGGCACCAATGTTGTCACAGTAGACATCGAGAACCGATGGTATAGTGACACCGAGCCCATGAAGGAGCGAATGCATCCATGGAAGATCAGCGACAACGGAGGCAATGGACCGATATTCTGCCTCGATCGACGAACGAGCAACATATCACTGCTTATAAGGGCTCCACAAAATTGGATTGGCACTGAGAAGGATAATATAAGAACCAATGAAAGTGCGATCATCAGAGTCCGTAAAGCAATGAAGAGAGAGGCGACTGGCAACTAAGAGTGATGCCCATTAGGCAAGTACCATGGAAGTGTCAAATGAGACGTTTGACAGCTCCCCAATGGCAATCTGTAGGGAGAGGCATGAACTGAGAAAGTTTATTGACAACATAGGCAATATCTGGTCTGGTAAAGAGGAGGTACTGTAAGTTGCCAAGAACTTAACGGTAGGCAGTGGCATCAATCGATGCACTTCCATCATTAAGAGAGAGATGGATGCCCAGAGCAAGAAGAGTTTGAAATAGCTTGGAGTTCAACATATTGTGATGGGCAAGGAGATCGGTGATGTACTTGCGTTGAGAGAGAAAGCAGGACGAGGAAGTTTGAAGAGCTTCAATGCCCGAGAAATATGACAATGGGCTGAGATCTTTAACAGAAAATTGAGAAGCCAGGGCATCAATAACACGAGTCAAGAAAGAGTGATCATCGCCTGTGAGTATAAGATCATCCACATAAACTAGGAAATAGGCTATAACACCGTCTTTATCGAAGACAAATCGCGACTCGTCTGACTTAGCATGAGCAAAGCCAATGGAGGAGAGAAAATCGTGTAAAGCATTATACCAAGTCCTTGGAGCTTGTTTCAAGCCATAAATATATTTGTGTAATTTGCATACACAAGATGGAAAGTTGGAGTCTGTGAAACTAGGAGGTTGAGACATATAAACCTCTTCCGGAAGTGTGCCATGCAAAATGGCATTGTTAACATTAAATTGACGAAGGGGGCAACCACGAGAAACTGAAAAGACTGAGAACAATGCGAACGGTGGCAGGCTTAATAACGGGGTTGTATGTTTCAAATAAATCCACACCAGGACGCTGATGGAAGCCTTCGGCCACAAGGCGAGCCTTGAATTTGTCAATAGTACCCTCTAGTTTTCGTTTAATCTGGAACACCCATTTATAGCCAATGATATTATGTGAGGACGTAGGAGGCAACAAGTCCCAAGTCCCAGTTTTCAGAAGGGCAGAAAATTCAGATGACATGGCCTCACGCCAATGAGAATCAGAAAGAGCCTGCGACTCAGAAGTTGGTTTAACATCAGAAATAGTATTCAGAGTAAGTCAATACCTCGTATTCGACTTGAATATAACAGTCTTAGACCGTGTTGTCATAAGATGGCAAGGCGGTGGTTGGATAACAGCCTCAAGTGATGAATCTCGGTTAACGGGTGGTGGAGGGTCATGACTGGGGTGGAGGGGGGCTACACAGCTGGTGGTAAGTTGGGCACCACGTGTGGAAGCAGTGGAAGGGAATCATCAGAGGAAGGAGGGAGTGGAGGAGCTGACGTGTGCGAGAGGGATGTGGAGAAAGGAAACACATCTTCTACAACTTCCACATGACAAGATGTGTAAATTTTATTGGAGGAGATGTCAAAAGCCCTGCAACTTGAAGTTATTGTCAGTAGGATAGAACAATCCTAGGCGTGGGGTGGCTTTTATATATCTCAGTACCTTATGTGCTGCAGATAAATGAATCTGTACAGTATTGCTCTTGTATTGGGTGGAGAAAGCTGATCAGGTCTAGTTATAATTAAGTATAACATTTTACCAACTAATCTTCTATAGGCGGCTGGATCTGTTAAAGGATCACTATCTTTTGGATTGAATATTTTTTTTTCATCCATGGGTGTAGAACATGGTTTACTTCCCAAATTGCCAACAGTTTCAAGTAAGTTAAGAGCATACTTCCTCTGTATAGTTGCAACCCTTTTTTATTTGTAGCTACTTCTATGCCAAAAATGCATTTCAATACACCCAAGTCTTTGATAGTGAATTGGTTGTGCAAGTGATCTTTTACAAGCTGTATTTCAGTCATGTTATTTCCAGTTATTATCATATCATCTACATAACATAATATTGTGGGAATTGATCCATTTTCCTTTTTATTGAATAAGGAAGAATCTGCTTTGGATTGTGTGTAACCAATTTTATAAAGAGATTCAGAAAGCTTGTTGAACCATTGTCTAGAAGTCTGTTTTAAACCATATATGCTTCTATTTAGTTTACAAACTCTCTTATCATCGGTTTTACAATAACCAGGTGGAGGTATCATATATATTTCCTCAATTAGGTCACTATGCAAGAAGGCATTATTAACATCACATTGATGAACTATCCAATTGTTTACAACAACAACTAATATAATTCTTATAGAAGTAATCTTGGATACTGGTGAAAATGCATCAAAATAGTCTATACCCTCTTGTTGAGTGTATCCTTTAGCTACTATTCTAGCTTTATATCTCTCTATTGTGCCATCAGATTTATGTTTTATTTTGTATACCCACTTACAACCTATACAATGTTTTTCTATAGGGAGGTCAACTAGAGTCCAAGTGTTTGTTCTTTCTAAGGCTGCAATTTCAGAGTTCATTGCTTTTATTTAATTTTCATCTTCCTTTGCTTGTTTATAGGACTTAGATTCAGTTACCTAACTAATTGCTGCTGTGAAACACTTGTGATTATCAGAAAGTTTAGAAGCGGCCAAGAAATCTGAAATGAGATATCTAACTTGTCTAGTATGAACTATATTACTATTTTTTGTGTTAGCTTTATGGTCCAAAGATGGGGTTTAAGTAGTCTTATAAATGTCAAGATATGCAGGAACCTGTTTGGGTCTTGAAGACCTTCTCACATCAGTTTCAGTGTTATCATGTATAATAAAGTCAAAGATACCTGAAAGTTGAGCATCATCACTGTTCAAGCTGTTTGAAGCCAGTTAATCTAACTCTTCCTGCAGTGCTTGATGAACTAAGTCATCTGAATCTGTGTTAGTTAGGTTTTGTGCATTATGCACGTTTTAATCATCTGGGATTATCTCCTCAAAATTTTATTTTGAGGATTCAATTACTTGATGAACTAGGAACAATTTATCATAGTTACTAAATCACATCCCTTTGAAAAAGGATAAACATGCTCATGAAATCTCACATCTCTTTGATGAACGCGAAAATTACCGTTTTTCTTGAATTTTTCACGTTCATATTTTGTGGAGAATTACGCGTAATTGTTGTGTTTATGTGAAATTTCGTGCTTTATTGTATTTTCGAGTTGATTTTTCTTTTTAATATGATTTGATGTGCTTTTGGGTGTTTTTGAGTGGTATTTTGAAGGTTAGGAAACTCGAAAGAATTTAGAAGATCGTTCACATCCATTTTTATACTCCGGCTCGCATCCCGAGGCCCAAATGCTCCCAAAAAGGGGTTGGGGTCAGGCCCAAACAGAAGATCATCAATTCACGAGTAAAAGTCGTGAAGGAGTCGGGCCGAGAAAATGGATGAAAAGGCTTCAAATTGGAGAAAGAACGAAGAAGAGGTTGATTGCACATATGCCACGTTCCAGCCCAAAAATCGAGGCCAAAACAAACCCGAATCAGGCCCAACAAGATCTCAAATCAAATTTTATCAAGTCACGAACAAAAGTCATGAAGGGGCCGAGCCGAGAAGACGAGAGGAAGAGGTCCGAAACAGCGACGGAAGACGAAGGTGTAAAACAGGAGAAAAGGGGACTACCGGGGTCACTACCGGACTGGCTGGACCACCGGTAGTCGGTCCAGAACTCGCCCAGTCACCTGCCAGACCTCCGACCGGCCCGACTGCCGGACCGACAGTTGGACCGGTAGTTCACGGTTAGTTCGCGAACCGGTCCCCTATTTCCCGCCGTGTTTGTTTCTCAGTCGTAACTTCTTCATCTGAGTTTTGATTTGAGTGATTCTAGTTGCCACGTGTAGCCGAGGCAAAGATCTACAACTTTTTAGTTGAAGTCGAAGGCTGATTCAGGACAAAAATTTCTCAAAAATCACGAGAAAGACGAGTCGAGCGCGCACAAGGGGGTCGACTCAACAATTTAAAACACCAAGCATTCCCTTTTATATTTTTACACTTTTGCCCTTACTAGGGTTTATTTTCTGCAGATTTTGAGGGTTGGGGGAGACCTATATATACCCCTTCCCTCTCATTTGTAATGAACTATTATCTATTCAACATTTAATAACATTGCCTCCCTTCCCTACACTCCTCTCTGCACTTTCTTCTACATTTTCAGTTTTTAGCTTAGAAACTAGGGGGTTTTCTTCCTCCTCTTCAAGGAGGAAGCCATCTTTGGTGGAGAATTCGGGGATTACTTGCAGGCTTGCGACACCCGACAAATTTATCAAAGGATTTCGAGGTTTCTTCAATCGATTGAGCATTTTCTTATCCCTTCTCTTTATTTTCAGTTTTTATTGTTTTTATTGCTTAATTGTTGATGATGCTTGTTATCTCTTTGATGAGTTGTGAGTAATTTCTGTGTTTCCCAAATCCCGGGAGTAGCCCAAGCTTCGGGGTTGATGATTAGTTGATTGATTATTGGATTGTTGTGGGTTGTGGTAACTTAGGTTAGGATTTGATTGGTTTATTATGATTTTCATATGAAATTAGGGCTTGATTATAGGCTTGCTTTCGTAGCTCAGGCTTTCAATAATTTAGTCCTGTTTTGTATGATTGTGCATTTGAGACGGGATAATCAAAACCTAGGCTAGGGATTGCCACCCTTTCGAGGAGATTCGATTTGATCTTAAATGAGTTTAGGATTGAATTTCTATGTCTTAGATTAGTCGGGAAGGAAATTCAATCCGGAATCTAAATCAATCAAAACCCAATTGGTAGGAGGGAGACCTTTGAAGAAGAACCCTACCAAACGGGGAAATAGAGTCCAGGGGGTCTTGGCTAGGATAGACGAAATTATGTTTAGTCGCGTGTGTAGGAACTACACCCCTACGCCGATCTTTAGCGTAGGAGAAGTCGGGCTATCCTCTTCTAGTTTCCCATAGTTGGTAACCCGGGACTCGGGATTGAGTTTCTACATCTCATTCGTGTAGATAGTCTACATCGAACCCCGATTACTCACCAATCCTAGGGGAATACGGCACCTTAACTGTATTCCAGAATTATCACCCAATTAGGATATCGATTGGGTCGATGATTCAATCACATAGAGGTCACACTAGTTTTCTTTAGTCTTCTTCGAATTGTTAATTTCATTTTGCTTGTGTGAAACCGACTTCGAGAATATCTCCCCATCGATCGGTTCCCTCCTTGCTTTATTTATTGCTTTATGTTGTTTAGATTAGTCCAAACTCTCACTTTTCATTTAATCTAGCTAATTCGAAAGTGCTAAAGCCGATTCTCATGGAAAATCCTCCCTGTGGATTCGATATATTTTATACTACCTCTGTCACAAATCGTACGCTTGCGGTTTGAGAAGGTCATTCCAATCACATCAATTTGGAGCGATTTTCGCGACAAGTTCATGGCGTCGTTGCCGGGGAGGATTTCCTTCCCGTGGATTTAGCCTAGGCACGATTAGAGTTAATTAGGTCATTTTTTTTTCTTGTTAATAAAAATTGAAAAAAAAATTAATTAAAAAAAATATGAACCCCAACCACTATCGATATTTGCTTGAGACGCATTACCTTTTATGCTTGATGATGGTTCTTATCTTTCTCCCGATTTTGAAAATATGGAAGTAGTGCATTGTGAAGTTTGTGGGAAGGAAGGTCACATATCTTTGTATTGTGACTCTTTTTTCCACCACTTTCCTTCACAAATGCAATATCCTCCCACCCATCCATCTCAATTTATGGATTACAATTCTTTCTCAAACAATTATGAATTGGGATGGGAGGTTGATCAAAATATTCCCTCCTCAAGTCATCAAACCTTTGAAACATCCGAATCTTACCAAATTTCTTCAATCAATGCATTAACAGAAGAAATGAGGAAATACAAGGATGAGTTCAATCAAAAGATTGATGAACTTTTGGCACACTAAGGTCGTGGAAGCCCTTCTCTTCAAATATGTTTTGGACAGAAATAAAAATGAAAGTGTGCAATTGAGGGAAGAGGAGAAAGAAGAGGAAGTGAGAACCTCCTCTCTCATGAGCCAACATTGGAGAATGGTGACAATTCTTCCAATGAAGAAAATGCATTGCTTTTGGAAGAGCAATCTCAATGTCTCAACAAAGTGTGTGATTATGAGCGCACTCTTATTAATGATCCATTTGTTGAGGCATCATTTAGTGGTCGGGATGCAAGTTTTGAATCATCAATTCTTCAAATTTTGAAAAACTTGCATCGATTATGGACATTGAGCGTATTTTCTTTCATAAATCATATGTCTATAATGTTATCCGTGATCCATCGTGCCATGTTTATGTTGGTGGATCAATTCTATACCTAGAGCAAACAAAATCATGGCACGATCGACACTTGTTCTTGGATCCCGTATAACACTTATAAAGTCGGGCCGTCGACTTTAAACCAAATGCTTCTTGGGAGGCAACCCAAGCATAAAATCTTTATTGCTTTCTTAGGTTTAATTTTATTTGCTCTTAGTTTAGTTTTTCCTTTTAAGATTTGATGAATTCTTGAGTTGTGTGATTAGGTACATTTGGGACACGCTGAAATATCTCGAATTTTGAAGAAAGTCCCCAAGCAATGGTGATACGAGTCAAGATGAGTGATCATTGGAGAAATGCGAAAATGAAATAAAGGTATGTGACACCTCAATTGAGTTTGTCTACTATGTCTCTCTACCTATTTCTTCTTGCATGTGCATAATTCGCAATCATGTGATTTGTGTCATATTTGTTTGTCCTTGATTTTCATGATTGGATTTTTGTGAATTTGAGTATATGTTGACTTGTCTTTCCATGCACTTGATTCATATGCTTACTTAAATGACATGCTTGCATTTAAGTTTGTGGGGGAGGAGAGATTTTTTTTTGCATTAATTGAGGTTCACTCCTCAAATTCGCATAATCAATCATAGAATCTTGTACCTATACGACTCTTGAATTGTTGAGTCTTTGTTTAAATTAATGGTTAGTTTGGAAATGTGAGTATTATGAGCTTTTTGATTGATGATCTTTAGGAAATACATAATTTTCACCTCCTTTGCTACTTGGGTTTGAGAATTTCGCCCAAGTTTGTGGGGAGGATGGAAGGAATGTTATTTTTATCTGCTTGAAGAGGATGTTCCTCATTTTCGATTGAATTGCTCGTAGTTATGATCTATGTCATTCTACCATATTTTGTTTCTAGGTTTTTATTGCTTTGATTGAATAATATGTTTGGTTGAATAATTGTTGAGTTGACTTGTTCTGTGATTGATGAGGAAGAAGTATTGGAAGTGTCCCGATTTTTGAAATTTCAAAATTGAAATATCTAAAAATTGAGCATAAAATACTAGAGGATTCCTTGCCTAAAAATCAATGAGGTCAATTGGTTGATGCGATTTAAGAGTAGATGAATATTTGGGCATAGTTTGGAGGATTGCATGTGTAAATAAAAAACCTTAGCCCGAAGTTGTGATGCTTGTGAGCAATAGTGTAATTCCAAAACACACACAACACGATTAAGGAAGAACTTGTAAAAAATAGAATGAATTGGCTTTAGGTGATAAAAAAATAAGATAAAGGAGATGTAGGAGGAGCTATAAGGTGGATTAGGTCGCCGGGCAAAGTCATTGTTTTTCATTGATTTTAAGAAATTGTAGTAACATTTGTGTACTCTAAGTATTGAGATGAGCATAAAAAGAAAATACGTTGTATGAAACATAGAAAAAAAAAGAGCTCAATAAAGAATCGAGTGTGAAATAGTTGAAAATCTTGTGTAACTCGAAAAGAGTATTTTGTTGTAAAAGAACAAAAACTAGAATAGCAATTTCATTTCGACTAACCCCGGTGGAAAAAGGAGTAATTCAAAAGAAAAAAAAAAATACATATATTGAAAATCAGTTGGCTCGAGGGAGAAAAGAGTCGCATCACCTACACTGGGTGAGTGCGTGGCATCTTCCTAAAAAACAACCGAGTCGAACCACTTAGAGTCGATGATTTTGAAAAATAAGGAGTCGTCCAAGGTTAATTCACATATGCACGTTTTGGGATTGGAGTGAGAGCTCTTAGCTCATGGCCTGGGGTACTAAGTGAAATAAAAAGACTACGTGCCTTTCCAAATTCCTATGCCTTTATATTCCTCTACTTGTCTATCAAATTCCTTGAAAAAAAAAAATGATTAAGGCAAGTGTGGCGAATTGAAAAGTGGAAAGTGCTCAATAAAAAGAGAAATTCTAGTCAAACGGGCTTCGAATAACTTTCCTACCTCGTTTTCTTATGTGCTTAAATGTTTAATTTGCTCGGGGACGAGCAAAGCTTAAGTTTGTGGGGATGATGAACGCGAAAATTACCGGTTTCCTTGCACTTTTCACGTTCATATTTTGTGGAGAATTACACGTAATTGTTGTGTTTATGTGCGATTTCGTGCTTTATTCTATTTTCGGGTTGATTTTCCTTTTTAATATGATTTGATGCGCTTCTGAGTCATATTTTGAAGGTTAGGAAACTCGGAAGAATTTAGAAGATTGTTTCGCATCCATTTTCATACTCAGGCCCGCATCCCGAGGCCCAAACAGGCCCAAAAAGGGGTTGGGGTCAGACCTGGACAGAAGATCAACAAGTCACAAGTAAAAGTCGTGAAGGAGTCGGGCCGAGAAAATGGATGAAAAGGCTTCAAATTGGAGAAAGAACGAAGAAGAGGTCGATCGCACATATGCCACGTTCCAGCCCACAAATCAAGGCCCAAACAAACCCAAATCAGGCCCAACAAGATCTCAAATCGAAGTTCGTCGAGTCACGAACAAAAGTCATGAAGGGGCCCAGTCGGGAAGACGAGAGGAAGAGGTCCGAAACAACGATAGAAAACGAAGGTGTAAAACGGAGAAAAGGGGACTACCGGGGTCACTACCGGACCGGCTGCCGGACCGGCTGACCACCAGTAGTCGGTCCAGAAATCACCCAGTCACCTGCCGGACCTCCGACCGGCCCGGCTGCCGGACCAGCAGTTGGACCGGTAGTTCGCAGTCGGTTCGCGAGACGGTCCCCTGTTTCGCGTTGTGTTTGTTTCTCGGTCGTAACTTCTTCGTCCGAGCTCCAATTTGAGTGATTCTAGTTGCCACGTGTAGCTGAGGTAAAGATATACAACTTTGTAGTTAAAGTCGAAGGCTGATTCAGGACGGAAATTTCTCAAAAATCACGAGAAGGACGAGTCGAGCGCGCACAAGGGGCTCGACTCAACAATTTAAAGCACCAAGCATTCCCTTTTATATTTTTACACTTTTGCCCTTACTAGGGTTTATTTTCTGTAGATTTTGTTAGTGAAGAACAACTCAGAAACACACAACTCCTAAGAATCTGGAAATGTACGAAGTAAAACAATCTGAATTCAACCACACAATTCGGCCAGAGTTGTGACCGAACTGAACTTGCGCAGAACAGGAACTTGAAATGAATCAAACACCGATTTAACGTGGTTCGTTCAAGATGAACTACATCCACGGAGGCAAGACACACCTCAATCCACTAAGAAATCCAATCAATTACAGAGAATACACTCAAGAAATGAAATGCCCAATTCTGTTGACAAATTAGGGCACGAACGCTCAATCTAAAAATACTCTCTCTAATCTAAGAAACAGGGAAATTACTCAACGTAGTGATCTTCTTCTCAATGAGAGCTTTACAATGATATAAGGATTGAAGCTCGAATGCAACTGTTCAGAAAGTTCTAACTGAAAGAAGTTGAGCTCAGCTACCGGACAAATGTGACGGTTTTCTTCGTCACAATTCTGCAACCGCTCCGTCACAAATGACGGTTATCTTCAACTGCCTCGAACCCGGTTTATTCTGAACAGCTTGTCTTCTTGATGCTAAAACCCGGTTCAATCCTCCGGTTCTTCACTTCCTGATTCCGGTTCCGCATTCCCAACACACCATATTACAAAGTATAGCTCACTTGATGATATTGAACACCACCTCACAGATTTTGAGGGTTGGGGGAGACCTATATACCCCTTCCCTCTCATTTGTAATGAACTATTATCATTTCAACATTTAATAACATTTCCTCCTTTCCCTACACTCCTCTCTACACTTTCTTCTACATTTTCAATTTTCAGCATAGAAACTAGGGTTTTTCTTCCTCCTCTTCAAAGAGGAAGCCATCTTTGGTGGAGAACTCGGGGATTACTCGCGGGGGCTTGTGACACCTGACAAATTTATCAAAGGATTTCGAGGATTCTTCAATCGATTGAGCATTTTCTTATCCCTTCTCTTTATTTTCAGTTTTTATTGTTTTTGTTGCTTGATTGTTGATGATGCTTGTTATCTCTTTGATAAGTTATGAGTAATTTTCGTGTTTCCCGAAGCCTGGGAGTAGCCCAAGCTTCGGGGTTGATGATTAGTTGATTGATTATTGGATTGTTGTGGGTTGTGGTAACTTAGGTTAGGATTTGATTGGTTTATTATGATTTTCATATGAAATTAGGGCTTGATTATAGGCTTGCTTTGGTTGCTCGGGCTTTCGATAATTTAGTCCTATTTTGTATGATTGTGCATTTGAGACGGGATAACCGAAACCTAGGCTAGGGATTGCCACCCTTTCGAGAAGATTCGATTTGACCTTAAATGAGTTTAGGATATAATTTCTATGTCTTAGATTAGTCGGGAATGAAATTCAATCCTGAATCTAAATCAATCAAAACCTAATTGGTAGGAGGGAGACCTATGAAGGAGAACCCTACAAAACGGGGAAGTAGAGTCCAGGGGGTCTTGTCTACGATGGACGAAATTAAGTTTAGTCGCGTGTGTAGGAACTACACCCCTACGCCGGTCTTTAGCGTAGGAGAAGTCAGGCTATCCTCTTCTAGTTTCCCAGAGTTGGTAACCCGGGACCCGGGGTTGAGTTTATACATCTCATTCGTGTAGGTAGTCTACATCGAACCCGGATTACTCACCTATCCTAGGGGAATACGGCACCTCAACTGTATTTCGGAATTATCACCCAATTAGGATATCGATTGGGTCGATAATTCAATCACATAGAGCTCACACTAGTTTCCTTTAGTCGTCTTCGAATTGTTAATTCCATTTTGCTTGTGTGAAACCGACTTCGGGAATATCTCCCCACCGATCGTTTCCCTCCTTGCTTTATTTATTATTTTATGTTGTTTAGATTAGTCCAAACTCTCACTTTTCATTTAATCTAACGAATTCGAAAGTGCTAAAGCTGATTATCACGGAAAATCCTCCATGTGGATTCGATATTTTTTATACTACCTATGTCACAAATCGTACGCTTGCAGTTTGAAAAGGTCGTTCCAATCACATCGATTTGGAGCGATTTTTGCGACAAATTCACTCTTGAGACAAAAACTCTATTAGTAGCTACTTCAAGAAGTTTATAACCTTTGGTGCCAAAAGGATATCCAATAAGGATGCATTTTACAGCTCTAGGTTTAAATTTATTCCTATGGGCATGAAGTGTACTAGCAAAACATAAACAGCCGAAACATGTTAAGTGAGAAAGATCAGGTTCCTTGTTATATAATTTCTCAAAAGGTGTTTTATTTTGTAGAACTTTAGAGGGTGTTCTGTTTATTAAGTAAGTTGCGGTTTGTATGCATGCAGGCCAGTATTTTAGTGGAAGGGAGGATTGGAAACGTAATGCTCTTGCAACTTGTAAAAGGTGTTGGTGTTTTCTTTAAACAATACCATTTTTTTGGGGGGTTTCAACTCAAGAAGTTTGATGAATTATACCATGCTTATGATAGAAATCAGTAAGGATGAACACAGTACCATTATCACTCCTTAGATATTTAATTTTCAAGGTAAACTAAGAGTAGACCATGCTGCAGAATTTCTCTAGTGAGACTTTGACATCAGATTTAAGTTTGAGCAAATAAACTCAATTGCACCTACTATAGTCATCAACTATGGTTAGAAAATACTTATAACCATTGTATGACTCTATAGAAAATAGACCCCAAACATCACAATGAACTAACTCAAAAGGAGAAGAAGAAACATAACTGCTCATAGGAAATGAAAGTCTCTTTTATTTTGCCAAAGGACAAATATCACAAATTTCATTTATACCATGAGGTTTTACATTGATGTTTTTTAGAAGAAAAAAACAAGATTCTTAGGGGCAATATGCCCTAACCTAGCATGCCAAGTGCTAAAACTAATAGGATTCTCAACAGTAGAACTGACAACATTTGCACATATTTCATTTTTCAACAGATATATTCCACCTGTCTGCTCAGGAAAACCAATCACCTTCTTGGTGTTGTTGTCCTGTAACTCACAATAAGATTCAACAAATGTCACACTAACATTGGAGTTCTTTGTTAGGTGTGAGATAGATAACAAAATAAAAGAAAACTCAGGAACAAACAAGACATTGTATAATATAATGTTGTCATTTATCCTAATGTTCCCCACAAAAGTAGCAGTGACAACATTATTATTTGGTAAATTTATCTATATATGAGAAGGGATAGGGGTTGTGGTGAATAATGTCATATCACAGAACATATGATCAGTGGCCCCTATATCTATCATTTATAGATTTTGTATGAAATAAAAAATGTTTACCTGAATCTGCAGGTTGTACAAAAGCACCAGCTACAGAACGATCACTAGTTTCTGATCAGAGGCATTCTGAAGTTTAGTGAACGCCAAGAACTGTTCAAACAAATCTTGGTTGAAAAGAGGGTTAGTAGACACAACATTTTCTATAGCAGTTGAGGATTCATTTACAGTATTGTTAGCCGAAGATTCTGTTCTGCCTTTTTTTGGCCTTTTGGCCTTTTCCAACTAGGAGGATAGCCAATCAACTGATAACACACCTATCTATGGTGTGACAAGGTAAATCACAGTGAGAACATATTAGAGGCATTTTCTTGTCCTTAAAAAATTTAGCACCCTACCTAGCCAACGTAGCAACAGACTCATTCTGAGGAAAGAAACATGTAAAGACCTTTGACTCTCTTCTTGTAACAACATGGAATACACTTTTGGCAAAGTCGGGAGAGGAGTTTGAAGCAAGATTTGGCTTCTAATAGCAGCATAGGAGTCATTTAATCCTACCAGAAATTTCATTACTACATCACGCTCCTGTGTGTTAGCAACTAATTGAGGCAGATTACAACTTCATTGAGCACAACATATACACTTCAGAATTGGCCTATAGCTAAGATATTCATCCCACAAAATTTTGAAATAATTATAATAGGTCACTAAAGAATCAGAACCCTTCGAAATAGAACTTAAAGAGTGTTCAAGATGATAAACTCTAGTTCCATTAGATTTAGAATACCTTGCATGGAGCTCATCCCATACTTCACGAGCTGATGTAAAAAATTCACGCTGAATATCTGGGTTGATTGAGTTCAGAATTCAATTGAGAACCAAGTTGTACGAACCCAGGCACCCTAAACTACAACATCTTCATCAAAAGTAAGGGGAACTAGAGATCCATCGATCAACGGGATCTTGTTCTTGACACTAAGGGCTCTTTTGATGGAATGACTCCAGGAAACATAATTTGTGCCACTGAGAGGCTCCAAGGCTATGGAAACCGCTGGATTGTCTTGGGGATGAAGGGCAAGAGGAGAAAACGGATTGACGGTGGGATTCAAAGATGCAAATCAAGAGCCATTTCTCAAAGAAATTAGAAAATAGGGAGAAAATTGAAGAATACGATTCAAAACTGAGTTGAATCGAAACAAGAAGATCTCGCGGGGAAGCAAATTGATTCTGAAAGAAATTCGATCAAGATCGATTATCACAGACCTAGCATAGCTAAATCATCAGATTCGTAAACTGATACCATATCAAAGCTCCCGATATATGAGCTGCTCAAAGTGTTTACAAGCTGGAAGATAATCTCAGAATTGAATGAATCCAGGTGAGAGGTATTTATCTCTATTTATACCAATACAGTAATAACTGACTAAATAAACTAATTACCATTAACTATTCTAACTAACTAACTTATTTGGTTGTTATATACTCAATACCAACAAATGTAGCTATATAACTATAGTAAAGATATAAATTTTGGGCTCGAAAGATTGAAGGAATCGAGTTTAAGAGACTAAATTAAAAAGGATAGGCTTAATTGCAAAATAAAACATGAACTTTTACCAGATTGCAAATTTAACATAACATTTCATATTTTGTAAAATAAATCACGAACTTAGCAAACTTTTGCAATTTTTAGTCATCAACAAATTTCTAGTGATAAATTCTCATTATGTTTATTATTTACGCCGTGTAGGGTGTTTATGTTGGTTAAAAATAAAAATAAAAATAATAAGAATCCAAATCAAGTGGTACATATATAATTGAACAAGTCGTAATAGACTTTTCTTCTCAACTCGAATTATTTTTTTTCTTTACCAATGCAATGAGTATTATCCAATTATATGAACTGAAAATTGTTTTGTGTGTCATAAAATTAATTTTCATTTTATCACAAACATGGCACAAGTTTTTTATCTATGATTCTTTTCTCTAAGATAAGTGATTTTTTGTATCAAATAATCAATAAGGTATGAGAAATTAGGTATATCCGGTTGAGAATACAAGTTTGTCGCGATTCCGGTCTAATAAAAAACAACTTGATCCGTAATTTCATTTTTTTTTTTTTTATGGTTTTATTTGTAGCTCAGCGTTACATCCTATATCGCATTACATGGATTAAATAGCTATACACATTGACAATTTATCTTTGAAAATGAGTGATGATTGAAATTGCAAAATTATGTTAAGTTCGTGATTTATTTTGCAAAATTTGAAAAGTTGTGTTAAATTTGCAATTTAATGAAAGTTCGTATTTGTTTTCGCAATTAAGCCAAAAGGATATTGAATTTCTTGATTGTAAAGAAGATTGAGATACAATTCTTTTAGAATCAAGATGAAACTATGTAAATACAGAGGGCCAAAAGAAGAGACTGATGTCTAAAGTCACATTATATACATACATGCAGAATCACAAATGCAAATTATATAACTATATATATATATGCACATTCATTTATTTCTTTAAGTTATATAAATATATATATATATGTGTGTATGCACAGTCATTTATTTCTCTAAGTTATACTTGTAATCGCTAATTCGTCGGGAGATACAAACGGTCTGGAACTGCGCCGCGGAAGATCGGTGGTCGGATACACTATTAGAAGAGCGTGATATGGTTATCTGTTCGGATACAAGAAGGTCTTAGTTCTTAGTAATTCGAGGGATCGAGTCCGATTTGTATCATTGTTGCGTGCAACACTTGTTCAGATAATAAGAGTTGAGGAGGAAAAAGGATTCCCTTCTGACCGCGCTATCGAGACACGTAAAATTAGTTATTTATTTCCTAATAGTAAATAGAGTAAGTCAGGGTCCATCCCACAGGGAACAGAGAAACTAATTGAATGACTGCATTAAACCAATTTATATAACTAATTATAACACTATAAATATAATATAAAGTGAGGGGGAAAGTTTTGATAAGAAGTAACTAAGCAATTAAATAATTAAACTAACAACTAACAATGAATTAACTTATGAATAAAAGGTATTCCTGTCTTTAACCAGTATCCCCTAATTCGAATGATTCTTGTAACTATTGCAATCGCTTGACCAACTAGTTCTGAGACTTCTACTCCAAGAATTAACAGTTACGCTTAGCTAATCCTTGTTAGCCCTGAAGTATAATTAATTACAGGTTCGCTTAGTAATTAATCCTTTCAAATTAAGTAGTCCTAGGATACGATCGCTAGAACACCATTAATCAAATGCATAGGCAACTAAGGCAACGCTTAGTAATTAATCCTATCAAATTAAGTAGTCCTAGGATACGATCGCTAGAACACCATTAATCAAATGCATAGGCAACTAAGGCAACGGAGTAGATACGGTGTTGTACTCGCAAGCTCGGTACAAGTGACCATGACTTATGTTATCCTAGTGAATAATCACTATTTGCTACTCTTGGACATAAACACATAACAATTATGGATTATGAATTTACGACCTAGCGACAATTATATGCCTAATACCCGGGTGATCAGTCCAAATAACAAACATATAAAAGATATGAAGAAACCAAATAACATAAATAATACCAAAACATAGTTTTATCAAACAATTACATGAATAATTACAAAAACATCTTCTTAGGGTTCAACATAATCAAAGACGGAAATAAATAACTTAGCCGATCATAGTGATCACTAAGAACAAACTAATAATGAAAAACATAAAACTAGAAAAACCCAAGTCGTCGAACCTTGATTCTTCGTGCTCTTCGTAATTCCCAAGTCTGTGCTCTCCAAATTGATGTCAAAAGTTCTCCCTTGATGTCTAGAGTCTTGAGATATTTATAGGAGTACATATCTAGGATAAAGAGGGAGAAAACCTAATTGAAATAGGAAAATAAGTCTAAAACTCGTTTTTGAGCTTGTGGGCCAAGTAATGGGCCGATACTGCATTGTTTTTCCAACTTCAAAGCTGTTTTTGAGGGTCTTCTAGTCATTTTTGGGTTTTGCTTCTTTCACGCAAAGTTGTAGCTATTTAAATCAACTTTTCAACACCACCAATTTTACCTCAATCGAAGTTGTATATCTCAAGGTATGGTCAAAAGACTAGAGGTATATCAAGCTGGCAGCCTTAAGTCTCAACCGAGATTGATTATTCTCGACCGAGACTCTTCTACAACCAAAAATCCTATTTCCCTGACCTTCTGTCTCGGCCGAGACAATGGAGTCTCGGCCGAGCTCAATCTCCTGAAGCTTTGGCTCGATTTTTTTTTTGTTTTTGACTTGTGGGACTTGTTCTCAACATCCATTCTTAGTCGAGTTCGACTTTTTGGTCTAAATTCACCCAAATAACTTCAAAACAAGTCACAAACATAAAATTTCTCAATAATGCAAATACGAGCAATACACGATCAATTACACATGCAAATGTCATTAAATGAACACTTAACTCGATCTATTATGCACGCATAATCACGTGTACCACATTCCGTATATATTATACACGTTTGTTTATGCTAATTATTTCAATTATTTCCAGCATTCTTCGTACTGTATTTAGTTTTAATATTCTTACATCTAGCCTAAAATATTTTACTCGCGCACATAGTAGGTATCGCATGTTGTTTAGTTCAACAAATCCGTTACTTCTAAACATTTAAAAACTATCACTTCAACAAGAAAGGTCTTTGGTAATATACTTTTTGAGATCAAAATTGTTGTCACCTATACTAAGTTATTTGTACAACAAGTTGTCACAAAACTCTCTACAAATTAATTGAGACTATTTTTAGAATACTTTTAGATGCAAATAGTTGTTGTAAAAAAATATTTGAGACGCATTTGAGACCACTTTTATCGTCTCATACATATTTTTTGCGTCTGAGACAATTAACTAGTGACCACATGTTGCCTCTAATATTAAATTGTGACAATTACTCATATTTGAGATCATTTTTCGTTGTCTCAAAATATATTATTTTTGTATTGAATATAAAATAAAGGTAATTCAGTACGTGACTTTCGAGAGAGTAGAATGAGTATAGCGATGTGAAGCCACATAAAGTGAAAATATTGAGGGGATAACAGAGATATGATTGAGAACAGAAAAATGATAACATAACAAACAAAACAAAACAATTGAAAGAAAAGAAAGTTCAATAAGTAGCTAAATAAAGATCACAAATTCTCAAACACTCAATTTTTTTCCACCCAAATAAAATGTGTAATAAATAAAAAACAAAGTGTACTGTACTGACACAAAAAAATCAACTAAATTACTGAAAATATACAAACAGTGATAGTTATAGAATTTGTATATGGAGAATCTAACTACCACTTTTATAGAAAAAAAAACTAAGCAATAGTGAGGAAGATGCATGAATGTGCACCAACCTCTTATATATACTAAAATGTGTTGCAACTATTGGGGGTAACTATAACAAAAAGTCTTTAATTATAAGATCGCTAATTAAAAATTAATTTATCACAACTATATTACTAGAGATAATATGTCGTTAATAATTAGTTATCTGAATAATTTCTTCACAAATAATATTATTGGAAACGACCCGAGTAGCCTCTATTACGTATCAAATAATTTTTTACAGCTAAGAAGACTAAAAATTAATAATCTTAAATAATTTATAGACCATATTGTTGTGACAAGTCGTCACATATACGTATTAACTAGACAAGAATAATTTCCTCTAAACGAAGTCTAAAATGACCTTAAATAATCAGTAGACCATTTTATGACGATAACTCGTCACATATACTCCCTCCGTCCCAGTTAACTTGTCCTACTTTTTATTTCGGTACGTCCTACTTAACTTGTCACACCTATAAATAGCAATTAAAGGCAACAATCTCCATCCTCAAAATATCCACATTCAATCTCCACATTTAAAAAAATCAAAAACATCCACAAAATCTATTTTCTTTAGATATCTGTGTCCGATCAACTGTGATAAGTTAACCGGGACGAAGGGAGTACTACTTATCAGTAGAGACAACTTAGCTTAACATTAATTGTTCTCTAAAAGAATATGTAACCACGTACTTTTTTTTATTGCAGTGAGGTGACAAGAGAAATAAAATTATTTTGAATTTGAATCATATTTAGAATCTTTTGTCGAATCTATGGAGGGAGATCAATATTCGAAATGGAAGGAAAAGTAGGCATGAAAACTTAGATACACGTCTATTCGATGTTTGTGAGAACCATGACACATAATTCAGGTAATTGGAATCAATTATTGTTACATGACATCATCGATACATAACATGTATATAAAGCGACATTATAAACAAGTATTTGATGTTTATTGATGATAGAATAGGAAATGCAACACCATCTGAAAAGAGAGAAGCATGAAATGAAAACATGAAATATCGTTTTTTTAATTTATAATCTTGTCACTTTTATAACTATACTATAATTTTAAATTTTCTTAGTATATTATGACCCTCTTTGACATATTTTCTCATGCTGCATCGTGATATTATTGCAACCATATTCACATATATACTAAAATATTGACTAACCACAAAGTTGTTGAACGGGATGGGGATAAGGGGCAGAATTATTAGAAAATCTGAAACCAAAAATAACTGGGACGGGGTGCGAGGACACCGTTAAAAAACTCACTTGGGGAAAGGATGGGTTGAAGGCAACGGGAAAAACTGAAAAAAAAACTAAAAAAACTCGCCTTTGGGTAGGGGTGGTTTCAGTATGCCTAAAATTCATACTGTTAGTGTTTTGTACCGAAAATTTTGATATATCGAAATTCGACATATTGAAAATTTGGCATGACATCAGTAAATACCAATATCATATCGAAATTTTGGTATACTGAATTTGTATCTGTATTGGTATATATTGATTTATACCGCTGATTTTGGTATATCGAAAATTTACGTTATACAGTTTAGAAATTTGATACACAGAAATATCGAACTAGGAAAATATCGAAAAACTTTCGGTACACTGGTATATACCGAAAATACCAAAATTTTTGAATTATCATACTGTTATCGTACCGAATATCAGTATATCGAAAAATTTGATATTTTTTATAATTTTTTGATACAATATGTGCAATATTTCGACACTTTGATATTTTTTTCCATTCCTACCTTTGGGGGCGGGGGAATGGTGGACGGGTGGGGCACTATTAATAAAACTAAGGTTGTGTTTGGATTGAGAGATTTTAAATGAATAGATTTAGAATCAATGAATTTCAAATCCGCTCACGACGGAAGAGATTTGAAATCCACCAAAATCCTTCAAAACATAGGCTAAAATGAAATCATAGATTTTTAAATACATAATAATCCAAACCACAATAATGGATTTGAAACTATGAATCGCAAATCCTTCATCAAATTCTTCCATCCAAATACAGCCTAAGAGACGAAAAAATCACGGGGAGAGGGGTTGGGCGCCATAAAAAGGAAATAGGAGAGAAAATAAATAGAGAACAATGATGATGAAATTTTTTGTGAAGATTAGATATAAAGAAATAAGTTAAGAGCACATTAAAACTGAAGTAGAAAATGAACACAATATTAAAGCAAAGCATGTATCTGATTTGGGATTGATCCATATATACATATATTGTTGATGATACTGATTATGGACATAGATTCATACTACACCCATGTGCACTGACTTTTTATGAATTAGTTTTAGTGCAATGGAGGAGCTGAGTTTCCTTTTACAAACCATTTGAATCAATGCGGAATAAAACAACATCGTACACCCCACAACTAAATGAAAGCATCGTCATATCGTTGATGTTGGTTGTTTTATGACATGATTATTCAGAATTTAATACCAATGAAAAATAAACAACACAGTTTATTAACTCATCAGTTCGTCAAGAATGGTACGTCTGGAGAACTACCAAATCAAAAGATTTACTAATAACCTAATATTCGGTACTCAAAGATAGGGGCAAGCAAAACCGAATCGAAACCAAAAAAACAATCTGAACCGAGTGATTCGGTTTGATTTTGTATTTACAAATGGTGCGGTTCCAAATATTGGAACCGATTTACAAATCGCTTCGGTTCAGTCCTTAACCAAAAAGAATTCGGTTGACTGAACTGAACTACTCATATTTAATTATATATTTTCAATTATTTATTTTATTGTATATTGTTTTTCTTGATTGAATTTATATATAAATATAAATAAATTTCACATTGTCACATGCATGAAAATTAAAACTTATGTCTATGTTTTATCTTTTTTTAATTTGTCTATTTCATGAAAAAAGACTATCATGAAAATAGAGTTTTTGCTAAAAAAAAAAAAAAAGAGAGAGAAAACTTTAAAACCTAAATCGAAAACAGAACCAACCCGAAAAAGTTCTATTCGGGTTGGTTCAGATCTAATGTTTTCTTTAGCTACATGATCTTATTCTCCATGAGGAAACAAATGTAATGATATCTTAACTCAATGTGCTTCGTTCTCAAGTTAAAAGATGGATTTTTTGCTAAGTGAATAGTACTCTGACTATCACAGTAGAGAATAGTATCATTCTGTCTCTTCCTCAATTCACACAAGATATTCTACAATCATACCATCTCTTTACCATCGCTTAGTCATTGCTACATACTCTTCTTCTGCAGTGGACAGTGCTACAATCTTCTGTAACTTAGAAGGCGAAGAAATTGTTGTACCACCAAGAGTAAACACATACCTGCTTGTACTTCTCCTTTTGTCAAAATCAATGGTGCTAAATCTGCATCAACACATCGTGCAAATTCAACACTTTTTCCTTCAAAACATAAGGCTATCTCTGTAGTACCTCTCAAGTATTTGAGGATCCACTTTACTGCCTCTCAATGCTGCTTACCCGAATTACCCATAAACCAACTAACTACGCCCATGGCATGTGCAATGTCTGATCATGTACACACTGTTAAAACCAGTATGTTATAAGGTGTTACAACACCTTGTGTTTCACAAAGTGTTACAACACTTTGTCGAGTATCAACTGGTTTATCTTATGGTTTTAATGTTTACTTTCACTTTATCGCCATGGATGGTGACCTAATATTAGCCCTTGGATAAAAAATTAAAGGATGAGATTGGTTGAGTAGTTGGGTCATTGATGCAGACAGAAGCGTGGAAGAACAATGATATGCAGGGTCTAAATCCGTTGATTATAAGAATATAGAGACATAAACTGGGAATAATACCCATTTTTTTATATCAATATATCAAATCAACTATCTAAAACAATAGAGAAGATCCCTATTTATACTAGTAGATTAACTTGAGCCCTAAGAAATTAATATAATCTATATATATATATAAAAACAAAATGGATTTATACTACCATTGGAAAATAGTGTTTTTCCCACCCAAACTGCTTACTATATATGGTAATAAAAAATATTTTTTTAATTAAAAAAAGAACACAATATATGCCTAAAATATCTCCGAATCTGGTACATATATATGTAATGGTAATGTTTTCGCAAAATTAGGGAAGTTGTTGCTGAATTTATTGGAATGAGTTTTTTTGTCCCTAAATATAAGTAATAATTAGTTGTATCTAGATTTACTTTACAAAATTATCAAATCGTAAGATACAAATCAATCTTTAACCATAATATTTTAGAATGAATCTTTACCAATATTATTTATGCTACAATACCTAAATAAATCAGTTATTTCTTTTATCGAAATTACTATGCAAATGAATCTACAAATTTATTTTATCGCATAAAATTAGGGTAAAAAATACTAATTAAAAACCCTATATTCCAGCTATCTAAAAAATATACTCCCTCCGTCCCGGCTTATCTTGCATAGGGGGGGTCGGCACGAGTATTAAGAAAAGTTGCTTTTTGGTTGTTTGTTGACTTTTCAAAGGTAAATTGAGGGTGGAGATTGAGAGTGAAGATTTTGAGGGTGGAGATTATGTTATAACTTTCATTTTTTAGGCTGTGCAAGATAAGGTGGGACGGCCATTTAAGGAAAGTGTGCAAGATAAGGTGGGACGGAGGGAGTATTATTTTTATACCTGGAAATAAAGCATTTCATCCCTCTCTCCCCCCTCCCCCCAACTTATATACTTATTTGGGAAATAAAAAATTATTTTATTTATTTGACTGTAAATTTTAATTTATGACTAGCCCACTTACCTACCCTTTTTTACTCCGATAAATTAGGAAACGGTTTCCTTAACTAGCTAATTTGGTAAAAATTAAATCAAATCACATTTTTTTTGTGGAAGTTATGTATCCCTCCCTAAAAATCTATATATATATATATATATATATATATATATATATATATATAAGGCAAGTCATCCGAAATTAGTAAGTTGAAATTTTTTCCGCCGATTTTAATAGTTACCATAAATAGATGTGAATTTGAATTTTGAAATTTGAAAAATCCAATGATATTAGCGGGATTCAAGTTTTCGAAAAATTTTTCCGTCTAAAATTCAGCAATAACAAATCTGTACATATATGTATAACAGAATTTGTTGCATATTTTTTAAAATTTTGAAATTCGAATTTAAAAAAGAAATTATCCAATAACATTATTGCTCTTATAAATACATAAGGTCTTCAGTAAATGAGAATCACTTTTGCATGTGGTATTTCTATTTCTTATTCATTTCGCAATTTACATTTTTTACTGCAAATTTCTATAATTTCTTCATTCCTTGATTATTATGTGTCAACTTTGATAGTTCATTTCCCAATTTACATTTTCTACTGCAAATTTGAATAATTCCTTCATTCATTGATTATTATGGGTCAACTTTGATAGGTACTTCACAATGGATGCTCCAAAAGTACTACATGCAAATCAAGATAAGAAAATATCAGCAACACTGCATCTTGATTATGGCGAAAACAAGTTTGATGATTGCAGAATTCAAATCTATATACCACATCGTTTTCTACGGTACTCTGTAATCATATAAAAATTCAACCTATATTTTTTATTTCTGTTATGTGAATTATTTATATTATTGTCCATATATTGTGCTAAACTTTACATTTTGTTTATAATATGTACAGTCTCAATCCGTTCAAAATATTGGCAAAAGATAAGAGACAAGGAACTCATCCAACGATCAACTGAGATTGAAGACTAATTTTGATTTTATTGTAGCAGAATTCAGTTTTTTAATTTCTGCAAAAATAAGTTCATGTATCAACTTCAATTGAAATTCTAATTTTATGGCAATATTTCATTTTTGTCATTACAATATGTTTACAATTAAACTTTGATAAAACTCAGTCGAAAACGTTTACTATACGCAAGACTTTTAAGAAAAAATATCCCATTTAACAACTATCATGAATTATTGCAGAAAAATTTTCAAAATATTATCTTATAAACAAAATAAATTGAATATACATATTGGTTGATAACAACTATAAAATGATATCACATATAAATTTAGAACTATCACATAATTGGAATGATTAACAAAATCAATACTCATTATAGACCGGATTTTTATTTTAATACAAATTATAATTATGATGTGTATATTAATATATGAATTGTCATAGCTTTACCAAAAAATAGATGTGATTTTATCAAATTTTTAATATACAATAATATGTAATCTTTAATTGAAGATATCTGATAACAGAATGTCCAGATCATTCCAAATCTTTCAGATATGATTTCTGATTTTCTATACTCCTAAAAAGGGCAAAAGATGGCCGCTTCAAATCTTTCAGATATGATTTCTGATTTTCTATACTCCTATAAAAAGGGCAAAAGGATGGACGCTTGCTTGATCTCAAGAATTTCTAAATTGTAAAAATCAATGTATCAAACTATATATAGATTATTGTATATCAATAATGATATGGAACCACCAGTGAATTTTCTTATAGAGCCCACCATGATGTGTTCGGTCAGCTAACACACTCCACCAAAAAAACACCGCTAAATATATTTTTGATTCCTTCCTTGCCTCTTATTCTACAAAATCAGTTTTTTTAGAAAAAAGCTAACACACTCCACCAAAAAAAACACGCTAAATATATTTTTGGTTCCTTCATTACCTCTTATTCCATAAAATCAGTTTTTTTAGTTTTTTTTCTACAGTACAATATTATTTTTTCCCAAAATTATTTTATCTGTAAAGTATTTTATCCGTTTTATTTCTTCTCTCGAAAATAGTTTCATTTGTTTTTTTTTTTTTCTTCTCTCATCTCTTTTCCAAAATCTTAATATTAAATTATAATAAATTACAATCCTGAATTGCAATACAATTTAATAAGATTGAGAAAAGAATATATTTTCTTAATGATTATTCTTATATAAAATATTTTATTAGTTTAGTCTATTAATTTTCTAAATTAAAAAATCCAACTTTATTTATATTAATGAGCTCATCTTATGGATATAGGAGATTGTTGGATAAAGAAATTGAAAGATTTGAATTCATCTATGTCTTTTAAAATTCTAAATCCAAATCCAACTCTATTTATATGAATGAGCTCATCATATGGACTATGAAGATTCAGTTCATCCTAAATAAAATTGTATTTTCTATGTCTTTCTTAAAATTTATTTCTAATAGAGGATATTTTGCAGGTAAACTAATAAAATATTTTATAAAAGAGTAATCCTTAAAAGAAAATTATGTTTGTTTCTAATAGAAGATGTTTTGTATGTAAACTGATAAAATATTTTATATAAGAATAATCCTTCAGATTATTTGTTTCTCAATTCTATTAACTGATATCGGATTCTGGATTATGTATGTTCGCTTTATTTATTATTACCAATCAGTGTAGTCTATTCAAAATTTATCATAATTTAATATTAATGTTTTGATAGAGACAAGAAATAAAAATGAAATAATAATTAAAAAAAAAACGGAACAAGATACGAGTAAGAAATTAGTGAAAAAATTAAAATGTGTTTTTATTATTGGAAATTACTGATTTTCCGGAGTAAGAGGCAATGAATGAATAACACTGCAAAAGAACACAAAAGTTTTCTTTGTAAAATTTTTTAACCATTTCCCTTTTTGTTATATATTATCAAATAAAAATGTGTTTTCAATAAAAAGTATTGTTCATGTTAATATTGATTTACTTTTAAAAAAAATAGCCCGTGCATCGCTAGAATGACAATTAAAAAAAACGGAGGTAGTACTACATTAATTAATTAGTTTATGGAGAAAAAAAAATTCTTATGGAAGTTCCCCACGTTGACTACCTACTTCTTAATTTTTTTTTTTTTTTTTTGGTTGATTATTGCTAGGGAGAAATCTATTCTCCACTATATAAGTAATAGCAATACCCTGATTTGCTTCACATTTATAGTTCATGTATGAGTTTCAGGAATTGAAGATCTTGCAAGCAATTACTTTCTTCTATGAGGATAATTAAAGAAATATTTCTATGTTTATGATGTAGATTTTGGTGGATCCTTTTGCAAAGTCCCCACCGAGGAACAATTTGTAGATTATATTCTCTTGCTTTTCTGCAAAAGTTTCAAATGACAAACATTTTCTTGATAGATTTCTTATTATTTTCTATAGTAGTTCCTAATGGGGAAAATTGTATACCGACTTTTTCTTTCTTTTTCGATGTTATTTTCAATATCTTCAAGACTATATTTTCAAAAATGGAGTTTGTGGTACTACTAGAATTGACGATATATACTAACTAATGGTACAACTTGATATTTTCGCAATCAGGTTAGGGCCTATCTTCCATCGTGGTATTTTCTTAGTTGTTTTTAGAGTTACGAATCAAGAATAATTGAAGATTTTGATATTTTATGGGAAAGTTACTACAGGTTCGTGTATAAATAAGTATTTCAAAATTCATTAACATTTATGTCTTTTTAGATACTTGAATGATCTATATTAGTTTTTTCCAGTAATTTTTTGTTATAGTATGTTCATACTAAACCTTTTGTGTTTTTGCATGATGTTTTTTTTTAAAAAAAAAACTACTAATTTCGAATTTTTTGAATTCCTATTGTTTATTTATGATGAATTTTGATGTTATTATGTTTGTTATTGAGGACATATTTATGAGAGTAAAAATGACAATTAAAACATTCCTAACAAGAACACACGCACACACAAAAGTTACACATTCAAATTCTAACATGTTACACTTTTAGCACTAAATTAAATGATATTTTTATATATAAAAAATATTAATTTAAACTCTTTCCCGTGCCTCGCACGAGGTAACTACTAGTCTAAATAAGAAACAAATCATAAGATATCCTAACAAATCAAAGATAAAATCACAACATATCAAATTCTAATTAATAAATATAATAATATATAAATATATCTTCATCTCCATCATTCTCCTCTCCCTGAAGACGATTTGTCCTCGAATCGTGCACGGTGACGTGACAAACTTTAAAAGTTCGAAGGCGAGCTTGAACATCCTTAAATTCGTGAAACCAAGAAGTAATAAAAAACCTCCATAAACTTAAGCTCCAAGTGAGAAAGAACATAAACGACAAACGCAACATTCACAACCACTGAACTGATTGAAGAAATCTCGGTCTTGAAGATAAACGCATCCAAAAATCGATCGACGTATTCCTCATTAGCCTTCTCATCATCGAAAATTGGTGGTTCATCATACCCACCATGGATAACCTCCAAACAACTATCAATAATTTCATCGTGAGAAATTATATCACCAATCTCATCGTAAAAAATTGGTGGAACATCATAGCCACCATCACCAATCTTATCTGAGAATGATTCACATGATGGGGAAAATAGATCATCAATTAAAGTCGTATTAACATCCACTTCCTCATAGAAAATTGGTGGTCTATCATAACCACCATGATCAATTGCCAACAAGTTGATTTGTTAGCGAATTTGCATAAAATTGTCTTCATGCAACTCCTCATAAAAAATAGTATCAAGAACTAGTTGACATCTCGGAACCACCATCGAGGATCGTAACTACTACCGGCGATTTGCGACCGTTGGCCGGTCATTTTCCTCCACCGGCAAACGCCCAGCGCGGCCAGACTAGTACGCCGCCCCCTGTTGCCTTTCATGGTCCCTGTTTCAGTTGTGGGGAAGTGGGCCACCGTTTGGCTAATTGTCCCTAATGCACTGATGGGCGTGGTTTGTTTGCAGAAGACGTGGATAATGGAGGGTGTGAGGAAGGCCCTGCTTTTGATGAGTATGAAGAGGGCCCCCTTCCAGAAGTGCTTCTTTCCGGTGATATTGGCCCGTCTTTACTTTTACACCGATCCTGTATGGCTTAGTTCCCCGTGCTCCTATTGACCTCCTTACTATATCCTCTACACCGTCTGCTGATGCTCGTGATGTTGATCTTATTAACGAGCTTCAACACATTCATGTCACCACTCAATCTCATTTGGACGCTGCGAACTCTAAATATTAAGCTGCTGCGGATAAGAAACGGCGTGGTGTTCCGTTCGAGGTGGGGGAGTTTGTATGGGCTGTCCTCACCAAGGATCGATTTCTCATTCATGAGTTTAATAAACTGAAGTCTCGCAAGATTGGCCCTATTGAGATCGTTGAGAAGATTAATCTAAATGCTTATCGTCTTTGGCTGCCTAGACACATTCGTACTTCTAATGTATTCAATGTTAAGCATTTGGTCGCCTTCGTTGGTGACAACTCCTCGGGAGACGAAGTTGAATCCGATTCGAGGGTGAATCATTTTGAAGAGGAGGAGAATGATGGAGACGAAGTGGCAATTCGTTATATAGAGAAATTAGCCCCGACTAAATTACACGTTTAATTAATTTGTTGCTTTTAGCTAGTAATTTGTTTTTATTAGGTCCAAAGTTATTGTGCTTTCGTTTATTTGCTTGATTATTCTCTAGTATTTAAACCTTTTGGACGTTGATTATTAGGGCTGGATGATTTTTTATAAAGAAAATACGGGGATTTCCTATCTTTTGGCGCGAGGGATTCAATCAGTATACGTAGTATCAGATTGATCATCTCGTTCACATTTTGTGTTCGTCTTTAATTTATACGCACCGCTGCATCAGTCATGCATTTAGTTCACCTAGATTGAATAAAACACATTTAATGGTGAGAAAATTGGTAACCTGATGACATGTAGGTAATAGTGATGATGTGTCATTTTTTAAATTAAATTTTAAGAATCTGAAATTAAAGATTCCATGTCCTTTCTAACATTTTAGTAGGGATATTGATTCTCGAACCTTATTAAATCTACTACATGCACATTGATTGATGAGAATCATTAAATATCATAATTACTATTTCACTTTACCCACTAATTTAAAATAAGTAATTGTTTAATTTAATTTTTCATTGATAATTGATATGTAATTAATATACCTTATAATTAATAATTTTAATACTTGTCTTTGATACAATTAGCTGTGTTTTTTTATGTTGTAATTAAAATAATAAGTGACAACTACTAATTAATACACAAATGGTCTTTTTCAAAAAAATCACCTTATAATTTTGTGTTGTTTTTTTTTTTTTCGTTTTTTTCCGTGTATTTTTTTTCTTTTCTAGTAATTAATAGGTTGTGTATTTACTTGGTATGCATTCCTTAATAGAATTATTTTTTTTACTTAATAATTTATGTACAATTTTTTTATAGAATTTTTTTAACTTCGAAATCATAAATTTAATTATTAATAATCAAATAGGAAATTTAAAGGAAATAGGTTAAATAATTGGATCGTCTTGACCCACTAAGTCGAATCGAGTCAAATATCTATTGTTTGAGTCCTTATTTTTTATAGAATTTTTTTAACTTCGAAATTGTAAATTTAATTACTAATAATCAAATAGTAAATTTAAAGGAAATAGTTGGTACATCTTGATCTAATAAGTCGAATCGGGTCAAATAGTTGGATCGTCTTGATCTGATAAGTTGAATCGGGTCAAATAGTTGGTACATTTGATTCTAGAAGCCAAACTGGCCAAAAGTGGTACCTTATTAATCTGATAAGTCGAATCAATCAAATAGTGGGTATTTGTTGAGTCGATAAGTTGAATCAGGTCAAATAGAGTGTACTTGTTTATCCGATAAGTCGAATTCGTTAAATAATGGATACCTGTTGAGCCGATGAGCCAAACGGGTCAAATAGTTGGTACATCTTGATCTAATAAGTCGAATTGGGTCAAACATTTGGATCGTTTTGATCCGATAAGTCGAATCGAGTCAAATAGTGAGTATTTGTTGATTCAAGAAGTCGAACGGGCCAGTTGGTACATTTGATCCGAGAAGTCAAACAGGTCAAAAGTGGTACCTTATTAATCTGATAAGTCGAATCGATCAAATAGTGAGTATTTGTTGAGTCGATAAGACGAATCGGGTCAAATATTGTGTACTTGTTTATCCGATAAGTCGAATCGATCAAATAGTGGGTACTTGTTGAGTAGATAAGCCAAATGGGCCAAATAGTTGTTACGTCTTGATCTAATAAGTCAAATCGGATCAAATAGTAGTACCCTGTTGATTCGATAAATCAAAAGGGTCAAATAATTGGTATGTCTTGATCTAATAAGTCGAATCGGGTCAAATAGTGAGTATTTGTTGATTCAAGAAGTCGAACGGGTCAAATAGTTGGCACATTTGATTCGAGAAGCCAAACATGTCAAAAATAGTACATTATTGATCTGATAAGTCAAATAGATCAAATAGTGGGTATATGTTGAGTCGATAAGTCAAATCGGGTCAAATAGTATGTACTTGTTTATCCGATTACTCGAATCGATCAAATAGTGGATACCTGTTGAGTCAATAGGACAAATAGGTCAAATAGTTGGTACGTCTTGATCTAATAAGTTGAATCGGGTCAAATAGTAGTACCTTGTTGATCCGATAAATAAAATCGGCCAAATATTTGGTATGTCTTGATCTAATAAGTCGAATCGGGTCAAACAGTTGGATTGTCTTGATCCGATAAGTCGAATCGGGTCAAATAGTGAGTATTTATTGATTCAAGAAGTCGAACGAGTCAAATAGTTGGTGCATTTGACCCGAGAAGCCAAACAGCTCAAATAGTGGTATCTTATTGATCTAATAAGTCGAATCGATCAAATAGTGGTATCTTATGTTGAGCCGATAAGTCGAATCGGGTCAAATAATGTGTACTTTTTTATCCGATAAGTCAAATCGATCCAATAGTGGATACTTGTTGAGCCGATAAGCCAAACGGGTCAAATAGTTAGTATGTCTTAATCTAATAAGTCGAATCGGGTCAAATAGTAGTACCTTGTTGACCCGATAAATTGAATCAGCCAAATAGTTGGTATGTCTTGATCTAATAAGTCAAACGGGCCAAATAGTTGGTATCTGTTGAGCCGATTAGTCGAATCGGATCAAATAGTTCGTACTTGTTTATCCGATAAATCGAATTGATCAATAGTGGGTACCTGTTGAGCCGATAAGCTAAATGGGTCAAATAGTTGGTACGTCTTAATCTAATAAGTCAAATCGGGTCAAATAGCGGTACCTTGTTGATCCGATAAACCGAACCGATTAAATAGTTGGTACATCTTGATATAATAAGTCGAATGGGTCAAATAGTTGGCACATGTTGATCTGAGAAGTCGAACGGATCAAATAGTGGTACCTTGTTGATCCGGTAAGTCGAATCGGGTGAAATAGTGTGTACTTATTTATCTGATAAGCCAAATCAATCAAATAGTTAGTACCTATTAGTTAATATGCCAATGGATCAAATAGTTAGTACGTCTTGATCTAATAAATTGAATCGGGTCAATGGTAGTTACTTGTTAATTCGAGAAGTTGAATTGAGTCAAATATTGAGTTGACTCTAGTAACGGGGTCAAATGGATATCGTAAAACCAAGGTTTGTGGAACCGGACCGGCCGGTTCGACCGGTCCAGCCTCGAATTGGCCCCTAGTCCGGTCCAGTAGGGCTAATTAACTGGATATACCATTAACCCAGATATATCAGTTGAAAACCGTCCAAAAACGGTTGTCCCGCCAGACTGCCAACCCACTAAAACCTGTTTCTGTTTTTCATTTCATTTTCTTTTAAGAGATCTATGACTTCCGATCTGATCCCATAAACATTGCTTGAAACTACTAATTTTTTAAGTAATAAATAATGTAATTTTACATACAATCACCTACAATCACTTTATCACAAGTGGAACTTATAGTGTAATTTTACCTACAATCACTTTTATCACAAGCGAAGCTTTGTAGTTTATCTAAAATTACTTATAATTCTAATTTATTATTATTATTATTATTATTATTATTATTATTATTATTATTATTATTATTATTATTATTATTATTATTATTATTATTATTATTATTATTATTATTATTATTTGCATTATATGAATTAATTAAAAAAGACAGTCTTTTTCTCAATATACTAAAAGAAAAACTAGATATTAAATGTATGCTATTAATTGGAGTTGCAATTTTCAATAACCTAGCATTAATTACTTAACTTTAAAATACAAAAATGACCTTTTGAATCTAAAGATTTTTAAGGAATCTTATTACATGAATAAATAAAATAGAAAATTACAAAATTATCTTTAACCCACTATAGTAGGTAAATATCATTTAATACAACACACATTTTCGTAGTAACCATCCATGGTTACAAAAAGTAGATAACCATTGAAAACTCATTCATATGTGTGTGTGTGTATGTGTATGTGTGAGCGTGTATTTATTTACTCCGTCCGTTTTTTTTAATTGATCTTTTAGAAAAAATGGAAGAATTAAGAATTCAAAATTTTTCAAATATACCCTAGGTAATCTCCTTTCTTTCTCATATCTATCCCAAATCTATGTTGAAAAGTTTGAGATATTTTTGGATTGGCAAAGGCAAAATTGAGAAAAATGTTGAAAAATAGCTAAAAGATCAATTAATTTGAAAAATTATTAAGAAGCTAAAAGATCAATTAAAAAGAAATGGAGGGAGTATTATTTATCTTTATCCTATATTATGTTAAAGATAACAGTTAATATTTGATAATGATTTGTTTATAAATCCTTATTCAAATTAACTATCATTATCTTTAATGGATTCAACTAACAAACTTTCATTGGAAGATTATTTTTCTTTATCTCTCTCTCTCTCTCTCTCTCTCTCTCTCTCAGATAACCACCAACCATTAACTATAAAAGGAGAAGGAATGATCTTGAAGATGTACAAAAAAACTGAAGAGAAATACAAGAACATACACAAGTGAACGTAGAGTGACTTGATCACGACGTTGATACTTTACCTTCACACACACTCACTTATTCCTTGTGAGATTGTGGTGAATTCAAAACTTTAAGATTCTCCCTTTTAATTGTGTGTTAGGCTAGTTGAGAGACAATTGAATTGAACAATTGTCTTTATCATTCAATTCAATATCGAGAGTGTTTTGTACAGAACTTTGTAAACCATTGTGCTTAAAGGAAAGAAGACTCAGGTTTTGTTTGGTCTGAGTTTTTATCTAATTCTCACTCTGGTCGATTTAAATGTTTTGTATTAATTTCTGAAGCAACGTTGTTGTCCTATAATTCGAAGCATGGTGCAACACTCTGTGCAACACTATCCAAATCCGGGCACAAATTCTTTCACACACCATAACATACATTAGACTGCCAATTGCTGAAGCATATGGAGTTTGTGCATTTGGTCTTTACTGCTAGATGAATCCTTGTTGGATAGCTTAAATTGGCTACCAAAAGGGACACGAACTGGCTTTGCATCTTGCGTGATGAACCTCTTTAAGACCTTATAGATATACTCAACATGTGAAAGATACAACTTTTCTACTACCTTATCACGCTCAATACGCATATCCAGAATTTTCTTGGCCTCTCCAAGGTCCCTCATAACAAACTGATTAAACAACTACTTCTTCAACTTTCTCACCTCTCGAGCATTAGAACTTGCTATCAACATGTCATCAACATATAGTAACAGAATGACATAGTCATTGTCATACCTATTGAAATAACAACAATGATCAGCCTCGCATCTATTAAACTCAATCTCATGCATGTATTCATCAAACTTCTTGTACCACTGTAATGGAGCTTGTATCAGACCATACAAACTCTTCTTATTTGCAAACAAGCTCACAGTTGCCTTCTGACAAGTATCCCTCTGGTTGCTCCATGTATATGTTCTCTACTAAGTCACCATGAAGAAAGACTATTTTCACATCCATCTGCTCTAACCTCTATTTCTCTGCATCCATCTTACTCAAAACTCGTCGAATGGTGGTTAATTTCATAACAAGAGTAAAAATATTGTTGTAGTAAAAATATCGCTTACTCCCATCTACCTCCTATTTGATTCGGTAAACCCACTTGTTATGTAGTGCATTTTTCTCTTTTTGGAGCTCAACTAATTCCCCAGTTTCGTTAGCCATCAACAATTCACCTCATCATCCGTCGCAAGTTCCACTTGCTCACTTGTTCTTCGTGTAGCCTCTGCGTAACATTCTGGTTCACCACTATTAGTTAACAAAGTAATGAAGGGAATGATCATGTGCATATAATGAAAGAAGTATCTCCATTGGTATGAGCCATTTTGGGAGTTAGCCCAAGAATAAATCCGTGTGGGCTTGGTCCAAAGTACATATTATCATACCAATGTGCAAAGCAGGGGCCCATTAGCACCCAATAAATGGCATCAGGGCCATGGTTCTAGACTGAATCAATATAGAGGAGATCCTCAAAGTGTTAAACAGTGCACCAGGTCCGGCTCTACGGACTAAGTGAGGTGCACCAGAGTAGGGCAGGCTCCCCGGTAGAGACAACAAGTTCGGCTCTACGGACTAGGTTAGGTATACCAGAGTAGGGGTAGTAGGACGGCAGTACAAAAAGTTCAGCTCTACGGACCATGTGTAGAGACCAGGTTAGATGCACCTGGGTATGGCCCGCTTTCCAGCGTAGTAAATCATGGACTCCACGTAAGGTGTGTGCCCAAATGCAGTATGGATGGTCAGTCGACTGGATGGAGCAGACATGGCTTGTTAACTGAATGAAGTAGGCATGACTTGTCAACTAGATGAAGCAAGCATGATTAGTAAATTGGATGGAGCATGCATGGCTTGTCGACTAGATAGAGCAAGATGGTAATTGTAGTTTGAAGGGAGGTTTGGTGTTCCAGGCATGGCTTGTCGACTATATGGAGCAAGATGGTGATTTCCATTTGAGGGGAGGTTCGGTGGTCCTTTGTTTCAAGGGGAGGATTGTTAGGATTGTCAGCAAAAGTCCCACCTCGGATATACATGGAAAGATCATGTAATTTACTAGGATTGAACTATCTCCATTGGCATGAGGGCTTTTTGGAGTAAGCCCAAAAACAAAATCGTGCGGTCAGCCCAAAGCGGATAATATCATACCAATATGGAGTCAGGGGCCCAGTCAGGGCCCAACAGTTGAGACAAGCTTGACTCTCCTTTTTTATGTAAACATTCCTCTCAAAATTTTGGTAGATGCTTTTTAACTGCTACATACATAATCAGTAGGCACATGCAAATTATTCTGGTTTACGAGTTCTTGGATCACAATATATCCCATATTTAAAGATTCCAAGTATGCATAAACTTGTATAAAAGTTATCACTGTCTTGATCCTCAATCACATCGTTTTTAGACTTCTAGATATGTAGCTTTTAATAAACAAACTTCCCCTTTGAAAACAAAAGACTTACTTCCCATTTTCAAGAACTTTCTCTTACAACTTTTCCTAATTTTGATGAATGATTTCCTGGAAATTCAAGTGAAGATCCTAGTAAGTCAGAGTTACCCTTTTCATCTTTAAAAGAATACCACTCTCTTGATTTCTATTTAATATCTAAAGATCCTCATATGATCACATATTCACCCTCTTCTGGAAATACTAACACTCAAGAGTCCAATCCAGTAGAACATCCTACTAATTCAATGCCAACACCACCTTCCCAACCTTTACTCCGATGTTGGAAATACATAACACTAATTCACTTCAACCACCAAACGTTAAATAATCCTCCTTCATGTCTTAAAGACTATGTATATGGAGGCAACTGCTGCTGAATGTTGGTTACTCTATCATCCAGGCATGCTAAAGCTGTCAATACTCTGTTTAAGGCTTCATCCTAGTTCACTGGCTGTGCTGGGTTCTCCATCTCGAAAGCTGGGTTCTTTCTCGTTCGGTATCTACGGACCGTTGCTTCAATTTCAGGATCGAAAGGAAGAAGATTTTCTTGCCCTTTTGATCTGGTTTGCATGTAGAGCCTGGAAACACAAAAAACAAGAAATACCACGTAACACAAAAATTAAACAAAAATAAAAAACAAAATTAACTTAAAATTACGAAAAATAAATCTAGTCTAGTTTCCTCCTATTTTTCAAGATAAAAACTAAGCACTAAATCCTATTCCCCGGCAACGGCGCCAAAAACTTGACACGTCGGTTTTCTAACCTAATGTACCGCAAATGTACTGTTGTAGGTGTAGGAGCGGTAGTCAAGGTCGATCACACAAGGAATAGATTTTAGGTAGTTCGATACGTCGATATTCTAGGATTGTCCTAACTAGATACTAAATTATAAATATTAATTTTAGTAAAAACTAAAGAATTTAACTAATTAACTAAATTACTTAATGAATTATGACTCAACACTTGGCAAACAATAGGAATAATAATCGAGAAGAAAAGGTATCCTAGGGTTTCGATTTCAGGATATTACTTCAATGAGAATTATGTTTAATTTATTGATTTTTAAACTGATCTAGTGTTTATTAAGCGGTGCTTTAATAACCTAACCCTCCTCTCGAAGTGATTAAATTATTGATTAACTAGAACAATTACCCTCTCGAGCTAATTAATCCTAGTAACTCCCAAAAGCTGACGGACTTGTGCCTACACAGTTATAGACAATTGCGCTCTATGTCGTATGTCTGATAACAAATCCCTTCTCTCGAAGCGAATTTGTTAAACGGGATTACTAAACCTAGATGGCCAGTCTAAATTCAGTTATAAGAACAAACATAAAGGTAAACACTTTAAAAACGGAATCAATAAATCAACACATAAATCGAACCATTGTTATAAAAATCCCTACTTTCTAACCCTAGGACACGAATAGCTTAGCTACTCATGCCTAGCAATAATCCAATACAAAATTCTGAGAAAAACATTGCAAGAATTGAAAACTAGAAAAATAAACTAAACCCGGATGAATCGTCTCGATGATCTTCGTCTTCTTTGTCCTCCAAGTTTTCTCAACTCTTTCTCTAGGTATCTCTGAGAATATGGAGTGTGTCCTCTGAATAACGAGCTTGCATTTTTTTATAAGCTTTTGAAAAGTCTCAGGAGACTAGGATTCGAATCCTTTTTGAAATAGTAAAATCTCAAAATCGCACTTCCGGACGTGATCGAGTCACCCATCGACGCGATCGAGTTGGCTTGTTGACGCGACCGCGTCACTGGCATTTTGAACTTGCTATTTTTAGCCTTCGACGCGACCGCGTCGGTTCCTTCTTTTCTTTGGGCTTTCTGGATCGGTTTAGGCCGGTCTGAGCTTGTCTGTGCCGGTTTTTGGCTGGTTTTGTCCGGTTTAGCCTTCCCTTCGACTTGTTCTTTCGACCCTTAATCGTAAATCACGGCTTTTAATCCTAAAAATGCTCAAAAATACCTTAAAACAAATCAAACACGTCAAATGGTCCAAGATATGAAATATAAGCAATTATCGACCATATTGACATGCAAATGCTATAAATATACACTTAAAATTGACGTAAATGCATGTATACACAACGTGTATCAGATGCTTGTTATTTCTTTGATAATTTGTGAATGATATTTGTGTTTCCCGAAGCTCGGGAGTAGCCAAAGCTTCGGAGTTGATAATTAGTTGATTGATTATTGGATTTGTTATGATTTGTGGTACCTAGGGTTATGATTTGGTTGATTTGTAATAATAGTTAGTTGATATTGAGCCTTTGACCATAAGCTTGCTTCATGGTAGCTCCGGCTTTCGGTGGCTTAGGATCACTTCAATTAATCGTGCAATTAAAAGATGATAGTTGACCCCCTTAGGCTAGGGATAGCTACCCTTTCGAGGATTGTGTCAACTAGGTTTTAGTTGAGTTTAGAGGTTAAATGCTACGCCTTAGTGTGTTCAGGTGGGAAGCTAACCTTGGATAATTAGATTAACCAAAAACCCAATTGGTAGAAGGGAGACCTATGGAGGAGAATCTCTACCAAGTGGAGGAGTATAGTTTAGAGGAGTTGGTTGGGATTGACAAAATTAGGTTTAGTTGCACCCTTACGCCAGTCTTTAGCATATCGGGCTATCCTATTCCAGTCTTAGGTTGGATTATAATTTCTTCTTCGTGTAGGTAGTCTACATTGAACTCCGATTACTCACCGATTCTATGGTATTAGGAGCACTTCGACTTTTTTCATAGAATTCATTGATCCCGAAGAATGTCCTAGGGCCTCGCTCCCTAGGTGATATTCTCTTGGGTTGGAGATTTTAGGAATAACTTAATCACATATAACTCACAACAAGGTCTTATAATCGCCTCTAAATATCAATTCCATCTTGCTTGTGTGAAACTGAGCCTCGGGAATATCTCCCCATCGATCGGTTCCCTCCTTATTTTATTTATTTGCTTTATGTTAAGATTAGTCCACACTCTCTCAACTGAATCTGACCTAATTAATCCGAAAGTGCTAAGGCTGATTCTCACTATAAATCCTCCATGTGGATTCAATATCTTATATACTACCTCTGTCACAAACCGTATGCGTGCGGTTTGAGAAGGTTGTTCCAATCCTAGCAATTTGAAGCGACTTTCGCGACAAGTTCAATAGGACAACTGATTTGGTGTTAAGGGTTGGGGCCGTTGGTGATATTGATCAGTATTCTCTTCTCTGGAGTTATGTTAAGGAATTAAGAAACACAAACCTAGGTGCAACAGTTAAGCTTAAGGTGAAGCCTGAGGGTGAGGAAGTGAGATCTAAGAGATTTTACATTTGTTGGGGTAGTTTGAAAATGGGGTTTATAGAAGGTTGTAGGCTTATTATGTTTCTTGATGGTTGTCATCTGAAGGGTAGTGTGGGTGAGATGATTTCTTCTGTCGTAGCTATAGATTGTAACAATGGCATATTCCCCTTTGCATATGTTGTTGTTGAAAAGGAAAAGAAGAAGACTTGAAATTGATTTATGAAGTTGGTCTTAACTGATTTAGGAATAAACAACTACCACCACCGGGTCATAATGTCAGATAAACATAAGGGGTTGATGGTTGCTATTGACCATCTTGTACCTGGGTGTGAACACAGATTCCGTGTACAACATTTGTACTAGAACTTCAAACAAAACCATAAAGGTCTAGCTCTTAAGAATCTTTTTTGGAAGGCTGCTAGAGCCTCAAGGCCGGTTGACTTTAAGACTGCAATGGGGGAAATCATGGCAAAGGACAAGGTTGGATTTGATTGATTAGTAGCTGGACCTTCCCGACATTAGTCTAGATCTCATTTTTCTGCCCACTGTAGTTTTGACAAACTAGAAAACATTTTTGGATCCTTTGCAGTGATCCTTAAGGCTTGAAATCAGCCGAGTGCTTGAGGCTATTAGACTGAATCTTATGAAGAGGTTGCACACAAGAAGAGACATTGTTTCCAAGTATCATGGTTACTTGTGCCTCATAGCAAATTGTAAGTACATTCTCCGCTGGAATGGGGGTAGATTGGGTTGAGATTGAAATAGTGGCTCGGGGAGATTTAAAGTGCATCTCAAGGAGAGGACTTGTAGCTACCAAATGAGGCAGCTTAGTGGTCTGTCGTGTGCTCATGCCATAACAGGTATAAATTTCAGGGATTGGAAAGTTGAAGGCTATGTTGAGCACTGGTACAATGAGGAAACCTTTTTCAAGAGCTACAACAACATGATGGGAGCATTAGAGAGCTATGAAGAATGGCCACAAAACTCATGTCCAAAGATAATTCCTCCAAATGTAGAGAGGATGTCAGGGAGGCTAAGATTTCATAAAAGGAGTGCACAACCTGGTGAAGCCAAGAAGGGTACTTTAAAGAGGAATGATGGTATGTTGAAGTTATCAAGGAAATGAATGACTATGACATGCTCTTTATGTCATAAGTTAGATCTGCCTCCTTACACCTCCACCACCCCTCAAGCAGAGAATAAAAAAGGAAGAGACATCCCAACTGCTAATGATGAAAGACCAAACAATGTAATAGTAAGCCCTTCTTTATGTATACATCTTCTTTGATTTTTTTCAATTACCGCTAATAGTTTTTGTGATTATGTCTCGCCATAGGAAACATAAGCAAACTCGAGGTATACAAATTTAAAAAATCCAGCAAGGTGGGAGTAACGATCATTCATTTTTTACATTATAGATCTATTAAGAATGCATGCTAACATTATTTTTTACTAATGGGAGAAATGTGAGTGTTATTAGGAATCGCCATTATTTCATTTCTCATTTTTGTACAGATTATGTGATTGGGTGATTTCTTGTTTAATTTCAATGTCAAAGATTGTTGTCCTTGATGATAGTTCAATGGTTGTTTTTCAGGTGAACACGTAAAATCCAGTTATTGGGGATGAGCAAGTAACTAATGTGCCCATCCTAAATGTTGATGTAAATCCAGTTGATGTAACCCATGAGGTCATGTATTACCATTTTATCTTGGATTGATTGTCATTGGGCTAGAAATGTAACGAGGGACATTTATGTGTTGATTTGCAGAAAACACCTATAAGAGCATCTTGGAGAAAGACTGCCATTGCAGTTGTTTCACCTACTAATGTTGCTAAAAACCCAGTTGATGCACCCCATGAGGTAATGTAGCGTTTTATCTTGGATTGGTTGTCACTGGACCAGAAATGTAATGAGGGACAATTATGTGTTTAGTTGTAGAAAACTCCTACAAGAAGATTTAGGAGAAAGACTGCCACTGATGTTGTTTCACCTACTAGGAATACTCCTCCGCGAGCTGCTAAAACAAAAAAAGCTCAATCAACTAGTACTTAAGTTAAGAGCTTGGTTTTGTTGTGGTGGCAAATGTGACATAATAATATTTTGAACTTTATAGGTAATTGTGGGTATCTTGATTGACTTGTTGGGGCATTGAATTTGCAGAAAAATCCTCCAAAAATCATAAAGAATAAGGCAAAAAATATGGATATACACCAAAGAGGCAGCTCCACCGATAGCTTGCAAAAAAAGCCCAAGTTATTATTGTAAAACCACCTATTAGGAAGAGACTAGAGGTAAATTTATCTCCGTGAGAATGTTCTGTCATTCTGTATAAACAACAATGTATAACCAACCTATAACAATGTCATGTTAACATGTGCCCCAAAAGCTATACAGACTCAAGGCTCCCAAGCACCTACATCAAAGACAAACTCGACTGCAAGTGAGAGTGCCAAGGCCTTAACTAGGATGGCCAAAGCCAAATAGAGGCCACTCACCACTCAAGACATCACGTTTTCTACATCACTGAGAGGATCTGCTAGCCATACATTTGTCCCTTTCCAGAGTGGTGAGACGGATAGGATTCCCCTAGTTTGCAAGCAAATGTAGTAGGAGCGTTTGAGTATGCTAAATGGATTTTATCTAGTTCATAATTTACTATTTTAGAACTGAGGTATGAGCACCTCCTCTTGCTAGTTTATGTTCTTTTTTGGCTATTAGAGTTGAGGGTAATTTTGTCTCCTCCATGTTTTGTAGCAAGAAATTAGGCATCTGCCCTTCTTATTAGTGGCAAGGACTTAGAGTATCACGTTATAGTTCTGGGCAGTGCAATAATTCCTTAGTTTTTGTTGACAAATGAACAAATGGTGTAATAAGCGTACATATGATGTAATTAAGAACTAGTGGGTTGATTTTTGTTGATCAGTTGCAAAGTAAAGGAAAAATTAATAGTTTTTGGTACATCTTAATTCCTTTAAGCCGCTTCATCATTTCGTGAGCTGGGTTTTACATTGTATGACAAATGGAACTTAAAGTCCTCTTATTAATCTAACCTATATCCCAAATACACAAAATGCAGGACTAATCAATATAAAAATCAGGAGTTTCGAAATGCTCATTCACACTAATAAAACTCACAAGTTCAATACATTTAGCTATCCAAGATGCACATCATCCACCAAATCTGGGTGTTTTGGCCTCATAGAAATACAAAATCACCAAATCATACTAAACAACATCCTTTACGATCATCTAACCCAACTTCTCATAAACACTAATAACTACAATACAATAGCAAAAATGCGATAATAAGAACAATAGATAACCATCTAACCATTTTTTCAACGCCCCGACTTCATCTCGAAAAGCATTGGCCCGGTTTAACTCGGTCTCGAGGTTATTAACACGAACAAGTCCAGCCGCGACGTCGTTATTTGCATGAACAACATCAACTTCGAGATTTTTGATTTGTCTCAACAGCCCCAGAATTATTTTACGAGCTCTTTCTCCCATTGGAGGGTCAATCCAAAAATAAAAAATAACTAAAAAAAAAAAAGTATTGGGGCCTGAAATTTGATTACATCAATATGAACCTTCTCACATCTACACCAACACTTCACTTAACTATCTCCATTTAAGCAGTTTTAATACAATAGGCTTAAAAAAATGAATTTTACACTCACCCAATTGTTATCGCACGGAATGTATCTCCTTTCTGGGTTGTTATCCATCAAGAATGTCCTCTCTATTACGAGCAAACCACAATGACAACGACGATCCATGGCATCTTCTTCACCAAAATCCACTCTTGTTTTTTTTTTTTTCTTTTATCTTCAGTAAAAAAAAAAAAAAAAAAAGGCTGTAAATTTATTTTTATTTTGGCACAACCCCCAATTATACAAGAATCGAAATGTTACCGTTGCCTTATCTAACAGTTTGACGAAGGAGAATGTGAGAATAACGAGTCACACTTTAAAAACGCGCGTGCTTTTCATGCAGTGAATAAGTCGCCATATTTTATAAAAAAACGTGTTTAGGTTGTAATTGATCAAACGCGACTACCTCGAGTTTTAATCGGATAAGTTCGTTGAAGTAGATTATAAGTGAAAAAAAACGGGTATAGGTCAGATTGCATTTGGAAATAAACCATATTATGTATCATGTATACATATTATACATCACTATTTATTTTATATAAATTAATTGGATAACTTGAATACCACGGCGTGACCTAATTGTTCGATATATATTATCCGCATCCTATCTGAATAAGAAGAATAGGATATAGAAAAAATATACATATATCATCCCCGACCCATTTACATCCCTAGTAATAGAGGTGGCGATTCGGGTGGCCCAAACCGACCGGCCAGCTTATCAAGCCAACACCGTATCTCGAGCCGAGTTGGGCCAGCCCGAAATTCTATCGAGCAAATAATTTTCAAGCCTCGCCTAACCTATTCCCCTTAAATACACTAAATTTTTTAGGCCATCCGTGGCTGCCCATTGAGTCGGGCTTGTTGGACCTAGTAATATTTCGAGCCTACATCTCTATATCCAGTCCGTCATCTAAAATGTTGGGTGGTTGGGGCAACTCATTACACTGGATTAATTTGTCAGCTCTACATAGTAGTTGCACAACTTCATAATTGAAAAGAATAAGAAAATGAATTATGTGGTTCTGCGCCGGGGTGTAACTGAGTCGAGACAATTCGTGAGTCACTCGAGATCGAATTACAAAAAGATCGAAATCAACTTGAGAGAAAAGAGTCGAGCTCGAGCTACTCGAGCAGGTGTCGAGTTCGAGCTCATAGATACTCGGTTCGACAAACTCGCAAGTCTTATCAAGCTTGTGTAAAATTACTAGTTGACTCTTTAGAATCGACATAATCTCATAAATATATCTCAATTCTATAAGATCCCCACTAGCAACGCTTTGTAGTATCATTAATGTTTTTAATTTAAATATATTTTTATATTTTTTTTATCTTTTATATTTGTATGAATCGAGCCGAGCCAAGTGAGTCCCGAACTCAACGAATTTCTAATTGAATTGAACTCAAGTTTAAAAAAAATAAACTCGATCATTTAGTCGGGCTCGAGTTCGATTCTGCCAGGACATGGCTCGACTCTAATCGTCCCGTCTTGTTTCGTTTAAACAGTAGTTTTGCCTTTTGTGCAATGACATGGGAATAAAAATCCGAACCTGATAAGGGAAAAAGAAAAAGAAAAATCAGAAAATTCTGCTGGTTCAGTGATTTTCCCTCTGAATCCCCGCCCAAAAATCCCAAACCCCACATTTATTTTCTTTTTCTCTATTTAGAAAAGGAAGAAGAAATAGCAACAACGATGGCGGAAGCAAAATCCGACCCTCAGCCCGCCGCCCTACCCGCCGCCGCCGCAGGAGGCGGAGGCGGATTCGGTGGACTCGTCCAATTGCGCCGGCCAAAGCTCCGTGTTACATCGGAGTACGACAGCGACAGCTCAATTTTCCTTCACAAGGTGTCCTGCAAAGTATTGGACAATTTGGCTAAACTGAAGGTGTCGTTTTACAACAACAGCAAAGGTGAACTGTCGGAGCCCCAAATTTCGTTCAAGTCGAAGTTCTTTTCGTTGCAATACGATGTTGAGGAGAGTGATGCTCTGCTCAAGACGTCGTTTGACGTTTTGCCTGGCATTCAACTCAGAGCTGTTCATCAATATAAGGTATTGTGTGATGCTTCTTTAATTTTGAATTCATTATTTTGATTGTATACCTAATTCAGCGATTTTATTTTTACTGGTGACTAGAGAGTTCGAATTTGATGATTGGAGATTATCAGTTCTCATGCTGAGGAATGAGTCTTCATTTTATATCTTCTTTCTAGGTTTTCTTTCGTGGGAAATTGAGATGTCAGTAGTTGAAATTAGTTCCGGTGGATATTGTTAATTCTAAAACATGTTTATATTTATAAATTCAGCAATATATATACACATGAACACACTCATCGCTTCTTTCAGAGCAATGGAATGTTAATATGAAATTTATGATAAAGTACATTAAAGGATACTCCTTTTAGTCCTTTAGGGATATAACGATTAGCCTCGACTAGCTCTAATTAGTCCTTGCTTTGGGCTTTCATTGGCTGCCGCATGTTTTTCCCGATTTCTCCCCACCTAAGCATGTCTATAGCGCAGCCTAGGCCCCCAATTAGTTTGCTAGATTCCAATCTACCGTCCGACTAGCACTAACGACTTTTACAACAGTGATATTAAGTAGAACAATGTTCCTGTTAACTAGTCAATAAATTATATACTCCACTATCTTATTTTAGTTTATGAGGTCATCTACACTCATTTGCTTTCACTACTTTTATTACCTTCAGGCTCGACAAGGGGAGGTTGCAATGGTTGCAGATCTCGCTAGCCCGGACTACAAATTTGAATTATCCTCTCCTGTTCCATCTGTCGGCATGGTAAGAATTGTCTCTTGCGATTCTTCAAAACATTCAACATTTGAAATTATGCTGCTTTCTTCAGAGTACAGCTTGTTAGCTTCTAGTAATATAAATAAGCATACATATTTATCAGAAATCTTTATAATTGAATGATTGGTGCTGCAGCCAAAAGCAACTCTCAAATTTCCTCTTGGTGAAATTTCATTGGTGGAGAGAGAGAAGGAAGAAGAGGAACAGAAGAAATTTTTAGCAGTGAGTGGAATTCTAAAAAGTCATATTCTGGACGGAGTGTGCACGGCTCAATACAACGACGAAAATCTGAATTTGAGATACGCATTTAAGGTAGCTTCTTTTGGACTCCTGTCACAGTATGCATAACCCACACGCCCCAACCCCACAACACAATTGTGTTAAAGGATGACTATCAATATAAACTCTCTTTGTCTCTGATTATTGCATTCTGTTTTCATTTCAAGATTTTACTTTCTGTCCTTTTGAGGATTTTTACTTGTCATCCCAACTTTTAAGATAGCCAGTTTAAGTGATCCAATCGTTCAATTTGTGGATTATCATCTCTGCAACACCGATGATCCTGTTTCAGTAGCTATCAACTAGTTTCCTGACTAATTTACTTGAAATTTTATTCGTAGGACGAGCAATTGACTTTTGTTCCGAGTATTTCTCTGCCTTCAAATGCAGTATCATGTGCATTTAAGCGGAGATTCAGTCCATGGGACAAGTTGAGGTGCTCTCTCTCTCACTCTCTCACACATTTACAACAAATTTTCATTGCTAGATTTTAAGGTTCTAACAAAATCTTTTTGCTGCTCTTGAGTCTTGAAATCGTAGAATCTTCAAAGGTATCTCTTTTCGGAGCCATTGATGACACTGAATTCATGCCAAAGAACCCATATATCTTCGTAGAAAAAGTGGAATTATTTTTTATTATAAAATACAAAGGAAGTAAGATATCGTTCTGTCTATGCTTATTTACGCCATATAAAACTCTCAGAATAGCTTGAACAGAATCCCGGTCATTGTGGAGACAGGCTCGATATCTGAATTTTTTAATACCAAGCTCTGAATTGCGTTATGGTTACCATGGCTGGTTAAAAAGCATATTACTTTTTTTGTGATGATTATTGGCCCGGCTCATTGATCATTGCCTAAATTCTGGGTGCTGCTTCCGATGGGAAAAACCAGCTCTAGTTTTCTCAACATTTTTCAATATAAAAAGCTGGTTTGAAGATAACCCACCTTAAAACTTATTCCACTTATAATCGGAACCAAACTTTGATTTACAAAAACGATGCTGCAAATATTGTATCCTACACTAGTTTTTTTAATTCAGATGTATATACAGGATTGCTTAGCATAAACGTATCTGCAAGTCCTATAATAGCATCCACACCAATTTACTACACATAGCCATTGCCACCTCATTACGGATCTAATTATTGATGTTTGCTGTTAAACTTCGATTAACTTTCAATAATCAGGAAAATAAAGGAGATGCGCTCTTTCATAAGCGCATCTTGTTTGCAAGACTAGTAATGCAATGACTATGCTTCGTCTGTGTTTTATTTTCAGCTACTGGTACCACTTTGACACGAACAATTGGAGTACAGTCTACAAACACACCGTGGGAAAGGACTACAAGTTCAAAGCTGGCTATGATTCTGAAGTCCGACTTGGTTGGGCATCACTTTGGGTAAGTTTCTAATTTTTTCATGTGTTATTTTCTTGTTCCCTCTATAATGTCTCACTGGATAAAGATAATAATCTTGTAACCATAATGTCCGGAACCTTTTCATGTGATTCTTAAACTTGATTTGTTCTTTGCTGGGATGATCATACTAACACGAGAAGAGGTTACGTAGCAGAGCCCAATGTGCATAAGTTGGATTTACCTGGCTGAGCACTTGCAAGATACTAGTCGGAGTTTTATTTTATCTGTTAAATTTTCATTATCTTCAAACTTCATTGTTGGTGCGAACCGTACATCTTGAGGACTATTCTTGCCAAACCCGAACCCAGGTCTGTTTTTTGAGCCAGCGAATGAATAACCTGCCCTGGATACCTTTTAGACTGTTCAGCTGGGCTCAAATTGCCACGTCTATAATCGCAGCTGGTTCAACAAAAACATTGTGAATACAAATTTATGATATGAATCTGATGCGCTTTGCTAAATGATTCAGGTTGGAGACGAAGATGGAAAAGCCAAGACGGCCCCACTAAAGATGAAGGTGCAGTTCATGCTCCAAGTTCCTCAAGATGACATAAAATCCTCAGCTTTGATGTTTCGTGTAAAGAAGAGGTGGGACATATAACTATGTACAGAGCCTTGAGAGCGCTAAAATCGCGTGTGCAGACGCATCTGTTGTAGATTTTCGTCTTGATAAGTTCCTTTCTTGTTCAAGAATTCGGCTATTACTGTTTTTAGTTTTATTTGGAAGTGAATTATTCACCATTGTGAATTTGGAGTCTCCCTGGCCTTACAAGCTCTCAACATTTATAAATATTTGTGACCTTATACAGTTTTTAAATAGATGAAATAAATTGTTCAGATTACTTTGAGGAGATAATTGGACTGGGATGTCTCCATCCGAATGTGGTGTGGACCATCCTCAACGTATTTCAAAAAAAATAAACTAATTTGCAAATTTCAATACACCTTTTACAATTTTCAATGCACATCCTAACCTACTATACCCTTAAACTAAAAACCTTTTTGGATATTTCGTCCATGAATGTGCCCCATCGAACATGGTACATGCCACTACATCTCAATCCAATTATCCCCTTAATATTATTCATCCTTCATTCCCTATAAAAATTGTGGATATAACTCCATAGGTGGGGTCCAATTTTATACAATTAAATATCATAGGCTCAGGTCCTATAATTCTCAAAAGAGACCAACTATCCTAACCAACTATATGAAGAATTTACTCAATTTCTTTTAAAAAGATGTGGAATTTTAATAAAGAAGATGGGTCAATATTATTTTTCATCCTGTATTTTTTCACTCATGTTCTCTTTTTTTCCTCACTAGCTACTCGAAGTACGTGTGTTTACTTAATCGCCACCTCCAACTGATTTTTTCAAAATTTGAGGGATATTTATGTCATTTTCATAGAATCTGTTTTTAGAAATCTGGAAATTAAATTTCAAAATTTGAAAATTAATTCTAAAAACCTGAAAATTAGTTTAAAATTTTAAAAATTATTTACGAATTTTTAAGATAATTTTATTGGTGCTCTAACTATTTTTAGATACTTTAAATAATTCAAAAAATTTAGGATTATTTTAATCTTTTAAAATAAAAAAAATTCAAGGTCTAAAAAATAAATTTTAAATAATTTCTAGATTTATTTTAGAAATACTTTTTTTGGATTTTCCAACATAACTTCCAGAAATTTTAAACGTATTTTTCAGATTTTAAAATAGTTTCCAAAATTTTCAAAACTATTTTCAGATTTAAACATAATTTTAAAATCAATTTTCACATTTATAATATATTTTCCATATTTTAAAAATAATTTTATGTAAATAACAGAAATATCCTTAAAATTTAAATGTTCACTGAAATAATTTGTCGGAGGTTGCATTCGTGTATCCTTCAAGTACTTATCGGAGACCAAAAAAAAAAAAAAAAAAAAAAATCAAATAAACAAACAAAAGGTACTTAAATAAAAAAAAATATGTATAGTTAGGATGAAAAGTGATACTAACCCCAAAAATATGATTTTGTAATTATGAAGTCTCCGCATGTCCTCTGCCACATTGCTACCTTCCTGACCCATGCCTCACATCCTACTCATCAAATTAACATAAATAAATAATTATGAAATCTTTTTTCAAAATATAATATTTCTTTTTGAGGGTTTCCAAAATAGAATAATTTATTGCAAAATACCTTTTCTTTCTTCTTTAAAGTAATCTATTTCGTAATTCAAATATTTTTACGGTAATTTTTAATCATGTAACCTTCAAACAACAATAAATCTACAAATTACTTAGGGCTCGTTTACTTCGGCGTATAAGGATAACATCCTTATCCTCTTGCCTTGGATAATTTAGTAGGATACGGATAATCTGGAGAAATCATCTCACGTTTACTTCTCCGCGTAAAGGATGGATAAGGATAACTTTTATCTTTTTCCTATGTTTACTTTAGTGAATATCAATTAGGGTAGTGGGGGTATATTTGTAATAACTGATTAACAAAGATAGAAAATATGGGTTTTCTACCATTCCCTTCTTATTTTCCCGAATTGATAAATCAGTGATTTCTTAAAAGGGGGACGAAGAATGCGAAAGAAATGTTCGAATCTTCAATAAAACTAGCAGTATCCCCATGCGATGCACGGTTTGTAAATTTAAATTAATAAATAATAAGAATTTTAATATAATAAAATATTACAATTAATATATAATAAGAGATGAAAAGTTTTATGTTAATAAAAGAAGAGTCAATGAAAAATATTAAAAAAAATTGAGTAAGTTACATAATATCATTTTTTTTTTCTTAATGTAAGAATATCTCTAGTATTCATGTATGTAGGTCATGTTGATCATCTTGTACAAAGAATGAGTGTATATATATTTATATTTATAATTTTATGAGAAACGTTTATATTTATCCAAAGTATCTAAATTTTTATTTCAAAAATAATAATCAAGAAATTTTCAAAAGTTTTTAGTGAGTAACAATAGCACTACATTCTAAGGTTATTAACTTTAATTTGTAGCACAAATACACTAATAATTAATCCACATAAACAACCAACAAATAATTATTTATCTTTAATTTAATTTTTTTATACAATATGCTGTCAAACTATAGATAACTAATTTAATTTATTATACAGGCAAATCACATTATAATTGAAAAAAAAAAATCTATTTCAAATTTTTTTTAAAAAAATAAAATAAAATATTTAAATTATAAACTGAAACTACAAAATATTTACTAAATAATTTAATTTTTATATTTGTATATGATTAAAAAAATTAATAGAAAGAAGATTTCATAATGAGAATTAGAATTAAAATTTTTATCCTACAACTAAGGATAAGTTATCCAAGGGGGGGTGGTGGGATAGTTATCCCTTGTTTTATCCAGATTTTACCGGGTTATCCCGGGTATCCGGGATAACCCAGGACTATGTATCTAAGCAAGTAAACGTAGGATAACCCAGGATAAAAAAATGTTATCCTGTGTTATCCCGGGTTATCCTACGAAGTAAACGAGCCTTACTGAATAAGGAGTAAAGGTGTTAAAAGACAATAAAAATATATATAAAACTATTACATTCAGTAAATCATTTTGAAGATTTTGTGGTATTGCAAAAAGAAAAAAGTTCCAAGATTTTGTGTATACCAAATCATACTATAATTTCCAAAAATTTCATTATGTTGTCCATACTTTTTATTTCAACTAAACCTCGTTTTGGACGTCAATGAACCAATTTTCAAAGATAATTTAAATTAGTGAAATATATTTTAAAGTTATTATAAAAAAATAGAGGTAAAGTTAGTGAATTATTCTGCCGGTAATCATATTTGTTAATTCAGTTGGAGCCCAATTTAGCCCAATAAACTAATTTGCAAAGAAAATAAAATTGATAAAAGTACCTTGCAAATTTTTATAGTTTTCATTGTGAATAATAAATGAAATATAGTTGTTGAATTATTCAGCAATTGGCGTTCTATTTTATAGTGAAAATGGGCTTGATTCGAATTTTTGTGGTTTTCGAGTTATTGGGTCGGGTACCTATTTACACTCAATAAAAAGAATTCGAGTTTCCACCTTATCTTGCGGGTATCCGATCATACGGGTCATATCGGATTTCTGTCAAAACTACTTTTTTTAAATTGAATTTATTTTTACTTCTCTTAAAATAATTGAAAAATTAAAAAAATTATGGTTAATTATGTTTAAATAAGATTCCCAACTTGAATTTTTAGTTAGACGGAACCCGATCCACGTTGCTAAAATTTATCGAACTAAAAAGTACCCGGCTCGATTAGGTAAAACCGTACAAGTTGGATCGGGTACCCGAACCCGCCCCTGCTGAAAACAACAAAAGGAATAAAGGTTAGAACCGGAAGAACCGAATGATAAAAAAGGATCTTCCCTTTTCCTCATAATCATATCCTCTCTCTCTCTCTAAAATAGCTTTACAACCAGAAAAGATGGCAGAAGCAGATTCTCTCCACAATTGAAAACCATTTACTCTTCCCCTCAATTAATATTAGCAGCTCTTTCGATTAGAAGAAAAAAACAATTAGATTAAGCATTGTTTTGTTGAAAGAAATGACGACGCCCTCATTGAGACCTCTTCCTCCACATTTTGATTCTTTCAGACTCTCTCACTTGTCTACAGCTATTCCCATTACACCTGCTTTTACGCATTCCCTTTCCCTTTCTTCTTCTTCGCGACCTCATACAAGATTTGCCTCCTCATGCTACCCTTCTTCCAACAAGAAAAAGGTAATCTTTTTTCTGATTATTCTCTCTTTTTGGCGATCCATATGTTTGTTTATGGGCCTGTCTCGATGGGTTTTGCTCTTTACACCCATCTTTTTTGTTGGGGAGGGGGGGGGGGGTGTTAGGGTGGGGAAACGGGTGTCCAATTTTCTTCTTGAAAGGGGTGAATTTTGGGTTTGCTCTGTTATTGTTCATTCCCCTAGATTGGGACTTGTTCAAGAATGAAAAAGCTATTTAAAGATTTGATGTTTGTTGTGCAAATCTTATATTGAGCTTTGGTGAAAATTCTTGTGGGAAATGTTGGAAATTCATAAATCATTTGTCTGATGACTATATAGGGAGCTGTATTTGGTATATTTCGGGCTTTCATTAAATGTGTTGCATCAATGTTTCATTTTGTTAAGTTTCTTGTGTCAAAAGGGCATTGGATGTAATTAAGCAAATGGTGATGATTCTGTAGCTTTTGTTGGTATACTAGTAGTTTCCTTAGGTGGAGGGAGACCTGATACGGAAGAGGGGAAGATATCGAACGAACCCAATGTGGTCGTGTAATGAACTGTGAATGTTGGAAATTCATAGATCATTTGTCTGAGACAATATTGGGAGCTGCATTTGGGACCATCAGTTGGTGCATTTGGTCAGGCTTTCTTATAATCATCTTCTGTTGCATTGATAAGTGTCATTTTTTTATGTTTCTTGTGTCAAACGGGCATTGAGTGTAATTAAGCAAATGATGATGATGATGATGATGATGATGATGATGATGATTCTGTAGCTTTAGTTGGTGAACTAGTAGTTGCCCTAGGTGGAGGGAGACCTGATACAGAAGAGGGGAAGATATCGAACGAAACCAATATTGTTGGAAGTTGTCAAGTATTGTTTTTCACAGAATTAGTTTTATCTGTTCTTCTATCTTACTGATGCTCTCTTTTCGACTAGTCTGTAGTATAAAGTCTGACCTTTTATTTTCTTCCTTTTTTGTGTGTGTTCTGAGTCTTTTTATTGTTATATTATTATGATCGTATACTTTTTCTAGACTGACATCCTACCAAGAAATGCATGCTTAAAATTGAGGTTTCCTTGTGATGGAACAAATGTATTCCATCATATGAATCATAGGATAGCTTGAGAAAAAGGGTAGTGATTAGTCGAACTCTTAGGTCTGAAGTTAGTCATATTCAAACTTATTAATTCACTTACCTATATCGAAGAAAAGAGTGACTCGTGTATGGTATGCATGGTAATCAATGTGAATCTAATTACATGAACCACTGGTTGATATAAGTGATTTTATGTTTAGAATCATATATGGAAGGTGGAGGTAAATAGAACGGAAACATTTCAATTAAGATGCTGGAGGACTCAAAAGCAATGGACATTAATTTCCATTTTTTAGCTTTTCGTTAAATCATATTAATAATAGATTCCTAACATTACTGTAGTGGAGATTTAGACCCCTGGCGACTTCGACTTTTTTTATAAGACGTGTAGAATTGTTCAAATTTCTCACAAAGTAGATATAGTTTAAATTAAATACTCCCTCCATTCCAAAATAAGAATTTCGTTTCTACAAAATGGTTTTATAAATACCATCTTAGTATATCATTTTGCAGCGAAGGCCCAGCCCTTGCCATTTTTACTTCTTGTTGGATGTTCCACTTGACGATGTAACTTGTTGGGTGCATTTTTTTATCATATCTAGTGTCAGTTGAATGGGTATGCATTTTTCTATAAGTTTGTTAAGAATATCCTTGTTTGAAATTTCTATTAAAGGTCATTTATTTGTTAGTCTTATTTAGCGGATATGATAGATCATAAACATGGATATCTCTAAAGCTTCTAAGACAGATTGTGGCAGATAAGAAGTGTCCACGTGTAACTGAACTGTGCGAAGGTCCCGGGCACGCTTCAGTACTCCATTCGCCTCCCCTCAAATAAGCCAAAGGCATTATTAACATTAAAGGAAAAAAATTAAAAAGTAAAAGAGTTGCATTCCGTTTCTCCAACATTCAGATAATCCACCGAATTTCAACTCTAGATTGAAGCATGAAAAATAGTTCTCTTTTCCCCGTTCGATTTGCAAACACAGACAAAATATTATGTAAATGGCATAAGACTGAACAGATATCATACCCAATAGCAAATCCTAATTTCATCAGCGTATAGGCTCCCGGAAAGTAGCTACTCAGTTTTACCCTAGACAGACTATTAAGAAAGATTACATTTTTTCCCCAAGAAGTTGATATTAGTCAGATTCTGTGTGGCATAATTAGATATCGTTGGTTGCTGAATCGGTCTGACTTTTTCTAAGTCTTGTAATAAGTCATAAGGAGGATATAATATATGTTCAGATAATAATGAAACCGGATTGTGAATTTATTTATTTGTTTTTCATTCTCTTCTGTCCCCCTTGCTTAAATCATATATATCCAAATAATGATTTTTAATTGATCCATACCTCGTAACTAGTTTGACGATTCACTAAAGCTTTACTTAGATCAACAATATTTTATTCTTATCCTCGGTAAAGATTTTCATGCAAGAAAACACAGATCCATGCGTCTATTCTATGATTATCTAGTATCCACAGAGCCTGTAACAACCGAACCGGCTTTTTACCTATTTAGAGCACAAAAACTATACAAGTTATGCTTGTGCATGCAAATTTAACTTTATATCTCCATGCATCAGTTGGTTTTCACTAATTATTTACTCCCAGGGGCGTCTGTTTTCTATGTGCTGGTATAGTGTCTTTTTGGATATGAGGAAACTCAAAGCAGAGAGGGTTTGGCAGACGGAGACAAAAATGAGATCCAAATGTTGGGTTCCGATGAAGAAGTCCCAAAACAGATTCCAACTCAAGCCCAATCTCTTGTTGAAGGGTCTGGATCTGTCATGGTATCCGAGTATAAACCCTCTCCAGATGTCGACTACCTGCAGGTTTGTTGATTCTCAAATCTAGTCATTAATTCTTTGATTGAGTTTAAGCGTGTACTTCTTTAAGTAGGGTTATTGTTGAGTGCTTTGAACCTTCATTTACCGTGTTTATTCTGCCAATGCTATTCTTATTTACCAGTGATATGTATTTTAATGCTCTATGTAACTTTCTCCTTCCTTTGTCATATATGTATATGTTAGTAGGATGTCATATTTCAACATCCACTACTATAGAAGTGTGAAATCACTTTGTGTGTGTGTGAAAAGGCATCATCTTGCTCCTATTCCAGTCTGTTACTTACAACCAAAATGCTTGGCAGTTTCCATGTACGACTCCAAAACATTTAGTCATTGACCCAAAATTGAGATGGGCACAATAGACAAAATCACATTAGTTCCATAAGAAGAAAACTTAGTACAAGTTGACTTTTGAGTGCAGTTATGTTAATCTTCAAGTTTATGCAATGTTGTGAAAGTCGTTAGCTGCTAATTGGGTGGCAGTAGCGCCTAGTTGGGGCCTAGTCAGGGCTGAGCAGGATATAGGTGTGGTTACGCGGGGAGGAATCTGGAAAAAGACAATAGGCAGGCAATAGGAGCCTAGCGCCAAGATGGGGACTAGTCGGAGCTAGTTAATGATTTTTGCAACAGAGTTTATGTAATAAAATAATTCCTGGACACAAAAGTCTGCACATCTTTTTGGAATTAGAATTTTTGCTGTTCAAAGCCTTACTGAAGTTTATTTAGTGTTAACACATGATTCTAGTTAAAATCTCAATATGCCTGACATATAACAGTCAATCATCTTACGTTTTTTTTTGCTTGTCAGGAATTACTAGCGATTCAACAACAAGGGCCCAGGTCAATCGGCTTCTTTGGCACACGAAACATGGGGTTCATGCACCAAGAACTAATTGAAATTCTTAGCTATGCATTGGTCATAACTGTATGTACTCGTAATTATCGTTTCCTCCTACTTTATTTTCCATAACATGACTTGCCTGTTATACTATGATCATTTCTCTCTCATACCTGCCAAGAACTACCATCTACGTGCCCTGATAATTTCTCTCTTTTTCCCTCTCTCTCCTCTCTCTATAGAAAAACCATATCTTTACATCAGGGGCATCAGGGACTAATGCTGCTGTCATTAGAGGAGCTCTCCGTGCTGAAAAACCAGAGCTGCTGACTGTGATATTACCGCAGAGTTTGAAAAAGCAACCTCCAGAGAGCCAAGAGTTACTTTCTAAAGTAAGAACTACGTTCACAATGTCTATAATGTTTACTTTGATGAGGTCTATTATTTTAAATGATTTTTATTTTTTTGCATTAAATAGTTTGTGATACTTGCGCTAGATCGTTTTTTTTTTCCCCCCTAATAAATAGACACGTGTATTTGATTTCCTTGACTCAAGGTTTTCAAGGTGGTGGATTGGCTCAGAATCGATGATATCTCTCAAAAGGATTTTATATTGTACACTGCAGAGATTGACATGCAATCATGAATCTCGAGTCATTTGATCTTATTAGTTATGTTGTCAGGATTTTTGCAAGGAGTTTATCCTCTTATTTTTTGGTATTTAGACTTATAAGTTGTCTCAGAGTAGATTCCTATTATGCGTTTTGCAATGGTGAAGGATGATTGCTTACACTTCACCAAAGAAATACAGACTTTTCTTCGCGAAGTACCTTTGAAGTATGAAACAATTGAAAAAGAAAGAGAAATGAGGTGGCTTATGGCCCAATTCTTGGTTTTTGACATCAGCTTTCATCCATCAATATCCGTTTTACGAACTTGTTCATTTGTTGGAAAAATGGTATATGCACATGGACATAAGACGAGAACATGGGAGCTAGGAGCTCAAGTAGATCTCTTCAGTTCGTATTTGGGTAGGAGAAAGCAGATTTAGACAACACAATACTTACCAACCAAGATATTGGGTCGTGGAATTCTCAAGAAACTTTATCATGAAGTAAACGTATAAATCCATCGAGCATCACATTTAATGTGCATGTATCTTAAATTGTTAGTTTTCTTTACCAAAATGTTGTAATTCTGCCACTTCAACATGTGTTCTTGATTGCAAAATCTTCGTCTCTTTCTCCTCACTTTCCTCTTTGTTAATATGTGTGAAATGACGGATGTGTTGTGTGTGTCTTACAATCTCGAATATGTACTATTGGGGGAATGTGAGTAAGAAGATCGGATAATATTCACCGAACAAATGCAGTTCATTTGACACGTTGACATTAAATCATAGTAATGTTGTCGCATCCTTTTAGGTACGCTTAGAGGATTCGTTAATGTCTATTTGGAGACATGACTTTCTTTTACGGCCATAATTTTTTGCAAGATAAGCGGTGTCTGGAATAAGATGTCGAGATCTCCTATACAATATCTTCGTTTATTATATGTGTGTAGAAATATAAGTTCCTAAATCATAACACATTTTTTTTGTCCTCTGGTTTACAGGTTAAAAATGTAAAAGAGAAGCCTTACAACGATCATCTGCCATTGATAGAGGCCAGCAGGTATTCTTTGACAATCATAAGCTAGTTTCTAATTTAAGGCAGTGTTTGCCATTGCTGGAATTTTATTACACTTTTAGCTTAAAAAAAGTAGTTTTGAGTGTTCTCAAATAGCTGCATTTACACTAATATCCCCTTGAGATACTAGGAACATGCCCTTGTGATTAGTGTAGTTTGTAAAATGGAAGCTACCCATAGGAGATATTTGTAATTTATATACTTCATTTTTAATTTGCTTATAGGTTAAACCTCAAGGTTAGTTTTGTCATTCGTCCTCTAGAAAAAGCAATTGCTGAAGCAAAATTTAAATTCTGTCAAGTAGTTCAAGGGAGTGTTTGTAGTTGCTTTTACTTTCGAGAAAGTGATTAAATTTAGTGATTGTTGTAAAATTGCTTAAAATCAAAAGTAGATAGTCTTTGAAGAAAATGTAATTATAGTAAACTGATAAGCTGTAGTGTTTGCTAAATAACCACTTCTCCTAACATTTTTCACTGAGACGCAGTTTGAAGCAACTTTTCCCTGCTTTAAGATTTTGCCAGTGTTTGTGTCAGCTTTTTTTAAGCAAATTCTTGTTTTTTGTTTAAGTTCAGCTAAACAAGAGTGTTTGCCTACTTCTGCTTCTGCTGAACCTTAGCAGATTTAAACTAAAATCTAAAGGTAGGGGAAAAATTGTTAGAAGAAGTGATTATTTTGCAAAAACTACCAACTTATGATTACCTATAATTACTTTTTCTTCACACACTACCCGCTTTTGTTTTTAAACAGCTTTTCAACGATTTCTAATTTTATTAATTTTCTCAAAAGCAACCGCCTCCTTTGACTTAAACATGCTAAATTATATCAGAAGTAAAGCAAACACTGTATTTCTGCTTAATTTAATTTGCTTAAATAAGCAAACGCAAACACAGCCTTAGCCCTTTGCTCGTTTATTTGGCTGCTTTGGAAGGAAGTAGTTTTTCTTCCGTATGCTTAAATCGCCACGGAGCTAATCGCATCTACAGATACTTACCGAACTTTATGACAATGTTTATATAATCTGACCCGATTCGATTATGTAAAACACAGGCTGTGTAACATGGACATCATCTCACAAGTACAGCAGGTTATTTGTTTCGCATTTCACGACAGTCGGTTGCTCATGGAGACGTGCCAAGAAGCCAAGAACATGCGCAAGATCGTCACTCTCTTCTATCTCGACTGACCAACGCCGAAGCCCTATTCATTTATTAGTATATTATTACCCGAAAAAGAAAAAAATCGGTTTCTTGTAGATCAAATCTGATGACTCCTTTTGATTGAAGCCCTCTTCAGATGATGGTTTTTCATTGTCTTACTGCAAAGTAGCATTAGTTAGGATATTCTTACAATGAAGTGATTCAGCATTAGTTTACAATTCCTTACCTTAATTTTTAAGGTAAGGTGAGAATTACAAGACTTGTTTTTTTGTTCGTGTTTGGCCAAATTTGGCTTGAATTACATAATTTGCTTATGAATTGGTAAATTTTTAGGGGGTAATTGTATAGTTTTTTGTTGGATTCGGATCCTCTGACATTGGCTGATATATTGTCCTCCAAAACGATGATCTTTTGGCATGCCATGGTATCCCTGCATATTGGTGGTAATTCAGATAATCGGATTGGGTTCGTGTTTAATTTCGGGCTACATTTTAAGATAAACTATTAATTTGAAATCGTTTGGGTCAAAGTCGAGTTAATTGAGTTTGTGATGGATTGATTTTGAATTTCACTTAGTAAATTTGGATCGGACTGGGTTGGGTAATTGGGTTCTTCGGATCTGATCGCCACCCCTAGGACCCTACATCGAGAGGATCAATTTCTGTTTTTGTCTGCATTTTAATGCTGAATGAATATAAGATTTTTCATCATGGATGAATCCTGAACCAAATTATTTATAAAAATAATGAAAGCTGTTATATAAAGTGGGATGAAAAAACATAGAAGGGATGATTTCATTTGCAACTTTAGGGCATTGACTTTGAATCCTTTACGTTTTAAATTTCTCAATTCATTCTACAGATTTTTGCTTCAGTTCTTTCTAATGAAATTGGTGAATATTTCAAATCCACTTGAGAGGGACTAATTTGTACTTGAAATTTTCATAGTTATCATAATATATGTATATATTTTTGAAAGATTTACAAATTTTCACCAGTGAAAAATAAAGAAAAAAAATACAAAAACATATTGTACACAATGAGCAGAAGAAATTCTAGTCATCTGAGAAATCTGGATGTAAATTGCACAACCACTTCTGATTACAGTGAGCAATGCTTGCACAGAGAGAGAGAGAGAGGGGGTAATAGCGCAACCTCCTTCAGATCAAGCAGGTAATGGTTCCTCCATAACTGCAGTCATGTTCATACATATATTTAGTCGGGTCGGCCTTGAGAGAGAGAAAGAGAGAGGAGGGGGAGGGAGAGAGAAACCTTTCTTATGTGCAGAAATCTCAGATGAAGAATCTTCAATTGCGTCTGAGATGGCTGGTGCTCTCGTCGGTACATCAGGAAGATCCAGCTTCCCTTCGGGTTCTTCAGTAGATACTGCTGCAGATGGAACATTGGGCAGATCATCAACAGCCATCTGTCAAAACCAGAATCCACTTTAGTAAAACGCTACTTTCTTTCGCTTAATTTCATGTTAGAAATCAAGTGGAAACACCACCAACAAAGTTTACACACTGACTTGTGTTTGGGTATTTCACCATTCACCACAATGAATAGAAACATAGTTTGCATTTCTCATTAAACATCTAGTAGAATGCAGATACTTTATGGTGAAATTCCATGAAGCTAACAAATGAAAAGTTGTAATTAACAAAGTTCTTGCCTTTAAGCAAGGTGTAAATCTTCGGCAGAAATAGTGATTCAAGAAAATAACAATAACACGACATGAATTAGACAAAACCAAATGCAATGCAGGTATTACAACCGTTCTCATTATTTGACCAGCATATGTAGTACCTCATGCTTGTCAAGCTCGTAAAACTACTAGTCGACACAAAACAATTGACCTGTATCATGTAATGACTACTAATTCCAAGCAGAAAATTGAACCAATTGTGGGAACATGAACAATGGCATAATATACAAACCTGAGCCTCTAGACTCTCGAATTCTGCTAGTACTTCCTCTTCATCTTCAGCTGATAGCTGCTCTCCCAAAATGGCATTGATTTCCTGTAACCAAAAAATAAAAGAACATAAAAGAGAACTGTGAATAGAGCGTGAATCTACATAACAAACTTATGGGACCAAATGGAAAATGATAAAAAACGAAAGATTGTGGGCTCATTCTGAATAGCAAGTAAAAGCAAAGAATGTAATCCAACAAAGATAACTTAGTCAGACACTCCTAAATTTCTTATTCATTAAATGCTAGGCCTGTGATAAGGTTCCAAATGTGCACTCGGAAAAAAAAAAAAAAACAGACAGACATGTAGATATGGAAGAAATTTAAGTACCGCAAAGTTGGCTACAGTGAGGCACATCCAGTTGCTGTAATTTGCGTTGATAATAAGGTTATAGACTAATTAAATGTTCCTATCACAATTGCCAGCAAAGCCAAGCAGCTAAGATGAATCCAGAATTTCTTACCTTCTAAAGAAAATAAAGAGAGTAAATTCTGTTATCTTTTCTCATGGAGCATAGACTGATGGTCAAAATCAAATGGTCATTCATATCCGGTACATAGACCAAAAATTATAACCTAGAATGTCTTTCCAACTAAGGAAACTGGCTGAGTAGAATATTATCTTTCTCAGCAACATATAGCATAACGGTTTGGTCAATATTAAGCCCATGTGAGGATGAGTGATATAAACCAACTCTCCTTGTTCCCGGACTTACCTAAAGGAAAAGATACATATTAATCATACATGAGAGAATTTCAGCAGAATTCTTTTCCAAAAGATAGTTCAATAGACAGCTGTTCAAATCAAAATAAAATATTGGCCCAGGCAAAAACATCAATTAATAAAACTGATCATTATGGATATAATAAGCACTTTTACAAATACGAATGCCAATGATTTTGCATGCATGATGGAAATAAACATCTGACAGAAATAGAGGAGCAAATATGTGACTTACATCTTGATAAGCTTTTGCCTCAGCAGTATCCTCCATTAGTTTTTGAACATCATCAAGGTTTACCTCACTTTGTATTGCTTTGACGGCACTATTTCCGGCCTTCAAACTCTCAAAAACTGCCTTTTGCTTGCTTGCCAGCTCAACATCTGCCAACTGAAGCAAAAGGTCAGCATGCAAGCCATGTGATAGATATATGACATCAAGAATAAATAAATGAAGGAATTCCTAAGCTATTATAAAAAAAGAAAGAAAAGAAAAGGTGATGAAGACAACTTGATCATAGTAAACCTACCTGCTGCTCTACATTGATAAGCCAACCATCAACTTGCTTCAATAGATCTTCTTGAACCTTCTTCTTCTTCAATGCTAATAGTGCCCTGTCTTTCTTTTTTTCACGTAGTAAATCTTTAGCAGCTTGTTTCTCAGCTTCGATTACAGCCTCTAGCTGAAAGCAGTTAAAAAGAAGAACTGGTAATACATAGGTGCATCAAGCAGATTATGTGCACAATAATGATGCTGCCTATTGATACTCATAATACACAATAAGAGCAGCATAGTAAACCAATAAGCTTTATGTTTTGTATATGGCCATTATCTATAATTATGAAGGAGACATCTTCAGTAATAAAGGCTGAAATCTTCAGAACTTAACTGCAGTACCTTTGCTTTGTAGAAGATGAGACCTATAATTTAACGCTTTAATATATTAGAAAGAGCTCGAAGTGTTAAACAAGCAAGGAATTTTGGTCGTATAAACTATTCTTTTTTCACTATTTAATAAATATTCATAGGAGATATAAAAAAGGTGAAAGTCGTAGAATATTGCTCAAAATTGTTTCACATAAAATGCATGACATCAATGATAAGATTCAGTGGAGTCACAGTGTTGAGAATCACAAGAAGCAGTAAAAAATTAAGTCTTTTACTGCCAAGAACAAAATTTTGATGACAAATCCCAGGTGCAAGAATGATACACAAATTTAAAATATGCTAAGAAAAGCTAACTCCTGATGTGAATGGTCATTGGTGATCTCCCAAAATGACGTCTAGAAATCAACTTCCTGCATCACTTGATGCGGGATGAGATCTTTTCCAAACATGAAAACCTAAGGCCTCTAGTCTCGATTGCCTCAATAGTCAATCTCACCAATTATGCTCAAAATGACCTGAATTACATTATATGTTACACTCAGTTTATAATTGGAAGTATAAATTCGGTAATGAGTCGCACAGATTTCTGCATGAACCCAATGGCCAAATTGGGACAATCTATTAACAGAATGATTAACAAAGAACTTGTATCGGTTCAAATAAAAGCAGAAACCATTTCTCGATCTTTATTCACTAAGCTACTGAATTACCACCCGGTTTTAGTCTATACAACAATCACACATATAACAATATCAAGTATACATTTTCAATCAAACAATACATGCACTCAGCACCAAAGAAATGAACTAATACTAATGTTCTACGATATCACTACCCCAATAATACACAGACGCGGATGAAATAGCATAAAACTCATAAAAGTGGCATGTATGAAGTCAAGAAAAAAATTAGGAATAATAATAGTTATGATATTGCCGTATCGATCGTCTTATATTTTTTTTAAATCTATTTATCATCATAGTTAATGATAGACATACCAAATTGTTACCCAATGCTCAGCAAATTTCAATCCAAAGTCCAACAAACTGAAATACAGATAATTCAGATAACATCACCACATTAGCTCCTAAAATAAATAGCCATATCCAAAAGGGGAAAACAGAACAAGGTTGTGAAAAAAGTTAAGTATAACAATTTCCCAAACAATGAAGATCACGGTTACCAAGAGCAACATAACTACACAAGGATTCAATCTGTACAACGAAAACGCGCTAAAATTAAGATCCTCCAAAAAACCCCAAATATATCAAATTGACCAGACTAATTAGAGAACAATATATACTGGATAAAGCCGTACCTGCTGCTGGTATTGCCCCAGCTTACGCCTTTGTGTTTTGAGGGAAAGAATGGCTCTATCAACTTCCGTGATCTTTGGTTTCTTCACAAAAACATTTCCCATTTTTTCTCAATTATGTTTCTCCGAATGTAGAAAACTTCCGAATTCACATGTGATGGTTTACGGGATTTATCAGATTCACGGATTGATATCTCTCTCAGCTCAGGTGTTATGTTCGAGAGAGAGAGACAGAGTTTTCAAATGGGTTTGGGGCAAAACGAAGATGTAACAAGGGATACAATTGTCTCTTTGATACCCCTTTTTCTTTATTTTTTCCCTTTTTTTAAGGGGTGGCAATTCGTTTGATTAAACTCGTTTAATGAGCGCCTAGTTAAAAATAAGCAAATTATACTCAAATACTCAAATATCCGACTCGTAACCTCCGAAGTTCGTTAATTAACTCGTGAGCTATTTTTCTTTTTTCTTTTTTCTTTTTTTAAAGTAAAAAAGTACGAATCATTCATATAAACAATATTTCCCAGAATAGTAAAATATTCGTATTCCTACAAGATTAGGAATTAAAACAAACTGTAACACCCACATTTATAAAATGTTTTAATTATTAATTTGCTTGATTTCATGCATTTAGATAAGTTATATTTATGATAGACTGGGTCTGATAGTCGACAAAACCCAACTCATAATTTATTTAATAAGACACAAGGCCCAATTGAATAATTTTCTAAAAGGGTTTAATTGATAGATGATTTATTTTCGTTTAGAAGTCCAAAAATATTTATATCTAGTTGAAGCCTAATTTTATCAATATACTTATAGGCCTTAGAAATATGAGCTCATCAGAAAAGATAAAGACTATGTTGTCTATTAATTCAACCAATTTAGTGTTCTCATTCATAGGCACTGTATCCCACACTTTCAAAACTTGCTTGTAGATGTTGTCCTTCACTATATGAATAGAGCAAGTAGCAAAGTATTTATCAACCTTAAATTCCTTCAGATTATAAGACGAGTTCTCGCTTTTCGTGTCCACATTGATCCTATTTGTCCACAAACCACTTGCATAATGAAATGCATAACACATTTGAGTATTTATTTGCAAAAGCATAACCTTAAACTCCCGACCGATTGGGAGAACGAGGTCTTCGAATGACCTGTATGATGCTACCGATTGCAGTAGGAAGATGATGGTGATGGTGGACCTCACCATCACTTTGATGACCGTAGAGGGGCGGCAACGTCGAAGGTTAGGGGGGAGAGGGAGAGAGAGAGAGAGGGGGGGAGGAATCGGACTCGTTCTTCTTGTCTAGTCTTCCTAGCAAATTTCATGTCGGCATCTTTATATTTCTTTAACTTATTATTATTCATTATCCACTTATTTTGCAGACTATTACACTAAACTTGTTTAAAAAAACATAGGATATACATATGTATTATATATATGATGAAGTTATGAACAGTGACTTTTGGGTGTTGGCATGTGTGTGTTTAGTATTGTGTTGATATGATGTATGTAAAATGTATATTATAATTTATATTTGTATGTATATTTGCTATATCTACTTCTATTATAAAAGTGTGAGTTGTTTCTTACAAAATTTGATTTGCCTATTATATCCTTAATGAATTTGAATTTTTTAAGGTTAGTTTGGTAACTATATTTTAAAGTTTTATTTATAAACTATATCTTTGAATCTTTTTTATATATAGTTAGACAAAATTTGATTTGCCTATTATATTATTAATGAATTTTAGTTTTTAAGGTTAGTTTATTAACTATATTCTCAAAGTTTTATTTATTTGGTTAGAGCCCTATATAGTTCATCAATCAATTCATAGATATGATACCCTAAAAAATTCATGGATATGATATGTAATTCATCTAATGGCATAAGTTAAACCTACATATTGATCATATTCTATATATATATTTTTTATTTTTAATAATAATAATAATAATAATAATAATAATAATAATAATAATAATTATTATTATTATTATTATTATTATTATTATTAAGTTTCTTTATAAATTTCTTATCTTTTTTATGATGAGATTCGTTTATATAATTGTCAAAAAAAAAAAAAACTATAGAAAAAGAAAAAAAACCATTAATTAGCAAAATTTTAAGGCTAATTTAGTAACTTTATTTTTTTAAGTTTTATTTATTTAGTAAGATTCATTTTATAATTGAAATTCATCTCTCAAGTCTCAACTTATGAAATTTTCTATCACATTTAATATAATATATAGTTCGACTGATGATATAAGCTGAACCTAAATATTCATAATATATTATTATTTATTTGTGGTAAAAAAAAGTTGGATGTTGGACTTTGATACTAAATTGCTGGAAGTTTTTCCTCACATTAAAAAATGTAAAGAATTTCATGTGCAAATGTATGTTGAAATCGAAATTATTTATTAGAGAATTATAGAAAAGTACGTTAGGCCCTAATATTTTGTGTGTATATAACAAATAACTAACTTATGAATGTCAGTTGATGATATAATGAGACAATTATTTTTTACATTTTTTAATGTGAGGAAAAACTTCCAGCAATTTAGTATCAAAGTCCAACATCCAATTTTTGTTATGAATGTCATTTTCTAATTTTTTTTTTATTATTAAGTATAATCCTTTTTAATATAATTTACTAATCGATTTAAGATTGCTTGTTTCAATTTTCCTTAATTATTTTCTCAATGCAACGTCGAAATTTAAAAATTATGTGTGATTTAAAATAAAAATCCTACTATACTGTAATTACAAAATAAATAATATTTTTTATGGAAGCCTTGAATTTTTAAGGTTAGTTTGGTAACTATATTTTAAAGTTTTATTTATAAACTATATCTTTGAATCTTTTTTATATATAGTTAGACAAAATTTGATTTGCCTATTATATTATTAATGAATTTTAGTTTTTAAGGTTAGTTTATTAACTATATTCTCAAAGTTTTATTTATTTGGTTAGAGCCCTATATAGTTCATCTATCAATTCATATATATGATACCCTAAAAAATTCATGGATATGATATGTAATTCATCTAATGGCATAAGTTAAACCTACATATTGATCATATTCTATATATATATATATATATATATATATATTTTAATAATATATTATTATTATTATTATTATTATTATTAAGTTTCTTTATATATGTATAAAAAATTATAGAAAATTAAGCATAGTTTAATAATTTAATAGCTCCAAACATTGACTTCTTTGTTAGGATGATAACCACAAGAATCTTAATCTGCAATAGTGGTATACAATAAAGATATTTAGGTACTAAATGTTATATTAAGTTTTTTGTGTATTCATGGCGAAAAAGTACTATTAGATTTTAGGATTAGCAACAAGAAGAAAAAATCATATACATAAAAATCAGAACAATGAATAATATTAAAAACTCTTATTGATTTAATTTATCATCTTTAATTTTTTGGAGATAATTTTTTAGTTTACTTTTTTTTTTTAATTTAGGTATGGTACATAGCTATAACATATATATACTCATTCCAATAACTACAACAAAAAATATGTTGACAAGACGACGATAGTGTATTATATAATATTTAATTTGCCACAATATATGAATGACTCAAGATTAATAATACTTATATGATAAAATATTTAAAATATGTAAAATGTAATAGTTTAATATGATTTCAATAGTTATAAGTTTGACTTCATAGTCAAATAATAGACACAAGATTGCTGACATATGATCGTACTTATATTTTTTTATTATATAAAAATGATTGAAAGTTAAATTAAACAAATGTCATTAAAGAATTTTTGGAAAAAATAGATGAAATTAAATTAAATCTTTTAGTCTAAAAAATGTTAACGTTATATGTCAGAACAATATGTAAATGATTCACAATGATTTATATTACTATGTATAAATTATTAACAAATTCTTACATAGTGTTTGGTCATAAATAAAACAGTCAACTCTTATTATAAATATAAATTAGAATAATACTTATCTAATAGTAACAATTTATTTGTCTAAATTTGAATATTATAAATTTGCTACTTGCAATAATCTCCCTAAATTTCTAAATTATTGAAGTATCAATATTATAACAATGGGAAACAATAATAGAAGTTATATAAGTTATCTAATGAAAAATAAGATTTGAATATGTAATATTTAGACTAAAGTGTAAACTATTGAATTGATCAAGTGTTAGAGCATATTATTTAAACTTCATTATAATATAAACTTGAAGCAAGTACTAAAATGAAAGAATAAAATGACTTTGCATGTGAAATTGCTAAGTTATATTTTAAAATTGACTTTTGAGTAAGTAAAAGGACATGTTAGAAAATTGTATGTATTTTTGTGTATACCACTTTATCAAAGTCCAACAATAGAAAATAATGTCAAAATAATTGAATAAGAACTATATGATGATAAAATGAATATAAGTGAGAAAATGAATTGTGAAGAAAGGTAACACAAACTTATGAATAGACTTTATTATTAGTAGATATAACTTTATTAACATAATAAACAAAATTATAAAAAAAAAAAAAAAACTAGCGTAAAAATTATGAATATTAAAGGGTCTAAGTAAATTTTCATTATGAAAAAAATTATAATAGACGAGTCTAGATAATATAATAGAAAAATCAAAGGATAAATTAATATGATAGAATTAGACATATTATACTATGAGAAAAGTATACAAAAACAAAAATTAAATATCTATATTATAGGTAGATGTACATACAAGTTAATTATTACAATGTAGTATTTCAAAATTTGGATTAAACTAGGCATACATTTAGCCTTACTGTTTAAATTTAGATTAAACTAGCAATATATATGTTAACAAGCTAAATTTCTTTGTATGAGCATTACTAAGTAAATATAAATCGATTTATTATACTTGTAGGAAATGAGATTATATATTATATTTATTTTCAATGATTTAGAAGAATGAAATCGATATATTTCATAAGTAACATTTATAAACATTACAACAAGAGAAAATAATAATTGATTTACGAATTTTATTGAATTTAAAAAGTATACGATAAAGTCATTTATATATGTATATATATGTGTATAAGATGAAAAAGATGGAGGAAAACGATAAAAGTAGCTTATATATGAAATCAGTAACAGAGATATACGAAGATATAAAAACGATATAAATTTAAGTACTATTGGTCTATACAATGGATCGATTTTATTCAAATAAGTCTATAAGTTGAACATAATTTTTAATCACATACCTTACACATCTACATAAATATATACTCACTGATGTAATACTTTTAATAGTTGATGTAATTTTAGTAGACCAAAGAAAAAACTGTTATGGTAGAAAATTGGAGAGAGACATAAAAATCACAAGGTTTATAATAATTGGAGTTTAGACCGAGGTGTGAAATTTTATTGAGAAATAATAAAATGGAAAACGAAAAAATTAGTGGACATGAATAGTTGCAATTCTTTTAAATATTTGAGATCTAACATTAAACAAATTATTAAATCGATAAAAATATTATATATATATATATATTTTTTTTAAGCATATGTAATAACTTGATAGATGAATGTACTATGCTATATAAATTATAGGGTACAATAAAGAATAAAATAAACGATAAAGAAATAATGAACTAAGTTGTACTATGAATGATTCAATTGTACTATGTGAATAAGTATCACATAATTAAATTAAAACATGCTGAAAAATAAAGAAAAGTGAAATGTGAATGTTAATATTAACTTGACAATAGATTAGAAAAATAATTACGTCGAATAAAGTACGGTATAGTTTAAATAAAAAATGAAATGAGAAAAATAAAATCGGAATGCGTGGTTTAATCATGTATATATAAGACTTTTAAATGGATGTGCAATGTTTGAAAAAATTAGGAGTTTTTACTATAACTAAATAAGGAATTAAAGACATTACAAATTATGTAAAACATTTATTATATTTTATATAGATTGTAGCATGTGTCTTGATTGAAGATTGTGAGATACTATGTACATAGTCAATCTTCCATAAAAAATATTATTTATTTTGTAATTATACTATAGTATGATTTTTATTGTAAGTCACACATAATTTTTAAATTTCGACGTTGCTTTGAGAAAATAATTAAGGAAAATTGAAATAAGCAATCTTAAATCAATAAGTACATTATATTAAAGAGGGTTATACTTAATAATTAAAAAAAAAAAATAGAAAATAGCTTTCATGACAAAAGTTGGATGTTGGACCTTGATACTAAGTTGTTGGAAGTTTTTCCACACATTAAAATATGTAAAGAATTTCATGTGCAAATTTATATTGAAATCGAAATTATTTATTAGAGAATTATAGAAAAGTACGTTAGACCTAATATTTTGTGTATATATAAACAAATAATTGACTTATGAATGTCAGTTGATGATATAATTAATGAGACAATTAAAAATGTGTTTTTCTTCAAATGTCAATGATTTGGTGCAAAACATAAAAATATATGCCTCATTATTCCGTACATAGTTTTTCAATCATCGTATAACTTTATTCAAGATATATTAATGATGATCGAGTCTGTGTATAATAAGAAGTAAACAATAGTTTGAATAAATCAAACTTTACGTGTATAATAGAAAATTTTGTAAGACTAAATATTTCTACAATATATCATGGTATGTCTTTTTTTACGAATCTTTTAACATTAATTATTATAACTTATTTAATTAAGACTAACGTTATTTAACTTTTCTATTTCTCTTTTGTGATTCTTTTAGTTCTTAGCAAGGTTCTAAAAGTCGCTAGGCGTTAATTAGGCGGTGGACTGGGGCCTAGCGACTAATCGGGGTTTGGGCGGGACTAATCGGGGCATAGATGTAGTTAGGTGGAGAGGAATCAAAAAATAAACGTAGGCGGTCACTGGGAGCCTAGCGCCTAGACGGGGATTAATCGGAGCTAGTCGGGGATTTTTAGAACAGAGGTTCTTAGTTGATTCAAAATTATGTTTGTTCAATGAATTAATTTTTATTACATTGATCTATGAAATTATGTATATATATTACAGTGAAAACAATGTACAATTATTTTATGTTCAAATTAAGTTTTTTTTATTAAATAATAATAAAAAAATTATAACCACGTGCAACGCACGTGCGTAGTGCTAGTGTGTATATATATATATATATATATATATATATATATATATATATATGAATAAGTTTTCAATGGTTACCTACATTTTATAACTATGGATGGTTACTACGAAAATGTGTGTTGTATTAAATGATATTAAATGACACTTTACCTACTATAGTGGGTTAAAGATAATTTTGTATTTTTTTTTTAATTAATGTAATAAGATTCTTAAGGTCATTTTGGTATTTTAAATATAAGTAATTAATGTTAGTTTATTGGAAATTACAACTCCAATTAATAGCATGCATTTAATATCTAGTTTTTCTTTAAGTATATTGAGAAAAAAGATGATTTTTTTCAATTAATTCATCCAATGCAAAAAAAAAAAAAAAAAAAAAAAGAAGAAAAGAAAAAAAATTATAATAATAAATTAAAATTATAAGTAATTTTAAGTAAACTACAAAGTTTCGCTTGTGATAAAAGTGATTGTAGGTAAAATTACACTGTAAAGTTTTGCTTGTGATAAGTGATTGTAGATAAAACTAAACTATAAAGTTTCGCTTGTGATAAAAGTGATAGTTGGTAAAATTACACTGTAAAACTATTTAAAAATAAGGAAAAATAAAATAAAATAAAATTTTTATTATTTTATATGTATTCCTTAAAAATTTAGTAGTTTCACGCAGTGTGTGTGAGATCAGATTGGAAGTCATAGATCCCTTAAAAGAAAATAAAATAAAAAACAGAATCGGATTTTAGCGGGTTGGCGGACTGGCGGGACAACCGATTTTGGATGGTTTTCAACGAGAATATCCAGGTTAATGGTATATCCATTTAATTAGCCCTACTGGTCCAGATTAGGGCCGATTCAAGGTTAGATCGGTCGAACCGGTCGGTCCAGTTCCACAAACCTTTGTTGGACGATATCTGATTGACCCCTTTACTAGAGTCAACAAGTACTCACTATTTAACCCGATTTAACTTCTCGGATTAACAGGTACCTACCATTTGACCCCTTCGACTTCTTGAACCCAACAAATACCTTCTATTTGACCAATTCGACGGAAAGGCTCAACAAGGTATCACTAGTTGACCCGATTCGACATCTCGGATCAACACATACCAACTTTTTGACCCGTTTGACTTATCGGCTCAACTGGTACCAACTATTGGCCGATTCGGCTTATCGGATAAACAAATACACAATATTTGTCTTGATTCAACTTATCAGCTCAACAAGTATCCAATATTTGACCCGATTTATCTTATCGGCTCAATAAGTCTCCACTATCTCCCCCAATTCGACTTATTGGATCAACAAGGTATCACTGTTTGACCCGTTCGACTTCTCGAATCAACATGTACCATCTATTTGACCCGTTCGGCTTCTTAAACCAACAAGTTTACACTACTTGACCTTTTTCAACTTATCGGCTCTATAAGGTACCATTATCTGACCCGATTTGACTTATTAGATCAAGACGTACCAACTATTTGACTCGTTTAGCTTATTGGCTCAACAGGTACCCACTATTTAATCGATTCGGCTTATCGGATCAATAAGGACCCACTATTTGATCGATTCCACTTATCTGCTCAACAAATACCCATCATTTGCCCCGTTTCCACTTATCGGATCAACAAGGTACCACTATTTGACCCGATTCGACTTAGTAGATCAAGACGTACCAACTATTTGACCTGCTTGGCTTATCGACTCAATACGTACCCACTACTTGACCGGTTCGGCTTATCGGATCAACAAGTATCTACTCTTTGACCGATTCCACTTATTGGCTCAACGAATACCCACCATTTGTCCCGATTCGACTTATCGAATCAACAAAGTACCACTATCTGACCCATTCGACTAATTAGGAACAAATGGGTTCTCAAAGTTAAGCGAAAATCAGATGGCTCGATAGACAAGTACAAAGCTCGCTTGGTGGCGAAAGGATTTACCTAGAAAGAAGGTGTGGACTATGAAGAGACGATCTTCTTAGTGGTGAGGTTTGCCTCTATCCGTCTCATTTTAGCGATTGTCGCCCACCTCGATTCGGAATTATTCCAAATGGATGTAAAGACAATAATTCTGAATGGAGAACTGGGTGATGGGATCTACATGGATCAACCTAAGAATTTTCAGGAAAAGGGATAAGAGCGCAAAGTGTGTGCCGCTTAAAGTGTTCCATTTATGAATAGAAACAATCATCCAGACAGTGGTACCTACGATTTCATCGAGCTATCACCTCGATAGGCTTTACGATGGTTGAGGAAGATCACTGTGTGTATGTCAAAAAGGATGAGAGAAAATTCACAATTCTCTCATTGTATGTGGATAACATTTTACTGGCTAATAATGATAAAGAGATGATTGTCGCCACTCAACAGTGGTTGTCCTCTACTTTTGAGATGAAGGACATGGGAGAAGCATAATACATATTTGGTGTTAAGATACACCAAGATCGCTCAAAGAAACTCTTAAGTTTGTCTCAAGAGACTTACATTAAGAGGGTTTTGGAGCGATTTCGTATGCATAATGCTAAATTCGTTGACACGCCTTTGGAAAAGAATTGTGTTCTTAGCAAAGATTTATGCCAAAGACAGACAAAGAAAAAGAAAGCATGGCTAAAGTGCCTTATGTGAGCGCGGTAGGGAGTTTGATGTACGCAATGATGTGTATTGGACCAGACCTATGCTTTGCAATTGGGATGATGAGCAGATATCAAAATAATCCTGTACGCGCTCACTGGGCTGCAGTCAAGAAGGTACTTAGGTATTTAAAGGGGACAAGTGATTTAGCTTTGTACACGGTGTCGGTCTGAAGTGACTTGGTTACAATGATGTTGATGGGTCAGCGAATAGAGAGGAACGCAAGTCCACATCGGGTATGCATTTTTGTTGGGTGACACTGCTATCACGTGGTGTAGCAAGAAGTAGCCTTGTATATCTTTATCCACCATGAAAAAAGAGTATATCGCTTGTACATTTGCAGCTCAAGAGACTATCTGGTTGAGAAGATTTCTTCAGACTCTGCGCATAACGGCACACGTTGATGATGCAGTAGTTGTCTATTGTGACAATACAACTGCACTAGCATATGCCAAGGATCCCAAGTACCATGGGAGGACTAAGCATATTGACATCAGATATCATTTCATCCGAGATAATATTGCACAGGGGCAAGTGGTTCTAGCACGTTCTTACTGATGAAATGATTGCTGATCCTTTTACTAAGCCTTTGAGTAGAGACGTATTTCAAAGGTATGTTAAAAGTATGGGACTTCGTAAAATTTAAATTCTTTCAGACTGTATGAACTATTTTCTTTATCAATGAAATGTACCCTTATATATGTTAGAAGTACTGTGTCAATTGAATGTGATTGTCACAAGGCTTGGATTGTCCCACTTACACGGGAAATCGCCCTGGCGCTTTGATAGCGAGCAAGATGAGACTGACAGATCAAATACTTACGTGTAACTGATCGCCTTCGTGAATTAGATAATGCGAAAGATAGTTGCCTATAGTCGCCTTGGCGTGGAGGCCAAGATGTGATCATACTTGATCGATTATGAAGAATATCTTAACTTCATAAAAGCCTATTAATAGCCAAGTGTGCGAATTATTGGAAGTTGTGTTGGACATAAATTTCTAATGATACGTAGGTTAGATGCTAGACGAGCGACTAGACTAAGATTTGTATGGTGTTTAGAGCGTGACATGCCCAAAATTGAGTGGGAGCTCCATCATAGCATGTATTCATTATACGACCTTTGTAAGAAGAGTGACTGAATAGATCCCTGCTTCGTCACTGTGTGAGCTCTTATAGTGTTTATTTGTGCTTTTTGGGACTTTGGACTTTGTCATGAAGTGTAAGGTTGATGCTACTTTAGCATGTCCAATGACCATGGTTGATACGGTCTGTCAGAGCATGACTAAGAAAGCTATCAAATCCAAGCAGATTGTCATTAGAGGCTAATGAAAAACTACGTTGGTAATGCACCTACATACTATGGCTCATAGGCTGGCCGACTAAGTCGAAATAGGTTTTGACATAGTCATGAGCATATATACATATCTTGGGGATCAAACATGCTCTCTATATATAGAGGGGTCAGAGATGTTTGATCTGGTGCGATCACATAGTTTAGTGTACCCAACGAGTATCCTAAGTTGATGAGTTATGTTAGTTGGGTGATAACTTAATTTAACTCTCTTCTCACTATGTTCCATTTTGTCCTCACTTGGTCGCATACCTTATTCTCTGTATGAAAAGATAGACATGATGATGAGAATTGTGGAGTCTTTGATTCGAAATAAGTCAAATCAGATTTGTATGAGTGGGAGATATTGGTTGCATCAAAATCTTATGGATCTCAATATCATTGGGATACTTATCTGATAAAAGATTTATTTGTTAAATAAATCTTATCAGATATATTTTTGATAGGGGACGGAGATCTTATCTTAATAGGAGACAGATCTCTCCCATAAGCAGTATTAATACGTATATATCAAGCAGAAAAATATACACAAAAAAATACACGCCGCTCAATACATTCCTTTTCTCTCTACATCTCATACTTGAAGTATCATCGTATTTCTCCAAGAGTGTAAGGTGTGTGCAATCGGTGAATGCTCTGGTAGTATCCATTAAAGCGGGCTTGTAGATGGGCTGTTCAAGATCCAACGTTGGTGAATCGATTAACTTCTTCCGCTGCTATAAGAAAGGTATATATTGATTCCTATATACGTGTTTATGTATAAATACGTGGGGACTTTTCTAACACTTATTTTAAGGAATACTACAAGGAAAATGGTCTTTTGAGACCACAAAAAGTGGTCTCAAATAATGAGTATTTGTCACAACTTAAGTAAAGTGGTCTTAAATAATGAGTATTTGTCACAACTTATGAGAATTTGTCACTACTTTATTGTCGTCTCAATAACTCGGTCGCCAATAATATATTTGTGACCACAAAAGTGGTCTCAAATGCGTCTCAAATATTTTTTGCAACAACTAGTTGTCTCTAAAAGTAGTCTTAAAGTTGTCTCAAATAATTTGTAGAGAGATTTGTGACAACAAGTGGTCACAAATAACTTATTATAAGTGACCACAATTGTGGTGTCAAAAAGTCTTATACAAAAGACCTCTTTTGTTGTAGTGGAAAAAAAATACAATAATATAATTTATCACTAGAAAAGAAAATAAACATTAATAAATATAAAATGCTATTACATCAATAAGTGAAGTTGGTTCATCTATTCAGACTTAACCTTTTCATTTCATTTTCCAACTTCCATAAAACATTAGAACAGTAATGCCATTTTATTACATATGGGATATGCAAATAGTGATCTTGCAGTACCAGATAAAGTACAATTTGAAACAGAAATTTATATTTCTTGATCATTCAAACATTTATAAAAAATTTCCTCAAATCTTTCCATCTCCTCACCAGGCAAAGCCACCATGGCAGCAACTCCACCATCAATTGCATCAGAAAAAACCCAACAAATATCTTTCCTATGGTTCACCACAGGGCAACAATAGATTGGCTTCCCCCATGGATACACCACTTGATCAAAACCTAACCTCAGCCATGAAGTCACCAAATAGTCCCCATGAGGGATCCCTCTATGCACCTCTAACCAGTCAAATGCAGACTTCACATACTCATCTGTCATCCCATTAGCTCCTTTTGAGATCATCTCCACTAGCGTCGCCAACGACCCGTTTTTCAGCTCCTCCAAGGTCGCTGGGATCCCTATAGGCAGCACGCCGTTACCACAGAATGACGGTGGCAATGGTGGCTTCACCCTTGGCCTGATATTCACAGATGTAAGCATAGTGGAAACTCTATCTTTTTCGTGATCTTCTATGTTGCCGGAAAGGGCTTTGCACCGCCATATAACAGCCGCGACCACCGCAAAGCTGCTAATGTGAGTAGTTTTTGCAGCAGTTCCACTGTAACATAAAAGTTTACAAACAATAAAAAGTGGTCTCATATAATGAGTATCTGTGAATTTTATTGCTAGAGATAATATGTCATTATTAATTAGTCATCTCAATAACTCGAACACAAATAATATACTTGTAACAAGAATCTGGTTTCAAATATATCTCAATTATTTTTGGTAACAAATAGTTATCTTTAGAAGTAGTCTTAATATACTCTCAAATAATGTGTGAAGCAATTTGTGACAAGTGGTCATAAAAGTGACCACAATTGTCGTCTCAAAAAATATTATGTAAAAGACCTTTTTTGTTGTAGTATTTTAGCCTTGTTCTTTAGGTTGGTGATGTCAGTTGGGCTCAGCTGGAAGATTCTAAATGCGAGTTCCTCCCGGATGCAGTCGTACACCGGTGGACATGAACCTTCTCCGACGGGGAGTTTAAGGTCGAGGTACTCAGGGTGTGGAAACGACACCGATGGTGGGGATCTGGCAGACAGAAGACCACGGTTGTTGCAAGGGATGACAGGCAAAGGTTTGCCATTGTTGAAAGCTTGATATGCTAGGTTTTCGGTGAAAGTTTTGGCGGCTAAGCCATCTACTAAGATGTGATTCATTGACATGCCAATTGAGAAGCCACCACACTTGAATGATGTTACCTGAAAATTCATGATAAATGTGTATGTATGCTTGATTATAAAAAAATCCAACACTATAAGAAATTTGTATATTACGAAGTTCAGTGATGGATATATAGCATTTGTAAGTAAATAAAAGTAAAATAGAAATAAAATCTTGAAGAAATATGGCATATCAAGAACTTTTTGTAGTATTAGTGTTCGATTAGTAATTGAATATTAACACCGAATATTATGGCCAATTTTTTTTTAATTTCAGATCTTCTTCTCCTCTTTTCTTAATTTTTGCTGTTCGGATTTTCTATAGTATTTGGTACAACATTTTCTATAACATATTATACTAATCATGTCACATAATTACTCATGATGTATTCGTGATGTCATTATATACACGTGCCGTGTGTAGATTGAAATAGGCAATATACATCTTGAAGTCCTTAAAGTATTGATGTTTGTTTTAAATAGTCCTTAAAGTATCATTTTGTTTTAATTGGTCCTTAAAGTTCTAGTTTTTTTATTCAATTGGTCCCCTGAAGTATTTTTTATTTTAATTAGTCCCTTATGTTTTGGAATTATTTCAATTAGTCCTTAAACTATTACAAAAATATATTTAAGGTCCCTAGAAGAAAAAAATACATAAAATATGTGAAATCACCGATTTAATTCAAAACGATATTGTAGCATATCTTTTATTAAATAAATGTTTTGTAATTTATCATTATGATGCTTTCCCCCTGAAACGAAGGTGAATTATACTAAAATATCGATTTGAATAAAACTCCAAGATTATATTTTTTCAAGAATTTCATCCAAACTTTGAGAAAATACTTTGTGCTACTTTATTTTAGTTAGAAACGTGCTAATTTGATCCAGATATTTTGAACTCTAACTATATTGAATTTAAAGTAAAATTGAACATTATCAACGAAATAACTTTAATTTTTTTAAATATTGTAAAGACCTTCAAACATAAAATTTCAAATTCCTTTCGTTAATAATGTTCAGTTTTACATTAAATTCAAGATAGATAGAGTTCAAAATATCTCAACTAATTTATCACTAAAATTAAAGTACCACAAAGTATTTCTCAAAGTTTGGATAAAATTATTGAGAAATTATAATCTCGAACTTTTGTTCAAATCCTATTATAGTATAATTCACCTTGTTTGATGGTAAAATTATCATAAACAAATAACACAATATTTATTTAATAAAAGAGATGTTATAATATTATTTTGAATTAAATCGACGATTTCACATATTTTATGTATCTTTTTTTCTTTTAGGGGGCCTTAAGATAGAATTTCATAATAGTTTAAGGACCAATTGAAATAATTGTAAAACATAAGGGACCAATTGAAACAAAAAATACTTCAGGGACTAATTGATTTAAAAATTTATAACTTCAAGGACCAATTAAAACAAAATGATACTTTAAGGACTTTAAGATGTATAATGCCATTGAAATATAGTAGATGATGTTGTATTGTATGGAGTAGGAAATTCAAAATGTAGAACTTCTTAAATTTGTATCTGAGTTGGCACATCCACATCAGAAAAATATGCCATTACTTAAATTCGCAGGAAAATCCCAAATAAAGAAATCAATGACAAGCATGTGACTAATTCTGGTCGGCTAATTTATTACTTTCTGGCGAAAAGATAATTTTTGGACATACAAGATTATATATTGAAAATTTAGAAAATCATGAAATTACTACCGTCAAAGTAAATAATTATGGGACCAAATATAATTTTTGTCCGAATATTCCTATACATAATCGTGTCTCTAATTTTACATTACTAACTGATTTTTTTGGTTGCTAAATTCAGAGACGGCAAAAATTAGTTTCAAAATTTTGGCAACCAATATTTTACAGATTAAATAGTTGGTTCGCAAATGCGTGATTCTCATGGTTAGACAAGGACATTTCATGATTAGAGACGATTTTATCAGTGTCCCATTTTGAACTTTCTTGCAGTGCAGAAATGGTAGGCCTAAAATCTTTTCGCTCCTTTCGATTTTAGTCCTAAACTTTGTTTTTTTTAAATTTCTCGCATTTGGATTTTCGCTGCCAATAGCAAATTGGCTGGAAAAAGCACACGTGACACATGTGTTGAAATATTAACTTGAATGATAATGTTCTCATGTGAGTTGTTCCACATTGACAAAATATTATTATAAGAGAGAAGCCCTTGTAAGCCTAGTGGAGTCACTTCTCCTATTACTAATTTAAGATGAATGTGCACTTGGTGGTTAAGGCTCTCTCGGTATATGACACCCTTCACGGTGTGGGACGGTGTCGGGCGTCTCTCGACTTTAACAACATGATACCAACTTCCAATTGATTTTAGTTAACGTGGCACAGGTACTAACACTTTTTTTTGGGACGAAAATCGAATTAATATAAAGTTATGGGAGAAAACCTGTGCTAACACTTGACTAGAATCGAATTAACTGGAAGTTATGAGGTAAAAAAATGATTTTACTTGACAGTCATGCATTTTTCCAACTGTTTTGCTCATCGACAGCGAAAATTGATCGAAAAGCGAGCAATTTCATAATTATAGGACGAAACTCAAAAAATAAACAAATACGGAGAAGAAAAGTGAAGGAGCAGAAACATACCTGAAAAACACAAAGAGGTTGATCAACTCCATCCCCCAAGTTATCTAGCGTTTCTACAGCTAGCTGCTGATATCCCATGTTTGGATGATTCAATCTGGTCCCTATCTCTTGAATCGAAAATTCAGAAGACGCTACGACGAAACCAGCCCCGGCGGCATTGCAGTCAATCTCAAGGCGGCCCGTCTTGTGGTTCAGTGCTAATCTTCCAGCCATAAAATCATACGGCACCAGCAGTTCTTCGAGTGCTGTTTTGAGTATTTCTGCCACGTTTTCAGGCGGGAAATCTGGATTTGGCTTGAAAAAACGGGCTGTTGGGATATTGTAGTTGAGAATTTGGTCAATGTTGGATAAGAAAATTGATTTTTTCTGAGTTTCTTGTGATGGAAATACTAAGGAATGTTGTTGGAAGCTGATTTTGAGGTCTTGCAATGCAGAAATAGGAGAGAGGGTCGCCATTGATTTCAATTGGATTTTGCTAGCTCGTGTTTTATTTGCAACTCTTTTCAGGACATATATATTCAAATATGCTGAGCAACTGATTTTTAGTGTTTTGTAATTTTTTCCGAAAAAGTGTCACAAAGATAAATACAAAAAAACCACAATTCTTTTATTGTTACCCTAAACATCTTGTTTAAAATCACGCATTACCTTAACTAAGAAAACTCCCTAATAGAACCTACTTGATTTAGTTCACAATATATCTTTATTGCACAAAACATATCCAAATAAATGAATTGCGTTGGGATATATTTGTTATTTTTGTTCATCTTTAATTTTTCTAAAAAATCTGAATTAACAATTTTTTTTGGAATGGAAGGAGTAGCTTTGAAGCACTTTGTGACCATTATGTCCTTTCATATCACTACAAGGAAAAGTCTTTTGAGACCACAAAAAAGTGGTCTCAAATAATGAGTATTTGCCACAACTTAAGTAAAGTGGTCTCAAATAATAAGTATTTGTCACAACTTATGAGTATTTGTCACAACTTTATTGTCGTCTCAATAACTCGGTCGTAAATAATATATTTGTGACCACAAAAGTGGTCTCAAATAAGTCTCAAATATTTTTTGCAACAACTAGTTGTCTCTAAAAATAGTCTTAAAGTTGTCTCAAATAATTTGAAGAGAGATTTGTGACAACAAGTGGTCACAAATAACTTATTATTAGTGACCACAATTGTGGTGTCAAAAAGTCTTATACAAAAGCCTTCTTTTGTTGTAGTGTATGGGGTGCATGTACATGGAAATTGAGATTTATTGAACTCTGTCGAAAACTGAACCGAAAGCATACTGAATCGAGAAAAAAACGTTGGCTTTTGATTTTCTCCTTATTGAACTGTACAATGAAATTTTTTGCTATGGTTCTGGATATTTAGTAACATCTATAGCGAGAACCATACCAAATTGTAACGAACTGGCCCAAACCATTTTATATCGAAAATCGAGATTACAAAAATATATAAATATTAATCATTTCAAACATAGAACAGTTTACAAGATTGATGCAATATTTCATACATTAATACTTTTGAATAACCTTAATTGAAATATTTACTTTGTGGTTTGATGTTTGTGCCAATATAAATTATAATTTTTAATTACAACTGTGATAAGAGTATGTTGATTTTTGTTCCTGCTTGCAGCGCTTTAATCTCGTATGTTATTTAATTTAACAATTTGTACACTTATTTGTGAAACACGTGATTCAAACACTGTACTTAACTTCGGAACCAGCTTGCACTAGGATCCTTTTGGAGTTGGTAAGAGTATTGTGATTAAGTAGATAGATTTCATATGAATACATACAAGATCTTTGCATTATTAGTATAAGCAATTAATAGCGTGTATCTAACTTAATTAAGAAACAATTATTTATTAATATTAGGATTAAGATTAAGATATGGAGCATTTGTTATGTTAATTGTATGACAAGTTAGTAGCAAAGCAAATGAATAATATTATAGGTAAACCTTACCACATTAAACTAATAGATTGCAAAAAATAGCAACAAATTATGAAAGAAAATGATCTGCAAGACACCATAACAAAAAAAGTATTTTCTATAATATTTTTTGAAATCACAATTGTGATCACTTGTTCATCTCTCTACAAATTATTCGAGACCATTTTAAAACTACTTGTAGAGACAACTAGTTGTGACAAAAGATATTTGAGACGTATTTAAGACCACTTTTGTCGTTATATTATTTGTGTCCAAGTTATTGATATAACAATAAAGTTGTAAGAGATACTCCCAAGTTGTGACAAATAGTTATTATTTAATATCACTTTTCATAAATTGCGACAAATAGTACAATATTTGAGACTAGTTTTTGTGGTCTGAAAGGACCATTTCTTTTTGTAGCGTGAAAAGCCAGCAAGTTGGGCCAAAGACAGCGAAGTCCTCCAGAGATAGTGAAGCAGTGAATAGTGATATTTTTTGTTTGAATGTGATTATTGATGTTTGTTTGTTTGTGAAAAGTAGGGAATAGTAATAGATTAATATTGTTTGTTTTGTTTTAAATATGTTACATGAAAAAGTTGATTTAAATGTTCCCCATAGTCACTGTTTGGTTTATTGGTTGTCATGCGCTGTAGTAGCGATGCATTTTGTAATTTGTTTAATTAACAGATCCCAAAAGCAAGTACATTAGTGTGGTTACGAGCAAGAAAATAGGTGGACGAGAAAGGGAGTTTGTATTTTCCCCAAATTTGTTGCTGAGAATGAGCAGTCGAAGAAGAAGACTAGTTGTCAAAATGTATAACTGCTATAAGTTTTATTCATCTTAATACAATACTCACCAGTTAGTAGCAACAGGTTGTATATCTCACAGCATGCCCCTGCAGTTAACAACATTTTGGCCATGCAGCTCCTTCCACCCTACAACATCTAGACTTCCTAAAACAAATCTGTGCTTCAAGAAAATTATGTCATTATCCAAAACAGACAAGACCCTCTTTCCCCACAAGTACTATTCAATCCGCAAGTGTCTTACAGTTGCTTCATTGGGGTCCCTACAATAAGCCCAGCATTACCAATACTCTTTATGTCTTATTAGCAGCGGATGAATTTAGCAGGACAACATGGATATGTCTCTTACCCACAAACAATCTCTTCCTTATCTACTTAACTTGAGATGAACACTGGAAAATTTTCATTTTTAGTCCTGTATGTTAGGCCTTGTCTAGTAAAAGTACTGTATGTTAATTTTTTTTAATTTTAATCTTGTATGTTCCAAAAATTTGCAATTTAAGGACAATGACCATCATTGAAGACTAATTTAGTCGGAATTAGACTAATAAATTTAGGACTTTCAAGTACTAATGCTTATTGTCAAGTATTTGTCCAGATAACATGTCAAATCATTAAATTATTTTAGTAGTTCGCCTAAAAAATAAAAGAAAAAGTTAAACCCTAATTTTCGTATGAGCTGCATTCCATTTATTTTTTATGTTATTTTTCTTTTTTTCTTTCTTCATCTTTCTCAAATTTATTAGTGAGTATGTCGCATGTGATTAATTATGAGAAAGTTGGTCGTTGGTGATGACCAATGTCCTTAAATTGGATAACTTTTAAAATATACAAAACTAAAATTAAAAATTTCTAACATACAAAATTTTTACTAGACAAGACCTAATATACAGAATTAAAAATGAATTTTTTCGTCCAGTAAATGGTTTCCTTGCCGATATGAATGATAATTACAATCTGTTAAATAGAGTCACTATCCACTAATCTACGTAATCACAACGCACTAATCTAGGGAACTAGTTTACAGAAGATATTTACACAAATATATTGCTATCATTCCCGAAGAACACTTATCTACTTTTCTTGGTATGAACACTTATCTACTTTTCTTGGGATGATAGATGTTCAACTCTCCCAATCATTTAAGATAGTGGCGTATTTAAAATTTTAAATATCGAAGTACAACGGTTGATTAGATAAAAAATTAACTCCGATTAACATGAACCTATTTTTCCTTATGATATGATAGGGGGAGTAACTGATTTTATATAACACAATTTTTTAAGAAAAAGAAACATATTGACATTCTTTGGCTTTTATATTTTTCTTTATATCAACAGATTATTCAAATACTGAGTTACATCGAAAGAAATCTAAAAGATAAAATAGCATGCATCTTAAAGATATAAAGACATGAAAAACAATTCATCTACAAGTTATATAACTAATTACACATTTTGATAAATATTTAAAGATGGAAAATACAAAATTTATAGTAAACAACTCCATTACAATGAGTTAAATTTTAATCATTCACCAAAATAAACTTACACTCCCTCTGGGTATAGGGATCCTCTATTCCATATTTATCCTATCACAATCGTGTTCCACTTTAAAAAAATTCATACAACATGAATCATGAACCCCGAACACATGAATCATGAACCCTAAACTATGAAACATTGAACCATTAAATAATGAACCATGAACCGTGAATTGTGAAATTGTAAGTCTACAATAGAAAATATGCCTTAGTCCAAGAAAGTCAACCCTAGACCTTAAACATGGAATCTAAATATGAACCCTGAATCCTAAATCTAAATCATGAATTGTAAATTCACAAATTACAATATAATTATAATTGATTCGATTTTAGAGTGAGACACGATTATAACATGATAAAAGTGGGATAGAGGATCCCAGGTGCCCTCTATAAGGGTAACTTAGGAACTTATGCGCATATTCTCCATTTCCCAACTTATGTGCATATTCTTCATTTCCCATAATAACTTTTACTTTATGTGAAAAACTAAACAAATTTATATATTTAGAACATTAGGAATATTTAATTTTGTAGTCCCATGATTGACTAGTCACTGTAGAACACCCTTGACTTACCGAGAGGGTATATTTAATTCTTTGAACCAACCAACAAAAAACGCCAAGAAGATTTGAACCCTCGCCACATCAAAACTTTTCATGAATTCCATCGCTGGACCACATTTACAATATGTGCTTAGTAAATACAACATATCATTTATATCTCTATTCGAGGGTACAGTTGTACCCCCATGTTATCAGGTAGATCCGCCACTAATTCAAGGTTGTTAGAACATACAATGGGCCTAAATGTACAAGCAATGAATGCCAAAGTTTCTTTTCTTTTTTTTGTTATTTTCTTTTTTTTCTGACCTAGGAATCTTAAACCAGAAACCATGCACATACACACCAAAAAAAAAAAGAAGTGGTAGAATGAAAGCACAGACATTTACTGGAAATGGCTCGAGCTATTATGACATAATCTGCAGCTCCTAACTACCTTTGGGCTTAATCTTGACAACTGCTTACCTGATAAACATATTACCAACCTCTACATTATCATGGAAATCCCATTTTTGAGGTTATGTTTACAGTATACCAACATATGAGCTATTGAAATCGTTTGGTTGCTTTTGCTATGCCACAGATGTTACTCTTGATAAAACTAAGTTCTCTACCAGGGCCCACAAGTGTATTATGGTTGGATACCCTCCTGGTCAGAAACCATACGGAGTATATAATATATAGACACACAACGTGACCATTTCTAGAGATATGGTATTCCTAGAAAATGTTTTTCCATTATCTATTGTTCACACTTCTCCACCAAGTCCTATTGTTCCATTACCTATCTACACTGATGAAGATCGTCATTCATCTCCTTCAGTTAATAATGATTCCCCACAACAATTGTTTGGTGATAATATTAATCGTACAGATTTGCCTCTTAGGAGAAGTACTAGATAGATTCATAAACCAACATATTTGAATGACTTCAGTACTAATGCAGCTGACGATGTTCCTTCTGAGTACTCTTTTGCTTCTGATCCAAACTATACAGTCTTCATGTTAAATCATAGTGGCATCAAGGAGCCACGATCCTGTACCCACAATCCTATACAGAGGCTAAGAAATCTCCTATTGGATCAAAGCTGGAACCTGAGATTTAGGCTTTAGAAGAAAATGAGACATGGCAACTTACTGATTTGCCTTCAAACAAAAAAGCCATTAGTTGCAAATGAGTTTTCAAAACCAAACTCCATTCACATGGTACCATAGAACGACATAAAGCCAGACTTGAAGCCAAAGGTTACAACCAAATAGCTGGAGAATCTTATTTGGATAGCTTTGCCTCTTGGCAAAGCAAGTTACTATTAGAATCCTTATAGATAATGTTTTTGCGAAGAATTGGCCTCTCCACCAACTTGATATTAATATTGCCTTCCTCCATGGGTATATAGACAAAGAAGTTTATATCAACCTCCTCCAGGATATGCAAAGGCCAAACCAGGACAAATGTGTAAACTAGTGAAAAGTTTATATGGTTTGCAACAGGCTTCTAATAACGGAATAATAATTTTTGCTCTACATTGTTTACTTATGGGTTTTCACAATCTTCTCATACCATTGTTTATTTACATGGATTAATGGCTTTAGTGGTGTATGTTGATGATGTGCTAGTGGTTGGCAATTCAGAGGCTAACATAATTGTTTTCAAACAGTATCTTCATGAAGCTTTCACTAATAAGGATTTAGGCCTTGCTACTTATTTCTTAGGCATGGAGATCACAGGGAATGATCAAGGTATTCATCTCAATTAAAGAAAGAAGGGTAAATGCAAACCAGTTTCAACTCATTTACCTCAAGGTCTAAAGTTAGCAGGTAATTCTGGAACTTTATTGGCAGATCCAAAATAATACAGGAGGTTGGTTGGACGATTTCTATACATCAATCTAACAAGGGCTGACATCACATACGATGTACAACACTTGAGCCAATTCGTTCAACACCCTCACACTGAACATTGGCACGCAACTTTACACTTGCTCAAATATCTCAAGGGTACTCCTCAACTTGGCACTACAAGGAAAAGGGTCTTTTGATACCACAAAAAAGTGGTCCCAAATAATGAGTATTTGCCACAACTTAAGCAAAGTGGTCTCAAATAATAAGTATTTGTCACAACTTATGAGTATTTGTCATAACTTTATTGTCGTCTCAATAACTCCGTCGCAAATAATATACTTGTGACCACAAAAGTGGTCTCAAATACGTCTCAAATATTTTTTACAACAACTAGTTGTCTCTAAAAGTAGTCTTAACATTGTCTCAAATAATTTGTAGAGAGATTTGTGACAACAAGTGGTCACAAATAACTTATTATTAGTGACCACAATTGTGGTGATAAAAAGTCTTATGCAAAAGACTTCTTTTGTTGTAGTGTGGTCTGTTTTATAGTTCTGTCAGTGGTTTCACAATTCAAAGATTTAGTGACTCTGATTGGGGGTCTTGCCCAGATTCCAAAAAATTCTTGACAGGATATTGTGTCTTCTTAGGCCCTTGTCTTGTCTCATGGAAGACCAAAAAGCAAACCATGGTTTCCCGCAGCTCAGCCGAAGCCGGATATAGAGCTCTGGCAAGCACCACATGTGTGCTTATTTGGATAGATTATATCTCTCAAAATTTTGCACTCAGGTTATTCTATTATAATCAGTCAGCCTCTCATATTGTTCAAAACCCGATTTTCCATGAAAGAACCAAACACGTAGATAGACTGCCATATTGTCAGGAACAAACTCAAAGAAGGATTCTTACAGCTGGAACATGTCTCCACGAAGTTGCAATTGGCTGATATCCTCACCAAGCAACTGGGAGTGTCTCAATTTCACCTTTTATTGTCTAAGCTAGGCATGGTTCCCCTTGTCTGGCTTGAGGGGGATGTTGAAATGTATCATTATTCTGTTAGCTACAGTAGTAGAGTTGCTATTAGGTGGTTAGTTTGTAAGCGTATTACGCATTGTTAGTTAGTTAATTAGTAAACTTGAGTTGGAACATTTAGTATAAGTGCTCTTACCATATTTCCTTCTACTCGATCTTACTTTAATAATTCGAATCCAAAATTAGATAATTGAGCAGAAAATCAAAGCCATATAACACAATTAAGCTCAAAACGAAATCCGCGAATTTAATAATTAAAGTAAACAAAATATATAATAAGCAAGCAGGTTTATTTATATATGTGTGTGTGTGTATGTATATCATTTTACTTCCTCCTCTTCCTAATCAACCGAAATCTTAAGATAAAGATGAACAAATAGAGCAAAAAGACAAAAATGCAAGCCAAATAGATCTTCTTTTGTACTAATTATATATACCGTATGATGTGAAGCAATGTCAACACTACATCACATATTTTTTTCTTTGTTCGTCACATCTTATAGAAACGACACATGTAAAAGGATGAATAGATTGCCCCCAGTCACTAATGTAATAGTTCAAATGCACCACACAAGCCAGGGATTCATTTGCAAAAATGCCTTTATTTCTTAAGAAATGTTCAAAAGGAGATACTTTAAAGCTGTAAAATGCAACCCTTGCCGTGCTTCAAGCTTTTGACTTAAAAACAGAAATTGTTTTAATTCTAAGAAAACATAAGTTATGCTACTTTAAAGCTTAAAAAGGGCCAAGCAACTTTTCTTAATTAGGCAAAATATTCCTTGATATTTTCTTATGTTACAGGCTTTCACATGCAGATTTCCTCAGAATCTATTCTTTATGTGATATATAGGCTGTCACATGCAGATTCCCTCAGAATCTATTCTTTATGTGATATAAAGGCCAACAATTTGCAGCTATTCATATTACAACATAAACACAAATTGAGATCCATCAGTTGTGTATCGTGTGAGCTTGCTTATTGTCTTCTTGTTGATGAAATAATATAGTAGTTGTTACTAGGTTGGTTAGCTACTAGCTAGTCTCCTATCCAAACAAATTAAACCACATCATTTATACCCATCACAAACTAGGCATCCAAACATAAGGGATTCTACTTTTCAACGCTGCCTGCTTCTCCAAAATAAATGGTCATCCTTGCCCTCTTCCTATCAAACTAAATCTGTCGTAAATAAGTCAGAAGCAGTGTTTAAAGAATTAAACACGGATGTATCCAAAAAGAACTTAAAATAAGATTAACAACAGACTGAATTTTCTTCTGAGTTGTTTTAGGTGCATGGGATAGTCTTTCTTCGCCACTAGTGCCACTACCACTGCAAACTAACTTCTCTAGTCACTTAATTTAGTATCTTAGAGCTGGGAAAGATATCAAAATATGGTACTTTAATAGTGTACAATTTTCATACACTGAAAAATTTCATCTCAATAATAATGTAAATGACTACCAAACCACCCTAAATTGTCCCATGACAACAGAAAAGAAAATGAAATAATATAAACCAACCTAGTAACAACTACTATGTAATGAAATAATATAAATGTGAGATGAGATAGTGGGTGAAACTTGAACTTTTAAAAAATTGATACTTGAAGCCGGAAAAACAAAGGCATCACAATCGAAACAATGGCAGAGCGACGACAACGATCGAACAATAGTAACCAACACACTACAAGCATAACATATCATTCACTATTTGAACCCTGTGCACAATTTCAAGCTTCAAGATTATCCGATATAGCCCTGACAGCAAGCACAATTAAAGACTAATTGAATATATGAATCTAAGCAAATGTATTATAATTAAGCAAAGCACTATCAAAACAAAATCTCATTGTAACATAAAACATTTATAAATTTAAACCAATAAACTCTCATTTAGTACAAATCATTACTAAAAAAGAGTAGTCTCAATTACATAAAACAGAAACATTAATTAGCAAAATGAGAAGCTAATTGAACAGTGAGCACAATTGCGTCACCAACCTCCTTAATCTTCTTCTCCGTGTTGTTCAACACGACCTTGACCTTCAACACAACAACTCATTAGATAGAAGAAGCTTCAATGAAAAATTTACAACGGAAATTAAAATAACTAATCAATTAGAGATTTACACTTACACTTGAACCTTAGGACGCGAATGGTGATGGTGGAGGACTGAAATCCTTCATTTCTTTTGTGTGGAGAGCTAAAATTTTATTGAAATTCTTCTGAGGGTTTATGATTTGTAATTTGAGAGAGGAGAGACAGATTCATAGCTCTTGGAATTGGGCCAGAATTAACGAGGCCGAAAATAGAGAGGCCCATGTGGAGGTGGGCTAAACTTGAGTCTTAATTCTCCGTCGGCAGCCTAATCTCCGATAAAGAAACCTGCTACTTCTACTAATAATTTGTAATATAATTCAAGCCCTCAACTAATATAAAACACTCTTTCATGACCCAAATTAATACTTGAGCAATAAAATATTTTTTTTTCTTATATCAATTTTTCCTTTTCTTACTATCCTCTTGAAATTTGGCAAAAGAACTATATTTGGTTTTTAGCTAAACTTTTAATTTGCAACCTATAAGATAATGGAATTTTTAATAGGAAAAATTGGTATAAATGCCCCGTATGTTTTCACTATTTAGAAACTAGGACACTAAGTATACCAGTTTTTACAAATGCCTTCTAACTTACAAAAAATTAATGAAAATGCCCCGTCACCGGCTATAAGCTGTAAACCATCCGGTGGCAAGCTGACGTGGAGTGATAAAGGTGATGTGGCTCGTTTTTTGCTTATTTTTATCTGACCTGTATTATTTATAAAGTTATATCCTAAATTAAAATACACACACACACACACATATATATATGTATATATATATAAATATATATATGTTCATCTTCCCAAACCCAAACCCGTCACCCTCCACCCCACACCCCCAGTCCATTGGTGAACTCCAGCGAGAACTCCGGTGAATGCGCTTCTGAGTAGAATTCCTCAAGTTCTAACTCACCTGAAGAGAAAATCCGATTACTTGAAGAAGCCAAGGACTAGAGTTCATAATAAAAATAATGGTGGAACTGCGAATGTCGTCGCTGACATTCAACCACTACGGCGGCAGAATGGCGGAGATTTCGTCGATGAAACCTTTCCCACACGGAACTGGAAACACGCGGCTAATTGGAACGAAGATGGGGAGAAAGCTGCAGATTATTATTTGAATCTAACGAGAAAGCTGTATGAATATATGAGTTCGTATATTTCAATGGCGCTGGTACACGCGTTTATTTATGCACTTTAAGTCTGTTAAAGTGATGATTTGTGATGTTTGTGTGTATAATGGATTGTATTTAGCTTGTTTTGATGTTGTTGGATTATTTGACGTTTGTGGTTTCGTTTTGATCTAAATAGGTGATTTAAGGCTAAGTATTTATACTCGGCCGGATGTACAATGAAGGAACGAAGTCCGGATGTCAAAAGGATGGAAAAAAAAAAACGCAAGAAAACAAGAACAGAGGACCGCGACCGCGGCGCATTAGCGTGGCCGCGCCCAAAGTGGAGAAAAAATAACAAAATCCTTGGCCAAGTGGCGTGGCCACGGCGTGTTGTTTACTGAAGAGCGGGCGCGGGCGCGGCCCATCTGCGCGGCCGCGGCCCAATAAGGCGGCTGATTAATCCTTGGGCCACAAGATTTCCGATTTGGAGCCCAAATGCAACCCAACTTGACTTCTCCTATAAAAGGAGACCCTTATGCTCGAAAAAAGGACTTTTGGACTTTACAAGGGAGCACGATTGAGAGGAATTCAAGGCGACGAACAATCGAGATCGGGAGTATTCGGGTTTTTCATTCCTTAGTTATTTGAATTATGTATTTCCATTTTAAATTGTCTTTTGCCACCGTCATGAGCGGCTAGTAGGTTATTTCAATCCTTAGTCGAGTCGAACCCTAGTTTTAATATCTTGTGATATTTACAGTGATTGTTGATCAATTGATTTTCTTGGAACGTTGTAATGCTATTTGATTATCTTTCAATGCTTATGTGTTTATGTGCTAGATTGATCACCTAGGATATTAATTGCATAAGTAACGCTAGGTTATAATCGTAATCCGTAATTGTTACGAACCTATAGCCAATTAGTAGCGAATAGTGAGGGATATCACTAGGGTAGTATATAGCTCGGTCTGAATGGGTCCGAGCTTACAAGGTCCACACTGTGTCTATCCCATTATCCTAGTACTCTAGGCGTCCGGTTAATAGGATCCAGAGAGCTTGTTCTGAGATCACTTAACTGGATAGACTAACCAAAGAGCTTGTTTTGGTTAGTTAATGATAAGGGATAACGAGGTTAGCAGAGCTTGCTGTTAATCTCGGGGTAGGAGTTTTGAGGTTGAAATTGGTTAATAATTGCATCTATCACAGGGTAGTAATAACTAGGGGGAGATAAGATTAAGGGCTGGGATTTGTCATTTCATAAGTAGAACAATTTCATAATTATTTGCTTAAATTCTGTTTTGGTTCATTAGTCAATTAAAGTCAAACTACAAACCCCCCATTACTATTATATACATATATTGTTAGTATTAGGATTTATTTAAAACACGATAAGTCTTCCTACTCCCTGTGGGATCGACCCTACTTATCACTTCTACAACCTAGAAGGGTGACTAGGTTTAACTAATTTTAACGCATCGCGACAGTGCGGTCAAATTTTGGCGCCATTGCCGAGGAGCGGTACAAGATTTTAAGTGTCTAGTTTTATTAGTTTCATATTTAGTCTAGTACTCTTTACTTTTGCATATATACTTGCGATAACTTGAACTCACCTAATCTACTTTTGTTTTAGCAGTGAATGATCATCCGTTCATGCAGAAATAAGGAATTGCTTTTTGACCCAGAGATAACTCGTAGAGACCGTATTCTGAGAAGACAAGCAAGAGAAAATCATGAGGAATTCGAAGCTTTGCCTTTTGCCACTGTTAATTCTTCCGATTCTGAACCTGAGCTAGAATCAATGGCAGCCGAAAGGACTATGAAGGAATTGGCCACCACTGGCACTACTCACCAGCCTCTCTGCATCACCTTCCCTGATCTAGGGGAGGATACCACTTTCGAACTCCGATCAGGGTTAATTCACCTATTTCCCTCTTTCCATGGGTTAGCAGGAGAAGACCCGTACAAATATCTGAAGGAGTTCCACATTGTCTGTTCGAGCATGAAGCCTACTAAAGTCACAGAAGAACAGATAAAGCTGCGTGCATTTCCTTTTTCTCTGAAGGATATGGCCAAGGATTGGCTCTATTACTTGCTCTCAGCATCTATAAAAACTTGGGAGGAAATGGAGGCCCAGTTCTTGGAGAAGTACTTTCCTACATCTAAGGCCACGAACATCCGGAAAACAGGGTCAGGATTCTGGAACCGGAGTGTGTCAAGAAAGAAATGGGCTTGGGATGAAGTTACAAGAAGAACCGTGTCATAACCAACACAAACCGACAGTTATAACAAACCATGAGCTTGTAACGGTTTCTTGGGTCTTTGATAACGATTTCTGTAACTGATTTGCAGCTTGATTGATGACTTGTGTATTTTCAATATTTGATCACATTTTTGTATATATATCAAGTTAAGATGATGAGAGAGAGTTAGTTGTTCAGTTTTCCCTTTGTAACACATACTGATTACGGAGAATTTCAAGATTAGGGTTCTTAGAGCAGTTTGAGGGTTTCAGATTGGGGTTTTCTCAAATCTCTGTAATTCTTGTAATTGTTGATTTGTGTTAGTGAATTGAGGTGTGCATATCCTCCGTAGATGTAGAATGCAAGTTCAAACCACGTTAAACTGGTGTTCTTCTCGTTTTATTTCCTGTTCTTGCGTTGTTTCTTATTCGCCCATTTCTGGTGTTTGAAGCATTCGAACAATTTCGTTTTGTTTGTTCATGTTGTGCCCGAGCTATTTTATTTGATTGTATGTGAGCTAGAGTTCTAACAAGTGACGCCGTCTGTGGGAAACCAACTTGTTTAGAGATTGTGTCATGGCTGGAATGAGGATGGAGGTTGAATAATTTACAGGAAAGAACGATTTTAGGTTATGGAAGATAAAGATGAAGGTAATTCTGATTCAAAACGGTTTAGTCATGGCACTAAAATCTGAGGAAGAATGGTCAGCTGTAGAGAGACCAAAATATGCTGAATTAGATCAGAAAGAACTCAGTTCCATCATATTATGCCTTGGGGATAAACCTCTCAGAGAAATCTCCAAATCCAAAACAACTATTGAAGCCTGGAGTAAACTGGAAAACCTATACCAGTCAAAGACAATTACCAACAAATTATTCCTCAAACAGAAGTTGTTGGCATTTAAAATGACTGATGATAAAGGTTTGTTTGATCAACTGGATGAATTCAATCGTTTGATTGATGATCTTGAAGATTTGGAAGTGAAAATTGATGAGTTATGATAAATCCCTCATGCTACTGAATTACTTACCAAAATCCCTTGAAAATTTCAAAGATACCCTGATGTTTGGGAGGCAGGACAAGCTGAATTTTTGACTTAATTGTTACATCTTTGAAGACCAAAGGAATACAACTTCAGGGAGAGAAGAAAACTACACCTACTGTTGAGGGATTGAATATTAAATTCAAGAAACAGAACCAGAAGAAGAAATTCCAGAATTAAACTCAGAAAGATAAAAATCTTGGGAATTTTGGTACCAAGAAGTTATCAGACTGGGTGGAGAAAAGAAGGTGCTATGCCTTAAAACAAATTGGGCATTTGAAGAAAGATTGCCCTTAAAAGAAGAAGAAAGTTGAGGCAAGAGAAGCAGATGCAACAGTTGTTGAAGAAGGATATGAAACAGCTTAAGTCCTGAATATCTCAAATACAAGGATGACAGATGAATGGGTTCTAGATACTGGATGCTCATTCCATATGTGTCAAGATAAGAAATTGTTCCAAGATTTAGACAAATCTGATGGTGGGGCAGTACTTTTGGGGAATGACGTCCTGCAGAGTTCAAGGGATTGGATCTGTCAATATCCAAATGTTTGATGGTGTCTCAAGAGTTATCTCTCAAGTAAGGTATGTTCCTACTCTTAAAATAAAACCTGATATCATTAGGATCACTAAATGCATTAGGATGTGAATTTAGCACAGTAGATGGATTTATTCATATAATTAAGAATAACAAGGTTGTGATGAAAGGAAAGAAACACAATGGGCTGTTTATCTTGATTGGAAGATCTGTGCTAGGCTCTGTGAATGTTACTTTGAGCAAATCTGAAATGATATTATGGAACAAAAGGATGGGCCATATTGGAGAAAAAGGCATGATAGAATTATCCAAGAAAGGAGTGTTTCGGAGTTTGGGGTCTAACAAATTAGATTTTTGTGATCAATGTGCACTTGGCAAATCCAAGAAACTGGCTTATGGAAAAGGAACTCACAATACACAAGAGCCACTGGATTATGTGCACTCAGATATCTGGAGACCTTCTAGAACTGAAACTCGTGGTGGTGGTAGATATTTCATGACAATCATAGATGATGTCAGTAGGAAGGTATGGGTGTTCATTCTCAAACATAAGAGTGATGCATTCACTAAGTTTAAGGACTGGCTTGTACAGATTGAAAATCAGAAAGGCAGGAAGCTTAAACATCTAAGAACTGACAATGGTTTGGAGTATGTTTCAATTGAATTCAATGACTTATGCAGGGAAAAGGGCATCACAAGACATAGAACAGTTCCATTGAACCCTCAGCAAAATGGTCTAGCTGAGAGAATGAATAGAACAATCCTAGAAAGGGTTAGATGTATGTTGGTGGATGCAAAAACTACCTAAATCTTTCTGGGGAGAGGCTGTCAATACAACATGTTACCTGATAAACAAAACCCCCTCATCAGCCTTGGAATTTAAAACACCAGATGAAGTCTAGCATGGAAAGTTATCATCTTATATTGGTCTCAAGGTGTTTGGATGTCTAGCATTTGCTCATGTGAGACAAGACAAGCTGGATCCTAGAGCTTTGAGGTGTGTGTTCATTGGCTATCCTGAAGGAATCAAGGGGTATAAACTGTGGTGTCATGAAAATGGACAACAAAAAGTTATTATCAGTAGGGATGTGAAGTTTAATGAACAGGTTATGGGTTATGTCTCAACAGAAAATAATACAGAAACTGATGGATTATTATCTACTGAGAATACATCTGTTGAGGTGGAGATACCTGATACAGGTAATCATCTAAACAATGATCATTCCCGTGAAAGTTCATCTGATGATGATGGTCAAAATGAGGATCAAGGTCTCAAAAATTATAACTTAGCCAGAGACAGAATCAGAAGGCAAATTCATCCACCTAACAGATATGGTCAAGCTGACATGGTTTCCTATGCATTAAGTGTTGCAGAAGCATTGGAACATAGTGAACCATAGTGTTATAGAGAAGCTGTAACTGGAACAGAAGGAGAACAGTGGTTAGGAGCAATGGTAGAAGAAATGCAATCTCTAGAGAGGAATCATACTTGGGACTTGGTAGAGAAGCCCAGAGATCAAAAGCTGGTGAACTCTAAGTGAATTTTCAAGAAGAAATTGGAGATTGGTAATGGGGAGAAAGTTAGATATAAAGCCTGACCGCGCTGTCGAGGCACGTCAAATTAGTTATTTATTTCCTAACCTTCTTTCCTAATAGTAGGTAGAGTAAGTCAGGGTTGATCCCTCAGGGAACACGAACTAATTGTATTATTGTACTAATCAATTTATATAACTAATTATAATAATATAAATATAATATGGGGGGAGTTTTGATGAGATTTAATTAACTAATGCAAATAACAAGTAAACTAAAGATGAATTAACTAATGAATAAAAAGTATTCCCGCCTTTAACCAAGTATCCCCCTAGCCTGAATATCCATGTAACTAATGCAACTACTTAACTAATTAGTTCTGAGACCCCTACTCCAAGAGTTAACAGGTACGCTCAGCTAACTCTTGTTACCCCTTAAGTATAATTAATCATAAGAACTTAGTAATTAATCCTATCCAATTAAGTAGTCCTAGGAGACGCTCGCTAGAACAATATTAATCAAACGCATAGGGAACTAAGGTAACGGAGTAGGTACGGTGTTGTACTCACAAACTCGGTACAAGTGACCGCGACTTTATGTTATCCTAGCGAGTAACCACTTTTTGCTACTTTTGGGCACAAACGCATAACAATTACGGATTATGAATTCATGACCTAGCGACAGCTATATGCCTATTACTAGGGTGATCAGTCTACATAACAAACATATAAAAGATAGAGTAATCCAATAACATAAGTAATCTCAGAACATAATTGTGTCAAACAATTACCGAATTAATTACATAAATAACAATCTAGGGTTCAACATAGTCAAAGACGGGAAAGTAAAAGCTTAGCCGATCATAGCGATCGCTAAGAACAAACTAATAAAATAAAACATAAAACTATAAAACTATAAAACCCGAGTTGCTGAATCTTGAGTCTTCTTGTTCTTCAGAATTCCCAAGTCCGAGCTTTTGAATTGATTTCAAGGTTCTCCCTTGATGTCTAGAGCCTTGAGATATTTATAGGAGTACATCTCTAGGATAAAGAGGGATAAAACCTAATTGGAATAGGAAAATAAGTCTAAAATTTGTTTTTGAGCTTGTGGGCCAAGTAATGGGCCGACACTGCATTTGTTTTCCAACTTCAAAGCTATTTTTGAGGGTCTTATGGTCATTTTTGAGTTTTTCTTTTTTCACGCGAAGTTGTAGCGCTTCGAATCAGCTTTCCAACACCATCAATTGCGCCTAAATCGGAGTTGTAGATCTCAAGATATGGCCAAAATACTAGAGGTGTGTCAATCTGTCTCGGCCGAGAATGACTGTCTCAGCCGAGACTCTTCTACAGCCTGAAATCCGAATTTATTAGTCGAGTTCGACTTTTTGGTCTAAATTCACCCAAATAACTTCAAAACAAGTCACAAATATTAAATTTCCTAATAATACAAATACGAGTAATACACGGTCAATTACGCATGCAAATGCCACTAAATAGACACTTAACTCGACCTATTATGCATGCATAAACACGTTTACCAAAGCCAAACTTGTAGCAAGAGGGTTTACACAAAGAGAAGGCATTAACTTTAATGAAGTTTTCTCACCAGTTGTAAAGCATTGTTCCATTAGACTTTTACTTGCAAAAGTTACTCAAGAAAACCTGGAATTACAACAGCTTGATGTCAAAACAACATTCTTGCATGGAGATTTGATAGAGGACATTTGTATGAAACAACCAGAAGGTTTCATACTCCCTGGAAATGAAGACAAAGTGTGTCACCTCAAAAATCATTGTATGGATTGAAGCAGAGTCCTAGACAGTGGAATAAGAAGTTTAATGAATTCATGATCAAGGCTGGATTCACAAGAAGTCTGTATGACAGTTGTGTTTATTTTGAAAAAAATGAGCAAAGACAGATCAAGTTTATCTACTCTTGTATGTAGATGACATGCTCATTGCTAGCAAGAGTAAGGTAAAGATACATAAGTTAAATTCAGAGTTTGAGATGAAGGACTTAGGTGATACAAAGAAGATCTTGGGAATGGACATTCTCAGAGATAGAGCTGCAGGGAATCTATGTTTATCTCAAAGGAACTACTTACAGAAAGTGTTAGAGAGGTTCAATATGCATGAGTCAAACTCAGTAATCACACCAGTGGGTCAGGTATTCAAGCTGTCAAAAGAACAATGTCCAAAGACTTCTGTAGGTATAAAATTATGAGTTCTGTTCCATATGCAAGTGGAGTTGGCAGTCTAATGTATGGGATGATCTGTAGCAGACCAAATCTTGCTTATGGGGTATCCTTAGTCAGTAGGTTCATGTCTAATCCTGGAAAGGAGCACTGGGAGGCTTTAAAGTATATTCTCAGATACGTCAACCTAGGATTAAAGTTTGAGCAAGAAGACAGATTAACAGATCCTTTAATGGGTTATGTAGATGCAGACTTTGCTGGGAATTTGGATACTAGAAAATCAATCTCAGGATATGTGTTTGTTCTGTATGGTACTGCTGTAAGCTGGAGGTCAATACACCAATCAGTGGTGGCCCTTTCAACCACAGAAGCAGAATATATAGCAATGACATATGTTGTTAAAGAAGCTGTCTGGGTAAAGGGCATTCTGAAAGACTTTAGTATTGTACAGAAGTGGGTTACTATTTTGTGTGATAATCAGAGCACTCTACACTTAGTAAAACACCAAGTTTTCCACGAGAGATCAAAGCATATAGATGTCAAACTTCATTTTATGAGAGATATAATAGAATCTGGATCTGTTGTGGTTAAAAAGGTTCATACAAATGAAAATGCTGCAGATTTCCTTACAAAGTCATTACCTGGGTCTAAGTTTGGACATTGCACACGCTTGGTAAAGCTTGTGCCTTGTGCTTGAAGTTATAAACTGAAGGGAAATGAGGATATGAAGCAATCTTGATTCATTGGGGTGGAGATTTGTGAAGACTAATTCAATATCATCAAATTGCTGGATGAAAGTAAAAACAGGGTCAGGATTCTGGAACCGGAGTGTGTCAAGAAAAAACCGGGCTTGGTGATGAAGTTACAAGAAGAACCGGTGTCATAACCAACACAAATCGGCAGTTATAACAAACTAGGAGCTTGCAACGGTTTCTTGGGTCTTTGACAACAGTTTCTGTAACTGATTTGCAGCTTGATTGATGACTTGCGTATTTTCAGTATTTGATCATAGTTTTGTATATATGCCAAGTTAAGATGATGAGAGAGAGTTAGTTGTTCAGTTTTCCCTTTGTAACACATACTGATTATAGAGAATTTCAGGATTAGAGTTCTTAGAGCAGTTTGAGGGCTTCTTTTTTTTTTTTTTTTTTTTTTTTTTAAGGGCGGTGGCTCAGACATCCAAGGAAGGATAAATAGAGCAGTTTGAGGGTTTCAGATTGGGTTTTTTTTTTTGAATCTCTGTAATTCTTGTAATTGGCGATTTGTGTTAGTGAATTGAGGTGTGCATATCCTCCGTGGATGTAGAACGCAAGTTCGAACCACGTTAAACTGGTGTTCTTCTTGTTTTATTTCATGTTCTTGCGCTGTTTCTTGTTCGTCCCTTTTTGGTGTTTGAAGCATTCAAACAATTTCATTTTGTTCGTTCCTGTAGTGGCCGAGTTGTTTTCTTTGATTGTATGTGAGCTAGAGTTCTAACATAAAGTTTTATATAATACACAATATAAAATTAAGAATATAAAATAAAAATAAATCCTCATATATGTTATTATGTAACCACTTTAAATAATTTATTAGAAAAATAATGCCCCCTCCGTTCCGAATGAACTTACACACTTTTTATTTCGGTCCGTCCCAAACATTTTTCACACTTTCTTAAAAGGAAACAAATCTCACAAATCCTACCCCACAATACAACCTTTATTTACCAAATATAGCAGAATGATAGGTTTGAAAAATCAACATAACTCAAAAATTAAAATTTTCTTAATATGTGTGACCATTTATCAGTGCAAATTCATTCGAGATCGAGGGAGTATATTTTAAATATTTCCTCCATTATTTGTCATAAACACCATATGAGAAAAAAAATTGAATTTGTAACTCACCATATAATTTATTACAAATATCTTTTTTTCCCTTATTTTAAATATCTTCAAATCACCAAAGCGAAATGAATGCCGACTAGTTGTTAGGTCTCACTATACCGTCTAACTAGCGACTATCAACTTTTACAATCTTGAGAAATATATCATATGGAAAGGTAATACATTTCCTTATAATAATTAATACCTCTTATATTTAGAATTTTTTTCACGTTTTTTTATTAATATATATTAACTTTTTTTCCACATTTTTCTCCAATACTGCCCTTATAAATGCTCCCTACAACATTTCTTATTATCTAACTCATCATACCTAATCTATATATATATAAAAGTAAAATGGAGGTTAGTTTAGTAATTTTAGTTTTCCCGCCTAAACTTTAAGACTATAGTTGGTAAGTTTTTATTTGTATTGGTAAGTTCATAAGTTTCTTATAGATTTTTTAATTATAAATAATTTTTTCATTTCTAATCCGTTTTTCAGACATAATATATCAAATTATTCATCTTTTTACGATCTTTAATTTGACATGGAGATCACATATATTAAAAAGAGATACTTGATAACAGATTATTTATTGGTTAATTATTATATTACATTTGCGTGTTTATTATGAATTGGACTATAATATTGAGCTTAAGTTGCAACTAAAAATGCGTAAAATAATTCCTTGATAAAAAAATATTGATTGATTCTTTTATAAAAATACAAATAATCAATTTATTTTATTCGACATGAACTTTCAAATATTTTCTTTATTTAAATTACTCTAGGAGAAAAATCATTCTTTAAATAATAAAAATCCTAATTTATTAAATTAAAGGTAAAAATTTAATATTTTAATTTTATAATCAGTTTATCAAATTATTATATCTGCTTATATGTTTTTATAATAACAATGTTTGTTTGATTAGTCGCGGAAATACGGGAGCTTTGAGCATGTACTTTTTTTTATATAACAATGTTTGTCATAATTAAAATAAAAAATATTTTTATTACTTATTCATATTTTTATATAATTTTAAAAAAAATTAAAAATTACAATTTGCAATCTAAATTATAATATCAATTTGCTAGATTTTGTAATTTTATTTTTATTTTTTTACACAACGAACCTCAACTATATATATTTTACATTTTACAACTAATACAATAATTTGTTGCACTAACTAACCTCAATTATGTCTTTTTAAATCTAATAAAAAAAATTATTTAAATAAATATACCATTTAACAAAAATATAAATTTTATTTGAATAAATTACAACATCAAATAAAATATAACAATATTCAAATATTTTGAAGAATTCACAGATCTTAATTTCTTATCCAATTATTGATTATCTTTTAGATTGTGTTTTTTTAATGTTCGAATTTATTTAAAAAAAAAAATTATTTGAGTATATTTGGAATCACCAAGTGAAATGTTAAAATTGCAAATGAGAATCTAATTTTCAAAAGAAAAAAATTAATTTTATTTACGTTATAAGTTAGCTTTTTGTTTAGATAAACCAAAAATCTGTGTGTGCGCGTGCGTGCAAGCGCGCACTATAAGAAGGTTAATTTCGTAATTTTAATTTTTTCGGCTAAATTTTGGACCATAATTATGTAATTAAGTTGTAATTTTGGAAAGTTTAAACTATTTTTCATAAAAGAATAAAATAATAACTTTTTTTTTTCATTTCTAACCCATTTTTATGTAATATATATATATATATATATATATATATATATATATCATTTTAATGGTCTTTTCACGAACTTTATTTTAATATTCATGTCGCACATATTATAATGAAACATTCAATATGAAAAGTCATATTATTTTTTGGTTGATTATTTGTATTAAATGTCAGTATTTATTGGTCTGTAAACTAAGATTAGTTAAATAGTTTTTTTTTTCTATAAAAATATTAATTTATTTATTTATAAAAATACAATCAATTGGTTTGTTTCATTTTAAATAAAATAAATTAATATTCGATGACCTGCTTCAGTTATATACATAAAAGAATAAGGAGAGAATTTTTGTAAATATATTTTTCCACTATTCTTTTATAGAAGTTTTGTCGCTTTCCATTTATTTTATTTTTTGAAGAGTTCTCTCCAAAATTTTAGAATATAAATAATCTTTTTTTTTTCCAATTCATTTTTACATACAATATATCAAATTAATTTTTTTTTTTTTATGATTTTTAGTTGAACATACATATCAGATATATAAACTAAGATATTATATTTAAAGAATGAAACTGATTGTTGTTATCGGTTTTGGATTAAATTTGATATTTATTGTGGTTGAATTATTTATATAGGGTTTATATTAAAAATAAAAGAAGTTAGCTAAAGAAAATCTTACGAGTATAATAAATTATTTTATTAAAAAAGTATAATTGATCAATTATATTATTAAATTTCTTATCTTAATTTTGTTGAAAAAAATAAAGAGAAACTATTCCGAGCGACCTCATCATCAACATAAAAAATGGGCTATACACATTTTACTATAGTTTGTATTTTCTACTCAATTACTAAACTGAAATAGATGTTAAAAACTACTATAAGTATTTTTCATTTTTTCTGCTATCTTTTGAATCTGGACATCACTTGACTTTTATTCATATATTGATTCTAAAAGTATGTTTGTGATGTTACCATTTTATTAGTTTTTTTTTTATAAATAATTTTCAATTTTTTTACGATCCTCAATTTGAACCATAGATTCCATATATTAAAAGTGATACACCGATCACATGTGTGAGTTTCAAACAACATTGAATAAATTATAAAAATAGATTTTACATTTAATATTTATCTTAATTTTACTGTGCAAAATGAATTATCTAATGCTTATAATGCTTACTATTGACTAAGATCTAATTCCAAATGTTCAAATGATTATTTGATTAAAACTTGGTTACAATTTAGATGACAGGATCACATAATATATATTTTATTAAAAATATTACTATATAAATAGATTTCCGTGCATCGCACGGGATATATACTTGTATATATAAAAGCAAAATGGAGGACATTCATTTTAATTTTCCCAGCAAATTTTTTAGACAAAAATTGATAACTTTTTCTTATTTTTGGTAAGTTCACAACTTCCTTTTACTTTTCTAAAATACAAATAACTTTTTCATTTTTAATCCAATTTTTATGCATAATATACCAAATTATTTGTCTTTTCACGACCTTCGATTCGACATACATATCGCATGTATTATAATGAGATATTTGATTTGAATAAACAAATTATTTGTTGGTTAATTATTTGTGCTAGAATTAATGTTTATTGTGAATTGGACTATAATATTTTGGTTTTAGTTGCAACTAAAATTAGTAAAATTATTTCTTTATAAAAAAATATGAGTATTTTTTTAAATAAAAATACAACTAATCAATTTATTTTATTTGACATGAATTTTTCAATATTTTTCTTGATTTAAGTCAGGGATTAAATAATGAAAGTCCTACTTTATTAAATCAAAGGCAAAAACAACAATATCTATTTTATAATTAACTTATTATATCATCAAATCTGCTAAAATATCTTCTTATCACGACTTTGAGCATATATATAATTATGTATTAAAATAGTTACTGAAATTATTTTAGTTACCTATTTATATTTTTAATAACGAGTTTTGTTAAAATTATTCTTCTAAGGAAATTTACTCTTTGTAGCCTAAATTATGACTTTTATTACATTTGGCAATCTTTTTAATTTTCTACTTTCACTAAAACTTCAATTATATGGTTTTACACTTTCTAAGCTAAATAATACTTGGTCGCACAAATTAACATCGAATGTCTTTTTTACTCTTCACAATCTAAATAAATTTTGTTCGCATTAATCAATTTTTATCTTCAAATAAATAAACTATTTATAAGAAGACTATAACATTTATATAAATAATTTACAATACCAAATAAAATACGAAAATATTTAAATATTTTGAAGAAATCAGAAACTTTAATTTTTTGTTCGAATCATTAAAAAAAATTTGAATTTTATTAAATAAAAATTATTTAAGTAAGTTTCAAATCACCAAATGAAATGTTAAAAGTTGCAAATGAAAATTCAATGTTATTAAGAAAAAATTAAATATTTATAGTTAGAATTTGAAAGCTTATTTAGATAAATTAAAAGTTAAATATAAAATAAAAGCATGGACATAATGAAAAAAATATTAAACTTTACATTACGTATGATCCAATTAGGCCGGGACGGAGGGAGTATATCTTTAAATGAATCTACTATTCACAATATAAATTTATAATTTAATTGATACTTTTCAGCATATATATGAAAGTATTAAGAAATATTGAAGCACTCATATGGTTTATTTTGTTATTCCAACTATTGGATTATTTTGTTATTCAAACTATTGAATAACTTTTGAATTTTATTTTGTTAACTTGTTATTCTTTGTATATCGAAAATACCAAGTAAAGTACTAAAACTTGCAAATAAGATTTTTTAAAATGAGATAGTTATAGTTAGAATTTAAACCTTTATTTATATAACTTCAAATATTTAAAGTAAAACGAAAAATAAATTAAAGAAAAATAAATTTCTTATAACATTATATAGTTTATTTTATTTAATAATATGAGTAGATAATTAGATATTTATGTTTGTTTTAACATTCATAATTAATTAAGATATTATGCACATAGGTGAAGAATAATGCAGACACACTAAACATGTGTTTGGATTTCAAAGATAAGAAATGATCATTTTGAAAAAGTTTTTTTTTTTTTTTTTAATCTTGAATATTTATCTTAATGTTAATCTATAATATATATATATACATATATATATAGATATATATGTGTATAAAGTAAGTTATATTAAATTCATATATGACGTGCGAAAAAATTATATTTACATTACCTATAATTTTATTTATGTTTTATTCTATATTTTAAAAAGTATATATTTTATTATGATAAAACGATCACATATTTAATATTAAATTATATCATATTTATTTTATTTAAAATTATTATTTTTTAAATAAACTTCCGTGCATCGCACGGAATATTAGTTTATTCTTAATACTAGCATAACGGAGATAGGTAGGAAAATAAGGGATTTGTCCATTACCCGTACCCTTATTTTCTTATTCTGATAATGAAAAGATCAGATTCGTTCTAGAACATTTCACAATGATGCGATACCGACCCAAACCTGGGCTTATCCACTACAACTTCTTATTTTTAAATTAGTAATCTCACTCACTTATATATGTTTCCTACTTTTCTTTCTAATAGAATTATTCTAAGTTTAAATATTATATAAAAAGATAATGCACCTAAACCTAATAAGAAAAGCAAATTAATTTAATTTTTTATATTAATTTTTGGGTTCAAATTAAATAATTTGGAGGGTTAATCCGTAACCTAATCTTGAGATATATACTATATCTCACCTCCATACACTACAAGGAAAATGGTCTTTTAAGACCACAAAAAAACGGTCTCAAATAATAAGTATTTGTCACAACTTAAGCAAAGTGGTCTCAAATAATGAGTATTTGTCACAACTTATTAGTATTTGTCACAATTTTATTGTCGTCTCAATAACTCGGTCGCAAATAATGTATTTGTGACCACAAAAGTGGTCTCAAATGCGTCTCAAATATTTTTTGCAACAACTAGTTGTCTCTAAAAGTAGTATTAAAGTTGTCTCAAATAATTTGTAGAGAGATTTGTGACAACAAGTGGTCACAAATAACTTATTATTAGTGACCACAATTGTGGTGTCAAAAAGTCTTATGCAAAAGACTTCTTTTGTTGTAGTGATATATACATACTCCCTCCGTTCCAAAATAGATGATGTTTTAGCTTCTTAAACAAATTCCAAAATAATTGATGTTCTAGGTTTTTTTTACCATTTCTCTCTATTTTACCCCTATGTAAATCAAAAAATATCTTTGACTTTTCAACCTCCCACTCACATTTGATATCATTAAATCTTATCTGCACAAATTTTAGGGGGTTATATTTGGTAATATATTTGTTTCTTAATTATTCTGTTTTTTTCTAAAACATCATCTATTTTGGAACGGATGGAGTATATATTAGTCAGTTAATTAGTTAATAGAATAGTTAATAAGTTAGTTAGCAGGATAGGTAGTTAAGTTAAAGGGTAATTAATCTACCCTATATAAATAGATGTAAACACACTAAATACATTATTCAATAATATCAGATCTTTCTCTCTCTTCATAAATCTCTCTCTCTCTCTCTCCGGTTTTCTTCCAGTTTGAGCTCCTTGAGCTCTTCCAGCTCAATATGGTATCAGTTTAGGGAATTTTCAATTCTGGCTACGCCATTTTCTGTGTTTCGATCCTGTTTTTCGCTTCCGCCTTTCCAATTTTTTTGCATATAGTCGATCTTTTGCTGAGAATCGCCTAATTCTTCATGTTTTTTGCCCTATTTGCGAAATTTTGGGAATTCTTGTAAAATTTTGATATGTCTGGTGACAAATCTGATTTGGATTCTTTGAATCCTGCTCTTGATCCATTCTCTCCTCTGGCACTCCATTCTCATGATAATCCGGTTGTGGCTATTGTTCTTGAGCCTCTTAATGGCTCGAATTTTGTTTCCTGGAGCCATTCTGTTCGACGTGCTCTCAGTGTTAAGAATAAAGTTCCTTTGGTGGATGGTTCTTTGGATCCACCGTCGGAAAATGATGATAAGGTCATCTTTGGAGCTTGGGTGCGTGCTAATGACCTGGTATTGAATTGGTTGCTGAATTCTGTTAACCCGGACATCAAACAGACTCTGGAGTTCTTTACTTCTGCGAGGGAGGTATGGCTTGAACTGCATCAAAGGTATGCTAAATCTGATGGAACTAGGGTATATCATTTGGAAAAATCTTTGAGTATTCTTTCCAAAGGTTCTAATTCTTTAGTGACATACTATAATGAGTTTAAAGTTCTTTGGGATGAGTATCTCAATTTTCGACACATTTTGAAGTGTCCTTGTGGTGCCATGAATTCTTGTACATGTGATCTTCCTAAATTGGTTGCTGAAACTCAAGAGAGGGATGTTGTTATGAAATTCCTGATTGGTCTTGATGATTCTTATGCTTCCATTAGGAGTCAATTGTTACTTCAATCTCCTTTGCCTAGTTTTGCAAAGGTGTATTCTCTTCTTCTTCAGGAAGAAAGTCAGCGGGTTTTGCATTTACCCATCTCACACGAGTTTGTTGCAATGTTAGCAAAAAATGGGGGTCGAACTTTCAAAGATAGGAAGAAACAGATGATTTGTAGTCATTGTGGCATGCCTAATCATACAGTTGAAAGGTGTTTCCAGATTATTGGATTCCCACCTGGTTGGAAGGGGTCTAAGCTGCCTAAGAATAAAACCGAATCTTCTGCAAATGTGTTAGTAAAATCCCCTTCTAAGGAATCTATAACTGCTATAGAACCAAATATTGCATAATCCTTTGTTTTCTCAAGAGTTATTTAAACAATTCTAAGTTTTGCAAAGTTGAAAAAGGATGGGGAACATTCTGCTGCTGGAGCTTTTGCTGTGCCGAATGACAATTCAGGCTCAGGTATGCATTTTTCTTTTGCCACAATCACTCCTCATAACAAATGGATCCTAGATACTGGTGCAACAGATCATATGTGCTGTGACATACGTTTTTTTTCTTCCCCACCCACACCTTCTACTGTTAAAATTAATCTTCCTAATAATAATATGGTTGTTGCAACTCATGTTGGAGACATCATTTTAAATGAGCATCTCACTTTACACAATATACTCTATGTTCCTGAATTCTCCTTCAATCTATTGTCTGTTTCTCACTTAACAAGACATTCAGATTGTAGTTTACTGTTCTTGTCTTCTCATTGTGCTATACAGGCCAACAGAACCAAGAAATTGATTGGTATTGCTGAACAGAAGGGTGGTTTATATCTTTTAGATAATAATTCTTTGTTAAAACCCATTGTACATCCTCCTGTTTCCATTATGAATGTAGTCAAAACTAATGACAGACTAGATAGTTTCAGTTTATGGCACAATAGGTTAGGACATATCTCTTTCAAAAATATGAGCCATTTGAAAAACATTGATGTAACCACTGCTCATATGAACAAGATTTGTGAAGTTTGTCCATTGGCAAAACAAAGGAAGAAATCTTTTCCTACAAGAGCACTGTTTCTCAACACTTGTTTGATTTAATACATTGTGATGTATGGGGTCCATTTTCTATTGAATCTTATTCAGGACATAGATATTTCCTTACTATTGTAGATGATCATAGTAGGTGTACTTGGATATATTTGTTAAAACATAAATCAGATGTGAAACACTCTTTAGAAAATTTTTATAACATGGTTTTAACACAATTTCAAACCAAAATAAAATGTTTAAGGAGTGACAATGGTACTGAATTTATATTATCTGAATTTTACAATAGACTTGGCATCATACACCAAACCTCTTGTGTAGAAACTCCACAACAAAATGGCCTAGTAGAGAGAAAACACCAGCATCTGTTACAAGTAGCTAGAGCCCTTTTGTTTCAATCATGTATTCCTTTGAAATATTGGAATGAGTGTATTATGACTGCTGCACATTTAATAAATAGGACCCCATCTTCTGTACTTCATTTTAAAACACCTTTTGAGCTATTATATGGTAAAGAACCTGATTTATCTCATTTGAAATCATTTGGGTGTTTATGTTTTGCTAATACTTTGGTTTCACAAAGGCATAAATTTCAGCCGAGAGCTGTCAAATGTATTTTTATAGGGTATCCTTTTGGAACAAAAGGATATAAATTGCTTGAAATAGATACTGGCAGAGTTTTTGTCTCCAGGGATGTGCGTTTTCATGAGCACATATATCCCTTCACTGGCCACACTAATCAGGTACACATTGATCACCTTTTTCACTCTGATCTTTTACAAGAAACACAAAAGCATGCTGAAGAACATTCTTTAGATATTGCTCCTCCTACTACTGATTATGTTATTCCTGTTATTGATTCTGATACAGTTGTTGATAATTTGACTTGTGAATCCCCTTATATTGATAAAACAGGAAGCACTGATGTTGCTAAAAGAATAGTTCATCCTGCTCTTACAGAAGAACTAGACAATTTTATAATACATCCAGATATTGTGGCATCTCCATCAAGTCATGATGGTTTAAATAATGACTTTACAAACAATACAAACAATACTGTTAGAAGATCTTCTAGAAATAGGCAAGCACCAACCTACTTAGATGTTTACAAAACTGCTTTTCCCCCCTCTTTGAACCATAATTCTGGTATTTTAAACAAAACTGACAGTGCTTCTGCCAATTTTTGTGTAAATGAATTTGTTAAGTACCCTATTTCTAATTACTTAGCTACTTCTAGACTTTCTTATACTCATAAATGTTTTACTGCTTCTATCACTCAGATTCAAGAACCTAAAAACTATAAGCAAGCCCACCTCGATGAAAACTGGAAACAAGCTATGGCAAATGAAATTGCAACACTTGAAAGAACTAAAACCTGGACTTTAGTGCCTTTGCCTGCTGGAAAACATTGTATTGGTTGTAAGTGGGTTTATAAAGTAAAATACAAATCTGATGGTTCGATTGAGAGGTATAAAGCAAGGTTAGTAGCCCAAGGCTACACTCAACAAGAAGGCATTGACTATTTTGACACCTTTTCTCCAGTTGCTAAGATTACATCTGTTAAAATCTTATTGTCCATTGCTGTAGCTAAAAACTGGTTCATACATCAATGTGATGTTAACAATGCTTTTTTGCATGATGATTTGGATGAAGAAGTGTACATGCACCCTCCCCCTGGCTACTGTACTTCTACTGACAAAAGAGTTTGCAAACTCAACAAAAGTCTATATGGCTTGAAACAAGCATCTAGACAATGGTTTAACAAACTCACTGAATCTCTCCTAAAGATAGGTTACAAACAGTCAGTAGCTGATTCTTCATTATTCACAAAGAAAACTCCTAGCTCATTCACTTCAGTATTGTGCTATGTAGATGATATGATACTTGCAGGAAATGACATAAATGAAATCCAGAATGTTAAGGATTTCTTGCATAATCAGTTCACTATTAAAGATTTTGGAACTTTAAAATATATATTAGGCATAGAAGTTGCTAGAAATAAAGATGGTATTCACCTCTGTCAAAGGAAATACACTCTTGATTTACTTCATAATGCAGGTTATTTAGGTAGCAGGCCATGTACCACACCTATGGATGAAAAACAGGTTTTTAATCACAAACATAGTGTTCCATTAACTGATCCTTCTACATATAGAAGACTGGTTGGTAAACTCTTATTCCTCACAATTACTAGACCTGATATATCATACTCTGTACAAACATTAACTCAATACATGAGCCAGCCCACTGATTTACATCTTTCTGCTGTTCATAGACTACTTCGATATTTAAAAGCTACACCTGGTCTAGGCTTATTTTACCCTGCTAACAACACTTTTAAGTTGCAGGGTTTCACTGACAGTGACTGGGCTAGGTGTCCCCAAACCAGGAGAAGCATAACAGGCTATACAATCTATCTTGGAGACACCCTCATTTCATGGAAATCGAAGAAGCAGACCACCGTCAGCAAGTCTTTAGCTGAAGCTGAATATAGAGCGATGGCTTCGACTGCCTCTGAGCTTCAATGGATAAACTACATACTGCATGACTTCAACATTTCAACACCAGCTCCTGCTTTGGTTTATACTGACAGCAAAGCCGCATATTCCATCGCCCACAATCCTGTTTTACATGAGAAGACTAAGCACATTCAACTGGATTTTCATTATACACGAGAAAAGATCAAAGAAGGCCTTTTGAAGATTATACAGATTCCAACAACAGAAAACCTAGCCGACATCATGACAAAACCCTTGGGGCCATCTGCCTATCAAAAATTCAAGTCCAAAATGGGATTAATAAATATTCACTCCCATTTTGAGGGGGGGGGGGGGGGGTCTTGAGATATATACTATATCTCACCTCCATATATATATATATATATATTAGTCAGTTAATTAGTTAATAGAATAGTTAATAAGTTAGTTAGCAGGATAGTTAGTTAAGTTAAAGGATAATTAATCTACCCTATATAAATAGATGTAAACACACTAAATACATTATTCAATAATATCAGATCTTTCTCTCTCTTCATAAATCTCTCTCTAAACACACTAAATACATTATTCAATAATATCAGATCTTTCTCTCTCTTCATAAATCTCTCTCTCTCTCTCCGGTTTTCTTCCAGTTTGAGCTCCTTGAGCTCTTCCAGCTCAATACCTAAGTAGGTTATAAATTATAATTGAGTTATAAACTTAACATGAATAACTAAATAGATCAAGGTCGCTTCATATAGAATGTGTAATAATTGGGTCACAATTCGATCAGGAATTCATAATTCAATTTATTTAACATCTACCGAGAAATCTTATTTTGTAAACTATACTATTATCGCCTAACGAAAAAATTAGAAAAGGGACTAGCTAGATGAAGTAAAATAAAGTTAGTGTTCACTCTATAAAAAAAAGATATAATAAAGTTCGTGTTAATAAAAATCAGCTATTCATTATATTAAAATAAGTAAACAAGAAAAAGTCTAGAAAGAAATGTCACTTCGTCAATCAAGTTATTACATTATGGTACCTCCGTCCCATTTAATTTTGTACGGTTGACTGAACACGAATATTAAGAAAAATTAAATTTTGGGAAATCTCTAACTTTTTTAAAGGTGGAGATTGCGAAAGAAATTTTCCTTTAAGGATGTGCAAAGTTAAGTGAAACGAATCGAAAAGGAAAATATGCAAATTTTAGTGGGATGAAGGGAGTACTATTATTACATTATGTAAAATACGTAGAACTAGTGAATCAGACCATTTGCGTTTGCAGTGCACATAGCGTTTGACAGCGGACGGATCTGCTAAACTGGAGATGAATTTGAGACGGAATGATTAATCTCTACGATAATTGTCTCTAAAATTTACTGATCGATTCATTTCGTCTCTAGATTTAGTGACGAAATTTCTGTCTCTATTATGAAATTCGAGGTCAAATTATATACAGAATAGATACGAATTCTGTCTATTTTTAATATTCGGTAGTGATAGAGGTTGTTCTAAATTCAGCCCTCAACAGTGTTTGAAGATTTGAAATATGAGGGAATGCCTACGAACGATTCCCGATGAGATCCACGAAATAGGGATGAACTTCCTCTCCTTCGCACAGTCGTGTATCTGCAAAATAGAGCCGGAGATGCCCCGGCGAAAACCCTTGCTCAAGTCAATGCTCGGTTCAAAGGATGGAACTTAAGCAATGTAATAGTAAAGTTTAGAGTGTGTAACCTTTTGAAATGAATGGATCCCCTATTTATACTTACTGTTCATTAGGGCAAAGGGTCAAAAGGTCATTTTAGGTTTGCCCAATGACATTGCGCCAATTGTCCCTCTGTACCCGGTGACGGTGTCAGAGGGTACGGTGCCTTTTCCAAGACAACTCACAGTTGTTTGTACCTTTTGTCAAAGTTGTCTTTACTTTTTGTTGGAGGGTTGAGGAGCACGTATCTTGGTCTCTAAGTTACCAACGATAACATTCCCATTGCAGAGTTCCGCTTGCTTCTCAGAGGTGTTCGCGCATCAGAGCACTAAGAGAATCATCCATAGTTTCGTTGTCCAGTGCCGATTGTCCAACTGCAGGGAACTCGACTCTGTTCAAGCCTCCAGAGCTGATCTACATCGTTAGTGAACTACGAGAGTCCAGCCCTGCAAGGCTGGGTCGGTCTCTGATCGACACATTATTCTCAACCTCGCAGGGCTGATAACAACCCTGCCGTGCCATCGAACTATCATAGCCGAAGAGCTCCTTGCGATCCTCAGTCCAGTGCCCTGTCCAGGACTCGTGCCTACTCTAAATACTGCTGCGCAGTGGTGAGTTACATCTCTCTCCTATCAGGTAGCTATTTCGTCACTAATTGGATACTAATAATTTTTTGGCACTTACCGTTACTATACTATTCCTATTTCATTTTCATTAAGTGGCTGATATTATACATTACTAATTTCCATCTCTAATACTCTCTCCGTTCCACACCAACTTGCACACTTTTCTTAGTAGTACGTCCTACAATAATTTGTACACTTTAAAAAAAGTAATTTCTCTTACAATCTCCACCCTTAATTTTCACCCTCAATCTTCATCTTTAAAATGTTTACACACTTAGGTGTGCAACTTCACGTGAAACGGAGGTAGTATAATTTTTTGCTAGTATAAGTACATTTGATTGGGTTGAATACTTACTTGTCATTTCTCTCTCTTGCCCTCAATGGAGAATACTGAACTAGATTCAGTGTTAGAAAATCTGGAGCAGCAGAAAAATTGGTATGGTTTGCAAATGCACCTGCACAATGGATACTGGTACCCAGATTTTGTACTGAGGCCCTTGTTATCATCTGGGGAGAAATTCAAAGCTCTGGACACTGACGTCGTCGTCGCATCTCAGCCGAAAGCCGGGTCCACCTGGATCAAAGTACTCGTCTACAGCATCGTCAATCGCCGCCACTTCCCCGCCGCACAGTCCCCTCTTATGACCACTAGCTCCCACAAAATGGTAGAGTCACTAGAGTGTAACTATTATGGCCTCCTCCAGAAAAATCCTGATCTCGAGATCACGGGTGGGCCGCCCCGACTTTTCTCGACCCACCTGCCTTACCAGCACCTACCGACTTCTCTGCTCAGCTCGAAATGTAAGATTGTGTATATTACCAGGAATCCACTCGATCAATTCATATCCGAGCGCGAATTCCTGCTCAAAGTCGGGATACAGCCTGATGCCCACCCTCTCCCGCTTGACCAAGCTTTCGATATGTTCTGCAGAGGTGCGTGCTTTTGTATATATTTGTGTTACTCCCTCCATTCCATAATTTAACTTTTGAATTGAAGAAGTGATTAAAAGTAAAGATTGTGATAAAATTGTTCAAATCAAAAGTTGATAGTATTTGAAAACGAAATTGATTTTAATCAAATTTTAAAAGATGAAGTGTATGATATTTAAGCTGTTTTTAACTTATAAATGAGAGAAAAAATTCTACTTTTTAGGACAATAATTCATTTTGAAACATAGCTATTTTTGTGGACCGAGGAAATATATTAGAATTAGAATTCATGCCGTGTATTTTGTCATATGTATAATTAATCGATCAATCAATGCTCTTATTCATCTTATAATAAGGTTTTTATTACTATGAACTGGATATGTCACGTCTTTCACTTCAAATTAACGACAGTAAAAGTACGGATTTTAAGTTAGTAGAGAATAAATAAAGATTTTGTAACGACGTGGAAATATTATAATTGAAAAAATCTATAGTTTGGTCAACTGTCTGATTTTTTTGTAATTAACTCTAAATTTAAAGAATTTCCGAGTATCTCTCTTTGGTTCAGATCATTTTGCTTTATAAATGAACTTGGTTATTCTAAATTCCAAATGTTCCAGAACATGGTTATTAAACTGGGAATGTCATTTATATGAGGGTATTTCTGAAGATGTAGTTAATTATAAGGCTTTTTAGATAGGCACTTTGTTTTTATAACTACTTTTAGTTTATTATATTATTACAAGTTTTAAGATAGGCACTTTGTTTTTGTCCTATCATGTTACTTATATAGTGTATATATGATCATTAATAACAATAATAAAATTTAGGGTGTGTTTACTTAAAACTTGACTCAGTAGATTTAGAGATTCAAATTTCTATAAAACACACTCACTAACTTCCTCAGTCAAGTTTGACCCAATATTTTTCAGCCTTAAGTAAACATACCCTTAGTGATACTATTACTATAATAAAATTATTCTATCTCGTGTATCGTTCTAGTGAATATCTAGTATTTTTAAAATAACATCGCTCCATCAGCAGCTATACAAAAGTTACCGAGATATTCAGTATAAAACTAGGTGGGAAAAATTGGTAAAAATATCCCATAAGTTTGTCATATTTAAGAAAATATCCCTTAAGTTTGGCCATTTTTTAAAATGCCTCCTAACTTCCAAAAAATTGGTAAAAATACCCTGCAACCGGGTATAGCAGGTGACACAACCGGTCAAAAGCTGACGTGGCATTAAATTTTTATTTTAAGAAGCTGATGTGGTATTGAATTTTTTTTTAATTTTTCTTTTGTCTTGTTATTACTTTTCCTTTAAATTACAAATGAGGATGATAAAAATAAAATATTGACAAAATTTATAATTAAACTAATTATATAATCTTGAAAATATTGTGAAAAAACATATAAAAAAATTAATTTTATAATCTTTAAAAAATTATAGAAAATCAGATTTTAGAAAAGTATGAAAAAAAAAGAGAAATACATTCAAAGATATAATAAATATATATATATATATATAAATATACACACACATTTTTATACACAGAGGCATATAATATATATATATATATATATATATATATATATATATATATATATATACACACATCTATATACATACATATAAACACACAGTGCCGCCACCGCCGCCTGCCGCCTACCGCCTACCGCCTCCGCCGCTGCCACCGCCTCCGCCGCTGCCACCACCTCCGCCTCCGCCACTGCCTACCTCCTCTACCACCTCCTACCGCCTCCGCCACTGCCTATGTTCGCCTATTTTATAACCTAACGATCCGCAAGTGTACGGGTGCAAGTGTATATAACGGCAAGCAATGTCGATCCCACAAGGACTGACTTAATGACTAGTTCGATACTCTAAATATCCTAAAACACCCCTAACTAGGCTCTCAATTGGATTGATTTTAGTATTAAACTAATTTTACTAAACTATTACTTAACGCTTAAATCCAAGATTAAGAAAACAATTTATCAACTACTCAAGATTGGAAGACAAATTCTAGAGAATTGATTTCAGAATTAACTAAGTATGACAATCTAATTATTCTAAACTAGCAATGATTATTATCGTTATTCGACGGCACTTATATATATTAACTCTCCTTTCGAAGCAATTAACTTGTAGATTCATTATCCCTAGCCACCTTTTCAAGTCGACTAGACCTAACGAACTCCGAATCGATCTTAGACCAATGCCTACGCACTTATCTCACCTCCTTTCAGAGCGCTCAACAACTACGCTATATGTTGTCTTTCCATTCACAAATTCCTCCTTTCAAAGCGAACTTATGAATTATGTAGAAGTAGTTAAGTGATCAATTTAACTATTCATGAAAATAAATCACAACACATAGATAACGAATAACAATCATTAACTAGAATAGAAAACTTCAATTAATCAAATATCGTTAAAATCTACTTTCAAAATCCTAGAATAATAAAGAACTACTCACTCATGTTCATATTCATAACATAAATATGTTCATAGACAAACATGATTTGAAATAGAAAAATGAGACAATGAATAAGCACCCTAATCGTCTTGATCTTGATCCTTTGATGTTGCTTTCCTCTTCAATATGCCTTCTAATGATCTCTAACTCCCTTTTTCGAGTTTGAGAACCTTCTTATGTAGTTAAGGCTACATTGGGCTCAAGATGGGCTCAAAATCATAAAACGCGCACATTCAGTTTTGGACTCGGAAAGCTGCCTCGACCGAGTCAGAATCGCCCTCGACCGAGGCAGAATCCCCCTCGACCGAGTTGGAGTCTCTGACCAATTTCACGTTTTGCTCTTCATTTCTCACTCGACCGAGTTTCTAAACAACTCGACCGAGTCAGACTTTCTGACCATGCTTCAATACCTCTTTGCTATTTCCGACTTTTCTTGCTCGTTTTCCATCCGAACCTTGCCCAAACGGACTTTTTGACCTTTTTATACCTGAATAACACTAAAACAAGCAGAAACACGTCATCTAGCTCAAAAGATGGATTTTAATCACTTTTCGCCCAAATACACATGCATAGGTCACAAATTACGACCTTTAATTGACCTAATATACATGTAAAACTAGCATGTATCAGCCTACCCCCTCCCACAGCCTCCGCCGCCTCCGCCTCCACCACTGCCTACCGCCTCCCTCCTCCGCCGCCTCCGCCTCTGCCTCTGCCACTGCTTACCGCCTCCCTCCCGCCTCCGCCACTGCCTACCGCCTCCGTCATCTCTGCCACTGTCTACCGCCTCCCTCCGCCACGCCTCTGCCACCTCCGCCGCCATTACTGACCTGGGACTGAAATTGAGTAATTTGGGGGTAGAAAAGGACTGGGGATGAGGGGTGAGGTGTGGGGATAGGGGGTGGGGTGGGGTGGGGATTTTCACATTATATTATTATCCAAATAAGCATGTTATTACACACTACAATGACACATGTTTTTTTTATATAATGCCACATAAATTGAAAACGCCATGTAATATAGCCAAATCATCTCAAATGAGCCACATCAGCTGTTACCGGTTATGTCACTTGCTATACCCGGTTGCAGGGTACTTTTACCAATTTTTTCAAAGTTAGGAGGCATTTTAAAAAAGGCCAAATTTAAGGGATATTTTTTTAAATATGGCAAACTTACGGGATATTTTTACCAATTTTCTCAAACTAGGTGTGCATGCTTTTGGGCCACTCTGGGACCATCTGGCTGGATACTGGAAAGAGGCGACGAACTCAGACAGGATCCTGTTTCTAACATACGAGGACCTAAAGCAGGATCCTGTCTCCAACGTGGATAGAATTGCTCATTTCTTGGGACTTTCCTTTTCCGATGAAGAAAGGGAAAGTGGAGTGATAGAAGAGATAATCAATCTCTGCAGCTTTGACAAACTCAAGAACTTGCAAGTTAACAAGACGGGCATTCATTATCGTTCGATGCCTAACAGTTTGTTTTACAGGAAAGGAGTGACTGGAGACTGGGAAAACCTTCTCACTCCTGACATGGCTCAAAGGTTCAAGGAAATCATGCATTTCAAGATGACTGGATCTGGTTTCAATCTCGATACTCTCTTCAAATTTTAATGGGTTTTTATCGATTAAGAACACGAAAAATAGGTCAACTATCAATTTAGATCCTGAAAGATAATTTCTATCAATTCAGGACCTAAAAGATTTAAAACTATCAATGAAAAATTCATAAATTCAAAATCATTATAGGCATGTTTGGAAAATTACAAAACCCAAAAATAAATTTATCTTGAAATGATAAGTAGATAAATATACGTCTTTCACTACATTGTTTTTGAAAATTATCGTGATATATCTAAAATAATAAAATAATTTGCAATGTTTTTTAAAATATATAAATTAATAAAAAATAAGTATTTACATAAGAAAAAATACATTTAGGTGAAATATGTTTGTATGAATTTACATATTATGAACTTAAAAAAAATATTACAGACTTTTTTTAAAAAGGAATTTTTTTCCTCGCGCATGACTTAAAAAAGAAGTTATAGATGTTAAAATAAAAACTAACAATTTCAAATATGAAACTACAAAAAATTCAAAAAAATAACAAATTTAAAAAAAAAATATCGTGAAAGACTTTTGACGTATATTTCCATTGCGTATCACTTCGAAATTTTATTTTGTAGAATTTTATTTTGGGGGTTTTGCAATGTTTCAAACAGGTCCTCTAGTGATTTTAGACTTATAAGTCTTCAATTGATAGTTTAAGATCTTTAATTAGGTCCTAAATTGATAGAAATTATCTTTCAGGACCTGAATTGATAGTTGACCTATTTTTCAGGTCCTTGACCAACAAAAACCCAATTTCAATTGATTGTGGTGATCCAGTTTGGAGGTTTCTCATTTTATTAAATACGAGCAATCGGCACATGCATTTCACGTGATCATTGCCGGTATTTCTTTTGTTGTAAAAAATAAGATTGAGCAAAAAGTCCTAATACTTTGTGTGGTAGTCGAATATTTTATTAGCTCTTTGTGTATTTCCAATATTACTCCATCTGTCACATAAAAAGAGTCATGTTTAATAAAGCAAAAGTTCATATATTTGACCAATTTGATGAAGTTACATGACTTATTTTATTTTTAATATGATATTAAACTAGTTTCGTACCCGTGCGATGAACGGGAAGATCTTTAACACAATAATCTATATTCTATTTGTAATACAAAGTGTTTTTTGTTGTGGAGAAGTATGATGCTGGTGTTATATAGCCCGATGACCCAATAAAAAATATCTTTATTGACGTAATATATACTATGATGATCCGAAAATATCAAGATAATACAAATAAATCAACTGTCTACATTAACATGTAACATTTGACAACAAATAAACATAACGTTTATAAATTTTGAAAAACTTCCTTATAGACAACATTTCTAGTGTGGTACCCCGTGCGATGCACGGGGATAGAATTTAAACAATTTTTATTTTATATAATTGCAATTGCTATTTTGTGTAGTGTTTAGATTGTGTTGTCGCCCCGAAAAATTAAAATGTGATTTTTTGTTTCTCTTTTTGTGTCTGTGTATGCGTTTTCTTGTTCGGCTTATTTTAGTTTTCAAGAATATACTCCTAGTGTATTCTTATATAGAATAAATAAATGAGATATATAATGGATAGAGGATTGAGATCATAAACATTTGATATTGGCATGTTTTTTCGTATCTCGTGAAACCTGATACATGCTAACACACCAAGTCACTGTTAGCATGAGAGAGATGACTAATTGAGCGTATTTTGATGATTAGCAACACTTTAGTCCAATTTTTCTTTAGTCTACACATATTCAAAACTGATGGTTTGCAGCAGTATCATCAGAATTTTCCATTAATCATTATATTTTTCAGGCGCCAAGCAGCATTTTTTATTGCCCCTTGGCCGATCCCTTTCCCAAGGATTGAGCTGAGAATGAGTCATAGCTGGTTAGAGACTTTGAGTGCATTGTACTTACAATTTTACGCTTTTTCATGTTTGAATAACTCCATTATGTGGAAGAAATGTTGAATTATTTTTGTAAGATCCCTCTTAAGAACTGCTTAAATCACACAAATTGATAGATACTCGGTACAACATAAAATGTTTTTGTTTATTTTTTTAGATTTTTACTTTTTTTTAGAAGTAAAGGTTCTTGTGTATGATGAACAAATGTACAAAAAAGCAGGTTATTGACAAGGGACCTTAAAGTAAGAGTTTTCGCCCATCTCAATAACTTCAATATGCATATTATGGTTTGTATGTCTCTAATAATCCATCACCACAATAAATTGATCAATATAATCTTAGTGAAAATTATTAACATTGAAAACTGTAAGTCCTTACAGAGAATACTCCTAGATTGCAAGCCTTACAATTAACTTTTACATCGCTGGTTATTAAGGATAACATAACCACTTTACTATTAAGAAACAATATGAAAGAAAAAATAAATAAGCTGAAAGAAGTGGGCCAAAAATATTTTGACATATTTCAAAGGACACCTTGCTTTGAAAACTAATTTGCACATTTGCTAATTAATATTCAGTTACTAAGATGACCAAGTTAAAAACAATCGAACACATCTGCAGTAACCAATATTTTTCATAACAACACTGAGAGAAAAATTATAAATAGTCCTATCCCATTTGCAATTATCCGGAATAGAAATCACTACTTTCTACAATTAAAGATCACAAACCAACTATATTGACCATCAATTCGCCAAAACTCTATTTGAAGAAAATGTCACAATCATAATACCATTATACTTAAATTTAGCCACCAACATTCTTTTATATCTTACAAAGATACATGACACATCCAACCAAATCCACCAATCTATTACTACCAAAATCCCCGATTATTTAGTTTCATCCTGCATTAAGCAGCAACAACATGTCATTGCAAATTAACCCCCACAACCTAAATCATATTAAGCAAACATCATCGAATTCGAAGGGCCTCTACTTAGTTCGTGCATATTATTGCAACACGTAAGCAATTGCAACAAAGCGAATAAGATACATAAAACATTTAGAGAGAATTTCTCAAAGCCTTTGATTTCTTCCACTTGAGTTGATTATACTCGTTTAAATAGTACGATCTTCTTGTGAAAATAGTCTCTAATACCACCAATCAAGAAAACATTGGTCAACATAAATATAACCTTTAAATTATTTTACAGACTTACGTCCTCATCCATGTAAAAAACCTAGCTTTAAACATTTACCCAAAAAAGGACAGTTGATTGGTATATTGATTATTAAAAAAAAAAAAAAAATTTGAAGTTTTTTATGGTGAGGAAAGTTATTTCAGTTCGAGTATTATTAAGTTAGAGCTTAATAGGATAAGGCATACATAAAAATTTAGAAGAGATATTCTTACCATTGTAGCTCCATCTTCAAAATTCAAGCAATAGGATCAAGCAACTCACATTTCTCCAGTCCAAACCATTACATAACCCAATACTGCACAAAATATAAGATCAAGAATAGGAATTTTGCAAAGTTTTGTACCAAAAATGCATGATATTAGTGAAAATGAAAAAAAGAAAAAGGAAACTGTGGAATCCCCAACCTCCAGCAATTAGTATAATTCAATTGAAAATAAAATTAAACCGAAGGAAAAGATTAGACTAAGAAAACAAAATATGGCTACAAAGAACCTAAGAGATCATTGATTAACTGATTTTTCTCACAAGTTGAGTATTATTTTACCAATCTTCCAACTAACAATTGATAGTAAAAACAACATCAAAACACTACCAGATTAATAATCTGACAATCTAATATCCTACGTATTGCTCATTTTTAAATGTCAATAGAGTCCATGAATATACAAAATATACTAATGTAGCTCATCAACTGTCATCACCTTAAACAATTTATACATGATCTACATGGGAACAGTTGGGCAGTGTGATAAGGCATGACATTATGAATTAGAAATGATTTTGCTTTAAACAGGAAATGGAAACTTATACACATAATAAAACATTCAAATAATATTATAAGACAATTCACCTTAACATATATCTCCTCTAAACTTTGTGTGTTCTACCTTCATCTTCTCTAACCTTTATGCCGCTATTTTAGTTATCCCTCCATTTATTCGGGAAACACTCTATTGCTTGTAATCTTAGCTAAATGTTCAAGTTGCTTTTTTCAAAAAGCCACCGTTTAGTACAAAAACTCCAGATTAATTGCAACTCATAGAAAGAGACTACATGAACATTTGAACAACTTAATTTTCAAAGGAATAATTAGCCATTGATTAAGTGAAGACTTCTCAATATTTCAACACCATACAATGAATAGATGACCCCGACTCAGCTAAATTAAGCGTGGTAAGAAACCAATTCAGAATAAAATCCTGTGCAATTATTCTAACAAAAAGTTCAGATAAGAGCTCGACGCGTCATTTAACTTTGGTTAATTCCATCTATCAGGCTCACCGAAAAGCGAGCTATCTTCCAAAAAATGAAAAACTAATAGGGTAGATAATCATGAAAATGTCTCAATTATAAAATAAGAAGAGCACAAAAATCATCCTAACTGAAGAAATAGGTCTTACCTACACGATTCGTCTTACACTTCTCAATATCCTCGACTTTTACTTCATGAGCTTTCCCCATTGACATAACAAATATGCATGTACTGCATGATTTAAAGGGCATCAATATACCGTATATGCACGTTAGAAGCTCTCATTTATCTCACAATTGTTGAAAGACAGTCTTCAAATCACAGGTTTTGCTCTCCCATTGTTCATTCAAAGTTACATTCAGTCAATCATGAGATATAAAAAATGATCTTAACTGATGGATACTAACATCCAACACATCTTCTAAAAGTCATTTATATCGTGACATGAAAATTTGCAATACTAACTTGCCTCTTCTCAAACTCAAGGCTCATAACATGATGCAGTTTCAGAATAAATAGTGAAATAAAATGGTGTATTCTAACCTTAGATTGAACTGGAAATAAAATATTTTATATCTCTTTGAAGTAATTCATGGAGGTTAGCACTTCGAGAAGTAGAATCAGGATGGGATGAAAGTATTTCAGAAACTGCATAGCTTGACTCCTTATTATTTTTTATTTTTTTTTATCTTCTAGCAACATCTCTCTAAGGCTTCCAGCTGCTAATTTAGCCTGTGTAAGGTAAGCAAGAACAATAAGCACCTGGTACACGTGTTTCGTGCACGCACTTTAGGGCATTTTTAGTGTCATTTTAGTGTCAATAATGTGCATAATCACGTGTATTTAGTGCTTTTATACTCTCATGGGAAAAATAATGCGTTTGTGCTATTTTTTGTGTTAAGACAGGTGAAAAAGGGTCGAAAAAGAACATCAAACGACCGCGGAGTCGAGGGATCGATCGAGGCAACAAAAGGAAGAGCTAACTGAAGATCTCGGCCGAGACAGGATGCAAATCTCGGCCGAGATGAGTCTCCAGGGGATTTCAGAAATTGCAGAAATGGAGATCTCGGCCGAGATGCAATCCAATCTCGGCCGAGATGAGTCAAATCCTAAAAATTCCAAAGTTTCTCTTTTTCACGTCTCGGCCGAGACACACTTGCATCTCGGCCGAGATTCCTTACCCTGTTTTAAAATCCTGAATGCGATTTTGCCTATTTTTTACTAGCACTTTCTCTCCTTATATATATATCATCCCATTCAAATTTAAACTAACTCAGAATAACCTAGAACCCATCCCCCTCACATAATCAGCCACTTTTCTCCATTGGAAGCAAGGGAATGGAAGGGGGTTGAAGATCTTGATCTTCAACCCTAACCTTTGGTTCTTTCTATCCTATTTTCATGTTTTCTTTAATTTTCTGTTATTTTATCTTTGTATTAGGTAAAATGGGTGGCTAGCACCCTTAGTTCACTCTTGATTATTGTGGAACCTTGAGTTCAAGACATTTATGTAATTATTACGGTTAATGTTACCGAAAACATTGTGTATTCAAGTGTTTTGTGTTATTTGCTGTTATTGAGTCACATTTATGAATTGATTATTGGATTGATCACCCTTTAAGGGATTTGTGAATGTGTTGCTAGAATAGGAAATTACTATCCGTAATTGTAGGATTTCCGATTCCCGAGTAGCAAACAATAGATTTATTTATTGGTGATAACACAAAGTTCAACCACTAAAATCGAGCTTGCGAGTTTTATGTTGAATTTATCTCGTTGTCCTAGTGTTTAATGCATTTGGTGATTGAATCTAAGAGAGCTTGTTCGAGGATTCGGTTAAACTGAATAGGGTTAGTCGAAGAGCTTGTTTTGATTAACTAAGATTAAGGGATAACAAGGCTATTAGAGCTTGTTAATAGCCTTGAGATAAGGGCTAGAATCACAATTGAATAGGGCATTAACAATAGTTGCATAAATCGTCCAAGACCTCGGTGAAACATGATCAAGGGTGAATCATTTTGTTATTTACAAACCAAAAACCTATAAAAATCTCTTTAAATGTCTTTGTTTATTTAGGTGTTAGTTGTTATTTCATTAACCCCCCCCCCCTCCCCCACTTCTTTATTATTTTCTAGTTTATTTACTTTATGTTTCTTGATCATAATAGCTTAATATAATGAAGCAAAATTGTTCGACCGTTCCTCGTGGGATCGACCCTTGCTTGCCACTCTACTAGTTAGAGTAGTAGGATAAGGTTAAGTGTATTTTTATACACATTAATTTGGTAGTGAGAAACGACGCTACCAGCACCTCATCTTTTCGGTTTGTCGACCATCTAATGAAGGTATGCGCTATAAAAAAGCACTTGATTATGATGTATGTCCTAGTTAGTCAAATTCAGCAACTTTAGGTTTATCATCTCAACATTTAGAAGAACCTCTTCTCATACTCCAATTAGAAAAAAACATAACAACATTGGTTACTTTTAGAATGCAATCATATAGCATCTCATTTCAGAGATTTTATAAATTCAAGAGGCAAATGAAAATAAAAGTTGATGTTTCAGTTTGTGCCCAAGTGGAAATTATATTTTTCTCATAGTCCGTCCATTAGCCAAGACATGTCCTCAATATTCTGATGGTTGCAGCTGAAAGGCATCATACTTGCTTACTTTGTAAAAGTGAGTATTCATCATGGCCTACAAATATGCTCACAAGAAAGATAGACAATATATTTCAACTAAACCTTACATATAGATCCAAAATTCCATTAAAAAGATTGTGAAAGATTTAAACCTCAACATCAAAAAGGTAAATGATTACGGTTTTTTTGTATATCGATGAATTCATAAGTTTGATTCATGAGATACCCAATTTTCAATAATAAGATCTTGTAATGTGAAAACTTATCTGATTTCCACATTGCAATTTCATTCTGACAATGAGCCCCAACACCTCAAGAAATACTTTCCGAACAACAATATTAAACAAAATCCTCAACTTCCGTTTTCAACAGTCGGATCGAGAAACACATACAAAATAATACCTGTCCAACAATATTAAAAAATAAAATAAAATAAAGAACATGAGAATATGAAGAGCATACCTATTCGCAGCCATCCGCCTTGTCATAACTTGTCGTCGGTGTTTAGCCCAATCCATTCTTCAGACATCCTCTGTAACAATTTTAAGCTAAACAAATACGTATGATTGTTCTGAGTACCCCAAATAAGAGAAGGGGAAAAAACCTTCGAGTGACATGCACGACCAAAGCCTCTGTCGGACTAAAAAATGGTGACTTGGAAGACTTGACGCACAAGCTGCTCCATCCGATAAATCAAAAGCCTGATCATCAGTCAATTGATAAAGCATGGAGAGAGTTAGGGATTATTTGCGTAGAATCATTTTAATCATGTAATTTAATTTAAAATGCATCAAATTTGCAGCAAACCTGGACCTTATAACCAACGCCAATGCCCAAAATCTGAAGAAAGAATTCTGCAATTTTGGCTCTGATTTTTTTTTTTTTTTTTTTGTGTGTGTGCTTCAAAAACTAAAGGTCAGTGCATGATTTAAGAAATCGGGCCTGCATTCTTGCTTCTTCTATGATTATCAGACTATCTCAAACTCCCTCGTAGAACAAAGAACACCAGGAACGTGTAGTTTAATTGGAGTTGAATTTATTTCTTAGCATTGAGAGTTAACTATCTTAAATTACTCATCAATGACAAATCTTTATCACAAATTCAACTATTGCTATATGTGTTGAAGCTTCCATTTCCATTTTATTTCTCCATTGTAATGCACATGAATTGCTATATTCGATAGTAGGGATACTAATCAGGCCATAATCAGATGATCCATACAAATAAAAAGCATAAAAAGAAAAAAAAGTACCGTAAGATGATTTTGGAGTCTCTTCCTTTCATCATCAGAAGGTTCCGATTCCAAAACCTCATAAAAATAAACGTTGTCTCACTGTTTTGTTTCATCCTGCATCAATTTATGGGCCTCCCTTTCACTACACCAGACCCCAAAATCGCATGTAGCATCCCCGATTAAATAATCATGGCGACTCTTTTCTGATTTTGATATGAACATCGTACTCATAGATTAGAAAAAAAAAAAATAGAGAAAAGAGAAGAGAGAGTATGAAGGAGCAGACCTATCTACTTTAACGGAGAAGACAATCCAGAAGCTGCTGCCACCGCCAAATGCGAGGATGCACCATTTTAGGTGCTTCCCGTCGATATTCCATTCTTGGTAAGAATTGACGCGCAAAATTCTCCTGAAATTGAAAATTGAATCAATGAATCAAAAGATTCATAAACACCCAAAATAAAAAGATAAACAGAAGATGAAAACCATTTGCACTATAACAATGGTGATGAATAATAAATTACGAAAATGAGAGAATGACAAAGAAGGTCAGGTATCGGGTCGCGGCCGTGAACCAAAGTCGCGGCCGCGAACCCTTCATTTTGCTTTGGTCAATTTGGTTCGTGGCGTCGTAGCGCCCGCGAACCGTGCCCTGTCTCTTTGATAGGTCGCGGCCGTGACGTCCACTCGCGGTCGCGACTCGTCGTTCGAAACTCCTTCCCTTGTTCCATCCTTGGCTCGTTCTCCGTTCCGGACTTCTTCAATGCTCATTTTTCGGCCTTAATTCACCTGTTTTGTCCTGAAACGAGCTCAACACATTAAATGACCCAATAATACAAATATGCAAGATACACTATCAAATGTGCATTAAAATACCATTAAAACGACACTTAAAGCGACCTAAAATGCATGCATTTTCACGTGTACCAAATCTCCCCAAACTTAAACCTTTGTTCGTCCCGAACAGAGCGAAGCAAAGAAAAAGAAGGTAGGACACGTGTTAGGGAAGATTTAAGTGGCGAATTCAATTTCAGACGACGTTTTCAAAAACAAGGCAATCATGACAAGATGAGCATATATGATATAACAACTTCAGCTACTATTGAGACTTGAAAAACTCTCAACTAAAGATCCTCACCGGGTGAGTGTATCACTCAACTCTCAAGTGTATCAAATGGGTAGTATATACGCTCACATTGAAATGCATAAAATGCCTACCATAGGCTTACCAATCATCTAAACTTCGATGTATACCCGACATGTGTGACAAAGAATCAAAAAGGTCTTTTACGGGTTGTAATGTTGGTTTGGGGTAAGGTGGGATAATTTTGGGAAAAAAGTTGATTTGGTCCCGTAACTTTTTAACTTTTCTGATTTGGTCCCATATTTAACTACTTTTTCAATTTAGTTCCGTATCTCTATCAATTGCTCTATTTTGGACCAATTTTGACCAAATTTTGACCAACTCGCCGGAAAAGGCCACGTGCCTCCCACGTGCCGACGACTTATGCCACGTGGCGGGGGAAAATAGTTGATTTAGTCCCATAACTTTTTAACTTTTCTGATTTGGTCCCATATTTAACTACTTATTCAATTTAGTCATGTACCTCCATCAATTGCTCAATTTTGACCCAATTTTCACCAATTCACCGGAAAAGGTCACGTGCCTCCCACTTGCCGGCACCAATTAAAGAGTTCCGACCACTTATGCCACGTGGCGCCTCATTTCTAAGATGGCTTTTGTCTTTTTCTTTCTTTTCTTTTATACATCAATTTATACCTCAGGTGAAAAAATTTCCAACTCAACAAATCATTTAATAAAATAAAAAATAAAAATCCAAAATCTAGGGTACAAACGAAAGGAAAAATTAAATCAACCAAATCCTAAAAGAATCGAAAATTATTTCTCTTTAACGCCTACTACACCGCTACTCTAATCCCTCTCCGAAAAGAATCGCATAAGCTCCCACATGAAAGAGACGCATGGCAGCAGCAAACCAAAATGAAAATAAATATGATGACGAGAAGCGTTGAAAGTGAGAAGGGAAAAGAAATTCGATTCTTTTAGGATTTGTTTGATTTAATTTTTCTTTTTGTGTTGTAACACAGGATTTGAGTTTTTGTTGTTTATTTTATTAAATCATTTGTTGAGGTAAAAATTTTCTAACATGAAGAAAAAGACAAAAGTCACCTCACAACTGCGGCGCCACGTGGCATAAGTCGCCAAAACTCTTAATTAGTGCCGACACGTGGGAGACACATGACCTTTCCCGGTGAATTGGTGAAAATTGAGTCAAAATTAATCCAAAATTGAGCAATTGATAGAGGTACATGACTAAATTGAAAAAATAGTTAAATATGGGACCAAATCAGAAAAGTTAAAAAGTTATGGGACCAAATCAACTATTTTCTCCCGCCACGTGGCATAAGTCGCCGGAACTCCCTGAAGGCCGTCGGCACGTGAGAGGCACGTGGCCTTTTTCGGCGAGTTGGTCAAAATTGGGTCAAAATTGGTCCAAAATTGAGCAATTAATAGAGATACGGGACTAAATTGAAAAAGTAGTTAAATATGGGACCAAATCAGAAAAGTTAAAAAGTTATGGGACCAAATTAACTTTTTTCCCGATAATTTTGGGTAGAAGTGACTATAAAATGGACTAAATGAGTTAGCTAATCTCATCTACCCCTCAAACAACAATCACTCTACGTCGCTCTTTACTTCCTTAGTAAACCAATCTAAAAAGTTGATTTCTTCACCTTACCACAAAGTCTACAACCTAAATGCTTTCTCAATTCTCCCTTGAAGTATATTTTCTTTTGAATTTTTACAACTTTGAGAACATCTATTAAAAGACATTTACATTACTAGTCTCTCCAAATCAAAAGCAACAATTGAGTATATACAACTAACTTTTTCTTTTGTTTTTCTGATTTTTTGACTTTTTTCGATTTTCGACTTTTCAATTTTTGGTGAAAAGGTGTGACATTTTCAAGTTTACAAATAGCTAAAGAAAAATAGAGAATCAAGGCAAGTTCTAGAGACAACTAAATGCATTCAATGAATTTCACATCGAAAGAAAGTTTAAATTACTCTAAACTTGGGAGTACAATTGAAGCGCAAACACTCACAAGGCAAAATTTCCTTGATCAAAAGTTTTGAGTACAAGCTCAATTTCACCTCAAGTGCCTATCATGCTCTACCACTTACCATTTTTTCAAAATTTATGCAAAAATTGCCTCATCATCAATCATTCGCCCAATGTCAATCCCAACACAATCGAGAGCTAATATGTACACCTATCAACCCCTTCCCCAAACTTGGTTGAAAAACCAAAGTTTTGTGGGAATGAAAGGGGTACGAATTGGTGCTCTAGAAGAGGTAATCATCCAACCCAATCTTTTGGTTCGATTCAACAAAGTAAACTATACCAAGTAATACTAACTACTAAATAAAAAAAAAAAAAAAAACTAAAGTGTGTAAGGACTAATCACAACCAAAATCATTTAAGAACATCAAACTAACTAATCAAAACATAAGAAAAGGGCACACAGCCCAATCCACAAATAAATAATCAATTCAAATCCACCCTCCGATTTCACAATAAAAAAGGCACACAGGCCAACATTAAAGGCAAAACAAATCAACAAGAATAAAAGCACAAAGTAGAAAAAATGCGAGAATCGAATTGAAACACCGAGCGGCCAAGACGTCCCACTACCACCCCCTTCCCCAAACTTGATTGAAAACCAGAGTTTGCGGGAGAAAAAGTGGTACGCCTTGGTGCTCCAACTCACAGAGGGCTACTGAGGCGGTGGTGGATGATGAGGATCACCGAGGCCCCAATGCGAACGCAATTGTGCCATGAAAGTCTCCATTTGGGCCCAACGGATGTCCTATATCTCACTCCGAGCAGCAAAAGCATCGAGAATGGTCTGCTGCTGCTCCTCGATGGAAGTGAGGCGGTTATGCACATTCGTCTGGAAGTACTAACGGAATTAAAAACCTTTAACGTTCAAAATTAAAGAAACAAGTACTCAAAAACAATAGAAGAGATCTTTTTCGGTTTTAGTTTTCAAATAGTAAAACAAGTCACCCTTGATCATGCTTCCCCTTGGTCTTGGACAATTGATGCAACTATTGTTAATGCCCGATTAAATTGTGATTCAAGCCCTTATCTCAAGACTATTAACAAGCTCTAATAGCCTTGTTATCCCTTAATCTTAGTTAATCAAAATAAGCTCTTCGACTAACCCTATTCAGTTTAACCGAATCCTCGAACAAGCTCTCTTGGATTCAATCACCAAATGCATTAAACACTAGGACAACGAGATAAATTCAACATAAAACTCGAAAGCTCGGTTTTAGTGGTTGAACTTTGTGTTATCCCCAATAAATAACTATTGTTTGCTACACGGGAATCGGAAATTCTACAATTACGGATAGTAATCTCCTATTCTAGCAAGACATTCATAAATCCCTTAAAGGGTGATCAATCCAATAATCAATTCATAAATGCGAGTCAATAAGAGCAAATAACACAAAACACTTAAATACACAATAATCTCGGTAACATTAACCGCAATAATCACATCAATGTCTCGACTCAAGGTTCCACAATGATCAAGGATGAGCTAAGGGTGCTAGCCACCCATATTAACTAATACAATCAGAAAATAGATAGAAAAATAAAGAAACATGATCCTGATATTGATGAACCCAAAGATGTCAATTGGAGAAGATGATCCTTCAATCTCTAGTCCAATCTCCTTCCTTGGTGGCTTTATTGGCTCAAAAGTGCTCTCCAAGTATAAAAAAGGTATCAAAAGTTAGGTTAAATTCGAATAGGATGATATATATATATAAGAAGAGAAAGTGCTAGTCAAAGATAGGTAAAAACGTATTCAGGAATTCAAAACAGGATAGTGAATCTCGGCCGAGACGGAAGTGTGTCTCGGTCGAGACGTGAAAAAGGGTTTTTAAGAATTATGGGTCGAAGGCTGATCTCGGCCGAGATTGGATTGCATCTCGGCCGAGATCTTCAATTTTGCAATTCTTCATGAAATTCCCTGGAGGCTCATCTCGGCCGAGATTTGCGTCCTGTCTCGCCCGAGATAGTCAGTTGGCCCTTCCTTTTGTTGCCTTGATCGATCCCTCGACTCCATGGTCGTTTGATGTTCTTTTTCGATCATTTTTCACCTGTCTTAGCACAAAAACAGCACAAACGCATTATTTTGCCCATGAGAATATAAAAGCACTAGATACACGTAATTATGCACATTATTGACACTAAAATGACACTAAAAGTGCCCTAAAGTGCGTGCACGGAACACGTGTACCAAATCTCCCCAAACTTAAAACTTGTTCGTCCCGAACAATAAAGAGAAAGACAAAAGGACACATGTTTAGGGCAAAGTTTAGTGGCATTTGATTTCAGAATTTTCATGAAAAAGAGTAAGAGGTCATGATAAAAGTGAGCATGTGTGATAGACTAGATCCACTACTCTCGAGACAAAACTGGTGAGTGTAACTCTCGACTCTCAAGTGTATCAAAAGAGAAGTGTATACGCACACATTGAAATGCATAAAATGTCTACCATAGGCTTGCCAATCATCTAAACTTCGATGTATACCGACATGTGTGACAAAGAATCAAAAAGGTCTTTAATAGGTTGTAATGTTGGCTTGGGGTAAGGTGGGAAAATTTCTGATATAAGTGACTATAAAATGGACTAAATGAGTTAGCTAATCTCATCCACCCCTCAAACAACAATCACTCTACCTCACTCTTTACTTCCTTAGTAAACTAATCCCAAAATTTGGTTTCTTCCCCTTACCACAAAGTCCACAACCTAATTGCTTTCTCAATTCTCCCTTGGAGTGTATTTTCTTTTGAATTTCTACCACTTTGAGAACATCTATCAAAAGGCATTTGTATTACTAGCCTCTCCAAATCAAAAGCAACAATTTAGTATATACAACTAACTTTTTCTTTTGTTTTTCTGATTTTTTCGACTTTTTTCGATTTTCGACTTTTTTTTTTTATATAATATAAACAAAAATTGGAGAGGACTAGTATTCTCGATTCTTTTCCTATTGTTTCATTTCCTATCACCCTTCAATATTCCCCGTAGATTACCCATTTCAATTCCCAAATTACCCGACTACCTTCCAACCACCTCCCTCACACTCAAATAGTCCAATTAAGGTTAAAGGCTAAATTGAAAGGTACTTGGCTTGTAGAGTTGGGCTGTCAAACAAGAGGTTTAAAGCTCAAGGGGGTAACTAGGGGCAATTTTCCAATTTTTGGTGAAAGGGTGTGACATTTTCAAGTTTACAAATAGGCTTAAAAAAAATTTCAAGAAATGCCTAAGATCATTTTCTAAGTCACACACCGAATCATTCAAAATAGAGAATCAAGGCAAGTTCTAAAGACAACTAAATGCATTCAATGAATTTCACACCGAAAGAAAGTTTAAATTACTCCAAAGATGGAAGTATTTTCTAAGGCTCAAAAACTCACTCGGCTGCAATTTTTGATCAAAGGTTTTGAGTGTAAGTTCGATTTTGCTTCAAAAAGTCTATCATGCTCTACCATGTGCTTCTTTCAAAAATATTTGTCAAAATTTTTCATCATTAATCAATGCCACATTTTTACATCCTAAACTCATCCAATTGCTTTCTCGAGCTGCCAATTTGTACGAATCCCACCCCCTCCCCAAACTTAGTTGCAAACTCAGTTTGTGGAAAAAGAGGAGTAAAATTTGGTGGCTCGCCGAATTTAACCATTTTATGCACCATTATTCGCAAACATTAACTAAATGAACTAATTTATTAAGAATTCTACTCCTATAACAATAAAGGGAAAATGTGTGTGTACTTATCAACACAAACAAACAATTTGACTTGAAGTCACCCAATGATTATCCAAAAACCCGAAGCATCCAAATGCATAAGTAATAATATCACCTGCCAAGCTAATAGAAAATGACAATTGGCTCACAGGCTGGCAACATTATCAACAATCAAAATAGTCACATATCAAAAAGGCAATTGAAATACAAATCAGTATTGGCACACAGGCCATTACATGGAATCCGTCAAATAAATCATGCCAAGTGGCTCACAGGCCAACACTAAAGATAGTAAAAGAAGAAAAACGAGAGGTAGGGGATTTCGAGCGGCCGAAATTGTCTTATCCCTTTGTTTTCCCCCAAACTTAGTTTTTTAACTAAGTTTGGGACAAAAAGGTAAGGCAATTCGGTACTCTACTCACAAAGAGCGGGAAGGTCGGGGGTACGAGCCGGTGAAACATCCCTTGATGGATTTGAAGAGATCGAGAATCTTTGTCTGATTGTCGTGGATAGTCTCTTTGATCCCTCGCAATACCGCTCCAATGGATGTCCGCATCTCCACCAATTCGGCTCTGATGCCTTTAATTTCATCCCCCATAGCCGCCATCAGTCCCTCTTGCCGTTCCTGGAACTCGGATTGAGATAGAACGGCCGTGGATGATCTCTTCCTTGATGGTTGCTCTGGCTGGCTATTACCTTCTCCTTTAACCCCCATGCTCTGAACCCGTGCCACCGGACGTGGCTTTTTAGCTCGCTTGAACTTGGTCAATTCTTCATGGTTTGGCTCCAAGGAGGCATTGAGGTGTGCCTCGGAGCTCAGTTCCAAGTTTAGCTTGCTTTCCAAGTTTGTGATGTATGTCAATCTGGGGTTGCGTAGGCGGAGGTAAGGTCTCTCGTTTTGGAGAACATAAGGGGCAGCCGGACCCGATATTCCTTCTTTGTACCCGAGCATGGCAATGCGCATGTTCTCCATCTCCTCCCAATCCAAATAGTAATCAGCAGTGATAGGTGTGTACTCCGGAAGGGGGATATGGTAATGCTCGAGTATAGGGGTTATCAACGCCCCACAGTAGATAGGGTCGGGCATCTTCGTTTCTCTTTCCTTTCTGTCCTCAGTTCTTTTATTATCTTCTGAAAACTTGATACCAGGTCCTGCTTGAAGTCCCTCTTCTTCCGATCCACAATGGCCCAAAGAATCTCCATCTCGTATAACCGGGAAGAGCTGATCTCTTTCCGTCCACATATGGTGGAGCTCTGTAGCTTCTGTAGATACTTCACGACGGGGCTTCGAATGGAGGTGAGCCTGGAGCTCCTTGGATCGTATGCTTGAGGTGCAACTATTCCAGGGTCGGCAGTGATTTGCCCCCAGAATTGTTGCACGTTGAACTCTTTCGACACATGGCTATCACCGTAGGTTGTAGTCTTGAAGCCATATATGCATTTCAAACTGTCGTGGCGTAGTATCTTCTCTTCGTTTAGAAGCTGAAATTTGAAATGATGAATTGTAGAGCCGGAAATGACCTCCTCCTCGATCTCGAGTGTGCTGAAAAACTCGAGCACAAATTTGAGGAAAGTTGGGCGGGGTGCGAGGCACTGAACTAGACCTGCTATGTCTAACAGCTCCAGAACGTTTTGCTGGATTCCCATGGTGTCCAAGATCTTGGGATCGCCATAGCGGGTAGCTGACACCCCCCTCTTCATCAATTTGTCAAATCGTTTTCTTTGATCCTCCGTTTCCAGCACTATATCAAAATCAATGGGTTTCGTGGACTTGTCAGTGGAAGTCGGTGGAACTTCCGACGGAGGAACCTCCGGAGTAGGCTCAACAGCTTTCTCCTTGCCCTTAGCTTGGCTTCTTCTGATTTTTTGTGTGACTCTTCTGCCAGAAGTGCCTTCTTGAGTGTTGCCTTTTGTGATTTTTGGAGGTGCCATGGGTACCTAAAATCAACAATTCAATCATCAAAACTAGTGGCATCAACAATTCAATCATCAAACTAGTGGCAAAACAATGAGTTCAAGTTCAAGTAGGAAATGCCTAAGTTCACTTGAATCCGACTATATATCCAACAAAAACAAGGCAAAATGTATCAACCACGCAATGACAAACAAATCACACTCAAATGAGGTTATACATTACGATAATATCAACAATTAGTCTTAAAAACTAGAGAATATAGTCGAATTTAGCTAACTTAGGCACAACAATTTAACGCCTAGCACATGTTTGATGATATGCCACAATGAATTTAGCTTTTTCAAAACTCACAAAACTATACTCAACAATCCACCCACTCAATCATCAAGCAATTATGCGAACTATCATGTCAATTCTATCATTTAAATGCATAAACACTTATCAATTGGCAAAAAATCAATACAACTAGCTGTATGTACAACCAATTTCAATGAACATGCAAATAAACATAAAATTAACCCCCAATCTCAACAATGGATTCACTAATACTCAATAATAGATCAAAAGAATAAGATAGCCGTACTTACCAGTTGAGTTTAATCGAGAAAATTTTGAATTTGGATTGTTCGCGCCCTTTTTGACTCGACCTCAAGTCTGCTCCAAATCCAGATATTTTCGAAGAGGAGTGGGTGTGGTGATGTAAGTGAGGTATGGTGTGAATTTGATGGGTGGAAAGAGAGTGCAAGGGTGATTATTGGAGAAGTGTGTGCGTGAGTGTGTGAAAATCGCAAGTTTGGGGAAGAACTGACCTAATTTTTCGCGCAGGGGTATTTATACATGTTCCGCATCTCGGCCGAGATTCGAATTTGGGCTCAGTGTCTCGGCCGAGATTTGTTCTTCGCTTTCAGGAAAACTTGACCTGGCAGTGGATCTCGGCCGAGATTCTGTAGTGTCTCGGCCGAGACGAAGTCTCAGCATTTTTACCCCCTTTCTGGACAAGTGGTTCTCGGTCGAGATGAATGTGTGTCTCGGCCGAGATTATCCTCCAACAATTTTGGCTCAATTCCCATTCAAACCAGTCTCGGCCGAGATGCTGTAGTGTCTCGGCCGTGATTCTCTTCCAGTGAATTTCTCCATTTTGGGCCCTTCTGAATCTCGGCCGAGATGATGTTGTGTCTCGGCCGAGAATATCTTCCAGCGAATTTTTCTACTTTTGGCCTTTCTGAATCTTGGCCGAGATTAGGCATGTGTCTTGGCCGAGAATTTCTTCCAGGGAGGATTGCCCTTTTCACCCGCATGACGTCTCGGCCTAGATTTCTTCTGTGTCTCGGCCGAGATTGTCCTCCCCTGTATTTTTCCACCTTTTTGGTGTTCTTCACCCTCATTCCACACCATGTCTTGTCTTTTATTTGCGTGTTTGGTTCCTACACACATTTTAACCAACATAGTTCAAAATACTTTAAATAAAAGTAAAGCTACTAAACTATGAACTTAAAAATTGCAAGAAAACGAGTAACTGCCGAGTTGCCTCCCGACAAGCGCCTTTGTTTAACGTCGTTGGCTCGACGGAAGCTCTTTCAGTTCAATTGACCGGAAAAGGTTCCTTGCTCATTTCCTTCCGTTCTTCATTCAATCCCCGCGGGTCCTTACGGGCCTCCCGCTCTTCCTTACCATCTTCTGGCAACGTAATTTCCGGGTAAAGTTCACCCGGATCCTCTTGGATCCCCAAACTTATTCCTTCCACTTCCTTTGTCTTCCTTCCATGCAATCTCTTTCTAACTTTCTTGTTGTTCAAAGCAACACTATCTTTCTCAAGCAAGTCAATGAAATCAACAGAGAAAACATCATGTGTATCTTCAGCGTGTTTCTTGGATTTGAATATATTAAATTTCGCAATTTGACCCTCAAACTCCAAGGTAAGAGTCCCCTCACACACATCTATTTTTGTTTGGGAGGTGTTCATGAACGGCCTTCCCAACAAAATAGGTGTGGAGTTTGTTGTGTCACCTTGCATATCTAATATATAGAAGTCGGTCGGGAAAATAAGATTATTAACCTCAACAAGCACATTTTCAACCACCCCATCCAGGAATGAGGTACTTCGATTGGCGAGTTGGATAACAACCTTAGTTTCTTTCAATGGCCCTAAGTTTAGGCGCTGAAACATCGAATGGGGCATCACATTGATTGATGCCCCCAAGTCAAGCATAGATTTCTCAATTAGACAATTACCAATCTTACACGGGATGGTGAACATTCCCGGGTCCTTGCACTTTGGAGGGAGTTTCTTTTGGAATATGGCAGACACACTTTCCCTCCTGAATACCTTGTTATTTCCTTGAGGCCTTCTTTTGTTTGTGCATAGACCTTTCAAAAATTTTGCATACCGTGGGATCTGTTTCACAGCTTCAATCAGTGGAATTTTGATTTCCACTTTCTGAAATATTTCAAGCATTCCCTTTCTTTGTCTTTGTCTACAACTTTCTTGATTAGGCTCGGGAATGGGAGTGGTGGGGGCACGGTTAACGTTGGAGTGTTGAGCTTCGGATCCTCAATGGGGGTTGGCATGGTTCTTTCTTCGACAGATTCTCTTTCTCTTTCTTTTCCTTCTTCATCCTCCAAGTGAGGAGGTTCTTGGGTGGCTCCTCGAGCACTGTTCTGCTCCTCAAGGTACTTACACTAACATTCTCAACTTTACTCTCTACCTCTTGAAGGGCCTCTGTTTCCTCTCCCTTGTCTTTCACCTTCTCGGTTTCCTTGGATGAGAAGTATTTCATGGTAGGAAAAGGCAATAGGTGGTCGGGGAAGAATGCAGCTAATGCCACCTTTTATTTTCGCAACTCCTTGGCAATCTTCCACTTAGGTATCCGAATTTTAATTTCAGCCACATGGGGAGTTGATGCCTCTTCTTTCCTTGGACTATCATCCACTTCTTCAGTCTTTCCTTGTGAAGTGTACCCGGGCTTTTCAGGCTCTCCAAGTAACTCCTCATTCATAACAATGATGGCACTCACATTTTTCGGGTTGACTTCCGGTTGAGCCGGTAATCTTCCTCCTTGTGCATTTTCTAATCGAGATACCGCTGATGCTATCTGACTGACTTGATTTTCGATACTCTGAAACCTAGAACTTGATTCCTTCTGTAATTGGAGCATACTAGTGGCTAGGCTTTTCACTATGTCAGAAAGAGATGGATCACAGGGTACCTACTCGGGTGGCTGTCTTTGCTGGAACATTCCCCTAGGAAAAGGGGGTCAGTTTTGCCCACTGTGATCACCTTGTTGATTATTGCTCGAATTCTGATTGCCATATTTGAAATTCGTATGGTCCCTCCAACCCGCGTTGTATGATTGTGAATAAGGGCCATACTTCCTCCCGGATGATTTGGGATTAAAGTTGTGAACCGCATTGGCACGGGCCTCCATCTTTTCTCCGAGAACCGGGCAAGTGTCAGTGGAGTGTTCAGTGACTTGGCGAATTCTGCAAGGCTTTGGAGTAGGCGTGCCACCCGAGATTACTTTCTTCACCAAGTCGGTGAGTTGGTCCAACCTCTCTTCCACAGTTGAGTCTATCACATCCTTGACTCGTCTCACCGGCTCTCTACATCCAAACTGTTGAGTATTGGCAGCCATTTTAGATATCAGTGCTCGAGCCTCGGTAGGTGTCTTATCAGATAGAACTCCTCCACTCGCCGAGTCTATCATATTTCGATCCGTCAGGCACAGTCCTTCGTACCAGTACTGAATTAACAACTGTGGAGTGATTTGATGTGGAGGGCAACTTCCGACAAATCTCTTAAAACGTTCCCAGTACTCATATAGTGTTTCCCCTTGCATCTGCCTCACTCCACTGATCTCCTTTCGAATGGTAGTGGCTCGAGAAGCTGGGAAGAATTTTTCAAGGAATTGGGTTTCCATTTGCTCCCAGGTGGTGATTGATCCGGATGGAAGGTAGTATAGCCAATCCTGAGCAAGATCCTTCAGGGAAAACGGGAATGCTCGAAGTTTGATATGTTCTTCCGTCACCCTCGATGGCTTCATACTTGTACAAACCACATGAAACTCTTTAAGGTGTTTATGAGGGTCCTCTCCGGACAGCCCATGAAAGGAAGGTGGTAGGTGGATGAGTCCGGATTTCAACTCGAAAGCAGTGTCGTTTCCTATAGCTGGGAAGGTGCGCACAAGGGTTGTTGAGCAACCCTTGCGTTAGCCAACTCCTTCATTGTTCTTTCTTGACCTTGATCCTCAGCCATTTCTTCCAAGTTTATAATCTCTTCACTCTCCAAATTCAACACTTCGATTCTTTCTCGGACTTGCTCCAAATCTCGAGCTCTCCTTCTCAGTTCTCGTTCACGTTCTTTAATATCAGGTTCAAATAGCAATCCATTTTCTCCTTGCGAACGCAAGAACATTCACTACAAGTAAACAAAATAAAGAAACAAAGTAAGATTATGAAATTACTAATCTAAAAAAAAGATAACTATGGATGTAATTAATCATAATGCTCGATCAACAAATCAACTCTATTCTAATCACCGTTCCACGGCAACGGCGCCAAAATTTGGTAGCATCGTTTCTTACTACCAAATTAATGTGTATAAAGAATACACTTAACCTCATCCTACTACTCTAACTAGTAGAGTGGCAAGTAAGATCGATCCCATGAGGAACGGTCGAACAATTTTACTTTATGTATTAAGCTATTATGACCAAGAAATACAAAGTAAATAAGCTAGAAAACAATAAAGAAGTGGGGGGGGGGGGGGGAGGGATTTTAATGAAATAACAACTAACACTTAAATAAACAAAGACAAATAAAGAGATTTTTTTAGGTTTTTGGTTTTTAAATAACAAAACGATTCACCCTTGATCATGTTTCACCGTGGTCTTGGACGATTTATGCAACTATTGTTAATGCCCTATTAAATTGTGATTCTAGCCCTTATCTCAAGGCTATTAACAAGCTCTAATAGCCTTGTTGTCCCTTAATCTTAGTTAATCAAAACAAGCTCTTCGACTAACCCTATTCAATTTAATCGAATCCTCGAACAAGCTCTCTTAGATTCAATAACCAAATGCATTAAACACTAGGACAACAAGATAAATTCAACATAAAACTCGCAAGCTCGGTTTTAGTGGTTGAACTTTGTGTTATCACCAATAAATAAATCTATTGTTTGCTACACGGGAATCGGAAATCCTACAATTACGGATAGTAATTTCCTATTCTAGAAACACATTCACAAATCCCTTAAAGGGTGATCAATCCAATAATCAATTCATAAATGTGACTCAATAACATCAAATAACACAAAACACTTGAATACACAATATTTCCGGTAACATTAACCGCAATAATCACATAAATGTCTCGACTCAAGGTTCCACAATGATCAAGGATGAATTCAAGGATGCTAGTCACCCATTACAATTATTTCAAAGATAAAATAACAGAAAATTAAAGAAAACATGAAAATAGGATAGAAAGAACCAAAAGTTAGGGTTGAAGATCAAGATCTTCAACCCCCTTCCATTCCTTTGCTTCCAATGGAGAAAAGTGGCTGATTATGTGAGGGGGATGGGTTCTTAGTTAGGTCAAATTCAAAAATGACCTTATATATAGAGAGGAGAAAGTGTTGGGCCGAAAAATTGGGCAAAAACGTGTTTCAAGATTAAAAACAGGTATCGGGTTGCGGCCGTGAACCAAAGTCGCGGCCGCGAACCCTTCATTTTGCTTTGGTCAATTTGGTTCGTGGGCACAGTCGCGGGCGCGAACCGTGCCCTGTCCCTTTGATAGGTCGCGGCCATGACGTCCACTCGCGGTCGCGACTCGTCGTTCGAAACTCCTCCCCTTGTTCCATCCTTGGCTCGTTCTCCGTTCCGAACTTCTTCGATGCTCATTTTTCGGTCTTAATTCACCTGTTTTGTCCTGAAACGAGCTCAACACATTAAATGGCCCAATAATACAAATATGCAAGATACACGATCAAATGTGCATTAAAATACCATTAAAACGACACTTAAAGCGACCTAAAATGCATGCATTTTCACCTGTACCAGACATATATAATATACCTATATATAAAGTGAGTTATATTAAATTCATGTATAACATGCGAGAAACTTATATTCACACTACTTATAATTTTATTTATGTTTTATTCTACATTTAAAAAAATATTTTATTCAGGTAAAACGATCACATATTTAAATATTAGATTATATCATATTTAGTTTTATTAAAATCATTACTTTTTAAATAAACTTCCGTGCATAATAGTACTAGTTTTTAAAATACAACTAGCTTTTTTATTTTTGATCCGTTTTTTATGCATAATATATCAAATTATTCGTCTTTCCACGATGTTCAGTTTGACATACATATCACATATATTATAATGATATATTTGATTTGAAAAATAATTTTTTTATTATTATTGGGGTTGTATTTGAGTGTTTATTGTGAATTGGACTATAGTGTTGGGTCTAAGCTACAACTAAAAAGTAATAAAACCATCATCTGATAAAGAATATTTAGTTAAAAAAATTTAGAGTACAATGAATTAATTTATTTTATTGGACATTAATTTTTAATTTTCTTTTACTTATGTTATACCCGAGATAAATATAATTTTTTAAATAGTGAAACTCCTATTTTATTAAATTAAAGGCAAAAATTATTGTTCAATTTTTACAAATAATGTATTAAATCATTACATTTGTTAATATATATTATATATATTATAATAAGAAGTATGGAAACTTTATGCAAATGTATGTTTACATATCATATAAATTATTGAGGTTATTTTTTGTTACTTCTTCATATTTTTATTTAAAGTATTTTGTTACAATTACTTTGTTAAATAAGTTTACACTTTGCAACTTAAATTATGACATTTGTTACACTTTTCAACCTTTTCTTTTATGTATACCAACCTCAACTATATATTTTTAAACTTTGCAACCTTAAAATACTTTGTCATACAAACTTACTTCAACTGTGTCTTTTTTCTCTTTGCAACCTAAGCAATTTTTGATCGCATTAATTCATTTTTATCTTTAAATAAATATAATATATATAACAAAAACTTATAATTTATTTGAATAAATTACCATACCAAATAAAATTTGAAACTATTCAAATATCTGAAGAACTCACATAATTTAAATAATCAATATACTTTTGAATTTTATTATGTTGATGCTAGGATTTACTGAAAAATAAGTATATGAAATATATCACCAAGTGAAATGTTACAAGTTGCAAATGATAATCTGATTTTAAAAAGAAATAATTAATTATTTATAGTTATAACTTGGAAATGATTTAGATATATTAAGAAATCTACACATATATAAAAGCTACTCCCTTCGACCCAAAAAAAAAATAGTGTTGCTTTAGACTTTTTTGAAAAAAACTAAGGATGGGTGGAAATGATAAATATATCCCTACACAATCTATTACTATCTTCGACCCAGTTAAATTTGTCTACTTGCCTTATCGGTTTGTCCCAATTAACTTTGCAACCCCATAAATGGAAACTAATTCCCACAATCTTCACCCACATAATCTCAACCCTCAATCTCCACCTTTAAAAAAGTCAAAGGAAAAACAAAATCTGTTTTTTCTTAACATCCGTGCCCGGTCAGAATTGCAAATTTAACCGGGATGGATGGAGTATATGTTTTGTGGATTTAAGAAAATATAGTCAACTAAATTAAGTAGGTTGTTTATGGTAAGATTTGAAGAATTGTGTTTTTCTTTCTTTAGTTGCTAAAACGACATTTTTTTTTTTTAACAATTTCATTTTCTCTAAAGCCACACATTTTTCAGACCAGAGGGAGTATAAGTGAGTTAAAATAATAAATTAAATTTTCCCACCAAAAAAATCTGTGTTATTTATGGTTATTTTTACAAGTGCAAACTTTTTTATTGTTCGTTCACTTTTTCCTTTTGCCCTTCGTTCTAAGAAAATCCATTTTTTTCCATTTTTAAGTACCAATAAATTTTATACTAAACACTATTAATCATCTTTTTATGACTCTAATTTTGACATCCATATCACATATTTAAAAGTGTGGTATTATATTAAACAAATATACAGTTGTTTAGTGGTTGATTATTCAACTATTTTGTTAGATTTGATTACTGATTGTGGATGTTTACTGATGTCATATTTAGGCTGCAAATACAAATTAGTTGAACAATACTGTTAAAAATATATTTTATTTTATTTTTTAAATAATTTAATTAATTCATTCATTGTATTTACCTTTTATTCTATAAATTAATCTATATCTATACCAATATAAATATAAATGTATGTGTGTAGAGTCGGCGAAACTAGTCCAGCCCGATGGGCCGGCCCGTTTAGTCCGAAATATAGAGCGGGCTGGGCCGGAATATTAGAGGCCCGAAAAAATTCGGGCTTTTTTGGCCCGGCACGAAGGCCCGCGGGTCGGCCCGATGGAATTGACTTTTTTTCCCCACTAATCGAATAAGAAAAATTTAGGAATTAGGTAATATCTTGTGTACTATTTGAAACATGTTTTTCTTTTTTCTTTTTCTAGCAGAGCATTAATGTATCTATTTACCGAGAAATTAAAACATTTGACTAATTTAATACTCTAATTCTTCAATTTTATTAGCCGAAGATGGAAAATGAATTGGATCCAAGCATGCTCATTAATTGTTATGTGTCGAAAAATAAAAAATTGATTAACATGTAGTATAGTACGTACACAAAAATTAAATAACTTGTGACGTGTAGTATATAACTATATATCATCATCCATTCCTTCTTTTATTATTATTATTATTATTATTATTATTATTATTATTATTATTATTATTATTATTATTATTATTATTATTATTATTATTATTATTATTATTGTTATATCTTGGGTTTGAGACATGCCTATAAATTAATAGATATCATTCCATATTGCAACGAATAGTAATATATCATTTTCCGATCAAGTTTTTTCTTAAGAGAATTAAACTGAAGTTCGCCTCAATATATAATTGTACTTCATGGTTAAAGTAATAAAAAAGAAAAGAAAAAAACTCATTGGTGGGTTTTTTTGGCCCGATGGCCCGAAGTCCTCCGGACCGGGCCTAACATTTCTAGGCCCGAAATAAATCGGGCTCGACCAGACCTGACCCAACTGGGCCCGGCCCGGCCCGGCCCGGTCGGGCCTCCCGAATTGCCACCTCTATGTGTGTGTGTATGATAAAGTAAAATAAAATGGAGTCAAATATGTAAAAAAATAATAATTCTGTTAAATTGCAAATCAAATATTTTCAAGGATTTTATTTATGTATGTGTCCCTAAAGATAAGTTGTTATATTATCAACATTCTATCACTTTGTTTCTTTATCAACAACTCTTTTTATTTTTTATAATGCTAACAAGTTTTTTTTTTTATTTTTAATTCGTCTACATATAATATATCAAATTAATAATCGTTTTACCTTCTTTAAGTTGAATTATATGTTAGGTCTTTTGTTGATTAGACTATATATAAAGTGAATTAGATTATATAAAAATAAGTCAATTGAGAAATTTTAACAATAAAAATATGAGATTATTAAGAAAGAAAAATCTAATTTTCTTATAAGTTATCAATGTACTTTATCACTATCTTATCTTTTTTTTTTTTGTTTTTAATACGTTGTGTGTTATTATATTTGTAACTTTTACCAACACATGTAATTAATTGGACTATTTGTGGTTATTCACGTAGGTTAAGAATGATAAGGTATGTTTGAGTTTTTAGAAAAAATAAAATAAAAGTAAGCGTTTTTATTTGTTATATTTAATATTTATTTTAGTTGTATCAATAACAATATTTTTTATTTATAAACAATAAGTATATAATTCATCCAAAAATTTTAGGAGAGAAACGAATATTTACACTTTTGAAATTTTACTATAATATAATTTAAAATTTTAAAATATTTATTTTATCAAGTATACAATATTTACATTTTTAAATAATAAAGTAATATAAAATTGAATTTAGTTCAAATATTATTCTACTAACAGACTTCCGTGCATCGCACGGGAGTAATACTAGTATATACAAAGGCACAAATAGACCCCATGAGTCACATATTCCATTTATATGTTTCACCTTAATTGTCTTTTATTTACTCATGACACGTGTATTGCATAAGATAAAAAAATAGTGTAACAGGAAATTTGAATTGCAACTAGATTTTATGTTTCAGACTAACAAATTTTGCGGACTTAAGATTGCTTTAGAATCTTCTCGATATTTAAATTAAACAGCACTTTAAAATAGCAATGGCGGTAAAATCTTGAATTTTTTTCTCAAAGGCCTAATCACAGTGTTGTCGATCAGAGTAGTCTACATATTGATATTAAATCTTAATTAAAAGAAGTTTTAGAAATTTTGATAATAAGAAAATGGACGCAAGTCGTTTACGTAGTTCATCTAGAGGAAAATAAAAGAACTTCCCAAATTTTTCTTTTCTTTTTCTTTTGGGTGTTATTGTTCTCTTATGTGAGTTTTCTTTTTTTCTATTTCTTTTGGGTGTATTCTTCTCTTTGTTTACTGGGTTTGTCTAGAAAAAAATAAAAGAACTCCTGCAAACTTTTCTTTTCTTTCTCTTTTGGGTGTAATCTTTTCTTGTGTGGGTATTAAACAAATAGTGAGGATGTGTATTTATACTTAGGGATTAATACTTCTCCTATAAAGATTAGAATATCTTGTTATATAAGATCCTAGATTAAGGAATTATTATCTAATTGTATATCTTAAAAGATTAATATGTTAATTTCATAAACCCTATCACTTTCACGCCAAATCAATATTAAATTAGGATTGATGTATATGAGTACTTGTTCCTACTTCCTAGAGTACAGCGGCACTTAACATTTGGAAATTGTTTACAGAACTTCGGTGATCCTTGACAAAATTTAATGCCGAAACAATATATATATATATATATATATATATATATATATATATTTTATATTTATGCCTAAACAGTTATAGAATTACTTTATAGAGCTTTTCTTTTCCTTTTTTTAGACGAATAGATGGAATGTTGTTGATCCAACATAATAAAGCAAAAGTTTTACAGAAAACGTAATTACTTGACTACACACATCATATTGTCTTCTTTCTCCCAATTTTGTGCGCAAAAGAGGGGCCGCCAAAATTCGCCCACCAATCTTATATGATATAAAAAATGACGTCGGTTATTCGCAACCCATAAATTTTTTTTTAACACAACTCATTATTATATAAAATTAAGTATAATATTTTTAATACAGTCCACTGAATACTAATTATACTCTTTGTCCATTAAATTAAATACTATAAATAAAATAATAAATGCTACAAAAAATAAATAAAATAATAAAACATTAAAAAAAACAAAAAATGTTTCCACAAAATTTCCAATACACCCGTTTCTCAATTCACTCCGCTTCTTTTAAAAAAATATATCCAAATTTCTTAATGTTCAATTTACATTAGTCACCTAATTCTAATTTATTCGGATTTCATGGGTTTCGATACTTCTCCTAAACTCATCGTCGCATCTGATGGCTTCAGCCTCGAAACATTTATGATACAAGAACACCTTGACTGCGATGTGAATGCAATACCTGATTTAGAAAGTAACCTTCTTACATTCATATAGTGTGAGAGAGGAAAGAGAGGGAATCTCAAAGAAATATCAATTTTCTTTGGCTTAAATCTACAAGGTAGGCTTGTGAGATCCATAAACATTCTTGATCGGCAATTTTTCGTTTTAGATAGGTTGTTCTTAAGGTTCACAAATTTTATTCATATCTTTGGTCAATAGCTGTCTGAATCCTAAACACGATTATTCTTAACTCTAATTTGATCGCTCATAAATAATGATTCAACAACGGAATCCAAGTCAATTGATGATCCATTTGGTTGTATTCTTGTATATAGAATATGTATAAAGTGAACAAATAATTTGAATAATGCAAATAGATTTAAGGGGAAAAAAAGAAAGGAAAAGGAGTTACAAAAATGGTGATGAGACCAACAAGAAAGGAGAGAGTGATGAATGAGAGTGGGCGCGGACGCAATACACTGAATCATAGTTTATTTCAATTTGACTATTAATCAATTGAGTTTTTTAAATAAATAAATCTTTATTGTAGTAAGGATATTTTTGTCTTTTAATAATATATTTTTACTTACTTAAATGAGTGGAATGTATTGAGAAATTTTGTGGATTGCGAATAATTAACGCCTATCAAAATATTGGTACACGTGGTAGTGCACACACTTTTAGGTCAATTTAAGTGTCTTTTTACGGACTTTTGTGTGCATTTTCACGTGTGTTTTGTGCGTTTATTTCTCATTGGGCAATTTGACGTGTTTGGTTCATTTCCATGTCAAGACAGGTGAATTAAGGCCGAAAAACAGGTTCGAAGATCTCAAATTGACAAATCGAGCTCAAAGGAAGAAGAAAACAAGGAAAAACAGGGGACCATGCCCGAGGTGGTGAGAGCCACGGCCGAGGCTGTACAACGCCACAGTCGTGGTCATTCCTCCAGAGAATGCCACATTTCAGCATCATTTGCCACGACCGAGGCAAACAAACACCACGACCGTGGCAATCCAAACCCCACGACCGCGGTTTGAATCAGCCCGGCCGTGGCCAGTCCTCCAGAAGTAAAGGCAAATTCAGCCCAAGCAAGACCACGGCCGAGGCAGAAGCTAGACCACGGTCGCGGCCCCAAATTGGACCCAAAACCCTTGTTTTCACCACGCCCGCGGCCAACTTTGTGCCAAGGCCGCGGCGGGGTTCCCTGTTTTAAAAATCCAAGCACGTTTTTGCCTAATTTGGAGCTAACACTTTCTCCCCTATATATATATCCTCCAATTCAAAAATAACCTACCTTTCAACACATTTTCCAGCCACTTTGAAGTCTCCATCCTCATCAAGAACACATTGGGAAGAAGATTGAAGACCAATTCATCCTCAACCCAAAGTTTTTGGTTTAATCTTCAAATTTATCATGTTTTCTCATGTTTCTAGTTATTTTCTGATTGTATTAGTTAATATGGGTGGCTAGCACCCTTTTGTTCATCCTTGATCATTGTGGAACCTTGAGTTGAAGACATTGATGTGATTATTGCGGTTAATGTTACCGAGATTATTGTGTATTCAAGTATTTTGTGTTATTTGCTGTTATTGAGTCACATTTATGAATTGATTATTGGATTGATCACCCTTTAAGGGATTTGTGAATGTGTTGCTAGAATAGGAAATTACTATCCGTAATTGTAGGATTTTCGATTCCCGTGTAGCAAACAATAGATTTATTTATTGGGGATAACACAAAGTTCAACCACTAAAACCGAGCTTGCGAGTTTTATGTTGAATTTATCTCGTTGTCCTAGTGTTTAATGCATTTGGTTATTGGATCCAAGAGAGCTTGTTCGAGGATTCGGTTAAATTGAATAGGGTTAGTCGAAGAGCTTATTTTGATTAACTAAGATTAAGGGACAACAAGGCCATTAGAGCTTGTTAATAGCCTTGAGATAAGGGCTAGAATCACAATTTAATCGGGCATTAACATTGTTGCATCAATCGTCCAAGACCAAGGGGAAACATGATCAAGGGTGACTTGTTTTACTATTTGAAAACCAAAAATCGAAAAAGATCTCTTCTATTGTCTTTGATTATTTGTTTCTTTTAATTGTGTTTAGTTGCTTTTATTTGTCACTAGTAGATTGTTAGTTACTTATCAATCCCCCCATCTTTATTGTTTTCTTAAGTATTTACTTATTGCATATTTAATCATAAATTGCTTAACATTAGAATCAAAACTGTTCGGCCGTTCCCTGTGGGATCGACCCTTATTTACCATTCTACTAAGTAGGATAGTTGGTAAGGTTTAGTGTATATTTCTATACATTAATTTGGTAGTAGGAAACGACGCTACCAAAATATATTGTTGGATTAAATATAGTTTCGATACTAGTACGGTACCCGTGAATATATTCATGGGCCTGTTTAATTTTTGATTAATTTTTAGAAGTACTTTTAATTTATGAATATATTTATGTTTCTAAAGGGAGAAAATATTTTAAAATGAAATAAATAAGGGTGGGCACATTTCGATTTTACCGACCGAATCGAATCGAATTTCGATATTCGGTTCGGTTCAGTTAAAACCGAACAGTAATTCAATTTTTACCGAAAACCGAATTGAGGTTGCTAATATACCTATATTCTTTTTGTATTGGGCATTTTATATTCATATTTGGACTTTTAGGTGTCATTAAATTAAATTATTGACCCAAATCAATTTAATTAGTACCCACTTCCTCAAGGAAATGAAATAATAAAAGTATAATACAAAAACTTAAGAGCTAAAAGAAAAAAAGGGAAAATGAACAAAATTTCGGTTGAAAGTAGCATTTTTTTTTTAAAAAAAAAGTTCGATTTTTTTACCGAAAACCGAAATGAAAAACCGAAATATTTCGGTTTTAACCGAACCGGAATATACTAATTCGATTCGGTATTCGATTTTAGAGTTTATATGAAATTTCAGTTCAATTTACCGAAATTTCGGTTCGATTTTACCGAATGCCTATCCCTAGAAACAATTTATCAACATATCTTATGATTTTTTTAAATTTAAATGATCTAAAAAATATTTTAATCTCACAATTGTGTGACATTACAATGATTCTCAGCATGACATATGTTCATTTTGTTTGTCTTTTAGTATATAAATAATAAAGGATATGTGAATTTTTCAAGATTAAAATAGTGATGTAAATCTTTGCATATTGATATTGATATATTCATTATTACATATTTGAGTTGTTCAATAAATAACTTTATTTTTATTTACAGCCTTACATTTTCAGCTGCTTGTGATAGTAGAAATAAGTTTATTAGCAAATTTGCAATATTTACAATTAATTATGTACGAAATATACGATAATTGTTATATAAAATATCTATGAAAGAATTAAAAAAAACTCATTAGTTCATGTTATTGTCAAGTCTCGAGCATATCTAAAAATCAAGTAAACATAAGCCGAAGCGAATTTAATATATTTGTCAATCATGGTTATATAATTCAAAATTATATATAAATGAGTAATAATCTTGAGTCGATTTCATAAATTTTTCTTTTAGGCAAGACCTCAGTAAACACTACATTATTAATAATGTTAAATTCATCAATTTATGCTCATTAATTTGAAAAAGTTCATTCAAGATTTTTTTGAAGAATTTCATTGTATTATTTTTTTAATTATGTTTTTCATAATAAATAAATGTAGTTATACTTAAGTGAACATATCTACTAATTACATATTTTTTTTTATCATTGAATGTTATTTTATTACGTTCTGCTGATAGTTTGATACTACAATTGTCACCTATACAAAAAACTCATGGAAGGTCGAAATTATAAAATGTTATTTTAAAGATAGCAGGAGTTATACGAACAATCAGAATCACTATCGCTATCGAAATAAGACAAATTTTAAATAAGTTTTACTAGTTGTTTTTTTCCCATAAACATATTTGAGGTGAATCGAGTCAAACATTAACGAAAAATAATAGTGAAGCAAAAAGAAGAGAAATCTCAGTGGAAGCCATGGTACAAGGAAATTTTGTACAGTAAAATTAATTACTCACATGAAAATAATCCAATAAAGATTAAAGTTCTGACCGGGAGAGATTACTCATGCAAAAAGTACTATTGAAAAAGTAGGAATTCTAATTAATTTCAATCATTAACAGTACAAAGTTTAAAAACGAATACTCACTGACAATAGAAATTAGAATGGATAAATATTCATTTGAGAATAAACCCTAAAGAACTTGTTCCTGTAGAGGTATGCAGTGCATCTTAAATAGTGGATATTCACGCATTATATCATATGAGCGATAAGTTCAGTAAATTTCGTAAATCATGTAGAGAATATTTTTAGTTTTGTACTTTGATAATTAAGAATCACTAATTTTTATTTAAAAACAATCATTAAGGGAATCAAATATTTGACATACATAAGGAATTTATATAGAAAATCTTTATATTGCGTCTAACATAATAGGTTTTTGAATACATTAATTTGTATATAGTACATAATAATATAAAATAAGTTGCAATTAAATGAAAATAAATGTAGTGATAAATATAGAATATTTGCATATCCTAACTCTTTTCAAGAATCCTTAAATATTACAGTTTGTATGATTTAAATATATATATATATATAACACTAAATTATGGATATCGTAAATAAATTAATCTCTAAATATAAGTTTTATAATTTATATGTATCACGCATGCAATGATATCAATCTTTTACCATTCACTGTTGATATATTTATTTATCTACTTCTATTATAAAAGTGTGAGTTGTTTCTTACAAAATTTGATTTGCCTATTATATCCTTAATGAATTTGAATTTTTAAGGTTATTTTGGTAACTATATTTTAAATTTTTATTTATAAACTATATCTTTGAATCTTTTTTATATATAGTTAGACAAAATTTAATTTGCCTATTATATTATTAATGAATTTTAGTTTTTAAGGTTAGTTTATTAACTATATTCTTAAAGTTTTATTTATTTGGTTAGAGCCCTATATAGTTCATCTATCAATTCATAGATATGATACCCTAAAAAATTCATGGATATGATATGTAATTCATCTAATGGCATAAGTTAAACCTGATCATATTCTATATATATTTTTTTATTTTTAATAATAATATATTATTATTATTATTATTGTTATTATTATTATTATTATTATTATTATTATTATTATTATTATTATTATTACTATTATTATTATTATTATTATTATTATTATTATTATTATTAAAAAGTTTCTTTATAAATTTCTTATCTCTTTTATGATGAGATTCGTTTATATAATTGTCAAAAAAAAAAAACTATAGAAAAAGAAAAAAAACCATTAATTAGCAAAATTTTAAGGCTAATTTAGTAACTTTATTTTTTTAAGTTTTAATTTATTTAGTAAGATTCATTTTATAATTGAAATTCATCTCTCAAGTCTTAACTTATGAAATTTTCTATCACATTTAATATAATATATAGTTCGACTGATGATATAAGCTGAACCTAAATATTCATAATATATTATTATTTATTTGTGGTAAAAATACATTATATTCTTTTTATTTGTTTATATTTTATTCGATCCTTCATAAATTTCTAATAATTTTTCTAATTGGTTTCTTCTATAATTGAAGAGAAATGAGAAAGGCCGATTAGCACAAAGGTACTTACAATAAGTAAAATTACTTTAGTATATGATTCTTAGGATATTGAATAATTGAAGTTACACAAAAGATATTTATGTATTTATAAGAAAATTATAGAAATTTAAACATATTATAGGACTTTAGTAACTTCAAAGTTTGACTTTTTAACTAGGATAATGATTCCAAGACTTTTAATTTCGAATAATGGTACTTTAGAGTTATTTAGATATTAAATGTTTGCAAAACTATCAAGTTTTTGTGTTTTCATGGTGAAAAAAATACTAAAAGGTTTTACGATTAGCAACAATAAGAAAAATAACTATACACATAAAAATTAGAACAATTGAATAATAGTGAAAACTCTTATTTATCATTTTTCATTTTGGAGATATTTTTTTTTTTTTAGTTTACTTTTTTCTTTTTAATTTAGGTACGTAGTTATAATATATATATACCACCATAACAAACAAAAAAAAAAAAAAAAAAAAGGAATTGACAGGACAACTATAGTGTATCATATTCCTTTTATTTACTCTTAAATTTTGTGAATCGATCTTTCTCATTTCTCTACAATTGTAAAAAATCCAATTAGAAGAACTATATGAAATTTATGAAGAACTGAAAAAAGTATATTAAAAAATTAAAAAATAATATAATGTATAATACTAAAAAGGAATAAGAATATAAGATATTATGAATATTAAAGTACTTTAGTTTATGGTTCTCAAAATATTAAATAATTGAAATGTATACAAAAGATATTTATATATGTATAAAAAATTATAGAAAATTAAGCATAGTTTAATAAGAGTTTAATAGCTCCAAACTTTGACTTCTTTGTTAGGATGATAACCACATAATCTTAACTTGCAATAGTGGTATACAATAAAGATATTTAGGTACTAAATGTTATATTAAGTTTTTTGTGTATTCATGGCGAAAAAGTACTATTATATTTTAGGATTAGCAACAAGAAGAAAAAATCATATACATAAAAATCAGAACAATGAATAATATTGAAAACTCTTATTGATTTAATTTATCATCTTTAATTTTTTGGAGATAATTTTTTAGTTTACTTTTTTTTTTTTTAATTTAGGTATGGTACATAGCTATAACATATATATACTCATTCCAATAACTACAACAAAAAATATGTTGACAAGACGACGATAGTGTATTATATAATATTTAATTTGCCACAATATATGAATGACTCAAGCTTAATAATACTTATATGATAAAATATTTAAAATATGTAAAATGTAATAGTTTAATATGATTTCAATAGTTATAAGTTTGACTTCATAGTCGAATAATAGACACAAGATTGTTGACATATGATCGTACTTATATTTTTTTATTATATAAAAATGATTGAAAGTTAAATTAAACAAATGTCATTAAAGATTTTTTGGAAAAAATAGATGAAATTAAATTAAATCTTTTAGTCTAAAAAATGTAAACGTTATATGTCAGAACAATATGTAAATGATTCACAATGATTTATATTACTATGTATAAATTATTAACAAATTCTTACATAGTGTTTGGTCATAAATAAAACAGTCAACTCTTATTATAAATATAAATTAGAATAATACTTATCTAATAGTAACAATTTATTTGTCTAAATTTGAATACTATAAATTTGTTACTTGCAATAATCTCCCTAAATTTCTAAATTATTGAAGTATCAATATTATAACAATGGGAAACAATAATAGAAGTTATATAAGTTATCTAATGAAAAATAAGATTTGAATATGTAATATTTAGACTAAAGTATAAACTATTGAAATGATCAAGTGTTAGAGCATAGTATTTAAACTTCATTATAATATAAACTTGAAGCAAGTACTAAAATGAAAGAATAAAATGACTTTGCATGTGAAATTGCTAAGTTATATTTTAAAATTGATTTTTGAGTAAGTAAAAGGACATGTTAAAAAATTGTATGTATTTTTGTGTATACCACTTTATCAGAGTCCAACAATAGAAAATAATGTCAAAACAATTTAATAAGAACTATATGATGATAAAATGAATAGAAGTGAGAAAATGAATTGTGAAGAAAGATAACACAAACTTATGAATAGACTTTATTATTTGTAGATATAACTTTATTAACATAATAAACAAAATTATAAAAAAAAAACTAGCGTAAAAATTATGAATATTAAAGGGTCTAAGTAAATTTTCATTATGAAAAAAATTATAATAGACGAGTCTAGATAATATAATAGAAAAATCAAAGGATAAATTAATATGATAGAGTTAGACATATTATACTATGAGAAAAGTATATAAAAACAAAAATTAAATATCTATATTATAGGTAGATGTACATACAAGTTAATTATTACAATATAGTATTTCAAAATTTAGTATTTCAAAATTTGGATTAAACTAGGCATACATTTAGCCTTACTGTTTAAATTTAGATTAAACTAGCAATATATATGTTAACAAGCTAAATTTCTTTGTATGAGCATTACTAAGTAAATATAAATCGAATTATTATACTTGTAGGAAATGAGATTATATATTATATTTATTTTCAATGATTTAGAAGAATGAAATCGATATATTTCATAAGTAACATTTATAAACATTAAAACAAGAGAAAATAATAATTGATTTACGAATTTTATTGAATTTAAAAAGTATACGATAAATTCATTTATATATGTATATATATACATATATATATATATAAGATGAAAAAGATGGAGGAAAATGATAAAAGTAGCTTATATATGAAATCAGTAATAGAGATATACGAAGATATAAAAACTATAGATGCATTGGTAGTGATATTGTGTAAATTTAAGTACTATTGGTCTATACAATGGATCGATTTTATTCAAATAAGTCTATAAGTTGAACATAATTTTTAATCACATACCTTACACATCTACATAAATATATACTCACTGATGTAATACTTTTAATAGTTGATGTAATTTTAGTAGACCAAAGAAAAAACTGTTATGGTAGAAAATTGGAGAGAGACATAAAAATCACAAGGTTTATAATAATTGGAGTTTAGACCGAGGTGTGAAATTTTATTGAGAAATAATAAAATGGCAAACGAAAAAATTAGTGGACATGAATAGTTGCAATTCTTTTAAATATTTAAGATCTAACATTAAACAAATTATTAAATCGATAAAAATATTATATATATATATATATATATATATATTAAGCATATGTAATAACTTGATAGATGAATGTACTATGCTATATAAATTATAGGGTACAATAAAGAATAAAATAAACGATAAAGAAATAATGAACTAAGTTGTACTATGAATGATTCAATTGTACTATGTGAATAAGTATCACATAATTAAATTAAAACATGCTGAAAAATAAAGAAAAGTGAAAAGTGAATGTTAATATTAACTTGACAATAGATTAGAAAAATAATTACGTCGAATAAAGTACGGTATAGTTTAAATAAAAAATGAAATGAGAAAAATAAAATCGGAATGCGTGGTTTAATCATGTATATATAAGACTTTTATATGGATGTGCAATGTTTGAAAAAATTAGGAGTTTTCACTATAACTAAATAAGGAATTAAAGACATTACAAATTATGTAAAACATTTATTATATTTTATATAGATTGTAGCATGTGTCTTGATTGAAGATTGTGAGATACTATGTACATAGTCAATCTTCCATAAAAAATATTATTTATTTTGTAATTATACTATAGTATGATTTTCATTGTAAGTCACACATAATTTTTAAATTTCGACGTTGCATTGAGAAAATAATTAAGGAAAATTGAAATAAGCAATCTTAAATCAATAAGTACATTATACTAAAGAGGGTTATACTTAATAATTAAAAAAAAAAAAATTAGAAAATAGCTTTCATGACAAAAGTTGGATGTTGGACCTTGATACTAAGTTGTTGGAAGTTTTTCCTCACATTAAAATATGTAAAGAATTTCATGTGCAAATGTATATTGAAATCGAAATTATTTATAGAGAATTATAGAATAGTACGTTAGACCTAATATTTTGTGTGTATATAAACAAATAATTGACTTATGAATGTCAGTTGATGATATAATTAATGAGACAATTAAAAATGTGTTTTTCTTCAAATGTCAATGATTTGTTGCAAAACATAAAAATATATGCCTCATTATTCCGTATATAGTTTTTCAATCATCGTATAACTTTATTCAAGATATATTAATGATGATCGAGTCTGTGTATAATAAGAAGTAAACAATAGTTTGAATAAATCAAACTTTACGTGTATAATAGAAAATTTTGTAAGACTAAATATTTCTACAATATATCATGGTATGTCGTTTTTTATGAATCTTTTAACATTAATTATTATAACTTATTTAATTAAGACTAACGTTATTTAACTTTTCAATTTCTCTTTTGTGATTCTTTTAGTTCTTAGTTGATTCAAAATTATGTTTGTTCAATGAATTAATTTTATTACATTGATCTATGAAATTATGTATATATATTACAGTGATCACAATGTACAATTATTTTATGTTCAAATTAATGTTTTTTGTTAAATAATAATAAAAAATTATAACCACGTACAACGCACGTGCGTAGTGCTAGTCTTACAAAAATGTGAGATATTAGATATAAAAATTGAATTAGTAAATCATTCAAAAAATTATATCTAAAAATCTTATCAAATCTAAGGTAGACTTGTCGCATGTGACTAATTCTGGCCAAATTGGTCATCAGCGATTGGTCAGTCCTCAAATTGAACAACTTTTGGAACATACATGACTAAAATTGAAATTCTCAAACATATAGGACTTTTCCTAGACAATGCCTAATATACATAACTAAAATGAATTTTTCTCAAATTATTTGAGACCATTTTAAGACTAGATTTAGAGACAACTAGTTGTTGCAAAAATTATTTTAGACGCATTTGAGACCACTTTTATAGTCACAACTATATTATTTGCGTCCGAATTATTGAATGACAATAAAGTTGTCACAAATACTCATAGTTGTAACAAATACTCATTATTTGAGATCATTTTTTCATAAATTGTGACAAATACTTATTATTTGAGATATTTTTTATTGTTTCAAAAAATCATTTTTGTTGTAGTCGGCGAGGAGTTAGCCGGAGCGACGACTGGATCAAGAGATATGGCAGCACTAGTGTGTGCAGATTAGGCTGAGAGTGTACAGTTGGTGTATTACTAAACTGTAGGAATACTGCGTATGATGAGGAGGGCAAAAGATTTGGTCAACAATCATGCAAATTAGAGGACCCAAAAAAAGGAGTTATCCTGTAATAATTCCAGAAGTAATTTCTGCACATACAAGTCTACAAAGTTTGATGTAGATGATGTGGGACAAATATATTAAAAAAAGGATAATATTTTTTTAATTTTTTTCTTTTAATCTAAGAACAAAGAAAAAATTCTCCCCTTTCCCACAATGATTCGAACCCAAAACCAAAAGTCTAGGTATTAGATACTCTGCCATTTGAGTAATCCAACTTCGTCATACAAAAAAGAATAATATAATATTACGAATACTTGCAACCCGTTTTTGTTTGGAATGGAACCTTGCCACCTTAACTGAACATATACTATATAGTTAAAACTGAAGAGATACAAATTTTTTTTTTCCAGCAAATCCCATTCATAACTGAGGAGAAAGAGCGCTCTGAAATGACAATGTACGTGCATGAGTGATTCCGAGACATCACCGATCATCCTAAACAAAAAGCATAAAGAAAAAGCATGTTGAGCTAGAAGATGAGCCAACACATTTGCTGATCTTCTAACTAACGACAATTCAACAGAAAGGAAAGAATTAAACATAACCAAAATACTAGAAACAATAGTACCGATGTAAGTAGAATCTACCATGCAAATCTTTCGATCGAACTAATCCTCACTATCTTCGTCACATATCATATTTTTTTGGTACAAGAAGAAGTGGATTTTTCCTATGCATTGCAATTCCTGGCAAAGCATCCATATCGACATCTTTCGCCTGAATTCCTGGAGGCCATTCCCAGTCGAAACTATAAATGAGATTCGCAACTGTAAGCTCTACATTTGCAAGTCCCATAAACATCCCCGGGCACATCCTTCGACCTGATCCGAATGGAATCACCCCAAAATCTTGCCCTTTTATGTCATTGTTACCATTCAAGAATCTTTCTGGCAAGAATTCATCTGGATTCTCCCAGTACTCGGGGTCTCTTGCAATCGCCCACGCATTAATGTACACGAGTGTTTTGGGTTGGATTTCGTAGCCTTGCAGAGTACATCTTTCTAATGTTTCTCTTGGTATAAGCAATGGAGCAACAGGGTACAATCTTAAAACCTCACATATAACTGCCTTCAAATAAGGAAGCTTGTGCAAATCATCTTCATCAACTTTTCCCTTTTTTCCTATGGAACTCCGAATTTCGGCTTGTAATTTCTCCATGACATTGGGGGCTTTCATAAGAGCTGTCATCGTCCACACGATTGCTGAGGCACTTGAATCGCTTGCAGCAACGAAAATATTCTACAAAGAGATTACAATATTAATGTGCAAAAGATTCAGTACGATATATTGAAGATTTTTACGCCGTATTGAAAATTTCAATATACTTCCTACTAAATACTATGTACATCGGATAATTTTTTTTGTTTTTCAAGACATAAAAACTGAATTGATAATAAAATTTAAATTTTAGACCTCTAATTAAGAAAAACTCAAAATCCATACCTTGAATCAAGAACCTCCAAAATTCAGGTTTCTAATTGAAATGTTTTCTAAAATCCAAGCCTTCGACTGACATTTTTCCAAAGTTTTATTGTGTATCGTTATATTTAGGGTTTTTTTTTTCTCTTTTAAGTGGCTTAGTTTACCCATAGCCACATGTGCTTTTCCAGCTGATTTGCTCATATGCCGCATAAATTCGTTCAAATGCTAGCAACTTTTTTCATGGGATGAAATTAAAAAGGCAATAAATTTTGAAATAAAAATCGAAGGAGAGCTGAAAATTTATGGGAAGACAATTGGTTTTAGCCCGTCTAAATCAATCAAAATTCAAAGTCAGAGTACTAAAAAAGACACTGAAAAGAGAGAGGACTATTGATATAAAAAAATTAAGAAGCTGAAAATACCATTAACAAGGCCTTGATTTGATCCCAACTTAGCTCAAAGGAACAAGAGCTTTGTTGTTTGAGCTGGATCAATATATCAAGAATATCATCTCCTTCCTCCATTTTCACCCTGCTCGGGTCGAGATGCTCGTTGATCAGCTCTTGGTAGAACGAATCCAGCTTTTTGTAAGTCATATCGAGTCTACGAGTCATTCCGGTGAGCTTATCCACCCAACTTAACAAAGGAAAGTAATCAGACACGAAGAAAGAAATTACAATGGCCTGAACTTCTACTAGAAGTTCATCGAATCTTTTCATCTCGAATCCTTCTTCATCGTATCTCTTACTAAAAGCAGTTCTGCATATCAAAATGGTGCCCAGAGTCATAGCCATCTCACTCAAATTCACCTCTTTATTCGAACCCGAAATCTTTGTAACCAAACGGGAGACTTCGTCTTCGCGAATGGGACGAAAAGATTGGATCTTTTTAAGACTAAAGAGATGAGTAACTGAGATTTTCCTTACCTCCCTCCATCGCTCATTATACGGTGCAAAAACTATGTCCAAACCATTGTAGGAGAGTTTTTGCTGTCCTAGTAGTTTTGCCCTGCTGCAAAATGCCAAATCTTGTGTTTTCAACACTTCTTTTGCCAGTTTTGGTGATGAGATCACAAGTACAGGCACTGAGCCCAGTTTCATGTGGATGATGGGCCCATATTTGTTTGAAAGTTGCCATAGATAAACATGTAGATTTTTCGCCGCTCCGATTTGGTGGAGGTTTCCGATCAACGGCAGCCCAAGAGGGCCTGGTGGAAGAATGGTTTTTTTGTAATGTTTTAGGAGGTATAACAAGATTATAATTGGCAGAATAATGGATAGTATAAGTATCATTGTGGATGAAGGGTTTTTTATGCTTAAAACAGTATGTTCTTGTTGGACATATAATTTATAGAGAAAGATTTGCTAAATGTATTGCCTAAACCTCCACGTGAAACAATGTTATGCAGATCAGATGGAGTATCATTTCAAGGATGTAATTCACATTAATAGACTTCATCTCAATTAGCAATTGTTCAAGACTCTCCGCGTAATGTTGATGCTTATTGATCAACCAACGTGACACAAATCGATTAATTCGATTTTGATTTGAATCGACCCGAATTCAATATCTTTTCTTAAAACATAATAATTATATATTTCCTTGCCTCCCTAAACCGATTCAAAATCAAACACGAACCCAATAATCTGAACTGCCACCCCACAACTTAAATCGAATACTTACGAGTTGAGTTCTTAAACTAGTTATATTTTCAACTCTTTGGATGTTATTTTCATCCTCAACTAATTGATAAATTATTCTTTATTTGAAATGTAAGATAAACTTAAAATGGTTAAAGAAATTGAGGATTTTAACTAGGAATTAGTTAATTTGTATCGGACAGTGTTCTAAAAATCGCTAGTCGTTAGTCGGTCCATTGGGACCTAGCGTCTAGGCGCCGTCTAGACGGCACCATCTTAGACGAATAATTTAACTATTTATAAATATTTAATAAGTAAATAATATATAAAAAATTTGAAAATAATAGCAACCTATCCTAAACAAAATATATATTAAATTTACATGTACAAACTACAAAGAAATAAAAATACCGTAAAACCTGAAAGACGAAACTCAATAGTCGATACTAAATAAAGCAATAGGGAAACATTAGCCCATAATATAATTCAAAGATCAAAATATGTCATCCAAATATTCTAAACAATAAATTTGAGGCCATTAAACGAAAAAAAATAAATAAAATAATTTTCTTTTTTTTTCAAAACAAGGGGGGTTAGGCGGCGCCTAATCGGGCTCGGCGACGCCGAAATTGACTAGCGTAAAAAACAGCCGAATAAAAGAAAAACGGGGCGGGCTTGGGCAGCCTAGCGCCTAGGTGGCCGCCTAGCCATTTTTTTGAACAATGGTATTGGGACATCAGCTTAATATTTTTTTATTATTAATTGTAAATTTAAGATTTGGAGCTATCAGTGTTGGTGTATGGAGTTGGCTCAAGATCTGCATTATCAAACAAGATCTTCAATTTAAATTATGCATTATAGAGAAAATGACATTACTAATAAAGATTCATTCATAATTAATTTTATAACAAGTTCTATTTGTACCTACTATTATGTATTCGAAGGAAGGTTATGCAAAATTTTAAACCATGAACACATAAATGATACGTATATACCAGCATGCAGAGTTGTAAGATTACTTATGTCCCAAACTATAATCCGGATCTTCAGTTTCTATTGGTGAAACATCCCCCACGAGAATTACATTATTGAAGGACATATAATTACTGATAATGTATTAATGATGTCATATTATACATGTATCATCTTACGGTACAATTGCTGTAAAAGATGTTACGTCGTATTATTACTAGCATGTCTGTTTCTACCACTGCTTTATATTACTCCTAAATCATATCGGATCTGGCAAACAATGACACGTTGGTAACCACCACATCACTTACATCGTTCAGAATTATTCAAAATCTTGAATGATTTGGGCCACGGATTTTTTTTAAAAAAAAAACTAGGATTAAATTACGCAAGAGAAAATTATTTAAATGCCACAAAACTCATCTTGCAATTTTCTCATAAAGACAAAATGGAAAACTAAGTCAATTATTTTGTCTATCTGTTTTTTCAATTAATTTATTCTTTATGATTACTTAAACTTATAATATATCGTGACAAATCAAATATTACTCATTGGTTTGATCCATTAGTGATACAAATGGGTGACTCGGTTTTCATGTGTTCACAACATCTGTATACATTACATTTAATCAGTATTTTATTAATTGATAATCAGTCCAAGTCCCATTCTAAAAAAAAAATAAAAAATTCAGTCCAAGTTCCATTAGGTTACTTGCGCTAGCCCAACTTATTTTAGAAGCCTTTTTATAGGGCGAAATTTTGGAAAAGCCCAGTGAAATTATGGGCTATATTAGTCCTTGTAGTTGCATTATATAGTTCAAGCCCATTGCACATCGAACCCTTAATAGACAGTCAAAACAAAAAGTTTGATCCAAATAATTCTGGGCTCTGAATGTTGGACCACGGCCCAACCGTAAATTTATTAGCCCCAGAGTTCAACGAGTCCAAATATTGTTAGAAATTATGCCTAGAATCGGTTTTGTTTGATTCGTCATTCGTGTCGAGACGGAGAACACCTTGAAGATATTTTGCATATGTTGGAAACGACGCGACCGCACCAGAAGGCAACGGGGTCACGTTAAAACATGACTAGAAAGAAAATTTGAATCTGGGGTGTCAACGCGGTCGCGGCGCTTGTTGACGCGGTCGCGTGAATTATTGGATGCGGTTGCGTTGCTTGTTGGATACGGTCGCGTCTGTTGTGGCGGACCAAATTTTGGGCTTACGCGTTTCAGGCCCAGCTTGATTCTTTTGTGTCTAGGATTAGGTTTAGGGGCTTATAAATAGTCCCATTGAAGTCTTTTAAGGTGAGGTGCAATCAAAATTGATTAGTAATGGTTTTGGTTTGGTCATTAGGGTGTGGAGAGTTTGTTTTGGTCGAGTATTAATCAATTAGTACTCAATTTGTCTCCTTTTGATATGATATGAAAGTCTTATACTGTAACGCTCTGATATATTGAATTGAGTTCGTTTGGCCTTAGACGTAGCTAACGAGTTATTAGTGACCCACGTTAACTTTGTGTATTTTGCATTATCGATTTTTTTCGTTTATCGTTTGTTCTTTGTGCTTGTTCTTTCCCAACAACTGGTATCAAGAGCTTGGTTCGAGTTTCCGCTGTTTAGTGGGAAAAATATCTGGAATAAACGTGAAGATCGAAAAATTCATTGGGAGGAACAATTTTAGTTTATGGCAGATTAAGATGAGAGCCATATTGAAACAACAAGGGTTATGGGCGCCGCTGATGCCGAAGCAAAAGAAGGACAAGGGCAAGGTGGTGGATAAGGAAAAGGCTGAGGCCCCGGTGTCTACCGAGATGGCCATTCTGGAGGAGAAAGCTACTCAACGATCATGCTGTGTCTCAAAGACGATATAATCATGGATATAATAGAGGAAGAAACTGCACAGGGGTTATGGTCGAAATTGGAGAGTTTATACATGACGAAGTCGCTTACCAATAAGTTACTTTTGAAGCAACGTTTATTGAGGCTGCGTATGCACGAAGGTCAGTCTCTTCGTGAGCACTTAGATCAATCGAACACGATTCTATTAGAACTGCGTAACATTGATGTTAACATAGAAGATGAGGGTGTTGTTTTGATCTAGTTGGTTTCTCTATCGCCGTCGTATGAGAATTTTATGCAATCATTCGTCATTGGAAAAGATTTTGTGTCTCTAGAAGATGTGAGATCATTATTGCATTGCGCCATTAGGCGACTGTTCCAACGGGAGATCAGGCTGTTGTGTTAGGAGTCAGTAGTAATCGGGGTTCGAAAAATTTGGGGAAGATGAAGTTCAAAAGGAATTCAGGCCCCAAAGGTCCTAAACCAGGGGATATTTGCAACTATTGTAGGGAGACGGGGCAGTGGAAGTTTGCATGTCCGAAGTTGAAGCAAAAGCAGCAAAGTGGTGTTGATGTCATTGTAGAAGTTGACGCCGACTCCGATAATGATTCGGTCATAGCTGCTGAGAAACAAGCAAATAAATCTGATGCGTGGGTTTTTTACTCTGGGGCGTCCTACCATATATGTCCGCGTAGGGAGTGGTTCGCAACCTATAAGCAGGTGGAGGTGGCACTATCTCTTTGACCAATGGTTCCAAATGCAAGACGGTTGGAATAAGCTCAATAAAGGTTAGGACACATGATGATAGACTGTGCACGTTGAGCGATGCTTGGCATGTTCCACTAATGACGAGAAATCTGATTTCACTAAGTCGATTAGACAGTAGGATTCTCAGTTTCAAAGGTGAAGGTGGAGCTTTGAACGTCTGCGAAGGTTTGCATGTGATTTTGAAGGGCGTCAAAAGGGGAACTTTGTATTTAATGCAAGGTTCAACTTTTGAGTATATTATGTTTGAATTAATGGGAGGATTTGAATTGAGGTGGAGTTTTGAGAAGCGGTGTCATCTGTGGATTCCAGTCGAGGTGGAGATTGTTAGGAATTGTGCCTTGAATCGGTTTTGTTTGATTCGTTATTCGTGTCAAAGTGGAGAATACCTTGAAGATATCCTGCATATGTTGGAAACGTCTGGCGCGGTCGCGTCAAAACATCGCTAGAAAGAGAATTTGAATCTGGGGTGTCGACGCGGTCGTGTCGCTTGTTGACGCGGTCACGTCAATCATTGGACGCGGTCACGTCGCATGTTAGACGTGGCCGCGTCACATGTGGCGGTCCAGATTTTGGGCTTACGCATTTTAGGTCCAGCTGGATCCTTTTGTGTCTAAAATTAGGTTTGAGGGCTTATAAATAGTCCCGTTGGAGTCTTTTGAGGTGGGGTGCGATTAGATTTGATTAGTATTGGTTTTGGTTTGGTCATTAGAGTGTGGAGAGTTTGTTTTGGTCGAGTATCAATCAATTGGTACTCAATTTGTCTTCATTTGATAAGATAGCAAAGTCCTATATTGTAACGCTTTGATATATTGAATTGAGTTCGTTTGATCATGGACGTAGCTAACAAGTTGTTAGCGAACCATGTTAACTTTGATGTGTTTTGCATTATCGATTTTTTCGTTTATCCTTTGTTCTTTATGCTTGTTCTTTTCCAACAAATATTATATTGCCGCCATTATTTAAGGGCCACCTCGATTCCTATAAACCTTGTAAAGATAATAGTGGTTGGTTGGTTTGTGTTTTTTTTTTAAAAGTTAAATGTAGCTCTTTAAATATAAATATTGATGTGGGAGTAAGGTACAATCCTGTCCTTAGCAAGAAATAGTGAAGGCCGACAGGGCGGACATCCGCACGACACAAATTTCCACATCAGTATCTGGCCGTACGGACTAATGAAATAATCAGAGCCACAGTGGAAATTGCTTAAGAAGGAGAACTCGGGAGAGGCAGACACAAATCCGTCTGTTGGGAATGCAACGACAACGCTGAGCGGGCACGCCAGGTGGTATGTACGGATGTAAGAGCTGCGAATTCGGGCTCGATCCAAGGACCATTAATTCGTAATGGGCCCTTGATGGTGAGGCCCAATAAAGTAAGGGTTTCTCGAAAAAAGAGAAATTTTCCCTTTTTGCCCTTAGGTTGAAGGTATTATAAATAACCCATTTTTTCAAACAGCACACACTCTCTCACCTACTTTAAAATTATTAATGTTTTATTGCAATCTTTCTTTCTTCTCCAACCAATGACTTAGGCATCGGGGTTTCTCCGCCGGAACACCCACCAAAGGACTTTTTTACAGGTAATGTCAGAAAATATACGTATATGAGGCGCGCAAATGAGCTGATGTCTCCCTTTTTACTGTTCAACCATAGTTTGTTTGGTTTTACCGTTTATTATTCAAGTATTCTTGGTTATATACTCTTGTTTTCATGATCACAAGGTTGATTCACACACACACATCAAATATATTATATTTAGATTTTATTATTATATATGGATTAATATTGTTATTTCATTTTTTATCCGTTGCCCCCCCTCAACCATCAATCTCGGGTCCGCCTTTGGGTGGATGTGAATGAGTATAGAACCTTAAACATTTTGGTTTTAAAGTAAGAGTATTGACATTAAGTTACAAGATTATAATTGGGGCTGCCTGTAAGCATATTTTTAATTAAGATTAAATAAATTAAGAATCTAGAGTAAATACAGTTTACAGGGCTATAGGAATTTATCACATCTATTTGAAATGATGTGTTTTGGTGTCAATATTTCTCGGTGTTACATTTAAAATTGTTTCGGATTTTATATATGAATGTTATACGAAAATATACTTTAATATAAGTTCTTCTAGTCACTAAATCAGTCGACCTAATTATATTATGTATCCAAAAGACTAAATTACACAAAAACACTATTTTTTTTTTTTTTTTTGAGTTTTGATGAATATTATGATTATATACTCGCCTCAATAATAATAATAATAATAATAATAATAATAATAATAATAATAATAAAATAATTTTCATTTTTCTTATTTTCAAAAGTGTCTCAATCATTTCGTGAATATCTTTCAGCCATTTTTATACCATTTTCTATCATTCAGGAGCGGAACAACCGAGGTTTTGGCCAAAATGGAACGAATGCCAAGTTATTTCGTTCTTCTTGATGGAACCCGGCCATACTAGGTGTTACTAAATTGATAATTATGTTTGAGATGATAAATTAAAGTCATCTAAAATGCGTCTTAAATATTTTTAAAAGTTGACTAAGAATTATCATAAATAATTTGTAGTATGTTTTGTAATGACAAATCGTCAGATAAACTTATTAGACATCAATCGTCGTCTAAAAAAATCGGTAACAAATTTTCTTTTTTTTTTTTATTATTGTAGCGCATTTTTTTTTTTTAAATTGTGCTCATTTCCTACAAAATAGAAATTATGAAAATATTCTGGCAAGTTGACATGAAAAACTCTAGAGATATGAAAAAAGTGGGAATGTTTATTGGAAAGTGTCGAGATTTATAGAAAAAAAAAAGGGGTTACTGAATCTACATCCACTTTTTAAGTGTACCGAGAATCATATATTTAGGCATCAATTCAGTTGGTACGTAGTGTAGAGTTAGTCCTCTATTTTGAGTAAGCCTGCAAGTATATATCTAAGGGAGATTAACCACCCCATGAAGACAAGTAATACTTCCCATTTCCATAAATATAGTTCGATAGATACGATTTCTTTAAAATGCTCCTACTTAAAATTTGTGAGACAAATCATTAATTTCAAAACTAAAAAATAAATAAGGGTATAAAAGAAAATTTGTAGGTTAAAACTTGCTTTCCAAGTATATTAGGAGATGTATTAAAAAAGTTCAAGCTAATTCACCTTTGTTATGTTCTGTGATTATCTTTTTCCTGAGAGTATGACTTTTGTATTCAATATACCTGGAATTTCTTATGTACAACAGATCGATTCAATTCAATCAGATTTCAAATTTGGGCTCACTTAAAAAAATTTGTATGAAAAAAACATAGGTTAAGTGATACTTATTCCGAAAAATGTAATACTTTTGCAAAAAAAATGTAATACATTTTTAGAACACTTAACAATTCATGTGTTTTGTTGAATACATTATCTATTATTATCAAGTTCACATAAATTTTCAATATCAAGATTTTTATAAGTTCTCTATTAAAACTCAAAGACTTTGTTCAACTATTATTTACTTGGATTTCTTTAAAAGTATTACGTTTTCCAAAACAAGTATTACGTTTTATTAGAAAAAAAATTGTTTTTGTGAAAAAAAGATTATTTGATACCTTAACTTCGAGCAGTAATACTTTTTCTAGAAATAGTATTCTTTTTTAGTAAAATGTATTTTTTATAAAACTTAAAAATTCTCGGTGTTTTTATAACTTTATATGTTTTAATCAAGTTGTACATAAGTTTCAAGGTTATATACAAGTATTAGTTTATATACATAAGTTTTATTTTATATGTTCTTATCAAGTTTATACCTCATATTAATATCTTATCATCTAAATATATAATAATACCTTCTACCAAAAAAAATTGCATTTTCTCGAAAAACTACTAGTTTTTTTTTTTTTCCGATAGAGTATAAGTTTTTTGCTAAAAGTGTATTAATGTTTGGGAGTTGTTCGAAACGGGTACAATCTGTTTTTTGATTGATCGAATTTGTCAACTTCGTATGAGTTGGGTCAGTAAGGTATCACTTAATTAGTCAAATATATTACTTTTTTAAAGAAAGTGTGATACTTTTATCAAAGCAAGTAATACACCTGGCTAATAAAATGGTGACAAAAATTTGTATGTGGCGGACACGCAAATCTCATTTTATGTGACGAACCAACTCAAGTATAGTAAAAAAGAAAATGGCTAAATGGGGCTTGTTCACGGACGATGTGTGTTGGAGTGGATAAGTCTCGAACTGATTTTCGGAGTTCCTCTGGATATATCGACATTTTTATACTCGCATCAAAGAGTTCTTGAATTTGGACTCGGATTTGGACTTGTAGATAGTTTATACTCGTATCAAGGAGTTCTTCATTTGGACTTGAATTTGGATTCGTAGATAGTTTATACTCGTATCAAGGAGTTCTTCGTTTGGACTTGAATTTGGATTCGTAGATAGTTTATACTCGTATCAAGGAGTTCTTCATTTGAACTTGGATTTATCGATAGTTATACTCATATCAAAGAATTCTTGATTTAAATTTGACCTTTAGACCTTTTAAGCTCGTGCCAAGGAGCCTCGAACTTGAATTTGAAACTTGTTGGTAGTTTATACTCATACCAATGAGTTCTTGAATTTGAATTTGACTTGTAGACCTTTTAAGCTCGTGCCAAGGAGCCTCGAACTTGAATTTGAAACTTGTTGATTCTTGAATTTGGAAGTTGAATCTTCAACATCGTGGGCTTCGACGGATTTGACATATTTGACTTGGAGGAGTGGATTTATCTGAAGTTGAGTTTGACAACCCAATTTGACGAAATCAGATAACTTGATACCCTTGGAGTTTGGATCCTTAAACTCGGAGCAACTTAGGAGAGGAGAACACAATATATGTATGACTGAACTTAGAATATTTCTAAGCTGCCTACGTACCCCGGTGAGAGGGATCAAGTCATAACGTAGTTCAAGTTTTTTACTTTGTATTTTATTTTTGGGGGGGGGGGGGTGTCGTGCACAGTTTATACTCATGCGGGCCAGGAGTAACTATTCTTTAACCACTTTAGCCAAAGTGGGGTAAGTTAGCATTTTAACCACATACTTTACCTTTGGTGGTCGCCGTGCACAGTTTATCCTCATGCGGGACAGGAGTTGTTCTTTTTTTTCTTTTCTTTTTTTTTTTTTTTTTTTGGCATCAGGCTCAAGTGAATTTCAAGAACTCCCCGTTTGAGGGACCGATTCGTACACCATGTTTAAGCTCAAGTAGGGTCTTTTCAACATCTTCCTCTTCAACATGTCTATCTTTGTATTTGCTTCCTTGTTTGTCTGTCATGTAGCATGGGGTGTCACCAAGGTCATTATCTTCCAAGATAGTTGTTATGTTTGTTGATGCATTGCCTTCATCTAACACTATTTTCCCTTGTCGGGCTAACTGCATGACCTTGTCCTTGAATATGAAGCAATCCTGGATTGGATGGCTTACCAACCGATGGTACTTGCAGTATTTTGGGTCATTAATTTGTCCAGCTTCTTCAGGCCTCTTCATTTTTGGCAACTCGATGAGATCTTCTTTGATCAAATCATCGAATATTCCAGAGACATCGGAGTCCAAGAATGGATAAGTCCTTTGCTGCTTCTCCTTCAAAGTTGATTTCCTTTGCTCTCTGTCTTGAGGGATATTCTTTCCCGTGGCATCGTTGCTTCTTCGGAATTTGATGGGCATTGCACTAACAACCATGGAGTCTCTATTTTGATTTTTGGCGAAAGACTTGCCCTCATTGTTGAACTTATGAGACTCGTGAATTGGGGGTCCATCGACTCCAACTTCAGCCATACTCAGCTCCATATCATGAGCTCTACTTGCTAGTTCTTCAAATATCCTCGGCCTAATCCCTTGAAGGATATATCGGAGGCTCCATCGCATGTCTTGGATGCACATTTCGATTGCTGAACTTTCAGATAGTCGATCTTTGCAATTGAGACTCAAGTTTCTCCATCGATTGATATAGTCAATAACAGACTCATCTTTCCACTGGCGGGAGTTTGTCAACTCGATCATGCTCATAGTCCTTCTTGTGCTATAAAAGCGATTGAGAAACTCATGCTCCATTTGCCCTCAACCATCAATTGAGTTCGCCTCTAAGTCTATATACCAATCAAAGGCATTCTCCTTCAAGGATCGGACGAACTGCTTCACAAGATGATTACCATAAGTTCCGGCGTCATTGCACGTCTCGACAAAATATGCAACATGCTGTTTTGGGTTACCTTTACCATCAAATTGTTGGAATTTAGGGGGTTGGTAACCTATCGGCATCTTCAACTTGTCAATTCTCTGAGAGTATGGTTTGGTGTAAGTTACGGATGACTTAGGTGTCCCATTGAACTTGTCTTTGATGGTTCCCAAAATGATCTCTTTCAATTGGTCAACAGGGACCAAACCATCAGCGGAGACTTGCAGCTCATTCAAAGTTCTCTCCTTTTCAACTTGTTGATGTTGATGTCCCGCAGACTCTTCCAGTTCGTCTTCGTCACTATCTGGAGTTCGAGTGATACTAATGGTCCGCGTCTTAGTCTTAAGAACTTCTCCACATGATACGGTCAAGGTGGTTCGGCACTTCATACGAGACGAAATTAAGCTCTGAAGCCTCTGTGTGTATGGAGATCCATTTATTTTACTTCTCTTACTCCTTCGAAGAGGGCCAAGTCTATCAAAGACAGAGACTTTCCATACCGTCTTTCCATGTTCATTAGTTGCATCATCTGTTAACGAGACTTCTTCTTCAATAACATAATTGCTTTCGGCTCTTTTGATGGCAATATGGATAGGGCTTGTTGGTGTGAATCCGACGCCAGTCTTGGTAGCTCTAATAGCATATCCACTCTTCCTAAGCATCTTCTACGTAGCAGTGAGCCCATATTCCTGATGTTCGGTAGGTATAATAAGCTCCTTTGATGCAGAGTCTTCTTGCGAATTAAATGCGGCCTTAACAAGAAGCTTGAATGCTTTAGGGTCATAACACTTAGCAACTTCAGCTGTTGGGAATCCTCCATGTTCAATCTTGGGTCCATTGACTGGACGGACAAACCTCTCAAACGGTGGAGGACATGGTTTTCTTGCATCGAGTTGAGTCAAAGGGAGTGTGAGATCTTTTAATGGTCCAACTCCAATGTCTTCCTCGACTTGAGCCACCGACGTACCCTTCTTGCCTTCTTGATCACGTTTAGGTTTCTTGCCTACTTCGCTTTCCTTGATCTTTACCACCTTCTGCTTCAGTAAAAGGCTTGTCGTCACCAAACACTCTTTTGACAATGCCTTGATGACAATACTTGAAACATTGGTGTAAAGTAGAAGGAATCACTCCATTATGATGTAGCCATGGTCGTCCCAGGAGCATGTTATACGATGTTTTGGCGTCTATTACATAGAACAACACATTAGAGGTCATGCCATCTATCAATAGGTCCAAGTTTATGATGCCAAGTGCCCTCTGCCCTTCTTGGTTGAATCCTTGAATCATCAATCGACTGCTTGAAAGTTCTTCCATTGAGATCTTTAACTTTTTCATCACCCGCAAAGGAAGGATATTCACAGCGGATTGCTCGCGAGTGTAATTAGCCACAAACAATGGTCGATTGTGGGATTGTGACCCAAGCAACAAATCTTCATCTGTAAAGGTTATAACGGTTGTGTAGTCAACATGAACTTCAGCTTTGGACTGACCTTCTTCTTTTCCTGGTTCGTTTATCGTATAACAGGAGTCATTACTTCCGACGTCATGTTTTGAGGTAGCGATGAGATGTGTAGCATCCCGCCTTTCAGATGTTTCGACTTCGCCTTCATCTTCAGCTGGTTCTTTCCTAGGAGCACGACTTGTATCAGTATGGTCAACTTTGCTTGTCAACTTTTCAAGCTTAGAATCTTGTTCTTGGACATGTCTTGTAAGTTCTCCAATGGCCTTAGTCAAACTTGCAAGTTGTTCTTCAAGATTTGAAGCGTCTATTGTCATGACTTGAGCTACTTCTGAACTTGATGAAGAACGAGGAGTAGAGCACGCAGAGTCGTCTTCCTCATTTGCGGTGTTAGTGGCGAGTTGCTTCGGATCCTTCTCGACAGCTTCAAGAGATGACGATTGCGTTTGTAGTGCCTTGGACATGCTTCTTGTGAGCACTTGAAGACTTGGAGGAATTTACCTTGACCGTCAGAGCCTTTTGAGTGGCCATTGCAAAGCTTCGAGGGTCTTTGTCAAAGAGAGAGATGAGAGGTAGAGATTGTCCCACTGGGCGTGCCAAATTTGTAACAACAAATTTCGTGTATAAAATGTATAAACACGAAAAAGATGTACAAAATTCAATATTCGGATCAAATGAGTAAATTTACAATTTTGTGGATCCTATCTCTAGTTCTCCTCTGATTCTTCTCTTCGATTGATTGATGTCGGAGTTGACCTTGATTTTTCCCGATTCTGGACTTTGACTTGAGTAACGTTAATTCAAAGGCTTGTGAGCTTGATTTTGAATTAAACAATACTCTTGATTAAATATGCGAAGAACGTCTTCGAAGATCTTGACGAACGACGAAGAACACCTTCGAAGTTTTGACTTGCAACGTCGATCGGAGGGGCTTAGCACCTTGATCTCGGATCAAACATTAAAAATCTTGAGATTGGCTTTGTAACGCCTTGAAAAAATCTCAAGATTGGCTTCGTAATGCCGGATTGTAATACCGGATTGGCTTTGTAACGTCGGATTTGGCTTTGTACCGCCTTAAGCTCAAGATTGGTTTTGTGCCACCTTTCTTGAGCTTGTCTTGTTGTTGATTTTCTCGAAGAACGTCGAAGAACACCGAAGAACGTTGAAATTCTTTTGTACCGAAATTCTTCGCTTGATATTCCTTTGTACCGGAATTCTTCACTTGATTCTTGACTTGTGTTCTTGTGATTTTTGGTGAAGAATGAGGCCCTATTTATAGTTGTAGGATGGGAAAACCCTAACGGGCTTGAGCCTGAATGGAGCGATATGATTGGTCCTCCATAATATCATTATCCATAAGATAATTATTAAACTAATTGTATTTAATTTAATAATTACTGCAACAACTTGACACATGGAGCATTCTGATTGGGCCACCATGACTTGATGTTTATCCTCATCTTCTTGGATAATTACTAAATTAATTTAATTTAATTTAGTAATATCTGCATCTTGACACGTGGCGGCTTTCCATTGGTCAATAAAATATATAGTAAATCACCAATTAAATTGACTATTTAACTTAAGAATTTTATTTATCCAATTCCTAATATTAAAATAATCAATAAAAAATTAATTTTCAACATATATTTTACTACGTGGAACATTTTAATTGGATACGAAATTTGCGTATCAACAGGGCTCCGCGTTTTTTACCTTAGTCTGGATAAATGAGTCTCCGCCTATACGGAATAAGATTTGTGTGACGCCTACACAAGACTCATTCCAAAATGATTTCACCAGAACTATCATACTTTTAGAATCAGAAACACTTATTAAAATATAATGGAATCGGATAGCATAACCTATATTATATATAAGTAATTTGTGACTACTTGTTACCACAAATATCTTTAGAAATTATTTGAGATCATTTTAAGACTACGAAACAACTAGTTGTTGCAAAAATTATTTGAGACACATTTGATACCATTTTTGTGGTCACAAATATATTATTTGTGTCCGAATTATTGAGACTATAATAAACTTGTGACAAATACTCATTATTTAAAATTACTTTTCATAAATTATAACAAATAATTATTATTTAATATCACTTCTTATTGTCTCAAGAATTTCTTTTTTGCAGTGGAAAGAACAATTGAGAAATAGTAGTTGGGAAAAAAAATTATAAATATCAATAAATAGATAAATAGTAGTTGTGACGGTCCCCAAGGCCAGCTATATATGAGTTATAAAAGGAATATGGATCATTAGATAAATATGAAGGAAGATCTTCAAATCCTACTTTTCAATTTGATTATGATCAACAACATGATACGGTTGGTAAGGGGGCCTGAGATTGATCTGAAAATATAGAGGAAATTGCAGTTTTGGTTTCACAGGACATGGACCTAATGCATTTTGGTCATAAAATTTTCATTTTTTGATCCCACAAATACAAAACTGAGCATATTTAATCTCACCGTCACATTTTTTGTTAACTTTGCAAGCACTTTTAGTCCCAATATTTTTTGCATTTTTTGTCCCAACAAAACAGACACTTTTAGTCCCAAAATATTTTAATTTTTTGGTCCCGAACAAAGAAACACTTTTCCCTCAGAGAACCATCTAACAAAGCATACACTCAAAAGCAATTATCAACAAAAATAACAGGTAGCCCAAATATTGCCCAATGCAACAAAGAAACCATCTCAAAAGGCAACATTATATATGTAAAATAATGAAACGTGTTACATTTCAATAGAACCGGGACATTAATTATCAACACAAACAAGCAGCTAGCTTAATACTGCTCAACATTAACATCAATCTTGTTAGTACATATAAATGCAACATTTATAAAAAAATAGTAGCTCCAATAATTACAAAACAAAATGCTATCAAGAAAAACCCCTATAGGGCAGCCCAAAAATGGTCAGAAACATCATCAAAACAGGGCACATAAACCCCCTACATTAGCAATCTAATTGGAGTTGTGATCACGTAACAAAACTAATTTAATAGCAATATGTGAGAGCCCTTACTCTTTTAGCACGCTCAGTGTAGGGCGTGACACTTTTTTTTTTTTTTCATAATTAGCAGGGTGTGAGAGTTGACAAGTTCAGAAATTGCATGTTTCTTAAAGACAGAAAAAGTCCCCTATTGCTCTCTAATTTTTGAACCGTAATTTTTCGCTTGCGTATTAAAATATAGTAAAGATGTTGTATTATTTGGAGTAGGAGATCCAAAAGAGAAATTAGAGACAATGGCATATACTCCACTAGTTTCACAAATAATGTCATTTTAGACACTTTGAAAAATTTAACAATAAGTGTCACTTTAACATAAAAACTACAATTCTTCCTGTTGGTTTGACCCGGGCAATGGGCCCGGTTCATCCGGGCTATTGGGCCCGATCGAAGGCCGCCCAAGTGGGCTGGCCCAATTATAGGAAGTGGGCTATTATGGAGGCCCATCTCCCATAATTGGAGGCCCACCTGTCCCCTTATAAATACCCTACCAAGTGTATGGGGTACACTTAGTAGAGAATAGTGAGAACAGTTTCTCACTTACGTGAGAAACAGAAAGGGGAGAAATCAAAAGTGATTTCTCCCACACCCGAAAGTGATTTTCCAAAGCATCCGGAGATGGCTTTTGGATTGTGGATCGTGGTGGATTTTCGATTGTGATTTCCACCCCGACCGGAGAATACGAATCATCGAGGTGAGTTCGTGGTTCGACCCGTATACGATCCGGGTTCAAATTCGTTGCAATCGAAGGTACTCGACTCTAATTCCAACATTGGTATCAAAGCCAAAAGGTTAGAATCCGGGTCTCGATGATTTTCGTTATTTTTTTATTTTTTATTTTTTGAACAAAAACGTGCAGTCCAATTTCTGCTCAATTCGCCAGAAATTTTTTCAATTATTTATGTGATATTGGTTTGATGTTATAGTACTCGTTAATAGCTACGTTCTCCAACTTGAATCACTCGATTCCGTTAAGAAACGGATTTTATATGATTTTTTGAAGTTGGATATGTGAATCTGAAAAGCTTGCTGCGAAAATGATATTTTCAATCTGTTCGGGTGCGATTTTCGTCCGATTATTGTTCTGATGTTTGTGTATAATTGATATGTTCATATTCTATGTTGAATGAGCTTTCTATAGACATATTATACGCAATTTTTCGTTGAGAAACGAATGAGATATAAGCTTTTAAAGATTGGACGGAAATCATATTTTTCTGAAATTTTTTCGGAAACTTGAAGATGTTCTTGTTTCTGTAAAAACCCGATTTGAGCATGGTAATGTTTGATTTTACGCATGTATGTGGTATGTATGCATAGTTTATCAAATGAGCTTCGATTTGATATATTATTTGTGATAATCGGACATGTATAGTGTTAGATAACACGTTTTGAAAATAAAAATCGGATCTTATGTGTTCTTCAATTGTTCTTGATGAAGAACATGAAGAACAATGTTCTTCACTCTCCAAGAACACATTTACTGATCCGAACACATAGTTAGGATTATCGGATCGAGAAATCAATTGTACCGTTGGACTTGGAATGACTGAGAACCAGGGGGGTAGCCGGAGCGTCGCCGGCCGAAAATGCCGGGAAGGCGGCGCGTGGAGCCCACTCTCCGGTCAGTGAGAGTGGGCTTCACTTGGTCAAAGGGTGACACACCAGTACCTAGTCAACACACGTGGACAAATAAAATCGTGCCACGTGTGCCACATCAGCGTATAATCAACATCACTACCAGCAGACACGTAAGAGCCACGTCAACACACGTGGACGAATCACATCGTCCACGTGTGCAAGGCATGGTTGCATCAACAACCACGTGGCGACACGTCATACACAGAGCACCAATAGAGTGGTGATACGTGGAATAGGTGCCACGTCACCCCGAGCTAGATCGAGCCGGTTCAGGAAACGGTTCACCGACTGCCGAACCGGACCACCACCGATTCAAGACGGTTCGCCGGTCCGCCTACTGCTGCCGTGTCGCCACCGCTGGACCACCACTGCACCACCGCAGCTCCGCCGCCAACTATTGCTGGCGCGTGACGGCGCGTGGTGATCATGTTGTGCGCGTGGGCTCCTCTGGATAGTGTATTTGTGCGTATGTTCGTGTTTTGACACGTTCGAGCGCATGAGACACATGTTTTGTTCTTATGTATACGTGTATGAGCGTGTACGGGTGCGTATGCGTGCATGTGAGCGTGTGATGAACGCAACGGAAGCGTGGTGATGTGTGACGGAGCGTGTACTGGTTATGAACATGCGTCAGGGGCCATGATCATGGAATTTTCACCCGAAAGCTTCTGTAACGTTTTCACACCTCTTTTCTGTGATTTCAATTATCCTCCATGGATTTCAAATTTTGGAAATTTGATCCATTTAGGAGTTTAATCAAAATCTAGAAACTGAAAACTAGGTTGGGGTGTGAAAATGATACAGTACTTTTCGGGAGAAATTGGTGAAGTGTACCCATGACCTTGTTAGTACATTTAAATGGAACTAATGAGCAATGAATCACATATGATTATTGGCCATGTTCCTTAGTGAGTGTTCTGAATAAGTTTACAATGACTTTTTTTATTGGATATGTCTAATCTAACCCTACCCTTATCGTTCGGTTTTTTGAGTTAGTTGACTTGCCTCTAAGCTGACTAAGTGTTAAGCTTAGATCAACGGTGATCACAGGGCTAAGTCAACATTCGGATAGAGGCTACATCTGCCGATTAATGAAGATGGACTTTATTACGATACTGATACGAGTGTCTTTACAGATGCTTCGTAAGCATGTAATGGGAAAGTCATTTGTCATAAATGGGATATAGTTAAGGGCATTAACTTGTTTTTAAACTTAATTCCCAAACATATGGACGGTGCATATTTCATGATCCTTGACATTTAACTATGTGTTGAACCCCATGTTATGTGTGATCAACTTGTTGTCTATACAACTTGAGTGAGATCAACATAGTAAAATCGTGTTGAGAACATGATTGGTAATTTGAGTGGGGGTTACGGGGTGGAAGAATCCTTGCATTCTCACCTATAACAATTGTAGGTTTTGTTTTCCTTCAGGATTGAGTTGTGGTAATACGACGGTTGGATATGGGTGATGATTGGGAACTGATAGGTATGGCCCATTCTCCCCGGGTCGGTCTAGCCCGCCAGGCGGGTCAATTGGGCCCAAGAGCGCAAGCCCAACGCAGCCAAGCCCATACGCGGCATCTTAAGAAGTTGGGAAAGGATCCCCATGATCTTTTCCAACAGCCATGAAGATTTGATTGGCGGATTTGTAGGGATTTTTTTAGGATTGCTATTGTATAGTATAAATAGGAGAATTGTTGTTTAGTTTAGGGTTCCGATTATGAATTCTAGAATCATTACTTGTAAAATTGTACTTCGGTATTCAAAGAAGAATAGTGAAACTCCTCGGAAGGTTATTGCCTTCATCCGTGGACGTAGATCTCCGGATCGAACCACGTAAATTCTCGTGTCGTTTATGATTTTGCATGCTTGATTACTTGGGATTTGCTGTGATTTTGATTCGTTTGATATCCGGGTTTTGACTTTATCAATTGGCACCGTCTGTGGGAAACGAGAAGAGAAGCAAATCCTAGCATCATCCATAGTCGAATTATGTCAGTCATGGTGAATACTCGTCAGTCGGCTAATCCAACCCGATCTCGTCGAAATCCTCCCGTCGATCAAAACCCTCCATTGCCGCGTCAGCAGATCTAGGATCCGCCCGCGGGACAAGCAGATGCGCAGCACCTCGCACCCTCCGACGCACCAGTGCAAATTGACCCTCAACCAACCCCTGAACTACTGCAGGCACAACAAGCATTCCTTCGGGAACACGCCGCCCTATTCCAAGAATTGGCTCATCAGCGCGCCGACTCCGATCTGCGCGTCAATAATGGCGCTAATCAGGTGGCAGGACATTCCCGCCAGGATCGGTCTCGCGCACTCAATGAAGATCCACCCCACGGAGTCAGGCATGATCGCCGCCGTCATCGGTCAGTGTCACCCAAGGAGAATCGAAGTTCTAATGGTTCAAGGCCCCGCTATGTTGATCACGACGACGCAGACCGACGCCGACCTGTAGATGCGGCGAAGCGGGCTCTCTTAGAGAGGTCCCCTTTACTTGATCCCCTAGAATAAGAGCAGGCTCAATTTGATGCCGAGCTTGACAAGGTATTGGGCCTTGATGCTAATGGGGAGATAATCACTCCGTTCTCCGAGGCGATTCTCTCCACCCCACTCCCCGAGGGGTTTAAACTTCCATCAGTACCCGTCTACAACGGGACCGGGGATCCAGGTAATTTCCTGAGCGCATTCAAATATGCCATGTTCAATCGGAGCTGCACGCCGCATCACTTGTGTAAAGTGTTCCCCGAATATCTTCAAGACGGGGAAAGAATTTGGTTTGATTCTTTGTCGCGCGGCAGCGTTACTTCTTTCTGGGATCTTGCCGAGCAGTTCTGGGCTCGTTTCCATACACGAGCAAAGTCTATGGCCACTTTGGCCGATCTCATGAACCTGGAGCAACGAGATGGGGAGACGGTCTCTCAGTTTCTTGAACGCTTCACTGCGGAAAGCCTAAAAGTAGGTAGCCGGTCCGATGATGTTATCATCACTGCTTTCATGAACGGCCTCCGAGCCGGACCGCTTTACACCGAACTTGCGCGACACCCTCCGACCACAACCCGGGCTCTATTCGGCACTGTAAGTAGGTTTGCCAAAGCTGAAGAGCAAACCCGGTGCAAGCGGGAGAAGTATACTACCAAGAAACAGTTAGACAAAACGCAAGCCGGGACTAGTACCCGGCCCCGTGCCTTTAGTCGATTGGGCAAAAGCAGGTTGGAGTCTCGCAGTGATCTCCCTCCATTCACACCCCGTACGCGATCAAGGACATAAATATTTTCTGTTCACAAAAATGATTTGCGACCGTGCCCACGAATGACTGCTCCGGCAGAGAAGCATAATCGTGAGAAGTGGTGTGCATATCATCACAACCATGGACACGACACCGAGGAGTGTCGCGAACTTTGTAAAGAAATCGAGGACTGTTTGAAGCGAGGTTTTCTTCGATAATACATCGTTCGGTCCGAAGACAAGCCTCAGCCGAACCAAAATGGGGGTACGCAACAGGGTCGGGGAGGTTACAATGGCCGAGGCCCACGACAAAACAGACCCCATTGGTCAAACAACAGGTCAGGGTATAACAGTTACCAAAGGCAAGACCAGGATAATCGTCAACAAAATCAGCCACATCAACCTCAATTGTTGCCACACCTCCGCCACCTCATGAAGGTCCTAGGGACAATCCACTGAATCATGTTGTCCAAGGAATAATAAATGTGATCTATGGCGCTATGCCAACAGGGACTTCCCGAAGTGCCCTTAAAGCCGAAGCGCGCAGGCCTCTTCCCGAGGAGCCACGTCACAAGCGTTTCCATAGATCTGAAACAGTGAGCTTTACCAAAGATGATCCTATTCCCGAGCTCACCCCTCACACTGATGCCATCGTCATTGACATGGCCGTGGCCAATGTCACCATTAAGCGAGTTTTTGTTGACAACGGCGCCGCTGTAGGTGTCATATTCACTGACTGTTTCCAGAAGATGGGTATACCCCGCAAGCAGCTCCGGCCTGCTCCCGGGCCTCTTCAGACCTTTAGTCAAGGAGAGGTCCAACCTGAGGGAATTATCAACCTCCCTGCGTCGCTTGGTACGTATCCAGCGATAAAAACTATTTTTGTGGATTTTTATGTGGTATCTTCCTCGTCGCCATACAACATGATTCTTGGCCAAGATTGGCTCACCCCAGCCAAAGCCATTTGTTCCACATATCACTTAGCATTGAAGTTTTCTACACCTCACGGAGAGGTCGCCATCCGGGGCAATCAGAGAATTTCCAAAGAGTGCATGTATGTCGCACTCAAGAAGACAACCAAGGCTCCTCCTAAGCCTCAATTTCAAATAGCCACTTCGGCGCCCGCCCTGGGTGCTTTCGAGCCACTTGGAAATGATACTGCCGAAGTGCCACTCGATCTCGCTAAACCAGAGCAAACTGTTAAAGTAGGCGCAGTGGGCATATCTTTGTTGCACAATGCCATCATCCAGATGTTAAGGGAGTACCCCGAAGTCTTTGCTTGGTTTCCCCTTGATATGCCGGGAGTCTCTCCCGACCTCATCACTCACAAGCTAAACATTGACCCTAATGTGAAGCCAATACAACAGAAGTGACGACAATTTGCTCCGGAGAGAAATGCAGCTATCCGAACTGAGGTTCAACAGCTCGTGGATGCCGACATCCTATTCGAAGTTCACTATCCATCCTGGCTTTCTAATCCAGTAATGGTGACGAAGTCCAGTGGGGCTTGGAGGATGTGTGTTGATTTTTCTGATCTCAACAAACACTGCCCAAAGGACTGCTATCCTCTGCCGCCTATTGACCAAAAAGTCGAGGCCATTACGGGGTATAAGGCGCTTTGCTTTTTGGATTTATACAAGGGATACCACAAGTCCATATGGACCGCCGAGATGCTATCAAAACAGCGTTCATCACTGATTTTGGATGCTTCGCTTTCAAGAAAATGCCCTTCGGACTCAAAAATGCCGGAGCCACCTATCAGCGTCTTATGGACCACGTCTTTCGGAACCAGATAGGCCGCAATGTTGAGGTATACGTCGATGACGTCTTTATTAAGAGTCATTCTCCTACATGTGTGCAGGACATCGCCGAAACATTAAGCACACTGCGGCGCCATAATCTTCGACTCAATCCAGCTAAGTGTACCTTCAGCGTCAGGTCTCGCAGCACGGTCTCCAGGCCAACCCAACCAAGATCAGGGATGTGCTGGATCTTCAGCCGCCGAAGACCGTGAAAGACGTCCAACGTCTGACCGGCGACCTCGCCGCTCTAAATCGTTTTTTATCCAAGGCAGCGGAGCGCCAGCTTCCCTTCTTCAAAATTTTACGTCAAGCGAAGAAATTTGAATGGACTTCGCAGTGCGACGAAGCCTTTGAGGCTCTGAAACAACACATCAGCCAGTTACCCACTATGTCAGCGCCTCTCCCCGGAGATCCCCCTTTATGTATACTTGGCTCCGCCGATGAAGCTATTAGTGCGGCCCTTGTCCGCAAAGACCATGGCATTCAACAACCCGTGTACTTCGTTAGTCGAACCCTCCAAGGGGCAGAATCCCGATACTCCGTGGCGGAAAAAATAGTATTGGCCCTAATCATGGCGGCTCGCCGCCTGCGTCCTTACTTTCAAGGGCATGCTATCCGGGTCCTCACAAATCAACCTATTCGTCAAATTCTTATCAAGCCCGATGTATCGGGGCTTTGGCCAAGTGGGCAATCGAGCTCGGGGAACACGACATACAATTTCTACCTCGCCGAGCCATCAAGGGTCAAGCTCTCGCGGATTTTTGATCGAGTTCCCATTCAATGACCCTGAGGTAGTCACACGTGCTAGGACTACACCCCAAACTGGTCCCGAAGTCGAAACCAACAAGTGGCATGTATACGTAGACGGCGCCTCTGCTACCCGAGGCAGTGGTGTTGGGGTCCTTCTCATTGGTCCCAATGGCATCGAAGTCAAATATGTCCCCCGCTTTAAGTTTAAAGTGACAAACAACGAGGCTGAATACGAGGCCGTCATTGCTGGGCTCCGGCTCGCTCAAACCTTCAGGGCTTTGCGTATCCAGCTATACACCGATTCCGAGGTGGTCTCAAGCCAGATCCAGGGCACATATGCGGCAAAAGATGATACATTGATAAGGTACCTTCCGTTAAGTTACCACAATGTTAATTCTAAGAACAAAATCTTATGTACATTTAGTTTTAGTAAGCACATACATGTGCAATCACCTCACTTACATCTAGACCATGGCGTAGAACACAATTAGTTAGTTGCTTCTTAGTTAACCTTGTCTTTAGTAATAAGTAGATTATGACAAGGAGTTCATAACAATTAGATGTGTACTAGACTTAGAGATAGTCTTGAATGGTTTCAACCGAATCATATGAACCTTAGGAGGGTGTTAGTGTTGAAAAAGAGAAGAAACCGGAAACGGTTCTAGTAGTATGGAATTTAAGATGATTCCTCTACTGACAAAACCTTGGATACCCAACAGACTCTGGACTTAATTAGTAGTAATTTTCATTTAATGAGAAAAATACTTTAACTCAAGATATCAGGGTATATTAGAGTAAAAGTTTGGTATCTCTACTGCCACCAGTCAGAGGTTGTTACTCCAAGTCTTCTTTGTGAACAATAGATTAAGACTTAAGCTAGAGTCTAGTATCTTCATGTTGAGTGGGGGCATCTAAAAACCGATCATGCCCACTAGGACAACTCGAGTTTTTAGGGATGCTGCTCATAATAGTGATTATAAGTGGATGAGGCTACTAATTAGTCAGTTACAAGTTCCCAGTTAAGAATTGGATTATAAAAATAAGAGGAACATGATAAAGGCGGAACATACTAACGGTGATTTTTCAGAAGAACGTCTCCCAGTAAAGACAGATGGGTGTTTTTGGGAAACACAAAATTCTAAGCAAATGCAGTATAATGTGTTTGACTCAACACATGTACTGAAACCAATTGGAAAGACACTTAATCGTGCTAATCCAAAGTAATTTTCTTAGTTCTTCACACACCTGTCATATGAGTCGACAATGAGGGTTAAGCATATAGTATTATTCATTAAGTGTGGTAGTATATACCTAAACACTTCTTGAGAAATACTTGATAGTGCACACTCAACTTGAATGCTTGCAAATGCTAGACAGTGTCATACTAGTCAATTAATTCCTTTACTTCGGGTAAAAGAACTTAAGGCAGTGAATGTCAGAACTGGAAATTTTGTGGACATTTTTTGTCTATATTTCAATAGGATTATGAGGATGAACACAGAAATTTATGCCATGATTGATGACTTAGGCATCTATCACTGCAAATTTGATTTGCAGCATGCTGAAGTTAATGATTAGGCTTGATCCCTTGCAATTCGAAATTGCATGATGATCTAAAGTTTTCTGTCTGATATCCTCAAGAATCTTGAAATAGGACAAATTTTGGTTTCAGTTGGAGTTCTTCTAAAGATCTTGACTCGGCTTGTGATAATAATAGATTGATTGGTTGATAAACATTAAGACAATATTGTAGATGGACATGACGAGAATATTTTGTGTTGTTGGATGAAGTAAACATATGTGTGTGCCTTGAAAGTGGACTGATTAGTGCAAAGGTGCACTAGACTAGTTTACGTTAGGCATAACATGATGCTTCAACTAACTAGAAATGCACTCGAGGAGTAATTTTCTAGAATTGATAATTCCGGGGAGATTTTTTCACTTCATCATCAAACACTTGAAACATCTTTTAAGACAATTAGGATAATTTTTCTATTGCGATTAATCCACTGTGATGTTTTGTGATTCAATGATGTAATTAGAGGTGGCAATTCGGGCGGCCCGACCGGGCCGGGTCGGGCCTTGTCGGGCCAAGGAAAAGTTCGGGCCGGGTCGGGCCGGGCCCGATTTATTTCGGGCCTAGAAATGCTAGGCCCGGCCCGGAGGACTCGGGCCATCGGGCTATCGGGCCAAAAAAGCCCACCAATGAGTTTTTTTCTTTTCTTTTTTATTACTTTAATAATGAAATAGAATTATATATTGAGGCGAACTTCAGTTTAATTCTCTTAAGAAAAACTTGATCGGAAGATAATATATTACTATTCGTTGCAATATGTAATGATATCTATTAATCTATAGGCATGTCTCAAAAGTCAAACCTCAGATATAACAATAATAATAATAATAAAAAAGGAATGGATGATGATATATAGTTATATACTACACGTCACAAGTTATTTATTTTTTGTGTGCGTACTATACTACATGTTAATCAATTTTTCATTTTTCGACACATAATAATTAATGAGCATGCTTAGATCCAATTCATTTTCCATTTTCGGCTAATAAAACTGAAGAAATAGAGTATTAAATTAGTCAAATGTTTTAATTTCTCGGTAAATAGATACATTTATGCTCTGCTAGAAAAAGAAAAAAGAAAAACATGTTTCAAATAGTACACAAGATATTACCTAATTCTTAAATTTTTCTTATTCGATTAGTGAGGGAAAAAAAATTCAATTCCATCGGGCCGGGCCAAAAAAGCCCAAATTTTTTCGGACCTCTAATATTCCGGCCCAGCCCGCTCTATATTTCGGGCTAAACGGGCCGGCCCATCGGGCCGGGCCAGTTTTGCCAGCTCTAGATGTAATAGTTGATCATGGAGCCTAATCTCGCGATACATATGAGGAATACTCACACGAATTAGTCAAATTCATTTGATTCACTGAAAGTCTAGACACTGGTGTGTTTGACACAATGATCAAATGAATAAAGCATAAATGTCGGATATTTTCCGCCGCCTATCTCATGCCATGTTTCTTCTTTCTCCGAATCGGTTCCTTGTGTCAGTCAATCAAGATTCACCATCAAGAGATGGAAGAGCCTTGACTTTAGACAAATTACAAGTGTGAAAAATCTCATGATCATATGATGATCAATGTACGAAGATATTATCAAGCAAACATCCGTTCTTCACACACATTTTTCAATAAAATTGTGTGGTAAAGAGGGGAGAAAGAGATGTTGCTAGATAAATATTGAGGTCCATGAGGGTGCAAGTCAAGTGGTTTACTTCATTGGGAAAGAATATTGATTGCGACTCATACCTTGAATCGAAGTACACATTGAATCAGTAACTTAAATATCTCGTAACCTTTTGGACTTATAGATAGCCAGACCTGAGCAAATGAAGGTTCTAGGGGTCAATAGGGATCCTAGGGTTCAATTGCTCAGGCGAGTGACATTTTCCAATTAAGTTTGTGATAACACGTTACTTATGCATGTATTTAGGTCGATTTAGGATCATATTTTATATCATTTACGTGCATATTTGACCGGCATTTATTTATATTAATAATATTTGGGTCATTTGACGTGTTTCGACTTGTTTTGAAGTTAATTAGGTATTTTTATTCCATTTGGATGAAGTTCGAAGAAGAAACAAGTCAAATAGGGTTAAAACGGATGAAAAGGGAGTTAAAGAAGTCAAAGGGCCAACACGGCCGCGTCAAATATGGACACGGCCGTGTCAAAAGTGGCCTAGAGCATGTAAAAACGCACTGCCAACCAACACGGCCGCGTCAGAATGTGTCCGGAAAGTGAAGTTTTCTGTCAGCTTGACACACCTCTAGTATTTTGGCCATATCTTGAGCTTTACAACTCCGATTGAGGTGAAATTGGTGGTGTTAGAAAGATGATTCAAAGGGCTACAACTTTTCCTGAAATAGGTAAATCCCAAAAACGACAGTAAAGACTCAAGGTAAGTTCTAGAGACTAGTACATATATTCAATCAAATTCACACCGAAAGAAAGTATATTACTCCAAAAATTGGAGTATAATTAGGCTCAAATTCACACAAGGTTAATTTTGATTGAATATTCTAAGTTCAAGCTCAATTTCGTCTCAAAACACCTCTCATGCTCTATTATGTGCCATTTTTTCATCTACTTCTCAAAATCATCTCATCATTAACTATTCATCATCCATCTTTCCCTAATTTTCTCTTTTTATTTTCCTTTTCACTTGTTACCTTTTTCCGGGTTTTATCCTTCTTATGACTCTAAAAACTAACAACACTAATAAGACTCTAAACTCTAAACTCCTAAAATTCAACATGGAAACGAATGTAATCACACTTGGGCGCCAATAAAGCAGATAAATGGGCTCACAGACCCGATAACACCAATCGACAAAATAAAAATAAGCATAATGGGCTCACGGGCCCACAATCAACAGCAAGAAACTCGAACGATCAACTAAAAAGGCAAATCAAAACTATAAATATAGCTGCCAAGACGTCCCACGGTCCACCCCCTCCCCCAAACTTGGCTGAAAGCCAATGTTTGGAGGAAAAACGTGGTACACCTTGGTGCTAACTTACAAATTGTTGCGACGACGGCGGCGTTTTGAAACCCCTACTAGCTCCGTAATCGTGCCATCGCCTTCTCCTGAATCCGTTTCGACCGTCTCCGTATCAAGCTCTGAATTTTATTTTTCTGCTGAGGTAATGACGCGGCCGTGTTGAAGGTTTGACACGGTCGTGTCACCTTTTAGATATTTCTGGGTCGATTTTGACGCGGCCGTGTTATAATGCTGACGCGGTCGTGTTCTAATTAAATCAAAAACTGGTTTCTGTGGCTTTTTGACACGGCCGTGTCCAGAATGTGACACGGCCGTGTTGTATTCCAGCGTGTTTTTCCATTGTGAGTCATCTTTTGACACAGCCGTGTCATGTGTGAGACACGGCCATGTTACTTTGAGCTGAAGTTGACGCGGCCGTGTCATTTTGTGACGCGACCGTGTTGCATTCCAGAGGATTTCACCCTTTGACGCCAATTTTGACACGGCCGTGTGTATCAAGTGACACGGCCGTGTTGCTCTGTTTTCCTTCCACACACCATTTTCCGTCTTTTCGACCCCCGTTTCTTGCACACTCGTCCATGTTGATTCCTAAAAACATAAAACACTAAAACACAAGTAAAAACAAAAAATTATCAAAATAATAAAAATAAAATGATAAACATCGGGTTGCTTCCCGACAAGCGCTTTGTTTTACGTCATCAGCCGGACGTCCTTTTCCTATTAACCTTTTTCTAGCCACCCCGAGTTGGATGTTTTCTGAACAATTAACGAGCTATTTGGGACATGAGGATTTTCTACAGCAGCTTGGGTAGTGTAAACAATGCTACAATTGTGCCTACCCCTTAGACCCGACTTATGTATTTTGAGTGTGATTGTTTCGTTTTGAACCCGAAAAATCAACTCCCTTTTAGGTACATCTATTAGTGCTTGGCTAGTCGCCAAGAAGGGTCTTCCTAAGATAAAAGGAAATTCATCATTTCCTTTCATGTCGACAACTAAGAAATCACTAGGGAATTCAAAATTTAGCACTCTCACCACTACATCCTCTGCTACTCCCAACGGCGTTAATGACGATCCATCAGCCAATTGGATAGTAGTAAAGGATCGTTTAATTTCCCTTAATCCTAATTGTCTATACTGCTTAAGAGACATCAAGTTTATGCTAGACCCCAAATCACACATGATATTTTGAAAATCATGACTACCGATTGAGCAAGGAATAGTAAAACTCCCTGGATCTTTTGCTTTCGTTGCTCTTTTCGGTTTCATGCTTGTTGTTGTGTTCTTTTTGGGACTGCTCGGTTTCTTCTTCGTCGTCTCTTTTCCATCCTTCCTCTTCTTGGTTTCTTCTTTATCTTGGATTCGCTCCTTTAGTGGTTCCTGTTTCACAACAACAGCTCTAGATTGCTCTAAAGGGTCAAGGTTAGCAAAGAACGAATTTTTAAAACAAAAATCAAAAGACTCATCAAGAATAGGAGATGAACTTTTCTTATCTATGATTGTATTGACCTCCTCCTTCTCCATGTTTTTTACTTCATCGCTTGATTCCTTCGCTTCGTGGTCCTTCATGCTCTCTTCATGCTCCTCTAGCTCCACAACATTGCAGTGCTCCCTCGGATTAACCACTGTATCACTCGGATATTGGCCATGCTTGTGTTGAGCCCCCACTATCTTGATCAATTGGCTCATGTTTGATGACAATTCACCAATGCTAGCTTGAGTCTGAACCAATGTATTCTCGAGCCTCTTGATGTCTGCCCCTTGCCCAGTGATATGCTTGTTTAGCTCCATAAATTTCCCATCTACTCTCTTCTCCAATTGAGCTAACTTCTCATCATACTTTTCAAATTGTGACTGCGCAATCTCTTCTTGTGATGGCTTCTTACCATCATGGATCATGCCATTTGTAACAGCAAATCCGGGTGGCAGATTAAGTGTATTTTGCGCGTTCCCATATGAAAAGTTCTGATGGTTCTGATTCTGAGGGTACTGATTGTACCGAGGCTGATTGTTCTGGAAATTGTTGAAGTTTCGTTGATTCACAAATTTTACTTCTTCAACCTCTTCCGGACCCCCTGGCTGTTGTGCCAACGTCAAATTAGTTAGCAAATTCACCTGGCTCGTCAATGCTGTTACTTGTGCTGTGAGCTTTTCAATTGGCTCATTATTGACGGGCTCGACTTTTTGGACACTGGCTATCCTCTTTGTCATGTTTCTCTCATTCGACCATTGGTAGCTTGTTCTGGCCATCGCGTCCAGGATTGAGAATGCCATCCTTACTGACTTCTCCATTAAACTTCCACCCGCAGCTGCATCCACTTGGTTTCTAGTCGGTGCAAGTAAACCATTGTAGAACTTGCACACTCGCTGCTTCTTGGTGAACCCATGTTGAGGGCAACTCCGGATAAGATCCCGGAATCGCTCCCAAGCCTCTCCGAATGGCTCTTGGTCCAATTGCTTGAACTGATTGATCTGGTTCTGCAGGTCGAGCATCTTGCTTGGTGGAAAGTACTTCAACAGAAAATAAGTACTTAAGTCTTCCCAATCTCTGATATCTTCCAGCGAATTGAACCACTGTAGTGTTTTGTCCTTCAGTGAGAAAGGAAACAGTCTCATCTTGACCTGCTCATGCGGCACATGATTGATCTTGATTGTGTCGGCCAGTCTGCGAAACTTGATCAAATGTACATTTGGATCCTCCAAAGCACTTCCCTCATACTGGTTTTGCTGCACTATGTTGATTAGTGCAGGCTTCAGCTCGAAATTGTTGGCATTGAGTGGTGGAGGTTGTATTCCTCCTGCCTGCTGATTTGGACTGGGCTTCAGGCAGTCACTGATGGGAGTGTCATCTTCATCTCCTGCAGCTGGGTCTATCTGAATTAGGTCGTACTGCTGTTGTAGCTGTGGCCCTTGTGGAGGTAGCTGCTGCTGAATATTCGTGACTCGATCATCCAAACGTGCCAGAGCTGTCAGTACTCTGTTAAGTGCGTCATCCTGATTCGGATGATGTGGTGGGTTCTCCATCTCAGATGCGAAATTTCTTCTAGTTCGGTGTCTGCGAGCTGTCGCTTCAATTTCTGGATCAAAAGGAAGAAGGGTTTCTTTCCCTTTTGATCTGGTGAGCATACGAAGCCTGAAAACACCAAAAACAAGAATTACCGCGTAACACTAAAATTAAATATAAAATAAAAACGAAAATTAAATAATAACTACGCAAAAAAATAAAATCTAGTCTAGTTTTCTCCTATTTTTCAAGATAAAAACTAAGCGCTAAGTCCTATTCCCCGGCAACGGCCCCAAAAACTTGACACGTCGGTTTCTAACCTAGTGTTCCGCAAGTGTACGGATGTAGGTGTAGTAACGATTATCAAGGTCGATCCCACAAGGAATAGTTTAGGTAGTTTGATACCTCAATACTCTAGAAATGTCCTAACTAGATACTAAGCTGTAAAAGATTGATTTTACTAATTAAAGTACTCAATTAAATACGACTTCAAACTTAGGAAACACAAAGAACTAACAATCAAGGAGAATAGGTATCCTAGGGCTTCAATTTCATGATATTACTTCAATGTTGAATATGATTAACCTATTAATTTACCAATTCTAGTGTTTATTAGGCGGCACGACAATAATCTAACCCTTCTCTCGAAGCGATTAAACCGTTAATTAATTAAGCTAATTACCCTCTCGAGTCAATTAAACCTAATAACTCTCAAACGATCCTAAGCTACGGCCTACACAGTCATAGACAACTGTGCTCTATGTTCTAAGTCTGACAACAATTCCCTCATCTCGAAGCAGAATTGCTAAACTAAATTATTAAATCTAGGTGATCAAGCTAAATTCAGTTATAAGCACAAACATAGAGATAAAACACGTATAAGAACGAAATTAATAAATTAAACCATAAATCAAAACATTGTCATAATAATCCGTACTTTATAACCCTAGGACACGAATAGCTTAGCTACTCATGCCTAGCAATAAATCAATACAAAATTCTAATAAAAACATTGTAAAAGATTAAACTAGAAAAGAACGACTAACCCGGATGAATCCGTCTCGATTATCTTCGTCTTCTTTGTCCTCCAAGACTCCTTCTAGGTAATTGATGTTCTTCGTGATGATTTCCTCCTGATTCCTAGAGCTTGGGGTCCTTTTTATAGAGTTAGGGACGAATCTTGGGGAAGATAGGATCAAAATCCTATTAAAATTAGGAAATCCTATTAAAACAACTAAGCAACACAATTCACTTGAGTATATGTGATAACGCGAAAATCAACTAATCTCGAGACTTTGAACTTTCGAATTATTCAACCCTCACCGGGTAAGTGTTTCACTCATCTCTTAAGTGTTTAGGCTAAAATAATTTTCACTCATATTGAATTATATGCAAAACCTACCATATGTTTGCCAATCGTCTAAACTAGACCTCGTACTTAATACGTGTGACAAAGGATAAAAAAGGTCTTTCTTTTGGTTGTAATGTGGGCTTAAGGCAAGGTGGGATACATTTGGATATAAGTGACTATTCATTAGACTAATCAAGTTACGTCTAACCCGACTGCCCCTCAATACAATCACTCAGCCTCACTCTTCAAATTTCAGCAAATCACCCCGCAAAGTGACTTCTTCACCTTCAAAAATCCGTACAACTTAAGTGCTTTTCATTTCTGTGGGTACCACATCTTTGGGACTACCCGACTGTTCTAATCAAATTCACAATTTAAGCACTTTATTTTATAGCCTCTTCTCACAAGTACTAAACAAACACAAACTTTTTCTTTCCTGAGCAAATGAAGGTTCTAGGGGTCAATAGGGATCCTAGGGTTCAATTGCTCAGGCGAGTGACATTTTCCAATTAAGTTTGGAAAGCTGAAAACCTCAGTAGAGGAAATGTATCTTTAAAGGATGCTCTGTTAGTCCAAAGGTTATATGTTCAAAGATGAACAATTGATAAGTTTGTTACTGAAGTGGAATCACAAAACCCAGCATTTTGGAGATATTTTTATGAAATGTTCAAATGAAGATCTGCATCCAACTGAGCTATGAGTAGTTCAAAAGAATATCCTGAAATAAGATTCCAGTGGGGGTCAACATTCAATGAAACCAGAATCTGTTTGAATTTTTCGTTGGAAGAAAACCGGGAAATGCATGCTTGAATCTATGAGATTGCAAAACATGTTTTAACTAGGAATCTCCAGAATTTGAGAAAGAGTTGGACTCTGTATCATCCTTGGATGGGTGAATGGATGAAAGCAAAGGGATAGTTATCTGATTGGTGTAATTGAAACCAAGTCCGGGAACTGGTTGATATATATTGGACACAAAGAGATTGTGAACTAACGGTTCTTAAAAGGTTGTTAAACTACTAGGGGTAAAGATCTCAAATTGGTTGGAAAGCTACACTTTGAGTGTAAGACTTGTCCCTGAGGACATTTCCCATCAATGTTGAGTTTTACCATGATTCGTCCTTAGTTAGCCAACTCAGAATTTGATTTGCAAATTTTTTGAAGTGGTTGAGTGACTGTATTTCTCAGTGGAGAACTTGACAGATAAACAAATTAGTTTACCAAGGAGGTTTATGGTCGAAGGCCAAGAAATCAAGTTCATGGCCTGGTACAATACTCATGTCAAAGGTATATGAGAGTTTACGAAAGTATTAATCTCATGTAACACCACAAGGAAACTTGCAATCTAAATATTGGCAGTGAGCAAATATATTAAGTATTATGACCATTGATAAATGGGTGGTCTTACAACTCGGAGTTGAAGAATATGGATAGGTTACTTATAGGATAAGTGAAGGTTCCAAAGGATCACCTGGATGACTACTTGTAATTATATGAGCATCACTTGTAAAAATCTTAAAATGGTTCCATGTGGACGCCTATGCATCCACTAATACTCTTATTGGCTATAGACGAAGTTTTGAAGCCACTTTATGTGTTCAATAACTTCTATAGAGAAGTTTACAATGCCCATCGTACAATATTTTAGTACTGCTAAGAGCTGCAAATAACTTTGAAATGTGTGTGCCTAAGTGTAGGCTTTGCCATGGGTCTAGTAATTGAGCATTAATTAAATCCTAGTAAAAGTGTAGGAGTACACTTGAAAGGATTTTTTTTTATGACTAAGATGTATTGTATCATTCTCCTTAGTGGAGGAATTATGATCTAGTTGGAATAATACATAACTAATACTCAGTACGGTGATGCAGATCAGAGACTGCATCTAAGTAGTTACTCTTGCAAAGTGGCAGGATCATCTCGAGGAGATGAGAGTATTGGATAAATGTATAGATTTCTACAATCAGAGCAAAGCTTGGAGTTTTTGCCTATACAATGCGAAGTTGTTTTGGTTGAGTGATTTTGGAGTGATAGGCAGTTCAGTGGGGGCATTGATAACCCACAACCCATAAATGGGGCGTAGCTTATGAGAGACTCCAAACATTGACCAAGAACATCACAACTTGACTTTATCTGGGATATTGTCACATAATGCGAGGTGATTATGATACTTATGTACACTTATGAATTGACAGTATATTCAAAAGTATGTTGGACAAGTTGAAATTGATTGGATCTCTCACACGAGCAATCACCTCCAATGTCGAATGACATAGGAGATGAGATCAGTATAGAATTCATTCAGTTGATTCTATGAGTGTCGCCTTAGTTCGCTAAGATGAGATCGATGTTCGGTAACATAAGATCGAATTGGATATTTGATTATCCAATTATAACTTGTCGTATAGCCAGATGTGAGTTTTCTCAAGTTAGACGTTAACTTGAGGGCATCTAAGGAGAAAACTCAAGTTAGCTGCTGAAGAGCATCTAGACCAAAATTTGTACAATGTGTTCAGTAAATGACATACACTTCCTTTAGGAAAATGACACATTGTAACGTGCGTTTCATATTGCATGTGCTTGTGACCAAGTGGATAGTGAGAAATGAGTCCCTATTCTCTCACTATGTGAGATCCAGAGGTTTGGATTACCTCATACTATATCCTTAAGACTTTTTCCTGTGCCTTTAGTCTTCTTCTCAGTGTTGCTACTTTAGCATGCTCCCAATAACCATGAAATTATTCGGCTATGTGGGACATGTCTAGGAAAGCAGTTAGATGAAAGACAAGGAGGTATAAGGAAAAGGAAGACCGTTATTGCCATCACAGTTTAAAGATTCACTGGCGCCAATTATGTTCAAGGAACGTAATAGTGAATGTAAAACGGAGTAATGAAGCTGGTATGCTCCTTTATTAATGAAGGGACAATGAGGCTTACTGATTCATAGCATTGAGTAACGAATCTGGGATATAGTGAGTTCGTTGTCCTCAAATTCTTGATGTCGAGCTGTTATACACCTTAACCAGTGTATAACCATATGCTCTTGAGATACTCGTGGGTCACACGATCCATTAGCTAGTATGATCTCGGTGAGTTGGAAAGATCACGAAGGGTTAGGTCTTGGCCCTCATGGGCGAGTGCGGAATGTTGGTTTGACTCGGGCCATGGACCCGGTTCACCCGGGTTATTGGGCCCGGTCGAAGGCCGCCCAAGTGGGCTGGCCCAATTATAGGAAGTGAGCTATTATGGGAGGCTCATCTCCCATAATTGGAGGCCCACCTCTCCCCTTATAAATACCGTACCAAGTGTACCGAGTACACTCAGTAGAGAATAGTGAGAACAGTTTCTCACTTACGTGAGAAACAGAAAGGGGAGAAATCAAAAGTGATTTCTCCCACACCCAAAAGTGATTTTTCAAAGCCTCCGGAGATGACGTTTGGATTGTGGATCGTGGTGGATTTTCGATTGTGATTGTTACCCCGACCGGAGAGTACGAATCATCGAAGTGAGGTCGTGGTTCGACCCGTATACGATCCGGGTTCAAATCCGCTGCAATCGAAGGTATCCGACCCTAATTCCAACACTTCCATTATTAACTTAAACAACCTACTTAATTTAGTTTATTATTTCCTTATTTCACAAAACATACTAATTAAATATTAATCCTTAATTTCTCCAAAAATAACTAAAATGATATTTTTTATGAAAATGAGGGAGTATGTTTTAAGTCACCTGTGTGGTTTCACTATTTATTATTTGAAATCAATTATTGGTGTCAACTAATTTAGTACTTTCTGTTATGTAATAAAACTTCATTTAAAATTAACGAATTTATAGCTAAATCTTTTCATTCATGTCCAAACTTATAAACAGTGACGGACCCATAAATTTTGTTGAGGGGGGCAACAAATTTAGATATTTCTTTTATCGGGGTAAATTTTTCTGATTGTACTCTAAGATTTGAAGACAAATTTCATATCGAGTAAGTGGCTCACTGAGAATGCTAGAAAACAAACTCTCAAAAAACTAAAGTTTTTATTTGTTAAATTACATTTAAACCTAAAGTTTTTAGAAAATCTAAAAGGGACGAGGTGTCTCTAAATCTGTTCATAAGCTTCAACAAATTTCAAATATATATATATATATATATATAACTAAAAAATACTAATGATATTGATAAGATTAATAAATCGATTTAATTATTTAAAAAAAAAAAGATAATCAAGATTTAGTTTTTCTAAACATTTCATTCTATTTTTTTTAATTTTTGTATCTCTATTGCGTACACTTAATAACATCGATTGATTATTATAAAATCATATTCAAGTAAAAAATAATAAAATTATTTATTTTATTTAATTACGTTGTATTAAAATCGACTAAAATACACTTATATAATAGCACATTTCAACCGGAGCCCAATGCTTTCCTTGGCTCCTATGTTGGTCCGTTAGTGCTTATAAGCCTAATTGTTTAAAAATATTGTTAACTTATAAGCTCTTAAGAAATTGGGAAAAAATCATAAACCGTCCCATAACTATAGTGACTTCCACTAAATATCCCGTATCTATCTGTTTTTTCAATTTCGTCCTATATCTTTTAAGATTATCCGATTTTCGTCCTAAAATTCAAATTTTCGCCGGGAAATGCACGTGCCGGGCAAAATTTGGGGATTTTTTGCCACGTGGCGTCAGAAAAAAAATCATATTTCCACTAAATATCCCACAACTTTCTACTTTTCTAATTTCGTCTCATATCTCCTCAGATTATCCAATTTTCGTCCCAAAAAGCAAATTTAAGTCGGAAAATGCACGTGTCGGACACGTACCGGCTAAAATTTGGGGGTTTTTTGCCACGTGGCGTCGGAATTCTGAGCTGAATTTAAATTTACATTTTTCTTTTTCTTTTTCTTCCCACATTTTTCTAAAATTTTATCCCCTTACAATTTATATTTTTCTTATACAACTAGGGTTGAGATACCCTATGGAGCTCGCGGTGGCGCTAACAGTAGCAGCCGGCATGCCGGCGATGGAAGGAGTGTGCGAGCTGTCTCAGAAGCAGGGGTCGAAATAGAGGAAAAATGGGATGATGAAGATGAAGTGTATGGATGGCAAGTCATAGTGCTCGACAGTGATGAAGTGGCAAAGGATATAAGGGTCTGGGCCGCCGCCGTGAGAGGCGAGGGGAGGGAGATTTCCGCCACCGTGAGGGTGGCGGGTGGATGTTGGGTTGAGGCTAGTTGCACCTTCATCAGAATCTGCAGAAGTGAATCGCCTACGTCAAAATGGAGCGGCAGGAGTAGGGCAGATCTGTCGGCACAAAATGAACACCGACAGAGGGTGGGGGTTGTTGGCGGTGTTTGTCGGGGAAGAGCAGCGGTGGACGAAGCTGTAGGAGAAGAACAGCTACAGGAAAAAAAATGTGGCAAGAAAAAGAAAAATGTAAATTCAAATCTAGCTCAGAATTCCGATGCCACGTGGCAAAAAACCCCCAAATTTTGGCCGGCACGTGTCCGACACGTGCATTTTCCAACTTAAATTTGAATTTTGGGACGAAATTTGGATAATCACAGGACATATGGGACGAAATTAGAAAAGCAGGAAGTTGTGGGATATTTAGTGAACATAAAATTTTTTCCCGACGCTACGTGGCAAAAAATCCCCAAATTTTAGCCGGCACGTGCATTTTTCGGCGAAAATTTGAATTTTAGGACGAAAATCGGATAATCTAAAAAGATATGGGACGAAATTGAAAAAACAGATAGATACGGGATATTTAGTGGAAGTCACTATAGTTATGGGATGGTTTATGATTTTTTCCCTAAGAAATTACATCTTATGTAACATTTTGGAACTAACTTATAAAATTTTAAGGTTAGCCAAAAACCATATAAATGATTTGTAGATCAAGTCACCTCAATCATTTCCAAAACAGTGGGCTACCAAACTTCAACACAAAATGACAACGTTTGCTCGAGTTAGTCCAATGAATTCAGGGGTCTGGTGTGGAAAATGAAAAACAGGCCTCCTAATATCACTAAAATTGACATTATTTTCACAAGGATAATCGTAAGATATCTAACAACTAATTGTTCATTTGTCACACTGACATCGTGTAGCAACACCGACTTAACCACTCCAGGAACGGCTCTGCATATTGCATAATATATAAATAAGTAGTGATGATCTAATTTTAGAGTTTAAATTGTTAGAGAAATAATAGCATTTTAGTATCCAACTCTCTTCATCATGCTCCTTTATGTGCAAGATTTTTAATGACTACACTTCAAAAGGTGAAACTATTTGATAGTAATTTAGATTTTTTCAGACAAGTGTTTAATTACATGACACATGTATAATATTAGATTATTAATGCATCAGCGGAGAATGTTTTAACACTTAACTGTGTTCAGCAGTGCAGCATCACACACACACACAATAATAAAATAAAATAAAAGTTCACATGGATGTTGAACACGATATATCCTCATGCAATTTCACACACACACATATATATGTATTAATTTGGTAAGTTTTAATAATCCCTAGCAGAAATGCCAGTTAATGAAGGTATAATCACGAATGCAAAGTACATGCAGATCATAAGACAATATCAAACGAACCATACATTAAATAGTGTGCACGCCAACAAATCGGAATTTCTACTATATATGATGTTGTATCTTCTACTACAGTTGTATGAATGCACGGCATATGTGCAAGACCGCTCCTGCGAAATTAGGGGTCTGATTTGAGTTTTTAAGAAAAGTCTCTAACTTCTTCATACAATTTTAAATTAATATGAGTAAAGGAAACAAAATATAATATTGTAAAAAGTTCAATTATATTTAAAATAATATAACAAGCAATATCCATAACAATAAGATAAATATAACTCATTACACAACTACTTAAAAATAAGGCTCCAAAAATATAAAATAAAAATAAATTAGAAAAGTAGAAATAAAAGTTGAACTCCGAAAAACTTAAGAAAAAAAAAAAAAAAACTTAGATAGTTAAAATAAATGATAAAGTTACAAACTTAAAGAAAAAGGAAAATAAGCACGGGGCTCGATCCTAGGTTCACATATACTTTGCAACTTATAAGAGACAAAATCCATTAGGCAAATTGCGTGTCCTTATCTTTTGTTATAAATAAAAGTAATAGTTTTTTTTATTATAACATTAATATAATTAATTAGTAGAAAAAGAAAAGAAAAAAAAGAAAATGTCAAATGCAAGACGTAAAACCTGACTGAGTCCCCCACAATAATCTCATACTACTTCACCACTACGCTAATAACAACATTTGAATATCATTTTACATCTGTATATATTATACAGAATTTGGGGTCCTTAAATTTCTAATTTTTTTCGGGGTTTAAGACGACCACCTCCTTCGACTCAGAGAAGGAGTGGCCCTGCATATGTGCATAAGTAATTATTTATGATCGATGTCACTATTTGTATAGTGTCATGTAGAGGGAGTCGCAACACAATTCATAGTAGCAAATGACCTTACCAAAATCATCAAATGTCAACTATTATCTACGGAAATTGACGATGCTCAATTGATAGAGCACTTTGTAAGTTGTAACACTTACCAATGACCAGAAATTAGTTCACTTTTTTCCTTTTTCTTTTGCGCTTAAAAAATACATATCTGAGATATGTATATTAATTGATCCGATGATGGTTACGCAAATTAACTAGCAACATCTCCCAAATTAGTTGATGGCTTTTGTCAATATATCTTGCAACATCGATACTTGGAGGCCTGAAATATCCCTAGCCTGCACTTACGAAAATATATGATACTAATATTAGTACTTTCCAAAATTGGATTAGTTATACACATTGTCCGTCGGTAAACATGTGGTAAACAAACTAGGTAGGTGGTAATTAGGGCAGGAAAAAATTAAAATTATTCATGTATGTTAAAGTCCGCACAAAATTAGTTATGTTTATCCTATAATTTAATTTTTGTCCTCTATGCATTACACTCTATCCAATTTTAGGGCAAAATCTGTGGCTAGTCATTTTAGTAGATGGAAATCGTCATGTAAGCAGCTTGTGACAAGTCATTTGTCCTCAATTTGGACCGTACGTAGAGGACTAAATTTGAAATTGTGAAATATACAAACTCCAATTTAACTTGTCATAAACGACTCACATGATTATCTTCGGCTACTAAAATAACAGGCAACAATTTTGTCCTCAAATTGACAAAACATAATATATATAGGGACTAAAATTAAAATTATTGAATATACATGACTAGTTTTACACATGCCTTAATAAATATAACTAGTTTTAAATTTTTACTTAGGGTCCTCTGCAACACTTCAGCTCAATAGCCAGTACAAAGGTACCAAAACGACGTGGCTTCGTTTTCGTGCCGTACACGGGCTTCTGAGCAGAACGCGCTGTGTAAAGGATCCTTATGTGCTAAGCTGGAGGTCCAATTGCTCCCAATTTCTTTGTCTGCAGATAAATTTACCTGAATCTGGATTTTATGAATAAAGGCAGAATTGGTACGTGTGGAAACGCAGCTAACAACATCGAGCTCTTTTTCCAGTAACTGTGCAAGTATCCGTGAGATTCCATCGTGTTCAGAACTTTGGGAGATGAGAATCTCTATCGCATCTGTTGTTTGGTTCACCATTACACTCTCATTTTCACTTTCGAACTTTTCGCCACATAATTTCTTGAGCTTATCCCTGCGGATACGCACTTGTTCGATATTCTTCTGCATCTGCTTAATGTAATCCACAGCTCTCCCAATTTCATCGCATGCTGAACTTCTCCCCTATACAAAATTAAAGGGATCCAATCCGGAAAATCACAAAAATGAGACATTTTAACTCTTTGGCAGTGTGCATTTCGGCTGATAAATTAAACTGATATGGTTAAGCCTTTAAGGCCATATATTGATCCATGCATTCAAACTGATGTTTCTTGGGATAAAGTGAAGGAATTAATATAACAACATATTCAAAGTTATATATGTAGAGCATGGTCAACCAAGTAGCTAGATAAGTTAGTTTCCTCAACGTGGGAAAATTAATCCGCAAAAGCCGAAATCAGAACTTGGGGCTCGATCTATTCTAAATGTACGAAAATTACAAACTTAGTGTTCCAATTTTACCGTTCAAAGAAATTAGGGCCTGCTTTTACAATTTTCCGTGTCCGTATTAACGTCAAATTAATTTTCTTCTTATTATATTTTTATTTAGGAATAATTGCATAAAAAACACAAATTTTTAGGAAACCCTGCAGATCACCATTCAAGTTAAACACTAGGGTTTCAGTTTGAAACCCTTGCATACTAGTTTGATATATATAATCCCATATATCCACAAATATATAAACATAGATAATGAAAATAAAATATAAAATAAGAGTGAAGCTTATAATTGACCTTGCTGTTGGGGTGAGGAGGAAGACTGGAGCGGAGCGAAACAAAAAGGTTGGACATCTGTTGCCTTCGTTTCCGTTCAACATCTCTATGTATAATATGGTATTCATCTGGTTGTCTTTTTCCTAACCGGAGATTCGGTTTTTGGTCGTTGGTGACGGTGGAGAAGCTGATAGTATTATTTTCCATTATACAACAATTATGATCCATAATCAGATCTTTAAAGATCTGATGATCTGGTTGGTAAGTAGTTGCTGTCCCAAAAACCAGCTCATCGTTAGGTTGTGAAGGAAACATCGTTAATTAGAAGATCTTCAAAAACCTAATCTGGGTAAGGTTACGATCAAGTATTATATATACGGTTGGTAAGGGGTCAGAGATCTGCAAATAATTTGTGGGATTTCATTGAATTGTTTTTGTTAGACAAGAAGAGATGAAAAAAAAGACCCTACAGTACATGTCCCTATAATTTTTTTAATGGATAGTGAAGCTTACTTTATTACATTATTAGTTGTCTTAAAATAATTGAAAACATATATCCTCACCCCACCTGATACTGTGTTCACACATGTAGTAAACGCATCCCGGAATTTTTTTATTTACTACTACCTGCATCCCGGCCTAACTTTTCTACTTTGACTGAGTATCAAGGTTAAGAAAAAATAAATTTTATAGAATTTTTAATTATTTTAAATATGGAGATTTTGAAGGTGGAGATTGTGAGAGAAATTTATCATTTATGAGCTGACAAATTAAGTTGGGACAAATAAAAAAAAAAAAAAAAGTTAGAACGGCACGGAGGTAGTACAAAATTCTTCGGATTTGGAAAATAGGGGTTGTAAGGATTGAAATAAAATGCCCTTTTTTACGGTGTTGGTTATTGAGCTGGCCAAAATTTAACTCCCATCTTTATAAATGACCCACCGTTGATCAACTTATTTTCCTTCCCAAAATATATATGAAAAAAAATAAATAAAAAACAGTGCAAGCTAATACAAATGTTATGCTCTCTGGTTGTCTTTTCTCCAAAAGTATGGCTTATATATTTATAGGCAAAAATTTATTTAAGTCTGATAGGTTAGGATTTGTCTAGAAAAAATATTGTAGTTTTAGTTTTGTAATTTTTCGAAAAATGTTCAATTTAAAAATAAAATCTCGTCGGAAGTCACTAATTTCGCCGGAATTGCTGACGTGGCCTAAAAATTTGGAATTTTCCGGCCACTTTTTGAATATTTGGACAATAATGTTTATATGTACATGCCACATCTCTATTTTGGCACATCTATTATTATTTTTTAATTTTTTTAATAAATTTAAAAATTACAAAAATTAAATAAAAAATTTAAGATTACATCGTCGTCTTCTTCGCAGTACATTTTTCACTCTTCTTCTTCTGATCTCCATTTACAGATCCCATTCGTTTCAAATTTTCAGATCCCCAATTTCACGGTAGCAAATTGCGGGCTGTGGACGCAGGGTGTGAAGATGGAAGAAGCTTATTGAAAAAGAATTTCCATTTGCTTAATTGGGAAAGAAGAAAGAAAAAAAGAAAAAGAGAAGTAAAAAAATTAAAACTAATAAATTAATTTTTTTAATTTTTATTTTTGTGTTTTAATAACGTGACATGTTTAGCTGGGCAACCAACTGGTACGTCTGTAGCTTTTTCGGGAACCCCTAATTTTTAGGCTACGTCAGTAACTCCGATGAAATTAGTGATTCCAACATAAGTTGTCCTTAAATTTGACATTTTTCGAAACATAAAGTAATAAAATTCAAATTCTCTAACACACAAGATTTTTTTGTAGACAGACCATAACCTACCGGACTAGAAATGAATTTTATCATATTCTTTAATTATATGTATGGATCTTCTTATGCACCAATTAGTAGATCCACTCTAACTCTATATTCAACTTCCGCGCTTAAATTCGAATAAAACTAACACAAGTGAAAGTGATAGTTTTTTGAAAAATGTAAAACTTATCAAGAAAATCCTTATGTTTTTCAAATAATTTTTTTTTTTTTATAATTTTGGTCCCAATAAAAGTTAAAAATTTAATTTAATCATGTAATTTTAGAATTGGCTCGAGTTTAATTCTTTTTTCACCGCCAGTAACTAATTTAACCGGGAAATTTGTCACGCAACTAATTTTCTTGCCAATTTTTAAATATCTAGCTCCGACGAGTAACACTGAAGTAAAAATTGAAAAAACAGAAAAAACAGAAGAGGAATTTTATTTTTTTAATTTTCTTTTAATTCCTCATCACTTGTCGGAGCCATGAATTTAAAATTTTTCCGGGAAATGAGTCACGTACGTTACGTGCAATTTTCTAGTCAAATTGATTTCTGGAGGTGAGAAAATGACTAAATTCAGATCAATTCCAAAGTTAAGGATTAAATTAAATTTTTAACTTTTTTTTCAGATCAAAATTTTTGACTTTTTTTTTTATTAATTAGTTAATAAATATTTTATAATTTTAGTTTATAATTTCACTATTTTATTTTTCTAAAAAATTAAGCTGATTTTTGATAAAAAAAATATTTTTTTTTTCATTTTTAATGTTATTTTCCTGTATAATAGATTAAATTAGTCATCTATTATCGATCTATATAGTTTGACACCATATTGTATAAATAAATTTAATTAAATTAAAGACAAATAATTGTTTGTTGGTTAGTTCTGACTTATGAGGGTTAATTATTAGTGTGTTTGTGCTATAAATAAAATTTAATAAAGTTAGAATGTAATGTTATTGGTACTTACTAAAAGCTTTTGAAAATTTCTCGAACATTATATTTGAAAAAATAAAAAAATATATATTTTGGAAAAATATAGCTAGACATTTATCATAAAATTGTAAATATACATATATATACTCATCATTTGTACAAGATGATCAACATGACCTCCATACATGAATGCTAGATTTTGAATCTGGTTGTAGATTTTGCTAAACCCAATCAGATGAGTATTGTCGGGTTTGAATCTGGTTGTAAATTTTGCTAAACCCACCTCTATATATTATATATATTAGTGTTTTATATATTTTTTATTTATTAAGTAATATAATCTACTTACTACTATTTTTTACTATCCATATATTCGCATTTTTATTGTTTTTGCTTGTTTGATTTAATTTGAGAACTTATTTAGTTATTTTCGCAACAGATTTTTTAAGCAACAATGTATATTTTATATTATATTTCAATTATAGAATCATTATATTGAGAAAATAATATTGTAGAGTCGGGGAGGGTAAACTCGCCGGGTTAGCGAAGCAAAAAGGGGCGGGGTCGGGTTCGTTCTCTGAGAAGACGGGGTGAAGCGGGTTATGAATCTAATTCTTTCAATGTGGGGGGGCTTGAGAAAAGTAATACCCGCCTCATTATCATCCCTACCAGAGATATTCATACATTAAAAAAATATATATGAATATTCTATAATTTAATCAAATTATATATTTTGAAACTTCTTAATACTTTTCATTGACTCTTTTTATTAACATATAGTTTTTCATCTCTTATTATATATTAATTGTAATATCTTATTATATTAAAATTATACAAACATATAATTTTTTTATTATTTATTCATTTACATTTACATGCACGAAGATACTATTTTTGTATAAAAACATGAAATCCTAGAGATTAAATATTTGCAGATCAGATCGATCTCAGCCCCTTGCCAACCGTATAATGTTGTTGATCCTAATCAAATTGAATATAGGATTTGAAGATCTCTCTTCATATTTAGCTAATCATGGATATTCCTTTTATAGACCATGGATGAGCTGGTTTTGGGGACAGTCTCCCGGCTACTTCATAATTGTTCTACGTGGGAGAACCCAAGGGAATATTTGTTTATGGATTCTCACGTTTGAACGGCGGACGTGATAATTTATTAATTATTATATATATTTTTAATATATTTTGATTATTTTTTATCGATCATTTGATAATATCTTATCAATTTCACCATATTTTTTTCCCAAATAAACCATTAAATTTAGAATGCATGTCATCAAAATTTTCACGTCCAGATTTCTCACGCCTAGTTCAATTCATAAACAAATATACCCTAAATAGCTATACGTACTTTTCAAAATAACTCCGTACATCGACAAGTACGTTATACACATTCATATATATATATATATAATTATACGGAATTAATCATATGTACTGGTGCAAAACAATTTATATGCCAACTAGTTGTGTTGCGCCTAAAATAGTCTAGTATTGTAAAACTAGTAGTTCTTTATTTGTTTACATTTACAATTTGTTAATTATATTTTTAATTAAAGGGAATTTGGCTGAGCTTACACTACAACAAATAAGGGAATTAGGGATGATTTATTTTGAGACGATTTTGAAATCGTCTCAAATAGATTGCTTTTTGGGACGTTTTGCATATATTGTCCCAATTAAATTATTGTGTGACATTTTCTAAAAAAGGTCTCTAAATAGTATACTATATGTGACGTTTTCTTAGAAACGTCTCATAATGAGACATTATTTTGTGACCTTTTTCTAAATACGTCTCAAAATGGTTTATATTAGTGACGTTTTTCATAAACGTCTCAAAATGTTATATTATTTTGTGACATTTCTCAAGAACGTCTCAAAAGGATGTATAATAGTGACATTTTCTTAGAAACGTCTCAAAATGGGACATTATTTTGTGACCTTTTCTAAATACATCTCAAAATCGTGTATATTAGTGACATTTTTCTAAGAACGTCTCAAAATATTATATTTTTTTGTGACATTTCTCAAAAACGTCTCAAAAGGATATATATTAGTGATGTTTTTCTTATAAAAGTCTCAAAATGAGACATTGTTTTGTGACCTTTTTCGAAATACATCTCAAAATAGTGTATATTAGTGACACTTTTCTAAGAACGTCTCAAAATGTTACATTATTTTGTGACATTTCTCAAGAACGTCTCAAAATGATATATATTAGTGACGTCTTCTTATAAACTTCTCAAAATGAGACATTAGTTTGTTACATTTTTTCTAAATACGTCTCAAAATCATGTATATTAGTGACGTTTTTCTAAGGACGTCTCAAAACGTCACAATATCATTTTCTTTTAATTTTAAAATTAGTTTAATACATTATGTAACGTTTTTCCCTATAACGTCACAATTTCATTTTCTTTTAATTTTAGAATTACTTATAACACATGTTGTGACATTTTTCCCTAAAACTTCACAATATCATTTTCTTTTAATTTTAAAATTACTTTATTACATTATGTGACGTTGGAAAAAACGTCACAATATCATTTTCTTTTAATTTTAGAATTACTTATAACACATTTTGTGATATTTTTTCCTAAAACGCCACAATATCATTTTCTTTTAATTTTAAAATTACTTTATTACATTATGTGACCTTTTTCCATAAAACGTCACAATATCATTTTCTTTTAATTTTAAAATTACTTTATTACATTATGTAACGTTTTAGGGAAAAACGTCACAATATCATTTTCTTTTAATTTTAGAATTACTTTATTACATTGTGTGACGTCTTTTGTATCAAATATCCAGTTTGCATCTGTGTATCCTTCCAATACGGCTGGATATCTTGTATACAAAATTCCATGATTCATGGTATGTTTTAAATACCTTAAAACTCTCATCAGAGCTTTCCAGTGACCCTTGTTAGGATTACTTGTAAATCTACTAAGTTTGCTAACTGAATATGCTATATCCGGACGCGTACCATTTGTCAAGTACATCAGGCTTCCGATAATTCTTGCATATTTTAGTTGCAGCACTGGGTCACCTCTATTTTTGGCTAAGTGTAGATTAACATCTACAGGAGTGTTAGCCGGGGGTACGTCATAAGCATCAAATTTCCTCAACACATTCTCAACGTAATGAGTTTGTGATAGGAAAATTCCATCAGAAGTTCTAGAGATTTTCATCCCTAGAATGACGTCAGCCAGACCCATGTCTTTCATGTCAAAATTTCGTTTTAACATGTTTTTAGTATTCACGATCGAGTCATGATTACTTCCCGTAAGCATGTCATCGACGTATAGACACACTATTACATAATCTTCTGGAGTGCCCTTTATATAGACACACTTATCGCACTCATTGATTTTGAAACCATTAGAGAGCATCACATTATCAAATTTTTCATGCCATTTAAGAGGTGCTTGTTTGAGTCCGTACAAAGATCTAACAAGTTTACACACCTTCTTTTCTTGGCCGGGAACTACAAACCCTTCAGGTTGTTCCATATATATCTCCTCCTCCAATTCCCCATTTAAGAAGGCCGTCTTCACATCCATTTGATGTATCTCAAGGTTATGCAGAGCTGCAATAGCAATGAGAACTCTAATGGAAGTGATCCTCGTAACTGGGGAATATGTATCAAAGAAGTCGTATCCTTCTCTTTGTTTGAACCCTTTGGCTACCAATCTAGCCTTATACTTATCAATTGATCCATCGGCTTTATACTTCCTCTTTAGGATCCACTTGCATCCAAGTGGTTTACAGCCTGGTGGTAGATCTACAATCTCCCACGTGTGATTTTGCATGATGGACTCGATTTCACTGTTTATTGCTTCTTTCCAGAGAGGAGCGTCTGGACTGGACAATGCCTCATGTATTGTCCTGGGTTCACTTTCCATCATGTATGATAGAAAATCCAGCCCAAAGGACTTTTCATTTCTGGCCCTTTTACTACGTCTCGGTTCCTCATTACCCTCAGGTTCTTTATTAACCTCAACAGGTGAACCATTTGTAATTTCATAAGTTCTTTTACGAGAACCTACTTCTGTGTTTTCCTTCTTAGGAAATATGTTCTCAAAGAACACCAGGTCCCTTGACTCAATAGTCATTCCCACGTTTATGTCAGGAATGTCTGATTTGTGCACCAGAAATCGATATGCACTACTGTTATGCGCATATCCAATGAAAATGCAATCAACAGTTTTGGGTCCTATTCTCACTTGTTTTGGCTTAGGTACTTCAACCTTAGCTAGGCACCCCCACACTTCAAGGTAATAGTAGGAAGGTTTTCTTCCTTTCCACAACTCGTACGGAGTTTTGTCCCTTTTCTTATGTGGCAATTTGTTAAGAATGTAGTTGGCAGACAAGATGGCTTCTCCCCACATGTTCTGGGGTAAGCCCGAACTTATCAACATAGCATTCATCATTTCTTTTAGAGTTCGGTTCTTGCGTTCTACTATGCCATTTGATTGAGGTGAATATGGAGCTGTAGTTTGATGAATAATACCGTTTTGTTGGCAAAATTCTTCAAATGGAGCTACATATTCTCCACCTCTATCACTACGAATCACTTTGATTCTTTTGCTAAGTTGATTTTCAACTTCATTCTTATAATTTTTGAATGCCTCAATGGCTTCATCTTTACTTTTCAAAAGATATACATAACAGTATCTTGTGCAATCATCAATAAAAGTAATGAAGTAATTCTTACCACCTCTAGTTTGCACAAACTTTAAATCACACACATCAGTATGAACAAGTTCTAGAGGAGAAGTACTTCTATCAACTGAATGGAATGCTGTTTTGGCCAATTTTGCCTCCACACAGATCTCACACTTTTGTGAATCAAATTCCATTCTAGGAAGTAAATCTAAATTCACTAAACGTCGAAGTGTATTTTGATTTACATGTCCTAATCTACCATGCCATAAATTAGAACACTCAAGCAAATAATTAACTTCACTTATATTAATATTGCGCTTAATGTCGCGCTTTACAGTCATTACATTCATTTTGAAAAGGCTCTTTTCGAGATAGCCTTTCCCAATAAATTGACTACATTTGGTCAGTACAAAATTATTTGATTCAAAAACCAACCTAAATCCGGCCTTACTCAATAAAGAACCGGAGACTAAATTCTTGCGAATGTCTGGGACATGCAGCACATCCACGAGAGTTAGTTCTTTTCCCGACGTCATCTTCAACACGACCTTTCCCAATCCTACCACTGGAGACGTTGCAGAGTTTCCCATAAAAAGCTTTCTGCCATTGATCTCTTGGTAAGTGGAGAACAGTTCCTTGTCTGAACAGATATGACGGGTAGCCCCTGTGTCGATCCACCACTCTCTTGGATTATCTACCAAGTTGGCCTCGAATACGACGGCGGACAGATCCAATTCAAACAATTCTTCTTGCAAAGATTTGTGCTCGGCAAGGTTGGCCTGATTCTTTTGGCCTTGATTTGCTTTCATTGGCAGTCGACATTCACTCGACTTGTGTCCGGGCTTATCACAGTTATAACAGTTACCTTTGAATCTTTTGTTCGAGGTCTTCTGTTGCTTATTAGAGCCAACACCGAATTTCTCTTCTTGCCACTTTCGGACTCTGCCAAATTCACACGTGCCTCACCACGGTTCTTGTCGCTTTTGACTTCGGATTTCCGGTTGTCTTCCTCGATCCGTAGTCTCACAATCAAGTCCTCAAGCCCCATTTCTTTGCGTTTGTGCTTGAGATAATTTTTGAAATCCTCTCATTGAGGCGGTAGCTTTTCTATGAATGCGGCTACTTGAAAGGATTAAGATAGTTGCATGCCTTCAGCATGAATTTCATGGAGGATCAACTGCAACTCTCGAACATGGTCCATGACCGTCTTCGAGTCCACCATTTTGAAGTCGAGGAACCATCCGACAATGAATTTCTTCATTCCGGCATCCTCCGTTTTGTATTTTTTCTCCAAAGACAACCACAATTCTTTTGCGGTTTTAAAAATGGAATAGACATTGTAAAGTGAGTCGTCTAATCCATTCAAAATGTAATTTCGACACAGGAAGTCGCTGTGGTTCCAGGCGTCCAAAGCAGTCATTCCCTCTTTATCCCCTGTTTCAACAGTAGGAGGATCTTCCCTCAAGAATCGGGCAAGACTGAGAGTTGTCAAATAGAACAACATTTTCTGCTGCCATCTCTTGAAATCATTTTCGGCAAATTTAGCCGGTTTTTCGGCGTGAGCAGCGGGGATGGAAGGAGTAGAAACAGTAGAAGACATCTCCGAATATACAAAAAAAAAAAAATAATAATTCGTCTTACGCTGTTATGTCTCGGTATGTGATTGTATAGACGAAGATGTAGAATACAGACAAAGTCGAGGCTAGAGTTTGACTCTATATCCGTAAGACGAAATTGCCACGTACTCAGGTGCAATACGTTATAGTAGCAAAACGCCTCCAAGATACAACGACTTTAAAACTTCAGACCGCTGCACTACGAGTCGGAAGTTATCGGCGAACGTACTCGGATATTTGGAACTTTCGGACTCTACTAATGCAGAATTTAGAAAGCTTTTGAATTGCAAAGAACTTCTGAATTCGAATGTATGAAATAAAATGTGGAGGGGCCTATTTATATATGTTGAAGAGTTGAAGTGCCTTTTTGGAAAGGCACCTCTTCACCCCTTGGTTGCATCCTTTGGACTGGACCCACCAGTTCGCTGGGCGGTCGCACCCGCAGGCTGACCCGCGCCCTGGCGGGCGACGGGTCGCACTGGTTCGCTGGCGGGTCAGTCCGACCCACTGCCCGGTCCGGTCCGACCGGTCCGAACCGCCGACCCGGTTCGACCCACCGGCCGGTCCGGTCCGCCCAACGATCCAGTCCGGTTCGACCCGGTCCTTGACCGGACCAGTTCACGTTACCGCACCGCCTGACTCGAACCGCCACGAACCCGTGAGCCATCCGTCTGGACCACCTAGACAAAACTTTAAGGCTCATCCAGCTCCTCGCGACGACACGTACGTGCGAAGTGCAAAGTGCACCTCTAAAGCGACCATCCTCGGGTCCATTTTAGCCAAAGGCTAAAATCCCACTAGGATCCACCATAAGGTCCACTATAGGAGAGCACACTTGATAACTACTTATCAAGTGCTCTACTAAATAAGGAGTATCCACTTACTCCAATTTTTCTATGTGGGACAAGTTCCCATGTATTTACTTCATAGACTCTTCAACTTCCATGTTTAAGTTGCAACCTTTGACAATTAATATCTCATTCACCCGAAATTGGTTTTTTGAGCATATTAATACATTAAATTCATCTACTCGAAGTGTAGATTATGAATTTGCAACTTGTTTCCATTTTTAACAAATGGATTGAATTAATTAAATTGGTCAATTTTGAGTCAAAACCCAAAATTCCAAATCAATTTCCAACAATTTTTGTTATCACCTTCGATTCTAAGATTTAATAGGTTAGCATCTTTGGAGCATAGGATAGCCCATCTTAATGCCAACGCTTCCAGCATGATAATCGAACCATATAACCGTAGTCGTTGCGAGCCAGATAAGATAACTGCACCCATTCAGCCAGGCTGCTGCGTCGAAATTATGAAAACTTAATTGGTAGTTTGAATTTGTGACAACGTAAAATATTAAAAGTAAAATAAATAAATAAAAACATATAGGATATGACATGAAAGGGGAAGAAAAATGATTGGATAACAATATATTGATAGGTTAATTCATTGAGACATATCCCATTTTACACTCTCAAATAGTATATATGCCATAATTTCATTATATTTTATTAATATAATACTCCCTCCGTTCCACAATAGATGATGTTTTAGAAAAAAAGAAAAGAATTAAGAAACAAATATATTGCCAATTATACCCCCAGGTAATTTCCTTTTTCTCTCACATCAATCTCTAAAATCCGTTCTTCTCTCACAATTCACGCTTATTATCTCCTCTCTCTCCTTTTTCTCTCTCTTCTCTGCATAAACACGGAACAATTTTTTTCTTTCACTCTTCCAAAATTTAAATTTGGAGCCAGAGTGAAAAATAATCAAATTTGTTCTTCATTCTTTCAAAATTCAAATTTGGAGCGAGTTAAAAAAAATCAAATTCTTTTATGGAGCCAAAATTAAAATTTTCTACAGCTTATTTATTGCTTATACGTTGTGATAATCAACGGATTATCAAAGAACAATCATATTCATGGCCACAAATAGTGCAAATGGAAGCAATGAAGAAGAATTCTTATTTGACTTAAATTCTACTCCAGTGTACTCAGATGTGGAGATCGAGGGTTCTACACCAGTGGCAGTTACACCATCATTAGAAGTTGATCAGCTACAAGAAGAAGATGAAGATGAAGATGATCCCGCTGCGAGTTCGGGTAGTAGAATTTGATTTTTCATCTTTATGCTTTTCTGTTCATAAACTTAAACCAGACAATTTAATTCATCCTTTGAGCCTTAAGATTATAATAATGTTTAATGAAATTATGCCTGAAAGTATGTCGTCTTCCATCGCCTTTTTTCTGTTCATATCCTTTGAATTCAGAACAATTAATTCTTCCCTCTCTTCATTACAGCCTTTGAATTCGGAACCAATAAATCTTCTCTCTGTTCATTTCCTCCTGAAATCACAACCGGAAACAATGTAGAGAGAGAGAAATTGATTATGTGGGATTTGCGAATGAGACAGAGAGGATTGTGGAGTATTTAATTAATTATGCTTCTGATATGCTCTTGAAAAATTATTGAATTAAATAAAGAGCAACTATTGTTGACTTTCAACTTAATAATTGAAGTGTAAATAATCATTACTATTAAAGCATCAATGTAAATTAATTTTTGGTTTAGATGATCCGTCAAGTAAATGAGAATAGCTATTTTTACTTTTCTATTTCAATTTTTCTTTATATTTGTATTGGGTAAATTACAGAAAATCCGGAAGATTTTGATTTTCAAAAAAAAGAAGCAAATGTTGTCTAATGGAGAAAGATGGAGAATTTACAATGCTTTATTGTCAAGAAGTGTCAATGGAAAGCTGAAACGAGATACAACAAAAGAGGTGTCAACCATATTTTCAGTATCTATACAAACAGTTCAGCGAATATGGAAAAGAGCAAAAGAAACTCCAGATGGGACATCAGTTAAAGTGTGCCATAGAAAGGGAAATTGTGGACGTAAAAGAGTTCAAGTTGATCTTAATCGAGTGGCTGCAGTCCCCTTGCGTGAACGAACAACTTTGGCATCACTTGCTAATAAGTTAGAAATGAGTAAGACGACATTACACAGATCTTTGAAACAGGGTCTTCTTCGGCGCCACTCAAACTCCATCAAGCCATATCTAAAAGAAGAACATAAAAGAGCTCGTTTAGAATTTTGCATGTCAATGCTAGAACAAAATAGTTTGTCCCGTGAGCCAAAGTTTGTTGGTATGTATAATGTGGTTCATATTGATGAAAAATGGTTTTATATGACAAAAAAATGTGAAACTTATTACTTGCTTCCGGATGAAGAAGAGCCTTTGCGCACTTGCCAGAGTAAAAATTATATTGGAAAGGTAATGTTTCTAGTTGCAATGGCACGCCCAAGATTTGACGACGAAGGAAATGAAGTATTTTCTGGAAAAATAGGGGTGTTCCCTTTTGTCACATTGCAGCCGGCTCAGAGAAGTAGTAGAAATAGAGATGCAGGGACTTTGGAGATCAAACCGATTACCTCAGTCAAAAGAGAGACAATAAAGGCATATTTAATTGAAAGGGTTCTACCTAAAATTCAAGAGGTGTGGCCAAGAGAGGATATAAGAAACACTATCTTCATTCAACAAGATAATGCAAGGACTCATGTTAATCCAAATGATGTTGAGTTTCAAACAGCCGCTACAAAGAATGGTTTTATTAGTATGTCAACCATCAAATTCTCCTGATTTAAATATTCTGGATCTTGGGTTCTTTAGCGCCATTCAATCGTTACAACATAAGACGAGTCCGAAGACCGTTGAAGATCTAATCAATGCAGTTCGCAAGTCTTTTGATGAATACCCGACAAGAAAAGTTGACCATGTTTTCTTGAGTTTGCAACTCTGCATGCGAGAAATTATGAAAGTTGGAGGCTCCAATAAGTACAAAATTCCACATATAAATAAGACTGGATTGGAAAAGGAAGGCCATCTTCCTAAAACAATTACTTGTGATTTAGCCATTGTTCAAAATGTAATTACTATGTTAGCGCAAGTTTAAATTGTAAGAGTAGTATTTCTATTGTCTAATAAACAAGTTTTTTTGTGTGATTTTTTATTCATCGTATCAACTTTTGTTGCTCTTAGTGATGAATTCATACTGTATCAATTTTTTAAAGAATATGCATAGCAAAAAAAATGCGGGAAAGAAACCTTCCCAAAAATTCTTCCAATAAAGAGTCTCAAGTTTTCTCACATCATTATGGTATACTTTTTTCAGCAAGCCATATATGCATCAGATTGTATAAACCATTTAAATTCCCAACACGTATGTCCCTGTACTTTGTTGGCAGATGCTAGGAGATTGCCATATTTTAAAGTTGGAAAGTAATGTATGCTGCTGAATCTTACACAAAATAAAAGCCATATATGCATCATAAAAAATTAAATCGTAGAAAATGAAAAACACGGTAAATAAAAAATTATTCTAGTTCACTTCAATCAAAATCATCAAAACATAACATTAAATTGTGGATATCAAATCTTCTTGATGCATATTTTTTTCCAATTGCCAAGAATTTCTAACAATGAATCCACAATTAAAAGTACTTCGGAAGAAAAATTCTCAGCATTGTTACAATCACTTTCTGAATTTCTGGGTTGACATGGAGCTCTCCTTCATCAATGTAAAACTTGTTTAAGTCAAATCCACAATCATCTTGCAGATTGATTATTTTTTGTTCTTTCTCTTCCGTTTTCACAACTATATCTGCACATTAAATCCCTATCTTCTGCCTTTGTGTCTGTCTTTAAATCTCTATCTTCTGCCTTCATATCTGCATTCATGGTGATTTGGAAAAGAAAAAAAGACAGAAATATTTATTAGAAAAAGAGAAGCAAAAGATGTATAATAAATTGACGGAATGAAAAAGAAGAAGAAGAAAAAAGAGTACCGGTAATTAAGAAGAAAGATTGGGAAGATTTTGTGGTGATAAGATTTGATAAAATCAGGAGGTTAAAAAATAAAAGATATTTTAAGATTCACATAAGGGCAAAATTGAGAGAAATGATAGAAAAAAGGTAAAACATCAAGTATTTTGAAAAATCACTAAGGAGCTAAAACATCATCTATTGTGGAACGGAGGGAGTACTATAATATATTAAGTCCATGCCGATTTGTGAATGTAATAAAACACAAGATATAGTGTAACAGATAATCTCATGGGCGGAGGACATCTAATAATAATAAATAGATAGATCCATTCCAATAAATAAACAAATAGACAGAAGAATTTCTTGAGAGGCGGGCGGGAAAAGAAAAGGAGTAATACATATATAAAAATTGGGTTAATCCAATCTGTGTTGTTGACTTCAAAATCTCAAAAATAAATCCATGCGATTTTCGTTCCTTCCCCAATACTATTCATCTGCAATTCGAATTCTCCCTCCTTATTTTCATCGAATAAGCTTCCGGAATATGACAACTGAATCGAAATCGCCCATCACTTCTGCTGAAAAATCGGAGAAATTTCAGCAAGTTATCCACTCCCACTCAGACTCCACCTGTAAGTAAGTTTCCAACAAAATTGAACCGATAATATGCTTCTTTTAAATAAAAATGATCGGTTTTGTGATTTTCAGATGGTTGGGACAAGTCCTGGGGAGAAGGATTAACGCCTTGGGATTTGGGGAACCCCACGCCAGTTCTCCTGCACCTCCACAACACTGGCTCTCTTCCCAAAGGCAGAGCTCTTGTTCCTGGCTGCGGTAGTGTAAGTCTCTTTTTACATTCCCTAGTCTCTGCGTTCGGGCTTTATTCGAACCGAACATATCGTTAATTAAGCTTATTTAAAATATTATTAAGGTTTCAGTAATATATTTAATTATTAACAGAATCGAGCTTGGATGAGCTCCAATTGAGTCAAACATAAGCTTGCATCGAGCTTGAATTATAATTGTTTGTTAATTTATATATTTTAGTGAGCTTGGGTAGTGATTAGTTCAAGCAATTTTTTACCGTGATGACGAAAATTCAGTTTTAAGGTAGATCAGTTAGCTATGCTACATGGAAAAACAACTTATCTGAGGAGTAATTCTAGGGCGCACTGGGGTACCGGTGCACCTATAGAAAAAACAACTTATCTGAGGAGTAATTCTAGGGCGCACTGGGGTACCGGTGCACCTATAGAAGTTACCTACTATAACAGATTAATAACATATACTCCCTCCGTCCCATCTTATCTTACACACTTTCCTTAAACGGCCGTTCCAGCCTAAAAAAGGAAAGTTATAACATAATCTCCACCCTCAAAATCTCCACTCTCAATCTCCACCCTCAATTCACCTTTAAAAAGTCAACAAACAACCAAAAAACAACTTTTCTTAATATCCGTGCCGACCCCCCTTGTGCAAGATAAGCCGGGAACGGAGGGAGTACTAGCTATGTGGACCTTTCTTATTTTAAGTTATGAACTTTAATATTTTGAGTTTAAATTGACATATTATTTTGGTTCATTTATTATTTATCTTTTAAATTGTTGATTTTTTGTATTAGTTTAATAATGAAAACGAAAATAAAAATTAAATCTCCCCCAAGCCACCCTGAACCTCGCTCCCCACCCTTGTTTCTTATCTTTTTTTTTTTCATTCCTCGTATATATTTTGAAATTGAGTCAAAAATATTTTTTTCTTGTTTTCTTTTCTTCTGCGTTAATTTTTTTTACCATCTTTATAATAAAAATATTATTTTGCATTTTATTTTTTTGACACATATAAATATCATTTTGCATTTTAAGATTTTATTTTCTTGGAAAATTCATTTCTGCCAAGAGTTAAGACCCCTCTTAAAGGTCCAAAAAACTATTTCTTTTGTAAAGGGAGGGGGAACTGGTTCGAACCCGTGATCTTCTCAATAAACTAGTGAGGCGATGCCACTAGGTAAACACCAAGGCTTGAGCAAAGGCCCTTAAAACTCACATACACATTATTGTTGTGTGCTAGCTTGTGAGCCCTCATTTTTTCTTCATTGTATATCCCAACCTATTCCATTTTCCCAAAATTTTCAAAAATAAATATGGTTATTTAAATGGATAATTAATTAATTTATTGAATTATAGTTCAATCGGGAGAATTATTTCAAGAAATTTCGTTTGCTTATGTGTGTATATACATACGTATATATATATATATTATGTTTAAGGATATTTTTATTTATTATTATTATCATTATCATTGTTTTTGTTGTTGTTATTATTATTATTAACAATAATTGTATGTCGTATGTAGAAAACTTCTTTTATGTTATATATAGATATATGAATATATGCACAACACATACAAATAATATGTATATGACATATTTAAATATATTATATATTTACATATTTTTAATAAATATTCATATATTACTATTTTAAAATTCTTCACTATTTTTTTTTTTTTTAAATTTATAGTACCAAATTAGTTTTGTGAATGCAATGATTTAATGGATTTAATATAAAGTAATTTATTATTAATGATAATTGTAAAATATTAGTTACCTATTCCCCTTTTTTGAAAGGGAAATTGATTGAAAAAAGTGCATTCAAGCAAGTTGCATGACAAATTTACATAATCTTGCTTGAATTTTTAAATCATCAAGCGGTTTTACTAGTTATAAATTAAGTTATTTAAATTTGTTAATTAGTTTAAAAGGTAACAAGTGACTTGATCTAAACGACAGAATTAAAAGTTAATGATCTAGTGGTGGTGACTAAAATAAATAAAAAATGATAATTTAGAATATCAAAAAAAATATTTAGTCTATGTAACAGTACATTTTATGTATTAAATAATATATCAATATCAATATTAATAATAAAAATTCAAATTAAGTGATCCCATTACCAAACTATTAATTTTATAACATCTTTGTGCATACAATCATGATTTATAACTAACTTAAATACACACAAGCAAATGGTAAGGCGAAAAAGTTTCACTGTTTATCTAATTTTATAGTTAAAAATGTCATTTTGATCTAATAAATATTTTTTTAAAAAAATGAGAAAAAAAAAATAGCATTTGAAAACGAAAAGAAATTGCAACTTCACAAAAAAAAAAAAAAACAACATTATATACAAATGACAAAAATATTTTGCCTACCTCTAGCTGATGTATTTCTTTCAGGTTCACAAAAAAAAAAAAAAAAAGGAAAATAATGATACATTAAATGTCAAAGGAAGAACAGTGACAAATAGAGATATTAAAACTAATTAAAATATTAAAGAAAATAGTATTGGTACAGTTAGAAATTCACAGAAAAAAATGATTTGACTATTTAAAAATTAAACTCACATTCTTACTCAATAAATAAATATGTATATATATAATTGTATATATGACGAACATAAAAATAATAAATGAATAATTTAATAAGTTGAACTATATAACAAAAGAAATACAAAAAAAAAAAAGTCTCACAATTAAAAGAAAAAAGAAAAAAATATGATGTGTATTGGGTTGGGGTAGAGGGGGTGGGGATGGGGGGATGGGCGGTTTGATGGATGTAGGCAATTACACTTATTTATAATTTAACTGAAAACTTATTGTTCAGGTAACAAGTTGCTAGATCTAAGGAATCTCCTTAAAAGTTGTTAATTTAATGGTTGAGATTTATTGGGGTACCGGTGCCTTAGGTGCACCCTAGAAGTCCTCCCTAAAAAGGTGTTCGGTCACTTTTTTCGAACTAATATAATTGTGTTTGGTTTATACCAGTTACACATGTTTTGCGGTGTTTGGTAGAGACGTGCGTCGTACACATTACTAAATTAAACTCTACTAAGTAGAGTGACAAGTCGGGTCGAATTCATAGGAAACGGAGGAATAGTATTATTTAGAGTAATCAAACAACTAGGAATTTGAAATAGAATTAGAAACAAACAAGTAAAAGCAATAAAGATTGTTGGGGGTTGTGATTACTAACTAATCGATTACTAACAATTACCAAAACCAACAAATAAACAAGAAATCAATTAATATTAAGATTCAAGTAACAAGCGATCAAAGGACAGATAAATTGATTTTTCGGTTTATCCAATATATAAAATGATCCACCCTTGATCTCGTTTCTCTTCGGTCTAATTCATTTACGCGACTATTGTTGATGTCCAATCAATTGCAATTCAAGTCCTATCTCAAAATTATTAACAAGTTCTAATAGCCTTGTTGTCTTAATCCTAGCTAGCTAAAACAAGCTCTTCGACTAACCCTATTTGATCTAATCCAACCTTCGAACAATATCTCTCCGACTTGATAACCAAACGACAGAAGCACCAAGACAACAAGATAGATAAGACATAAAACTCACAAGCTCGGTTTTAGAGATCAAACTTTATACTATCAACAATGAATTAATCATTGTTCGCTACATATGAATCGAAGACCCTACAGTTCCGGATAATGATCCCGATTTCTAGCAATAAACTTATAGGCTTCCTAGAGGGCGATCAATCCTAAATTCAACTCATAAATGTAAGTCAATAACAACAAATAGTATAAAACACTTGACTACACAATTAAAAGGTAACATCAACCGTAATAATCACAGAAATAATATCGACTCGAAGTTCCACATTCGATCAAGGGTAGATATTAGGGTGCTACTCACCCATATTAATTATTACAAGCAGAAAATTGATTGAAATGCAAAGAAACATAATACTAAAATAAAAGAATCCAAAAATGGTGATTGGAGAAGATGATCTTCAATACTCTTGTGCAATCCTTTTTATTAGTGGAATGGAGGCTGGAAATGGATGATAAAATGGCTCAAGATAGATTAGAATTCAAATAGGAGGTTATATATATAGGGGAGAAGTTGCTAATGAGTTTTTAAGCAAAAATGCATTTGTAATTTTAAAACAGGGTTTTGGATCTCGGCCGAGACAGAGGTTGGTCTCGGCCGAGATGAAGAAAATATGATTTCTTCTCGAAGGTTGGCCTCGGCCGAGGTATGTATCGTCTCAGCCAAGGTGGTGAGAAGGGGATTTTCAGGATTTTGGGTTTATTGATCACCTTGGCCCGAGATCTATGTTTGTCGCGGTCAAGATGCTCCTTCAGCCTTGTCCTCTATTTACTTCGTTCGATCCGTCAACTTTGCGATCTTTGATGCTCGTTTTTCATCTAATTGTACCTGTTTTGACATAGAAACGAACTGAAGCGTTAATCTGCTCTATAAGAAACAAATGCCCAAAATACACATGAGTATGCATACAATTATAACTAAAATGACACTTAAATCAACCTAAAGTGCGTGCACGATCACGTGTACTAAATCTCCCCAAACTTTAACTTTTGTTCGTCCTGAACAAATAAAGAAGAAGAAAGGACACGTGTTAGGGTAGATTTAAGTGGCAAATTGATTTTCGCAAAAGTTAGGCAATCATGGTAATAATGAGCATATGTGATAGACTAATTCGACTACTTTCAAGACTTGACATTCTCGACTTGAGATCTTCACCGGGTGAGTGTATCTCTCAACTCTCGAGTGTATCAAGTGGGTAATGTATGCGATCACATTGAAATGTATGAATCGCCTACCATAGGCTTGCTAATCATCTAAATTAGAACGTGTACTCGACATGTGTGACAAACAATAAAAAAAATCTTTACAAGGGTTGTAATGTTGGCTTGGGGTAAGGTGAAATAATTTTTAGCAAAAGTTACTATGAAACGGAGTAAATGAGTTAACTACTCTCATCTACCCCTTAAACAATAATCACTCTACCTCACTCTCACTTCCCAATCAAATCGATCCTAAGGTTCAATTTATTTACCTCAACCCAACCTACAACTCCCTTGTTCTCAATTCTCACTTGAATTGTACTTTTTATGACTTTTAAAACTTTGAGAATGTTGATCAAAGATCATTGTGTTGTTCACTGGCATCTCCAAACCTAAACACTAGCAAGATTTATACAAACGACTCTTTCTCTTGTTTTTTTTATCTTTCAACTTTTGTTTTTTTTGAGTAATAAATATTTACAAACATTGGAGAGACTAATGTTCACGACTCTTGCCTATTTTGTGTAATTTTTCTCCACCCTTCAATGATTTCTCTATTCTACCCAATTTGATCCCAATTTTCCAACCCGACTACCTTCCAACCACCATCCACATACTCAATTAGTCCATTTAGGTTCGAAGGCTAATGGAAAGATATTCGACTTGTAGAGTTGGCTATCAACCAAAAAATTTAAAAGCTCAACGGGCTAACTAGAGGCAATTTTTTTTAAATATATGGTGAAAGTGAAGCATTTCCAAGTTTTTGAAATAGGCTTAAATTAAGAAATGCATAAGATCACTTTCAAGGTCACATGATGTACCGACTTATTCAATATAAAGATTCAGGGCAAGTTCTGGAGACGAATACATGCATTCAATGATTTTCACACCGAAAGAAGATTTGAATACTCTTAAAATGGGAGTATCTTTTTAAGGCTTAAAAACTCACTTTTTGGTAAAAATTTGATCACAAGTTTTGAATGCAAGCTTAATTTTGCTTCAAAAGCCTACCATGCTCTACCATGTCCCATTTTAAAATTTTTTGACCAAAAATTTTCATCATTAACCATTGCCACATTTCTCGTTCCAATTTGGTCCAATCAACTTTTTTCAAGCGGCCAAATCCGTACACCTACCACCCCCTCCCCAAACATGGTTGAAAAGTAAGGTTTTTGGAAAGAAGGGGGTACGGATTGGTGTTTAACGAACTCAACCAATTATTCAAAACCATCCATCCCAATACAACTAAAAAAGACTATCAAAATTCCTACTCCGAAATGTGCAATACCAAACCAAAATATCAACAATAATGCAACCAAACGAACAAAAAGATGTCAACGGCTCATATGCCCACCAACTTATCTAGAATTCTAACAATCCATCCAAAATAGTCACCACAAGCAATCATCAACCATAATCGACACACAGGCCGTCAAACCAAGCTAACAAAGATAAAGGCAAAGTGGTCTAGGCTCAAATGCCACAATCAAATCAATCCCAATAAGTGCAAGTTAACAGAATTGGGGCACACAAACAATGAGATCATCACAATCAGCCAATGTAAAGAGATAGCAAGGGAGATACGAGAGATGAGGACTTGAGCGGCCAAGAATGTCCCACCCCCATTCTCTCCCCAAAACTAAGTTTGTGGAGAAGAGGCAGGACACCCTTGGTGCTCCACTCACAGTGACGTTGAGGGCCGGACGTGTCAGGGGCTTGAGCCACTGAAGCATCCTCAAATGCTGTTGAACAATTCCAAAAGCTTGTTCTGGCTCTCCGTAATCTTTGTCAATTCGGCCCTCATTTTACTAACATTCCCCTTGGTTTCACTGATATCGGCTCTCATTTCTTGAATCTGTCCCACCATTGCAGCTAGGCGGTTGTCTTGGTGCTCTTGAATCTCGGACTGAGACTGCACGGCAGATGCTGGTCTCTTTCTGGGTGGCCTGTTCGGCTGATTGCTTCCTTCTACATCCCTCATGCTCTGCTCCCTTGCCACAGTCCTTGGCTTCTTCCCCCTCTGGTACCTAGTTAACTCGTCGCTGGTCGGATGTCTTGACTCTCTTAAATGATCTTCCAAGCTCAACGCCAAGTTTTTCGTGCTATCTAGGTTCTGAATGTAAGTTAGAGTGGGGTTTGGGAGTCGAAGGTATGACCCTATATTTTATAGAACATGCAGCATTGCTGTCCCAGAAGTCCCCTCGTGATATCCCAGCATCGCTACCCTCATGTTTTCCATGTCCTCCTAGTCCAGAAAATAATTATCATTGATAGGAGTAAAATCTGTCAAGGGAACACCGATGTGCTCAAGGATAGGAGTGATGAGAAATAGTAGATTGGATTGGGAAGCTTCGTTTCTTTCTTCTTATCTGCTTTCAACTCTTTCACAATTTTCTCGATGCTTTCGACTAAGACTTCTTTGTAGCTCCTGTCTTGCCTTTTTACAATCGACCACAAGACCTCTACCTCGAACATCTGGGCGGCACTCATCTCCTTTCGCCCAAAAATCGTTAAACTTAGCAGCTTCTGAATATACTTAACGACCGGATTCCTAATCCAAGTCGTTTTTTACTTCTTGGAGTCGAAACCCTGAGCTTCGATTACTCCGGGGACAGTTATGATTTTCCCTCGGAAGGTCTGCACATCAATTTTTTGTTCGCATAAAAATCGTTGGTAGAGAGCTTATCCTTGAACCCGTACATGTATATCAAGTCTGATTTGCCGAGAGTATTTGTCTCGTTCATCATTTGGAAGGTGATGGTGTAGATTGGATTCTCGCATTTACTCGAGTCTGCCCGGACTTCGAGGGTGCTAAAGAACTCCAAAACGAATCTCTCATATGTGGGCCGAGAGGCGAGGCATTTAGCAAGGTCGGATATCTTCAAGATTTCATCAACATTTGCCTTGATTCCCATGGCCTCGAGGATCTTGGGATCACCAAATCGGGTGTGTGTCACCCCCGTCTCATCAACCGTCTGAGTTTGTCTTTATATTCGTCTTTCTCCAACACGATGTCAAAGGGCTGGATGTCCGTGGTCTGATCATTAGCTGTTGAGATTCTCGGGATTTCAGTCCCAGGAGCCTCGAGATTGGGCTCATTCACTTTTTCTTTGCCCTTGCCTCGGACTTCTGGGTCACTCGTTTACTTGCGGTGACATCTTTCTTAGAAGTGCCGGTGTTCTTTGGTGGTGCCATTATTTTCTTATAAACAATCAAAAGCAAACACATTAAATTTGAGTTTAGCACAAAATTTCAACATTATGCATCCATTGTCACTTATCCAAGGGAAACCAAATTCACACTCATCATTCTTCAAGATGAATCAAGCATCTAGCCTAAATGACCTTTTTTGCAAATTAAATCGATAATCAAATCAACAAAAATAATCCCAAATTGATTTAACGTGCTCTAATATACATCAAGTCATCTCAAACGATTACACATAAAACCACTCTAGCCCAAAAATTGAAATGATAATCATATTAACAAGTAAAAAGGGACTATACAATCCAATACGCATGTTTGGAGGATGTCCAAAATCCAAACTCACAAGTTTATCATCCAATCCATTCTCCTAGTCCACAAGTATTCAAATATCACATATCGTCATCATCAACTCGTATTCCTAATTTGGCAAACAAATCAATTCGACTAATAATTTACGCATATTGCAAATAATCAACCAAATTCAATAAAACCAAACTAAAAATACGAAATTAACGTCCTATTATACATCCAATTCAATAATAAACAATACATAAGCAATAGGCAATGATAGCAATACTTATCGGACGAGTTTAGACGAAGATGATTTGAAAATTTCTTTTCACGCCTTGTTTTCAACCCGAACTCAAAATTGCTCAAAGTCCAAAAATAATTGGTTGAAGGTGCGTAATGTGATGTGGGTGAGTGTGTGTGAGAGTTTGAGTGAATTTAATCGAGCGAAAATGGTGGAATTTGAGAGTGGGTGTGTGTGTTGTGCGTTTTTCGTGAGTTTGAGGGGAAGAAAGTGACCTAACTTGTTCGCGCAAGCCCATTTATACCTGGGGTACGCCTCGGCCGAGGGGCGTTGTTCTCAGACTAGCCTCGGCCGAGATGAGTGTTTCGTCTTGGCCATTTGAAATTTAGCAATAGGCCTCGGTCAAGACGGGTTGTGTTTTCGGCCGAGGTGACTTTACAGGGGAGTGGCCCGTTTTTACACAAAAGCGCCCTCGGCCGAGACATGGATGGAACTCGGCCGAGGTGACTTCACAGGGGATTTGCCCCATTTTTACTTCAGATTGGCCTCGGCCGAGACATGGATGGACCTCAGCCGAGGTGACTTTACAAGAACTTTGGCCATTCTCCTTCAATGTGCCTCGGTCGAGATCAGTGTGTGCCTCAGCCGAGGTGAAGTCCTCTGCGAATTTTCCTCTAATTTTGTCTCCTTCACCGCCATTGTACACTATCTTTTGTTTATCTTGGTTGTTATCTACACACATCTAAATAAAAAAGATAAAAAATGTTATGACAAAATTAAAACTACTAGTTAGACTATGAATTTAAAATTTGGAAATTAAATTTATCGCCGGGTTGCCTCCCGACAAGCGCCTTTGTTTTACATCGTTGGCTCGACGGATGTTCGGTTAGTTCACCGGTGGGTTCTCCACTCGTTCCCCCTCTCCATAATCTCCTTGGAAACTTTCGAAGTAAGGCTTCAGAAGATGTCCGTTCACCTTGAAGCACTTGCCCGTTTTGTTGCTTTCTATTTCAACAGCACCATGCGAAGACACTCTTTTAATAACGAAAAGCCCAAGCCACCTCGATCGAAGTTTTCTTGGAAACAGTTCAGTCTCGAATGATACAGCAACACCTTGTCCCCAACATTAAAGGTTTTCTGGGCAATTCTCGAATCGTGAAATGTCTTGGTTTTCTCCTTGTAGATCGTGGAATTCTCGAAAGCTTCATTTTTCATTTCCTCAAGTTCTTGAAGTTGAAGCTTCCGGTGTGTTCCGACCTCATCCAAATTCATATTGCATCGCCGAGTCACCCAGTAAGCCTTGTGCTCGATCTCAACTGGCAAATGACATGATTATCCATAGACAAGCCGATATGGTGACATCCCTATCGGAGTCTTGTAGGCGGTTCGATATGCCCACAATGCATTGTCTAGCCTTAGACTCCAATCCTTTCTGCTTGGTTGGACCATCTTCTCCAAAAGCGACTTGATCTCCCGGTTTGATGTTTCAGCCATCCCATTCGTCTGTGGGTGATATGGTGTTGAAAATTTGTACAGAACACCATACTTTTTAAGGAGTGCCTCTATTGTTCGATTGCAGAAATGGGTGCCTTGATCACTTATTATGGGCTTTGGAATTCCAAATCGGGCGAAGACATTTGATTTGACAAAATCTGCTACCACTTTCGAATCATTCGTCCGGGTGGCCTTGGCTTCCACCCATTTAGACACATAATCCACCGCAAGCAATATGTACAAGTTTCCGTAGGAAGAGGGGAAAGGCCCCATGAAATTCATGCCTCAAACGTAAAAAATCTCATACACTACTATGGGGTTTTGAGGTATTTCGTTCCTTTGGGAAACATTCCCCGTCTTTTGACAGCTTTCACACGACTTACAAAAGGCATAAGCATCTTTGGATAAGGTGGGCTAGAAGAATCCGTTTTTCAGAACCTTATGTGATGTTCTCTTCGATCCAAAGTGTCCTCCACACGCGTATGAGTGACAGAATGTGAGGACAGACTGAACCTCGGTCTTCGGGATACATTTTCTTATCATTTGATCGGACCCATATCTCCACAAGTAAGGATCATCCCAGATATAGTACTTTGCTTCGCTTTTAGTCTGTTCTTCTGGGTGTTGCTCATTCCATCGGGAAACTTCCTCGCTACCAAGTAGTTCACTAGATTGGCATACCACGGGGCACTTAAGTCGAATGCAAGGAATATTTGTTCATCCGAAAAGCTTTCTCGAAGAGGCAATTCAATTTCTTCTTGGTTCACTCGGCTCAAATGATCAGCAGCAACATTTTCTGCACCTTTCTTGTCCTTGATCTTCAAATCGAACTCTTGCAGCAACAAGATCCACCCTATTAGCCTTGATTTGGCTTCTTTCTTTGACATCAGAAATATAAGAGCTGCATGGTCAGTGAAAACAACAATTTTAGTTCCAATTAAATACGACCTGAACTTTTCAAGTGCGAAGACCACAACTAGAAGCTCCTTTTCGGTTATGGTGTAGTTGGCCTGGGGAGGGTTCCAAGTGCGCGAAGCATAATAGATCACATGTACAAACTTCCTCTTCCTTTGTCCTAGCACTGCATCAACCGTTTGACCGCTTGCATCGTACATGAGTTCGAAAGGAAGGCTCCAGTCCAGTGGTTGTTGATTGATGGTGTAATCCTTTAGCACATCAAATGCAACCTTACATTCATCTGTCATCTCAAAATCAACATCTTCCCGCACATTTGCCGGGTAAGACAGAGAAGCAATTATATCGACCTTTGCTTTATCTACTGTTATACCCTTTTCAGAAATGACATGCTCTAAAACAATCCCCTGTTCCACCATAAAGTGGCATTTTCTCCCAGTTTAAAACAAGGTTTTTATCAACGCATCTTTTCAAAATTTTCACAAGGTTTTGAAGGAAATTTTCAAATGACTGACCATATACACTAAAATCATCCATGAATACCTCAATGATATGTCCAATGAATTCAGAGAAAATGCTTGCCATGTATCTTTGGAATGTGGCCGGCACATTGCAGAGCTAGAAGGACATCCTCCTCCAAGCAAACGTTATCAATAGGGCACATGAATGTTGTTTTCTCTTGGTCTTAGGGTGTGATTGGTAATTGGAAATATCCGGAGAATCCATTTAGAAAACAGTAGTATGGGTGGCACGCCCATCTTTCCAATATTTGGTCAATGAACGGCAAGGGAAAGTGATCCTTGCGTGTCATGCCATTAAGCTTTTGGTAATCAATGTAGACTCTCATTTGCAAGTGGGTAGGTACCATCTCTCCGTCTTTCCCTTCCACAACTGTTATGCCCGACTTCTTAGGAACAACTTGTGTTGGCTCACGAACTTGCTATCCGATATGGGATAAATAATGCCCACATCCAATAGTTTGATGACCTCCTTTTTTACCACCTCCATCATAAGTGGATTAAGCCTTCTTTGTGGCCCTCGACTGGGCTTCGCATCATCCTCAAGAAGGATTTGGTGCATGCAAAGGGAGGGACTTATGCCTCTGATGTCGGTAATCGTCCACCCGATCGCACCTTTATTCTTCTTGAGAATTTCAATCAATGCACCTTTTGCCTTGGAGTTAACTTCGATGATATGATTACCGGTAGTGTCTCTCCATCTCCAAGGTATGCATATTTAAGATGGGTCGGGAGAGCTTTGAGCTCGAGGCCTTGATGGTGGAGGGGAGGGCCATCTCGTGCGTCTCCGGAAGTGGAATGAACCTTTGATCGAACTTCTGTCGGAGTTGTTTGGGGGACTGCAATTCTCCGGAAGTGGAATGAACCTTTGATCGAACTTCTGTCGGAGTTGTTTGGGGGACTGCAATTGAGCCACTGTTTTCACTAATTCTCTCTTAGCTTCCCAAGGTTCCATCTTCTACAAATGATTTGCCAGTTCCATAGAATACTGATCCCCGCAATAACACTAAACACTTCTTGCACCATAGGGTCAATGATATCAACAGAAAATACACTGTGTATATCTCCAGGATATTTCATGGACTCGAATATATTAAACTTTATAACTTGACCATCGAATTCCATAGTGAGAGTTCCCTCACGCACATCAATTTTGATTTGGAAAGTGTTCAGAAATGGCCTTCCCAACAAAATTAGTGTGGAGTTTAATTCGTCTCCTTGCATGTCTAATACATAGAAATCAACTGGGAATACAAGATTGTCTACCTCAACTAGTACATCCTCGACAACCCCATCCGGAAATGAGGTACTTCGATTTGCAAGTTGGATAACAACCGTTGTATCTTTCAAGGGTCCCAGATTCAGGCTGTGAAATATCGAACGAGGCATCACATTGATTGATGCCCCCAAGTCGAGCATAGCCCGCTCAACCCTACAGTTACCTATTTTACAAGGGATCACGAACATCCCCAGGTCCTTACACTTTTGTGGAAGTTTCTTTTGAAAGATTGCAGATACACTCCCCCATGAGTATGATGAAACCTCTCGACGAGGTATTTTAGAGAACTCAAATGAATACACGAATTCCCTAGTAATCAACAACTTCCTGTAAACAAGATAACTCTCAAATAATTTTCTGCATAAAAACTTGTAAACATTCCTAGCATTATTTAAATAATCTATCAAACAAATCCTACGGGCCCTTGGCCAAAATCAAATCAGAAAGTCAACTAATCAAATCAATTAAAACTAATTAAGATGCTTAAAATTTGTAAATTAGCAAATCTTCTTCCAATCTTTAATCTCTCACCAAATCTTTCCTTCTTTGATAAACCTGCTTTAATCTCTCATCGTTGGTCACATATGGTAAGTTCTCATCACCTCTCCCCCCCCCCCCCCCCCAAATGAACCTTGTCCTCAAGGTTAAGGGCTGGGAATCTCTTCCGCATCTTGTCCATTATTTCCCACGTTGCATCCTCTCGTCCAAGTGATTTCCACTGAACCAACACTTCTCTTATGTGACCATGACCCTGCTTTACCCATCGATAGCCCAAAACATCGCTTGGTTCAAAAGCTGGTAGTCCATCAGCCGAATAAGGGGTCATTGTCATCTGCACAACATCTCCATCCCCAATGCGAGGTCTCAGCAAGGATACGTGAAACACCGGATGAATTTTAGCCCCCGGTGGCAAGTCTAGGCTATAAGCTGCACTTCCAATTCGCTCAAGTACCTGAAAAGGCCCATAATACCGACTTGCTAATTTCTGATTTATCCGTTTAAAGACGGACCCTTGGCGATACGGCTATAGTTTGAGGTAGACTTATTCGCCCGCCGTAAACTCTTTCGGCCGTCGTTTAGCATCAACATATTGCTTCATCCTATTTTGAGCACTCTCTAAGTTAAAACGCAGCTCGCGTAACAGTGCATCACGATCCAACAACTGTATTTCTACTTCATGGACTGCGGTCGACCCTGCTTCATGAAAAGGAATCGGAATTGGCTTTCGCCCATAGACTACTTCGAAAGGTGTCATGGCTATTGATCGTTGATACGTAGTATTGTACCAATATTCTGCCCACGCCAAATATCTCTCCTAATCCCTTGGCTTATTAGACGAAAAACACCGTAGATATTGCTCCAAACATCTATTCACTACCTTCATTTGACCGTCAGTTTGGGGGTGGTATGCCGAGCTTATCTTCAATTTCGTGCCCTGCAATTTAAACAGTTCTTGCCAAAATTTACTCACAAAGATTCGATCCCTATCAGACACAATTGACTTGGGGAGTCCATGCAATTTAACCACATTCCGTACAAACAGGTCGACTATGTCTCGAGTAGAGTATGAATGACTTAGAGTGATGAAATGTGCATACTTGGACAATCGGTCTACTACAACCATTATGGTATCTTTTCCCCGCGAACGAGGTAACTCGGTTATGAAATCCATCGATATATCCACCCAAACTTGCGCTGGTATAGGCAAAGGAGCTTAATAAACCTACTGCCGCCTCGTTACGCTGGCAAATGTCGCAGGCCTTCACGAAGGCGGACACTTCTTTCTTTAAGTCTGGCCAATAGAACAACTGCGATATCCTCTTAAAGGTGCATATTATCCCCGAATGGCCGCCAAAAACTGATGCGTGAAAGTCGTGCAATAATCTTTGTCGCAACTCGCCCTTCGGTGCCCAAATGATACCTCGTTTAGATAAGCACCCCTGTCTAATCTCGAACCCAGTAGACATGTCACCATCTCGATTAGGTAAGCTAGCCTTTTGCAGTATAGGACCGAGCTCGGAGTCTTCATTGGTGGCATGCGCAATCTCGCACCATACATCTGACTCGCCAATGGTTCATCAGGCTGCGCCGACTGATCATCGATGGGTTCCTTGGAGAGTGAATCAGCTGCGCCATTTTCCTTTCCAGGTCGATACACAATCTCGTAATTAAACCCAACCAACTTTGCTATCCACTTTTGTTGTTCCGGAGTGGTGATGCGTTGCTCCAGCAAGTGTCGTAAACTTTTCTGATCAGTTATGATTCTGAATTTACGCCCCAATAAATATGGTCTCCATGTATGAATTACCTCTAATATTGCCAACATCTCTTTCTCGTATACTGATCACCCCTTCCTTGCTCCAGCTATGCTCTTACTCATATAAGCTATGGGTCGCTTGTTTTGAGTAAGGACAGCCCCTATGCCAAAACCTGATGCATCCGTTTCTATCACAAACTCTTCTTCGATTAGGCAAAGCCAAAACAGGTGTAGAGCTAATTGCCTTCTTCAGGCTGTCAAAGGCTATTTGTGCTTCATCAGACCAACAAAACTTGTTCTTCTTGGTGAAATTATGTAAGGGTCTTGTTATCTCTCCAATTTTTGGACATAATTTTCGATAATAACCTGCCGAGCCTAGAAATCCTCACAATTCGGTCACGTTAGTCAGCACTAACCAATCATGGACTGCCTCGATTTTTCGAGGGTCGACTCTCACCCCTCCACCCGAAATAAAATGGCCTAAATACTCAACTTCGCAGACCCCAAAAAAACACTTAGACGGTTTTATTACAAAGTGATTCTCTTTCAAAATGCTCAACACTTTACGCAAGTTACCCAAATGAGACTCCCAATCACGGCTATATACGAGAATATCATCAAAAAATACGAGTACGAACCTTCTTAAGTGGGGTCTGAATATGTGGTTCATAACAGCCTGAAATGTCGACGGGGCATTGCTCAACCCGAACGGCATGACCACGTACTCATAGTGCCCGCTATGCGTTCTAAATGTTGTCTTATGGATGTCATCCGAATGTATTCGTATCTGGTGATACCCCACTCGTAAATCCAGCTTCGAAAAATTGGATGCCCCATGTAATTCGTCGAAGATGTCCTCCACTATTGGTATAGGAAAATGATCCTTGATGGTTGCCGCGTTCAAAGCCCGATAATTGGTACAAAACCGCCAGGTCTCGTCCTTCTTTTTCACCAACAATACGGGAGATGAAAAGGGGCTTGTACTATATCGTATCAGCCCGTTCTTCATCATCTCCTCGACTTGTTTGTCAATTTCGTTCTTTTGGAAGTGTGCATATCTGTAAGGAGCCACTTTGACGAGTTTCGATTCATCAATCAACCGAATACGATGGTTGAACTCGCGCCGAGGTGGTAGTGAGCTCGGTGGGTGGTTGATTTCTGGAAACTCAGTCATCAATTCTTCAATTCTCGTGCTCCAGTTTGGACCTTTTGATTCCCTATCCAAACCCATGCTTGGCGAAGTCAGGATGTAACATTCCCCCTCTCTCGCCCTTTTCCTTGGAATCATCCTTCCCCCCATAGATAGAAAAGGACAGTAGCCTTTTCCCTTCAACAATACCACATCCTCCCCTAGCCAAAATCGAACCGAAAGTTCTTTGCAATCAAGTGACAAGGGGCTGATCGCCCATAGCCACGGCATGCCGAAAATAGCATCATGTTGTGATAGAGGCATAACAAATAACGTTATTTGAAATCGTATACCTTGAATCACCACCGGCATCTTTTCATACTTAGTAGGTAGTGGGCGAGGGAAGCATCGATAAAATTAAGTGAGGCTCCACTATCCACAAGTATTTTCACTGGTTGCCTCCCGATGTGCCCCGCATACTCCGAACTCGCCGCCACACGACTTACACCCAATTAATTGAAAGACAGAATGGGTTCATCTCCTTCTACCTTTCCTTACGGTTCTTCGTCGAACTTGGGTGGAGCCTCATACTCTTCTTCAGTCGCTTCTATGCCTTCGATGATTAGACTCATGGTTCTATGGTTCGTGCACACGTGATTCCACGTGTACTTTTCGTTGCACGTGAAGCACAATCTGACTTGTCTTCTCCGATTAATTTCTTCATTGGACAGCTGTACTCGGCTCTCCTACTGCCCCCACCATGTTCGTTGAAGCCTATTGCTTGTGGATACGTTGCTCGAAACCTGTCCAGTTGCGATTGGCCAATTTTGGAACCTGCTGCTGCCCGAGAAGGGTTTATTCGAGGAACCCGTTTCCTTGGCTAGGCGCAATTGCTCCTCCTTTCTCCTTGCTAAATCTATAGCTTCACGACGGTTTCCACATCTTTAATTCAATGGCGATTTCGAGTTTAAGTCCCGTCATAAATATCCCGAGCAAGGCACTACGTGGCCAATGTGGCACTCGACTTATAGCTTTCTCGAATTCCCGCAGGTAGTCTTGGAAATTTTCGGTTTGTTTAACTCTGTCCATCATTTCGTTAACATCTTCTTCCTGTGCGGATCCAAATCGGCTTATCAGCCCTAGTTTAACGTCTTCCCACGAAAAACCATACTCCATATTGGTTAGTTCAAACCACCTCCACCATTGGCGTGCCTCCCCCGCAAAATAATACGAGGCGATACGCACCCAATCTTTCTTGCGATCTTCTTGGATGTCAAAGTATTGTTTAGCCTTATCGATCCAATCTCGTGGTTCGTCGCCCACAAATTTAGGAAATTCAAGGCGAATTCCCTTTGGCCTATGATATGCCGCCTTCTCCCTTCGGCGACTTACGACCGATTGTTCTATTTCAGTTTTCGAAGTGTCTGATTCCTCCTCTTCCTCCCGACTCTCGGATACTGATCCATCTCGGTGGAATGGCCCTGGATTGGCGAAAGGGTTATCCCCCTCATTATCGTTCCGGCATGGCAATTCGTGATAATGGTGATCCGGGCTGTGTACTCGGCGGTGTTCGTTCCCATAACGCCTCCCGCGGTCTCGGTATCGTCGTCTTCTGCCATCATCAAGAGTAGGGCTTTCATTGCGCGCGCCCCGACGTCTTCTGCGGTGCTCCTTCTCTCGATTATTCGTACGGTCACGATCGTCGACCAGAGTGATACCGTGTGCACCGTTTCGCTCAACCTTCGTATCGCTTGTTTCTAGGTTTTCGAAGCGCTGCTTGTTCGAAACCATATTGCGCGCGAACATAGTGAATGGTCGTCTGGCTCTGGTGCCAATTGATGAAACCTCTCGACGAGGTATTCTAGAGAACTCGAATGAATGCACGAATTCACTAGTAATCAGCAACTTGCTGTAAACGAGATCATTCTCAAATAATTTTCTGCATAAAAACTTGTAAACATTCCTAGCATCATTTAAATAATCTATCAAACAAATCCTTTGGCCCTAGGCCAAAATCAAATCAGAAAGTCAACTAATCAAATCAATTAAAACTAATTAAGATGCATAAAATTTGTAAATCAGCAAATCTTCTTCCAATCTTCAATCTCTCACCAAATCTTTCCTTCTTCGATAAACCTACTTAAATCTCTCATCATTGGTCACATATGGTAAGTTCTCATCAGAGTACCTTTTCATTCCCTTGAAGCCTCTTCTTATTGGTACATAGATCTTTCAAGAATTTGGCGTACCGTGGGATCTGCTTCACGGCTTCAATCAAAGGAATGTTGATTTCTACCTTTCTGAACACCTCAAGAATCTCCCGATCTTTACTTCTATCTGCCACTTTCTTGATTTGACTGGGGAAGGGAAGTGGAGGAGTAGAAGTGTGAGTTTTTGGGTCATGAAGCGCCTCAGCGAAGATTGGAGTGGCCTCGGCCGAGATGATCTTATAGGGTGCAGTTGATCTCGGCCGAGATCTGCCTCGGCCAAGGTGAGTTTACAGGGTGGCTTCTTTTCCAATATTCAGGACATCTCGGTCGAGTTCGGTGTGTGTCTCGGCCGAGGCCTCCTCTTCAGCACTAACTTCTTCACTTTCAGCTTTTCTTTCACCTCTAGAGTGACGCCCGGGCTTTTCAGGCTCTCCAAACATCACCCCACTTTTCAAGGTGATCGCACTGACGTTCCTGGGATTTATCTCTGGCTGTGCGGGCAACTTCCCACTCTGAGCACTTTCCAAACGAGATACTGCTGATGCGATTTGGCTGACTTGGGTCTCAATATTTTGGAACCTCGAATTCGATTCTTTTTTAAGTTGAGGGGTACTGGTTGCCAAACTTTTCACTATATCAGACAATGATGGATCAAAGGGTGTTGACTCGGTGGATTGTCTCTGCTGGTGTATCCCCTTAGGGTAGGGGGGGTCGATTGTGCCCACTCTATTCGCCTTGTTATTGCACATTCGAATTTTGGTTCCTGTACTTGAAGTTGGGATGATCTCTCCATCCCGGGTTGTATGTATGTGAGTATGGATCGTGCTTTCTTTTTGCTGGATTATAGTAGAAGTTGTGGCTCGAATTTGCATGAGCTTCCATCTCGTCCCCTAAGACAGGGCATGATCTGTTGTATGATCGGTCGCCTGACATATCCTGCATGGTTTGGGAGTAGGAGTGCTACCCGAGGCCACCTTCCTTACTAGGTTAGTGAGTTGATCTAACATTTCCTCAATATGTGCATCTTGAGCCTCACGAGCCGGTCTCACAGGTTCTTGACAACTAAATTGTTGAGTATTGGCTGCCATTTTCGAAAATAATGCTGGGGCTTCAGTTGGGGTCTTGTCGATCAAAGCTCCACCACTGCCATTTTCAAAACCTGCTCGGTGATTTGATGTTGTGGGCAGCTTGCCACAAGTTTGTTAGACCTTTCCCAAATATTCGTATAAGGTTTCTCCTTGCATTTGCCTTATGCCACTGATCTCCTTTCTAATGTTGGTGGCCCAGGATGCAGGGAAGTATTCTCAAGAAATTATGTCTCTATTTGCTCCCAGGTGGTGATGGTACCTGGTGGCAAATAGTATAGCCAATCTCTTGCAAGGTCCTTGAGCGAGAAAGGGAACGCCCTCAATTTAATCTGCTCCTCGGTTACTTTTGTCGGTTTCATACTTGAGCATACCACATAGAACTCTTTCAAATGCTTATGCGAGTCTTTTTCTCCGGATAACCCGTGAAATGATGGCAAGAGATGAATGAGTCTCAACTTGAGTTCAAAAGTAGTGTCGTTCCCTATCTCCGGAAATGTGATATACAAGGGTTCATGTGCAACCCTTGTATTTGCGAGCTCTTTCATAGTCCTCTCCCGAACTTGTTCATTAGCCATTTCTTCTGGTTCAGTGGTTTCCTTACTCTCGATGTTCAAATCTTCAAATTCTTCCCGGATTTGTTCCACAACCCGGGTTCTTCTTAACACCCGCTCACGTTCAACGATATTGGGTTCAAATAATAATCCTCTTTCTCCTTGCGAATGTGTGAACATCCACTACAACTAAATCAAACAAAGAACCAGAGTAAGTATCTAGATTAAAAAAGCAAATAACTATCTATGTAAATAAAGATAATGCTTGAAAATTTTGGTAGGGACGCGCGTCGTTACACATTACCAAATTAATATCTAAACTCTCAACTCTACTAAGTAGAGTGACAAGTCGGGTCGAATCCACAGGAAACGGAGGAATAGTATTTTTTCGAGTAATCAAACAACTAGTAATTTGAAATAGAATTAGAAACAAACAAGTAAAAGCAATAAAGGTTGTTGGGTGGTTGTGATTACCAACTAATCGACTACTAAAAATTACCAAAACCAACAAATAAACTAGAAAGCAATTAAGATTAAGATTCAAGTAACAAGCGATCAAAAGGCCATATAAATTGATTTTTCGATTTATCAAATATATAAAAGGATCCACCCTTAATCTCGTTTCTCTTCGGTCTAATTGATTTACGCGACTATTGTTGATGCCCAATCAATTGCAATTCAAGTCCCTATCTCAAGACTATTAACAAGCTCTAATAGCCTTGTTGTCTCTTAATCTTAGCTAGCCAAAACAAACTCTACACCTATTTGATTTAATCCAACCTTCGAACAATCTATCTCCGGCTCGATAAGCAAACGTCAGAATCACCAAGACAACGAGATAGATAAGACATAAAACTCACAAGCTCGGTTTTAGAGTTCAAACTTTATACTATCACCAATGAATTAATCATTGTTCGCTACACATGAATCGAAGACCCTACAATTACGGATAGTGATCCCGATTTTAAGCAATACACTCATAAGCTTCATAAAGGGTGATCAATCCTAAGTTCAACCCATAAATTTAAGTCAATAACAACAAATAGTATAAAACACTTGAATACACAATTAAAAAGTAACATCAACCGTAATAATCACATAAATAATGTTGACTCAAAGTTCCACATTCGATCAAGGGTAGATATTAGGATGCTACTCACCCATATTAACTATTACAAGCAGAAAATTGATTGAAATGCAAAGAAACATAATACTAAGATAAAAAAACCAAAAAAATGGTGATTGAAGAAGATGATCTTCAATCCTCTTTCCCAATCCTTCTTCTTGGTAGAATGAAGGCTGGAAATGGATGATAAAATGGCCCAAGATAGGTTAGAATTCGAATGAGAGGTTATATATAGGGCAGAAGTTGCTAGTGGGTCGAGGTCTTGAGCTTTGATTTTTCCCAATTCCCCTAGATGCATGTCTCCGCTGAGATCTGTGTTTGTCTTGGTCGAGATGCTCCTTCAGCCTTGTCTCTGTTTACTTCGTTCGATCCTTCAACTTTGCGATCTCTGATGCTCGTTTTTTGTCTAATTGTACTTGTTTTGAAACAAAAACGAACTGAACGTGTTAATCTGCTGAATAAGAAATAAATGCCCAAAATTCACGTGAATATTCACACAATTATAGCTAAAATAACACTTAAATCAACCTTAAGTGCGTGCACGATCACGTGTACCAGTGTTCGGCTGGTGCGTCCGAACACCTCATTGTCACGTCCTAAAGTGTTCGGTCAATATAAACCAAGAACTTGAAAAAACCTATATGTATTCATTTTACGAGTGAATGTATGGAAATTAGGAACTGTGTATTCTACTAGCATATATTGTCATTTATGCAAGGAAAAAACTTGGGTGCATAAGATGCATCATAGTGTTATTGTACACCTTGTGGGCCCCACCGATTCAGTCCAAAAAAAAACGTGCGGTTCAGACCGGTCTGAACCGGGCAATTATTATTATATATATATATTTTTTTTTTTTGCGCGCGCGTGTTATATACTTAATGGCCTGTTTGTTGAACACTAAAAGCAAGTGGTCTGGTGGTATTTAATGTAGTCTTAAATATCTTAACCTTGAGGTCAAGGGTTCAATTCTGTTTGCATTTTTTTTCATTCTTCCTTCATTTTGCCCTTTAATTTTTTCCTATACTGTCATACATCATAATATACACCGTATCGAAATATTAAATATACTGTGAGTATTGTAAGTTGTAAAAAATAAATATATCGCAGTATGAAACAAAAATTAACTAAAACAACATATACTGTCAGACATCACAACATACACTGTATCGAAATATTAAATATACTGTGAGTATTGTAAGTTGAAAAAAAAAACCGCAGTATAAAACAAAAATTAACTAAAACAACGTATACTGTCAGACATCATAACGTATACTGTATCGAAATATTAAATATACTGTGAGTATTGTAAGTTGGAAAAAATAAATATTTCGCAGCTGTCATGCAACATAACGTATACTACATCGAAATATTAAATATACTGTCAGGCTTTATAACATATACTATGCTTGAAATTTGAATATACTGTTGGTGAAAAATAAAAAGGTGGTGTTCATACACTCTCAGGCTTTATAACATATACTATGCTCGGAATTTGAATATACTGTTGGTATACTGTTGGTGAAACTATGCTCGGAATTTGAATATACCCGCGCACTGAAGGGTACAATTTCGCGCTTTTACCAATTAAGTCAGCGCCTGTTTTGTGATTCCAAACACACCTTAATATATATATATCACGCGCGCAAAAATCTTAAGTGGACCCCACAAGGTGTACAATAACACTAATGTGCATCTTATGCACATGAGTGTGACTCTTTATGCAAATCAATTGTCTATTGTTTAGTGTTTCGTCTGGTATTTTGTCCGTTAATAGTTTGGTATCGTAGATTGAAATTTACGTCTAAGAAGAAATGTTTTAAGATACATTTGAGGTCTCAAATTGCTTTCTGTTCTCTGTTTCAGTTTCAATATCGAATTTTGATCCGTTACTGAAATCCTCCATATGGTGCAGGGTTATGATGTGATGGCGATAGCATGCGCTGAGCGCTATGTTGTAGGTATTGACATATCAGAAAATGCCATTAAGAGAGCAATAGAAGTAAGGAAAAACTCTCATTTTTACCTGATAAAAATATTTTCAGAAAAGTCTTTTGAAAATGAAATATATCAAAGAAATTTGATAAAAATGAAGCCTGTAAACTATTTCTTTTCTGCTGTTCTAGCGCCAAATAACTTGAAATAATAACCTTGATGTCTGAATCACAATGTCTTATGCAATTTTGTGATAATTCTGTAGATTGCTTTTGTCTTCTTGTGCATCTCTATATCAAAATGGACACCCGTTTTAAATTATTTCCTGTATTTTCTATGTACAACACATTTATGTTTTCTGCCATTGAGCCAAAGCCATTTCTTATGTATAAAGTGTAATTTGGTGAAATAGACGAAGGCTTAGGAGAGATGAGGATTCACATAGTTAAATGACTTTCTTACACTAGATTAGACACCGATGCTTCCTATACTCGCTCAGATTTGCCGATTGGTCCATATAAAATTTGAATTGTCCTCAACTATATTGACCAAAATTTTTATAAGCGTTAGATTCGGTTTTGGTTTTGGTTTCCAATATCTTATTCATGTTTATAACATTGTTAAATTAATTTGTTGCGGTAGTTGTCGTATGGGTCACCAAAGGCAGAGTATTTTACTTTCTTGAAGGAGGACTTCTTCTCTTTTCGTCCAAACCAATTGTTTGATCTCATTTTCGACTATACGTAAGCTTCCTAGACAACTACAAACTTTATCTTGCTGAATTTCCTTAGTGTTAAATAGTTTAATGGTCTTTACAGGTTTTTTTGTGCCATTGAACCAGAGTTAAGATCACTATGGGCCCGGAAAATTTCTGATCTCCTAAACCCAGATGGGGAGCTCATAACCCTAATGTTTCCGGTTAGTATCTTGTATTTCATTCGTGCTTTTTAACATTCATCTAGCTAGTCGATCAGGATACATGATTTTCCATAACCTTCTATCAAACAGGATCATAGCAAGATGAATCTGGAAGTTTTTATCTGTTGTTTGGTGAACAATTTAGTGTAAAAGACAATTTGACTTGTGGCTTCGACCTTTATTCATTTTTCACTTGGCAAAAATCAACTAAATAACAACTCCTTGTATGAATTAGTTGATGGTTTAGTTCTCTTTTTTGTGGGAAATTGTGAAAATGTAGTTGGTTGAATGTTTCGACTCACAAACTATTCTTATTGCAGTGAAACTTAACTGATAAATATTAAATTACTATGTCTTGGATTCGGATAACTCCAGTTGGAGCAAGTCAGCTATAAGCTCATGCTGCGTTGTAATTTGGTTCTTTTGTTTTATTTTTTTATGTTATATATGTCAGTATTTTTGATATCTGTTATTTCAACTAATTTTTTCTTCGAATATTCTAGATGTTCTTTTTTATTGTAGTATTCCAGATGTTTAAGTTTTTGGTTTTGGCAGATAGACGACCGCGAGGGTGGGCCTCCATTTAAAGTATCAGTCGCCAAGTAATTTCTATATTTAATCAGTTTTCATAAAAAAATGTTGCCTCTCCCTGTTTTGGGGGACTCTTCTCTGTACTTTATTAACAATAAGTTGTGTGTATAATGTAGTTATGAAGAGGTATTGCATCCTCTTGGTTTCAAAGCAACTCATATTTCGGACAATGAGTTCACTATTTCTCCGCGCAAGGTACATTTGTTCCTTGTTTATATTTATCCAACTTTGAAATATTTGACTCGAACCAAAACTAAAAGTATATTTGTGTGTATCTGTTATGCTTACAAAATGAGCACTAGTATATCCTCGTCTCTTTTGAGTGCTTTCCTTTTGTTTCTGAAGTAAACGTTCATGGCAGGGACGAGAGAAGCTAGGGATATGGAAACGAGCTGTCTGCAGATCCTCATTGTGACGATACTGTCAGCTGATCACATTGAATCTTCATGTAAAGAATAAACTGGTGAACTGGGAGGATTTTCTTGGGATATCGTCAAGTGATTCTTCTACTCTACAATGGAGTAAACCAACTGGTAATCTTTTCTGAAAACCAACATGTTTCAGATTTATAGCTCATTGTAAGAACTCTCTTGCATTTGATTGTTAAAAATGATACTGGAAAAAAGCATATTCGGTCCATGTATTTTCATTTTTTGTTTCCTTTTTCATGTCTTCTATTTTTTGGTCTGTAAATATTATAATCCCTATCTTCATTTTGTTTGAACTGGGTGGTTGTACTTTTATTGCAAAATATGTGTCATTGTTATTAATTATTATTTTTATTATTTTTATCGTCGTCATTTATTACCTAACAGATAAAAATTAAGTAATTAATTACGTGAAAATACACGATTGTTTGATTAATTGTTATTTGTAGCTTAACTTTAATAACATAACATAAAAATACACCACATTTGTAATTTTTTAAATTCGATGCATCTTAGCAAGTTTTTTGCTCAAATTATCCGAAATCAGGATTTTGACTATTCCAACTACATTCGTATTATATTTATGTACCCCTACACACATTAGCAATTGGCGCCCAAAATTTGTTTGGGTGTATTGGGCTGAAAAATTATTATGATATTTAAAAGTCATGTTATAAATGATAATTGACTCAAAATTTATGAATTTTCACGTAATTAACCCAAATTAAAGTCAAGTAGCCTATTTTGCAAGAAGTAAAAGAGTTGTGAAGTTCACACATAGGATCTCCCACGTGGACGAAAACTTTGGAAAATAAAAGCTAAATGAGCCTAAATGTGGTTGATCATTCGATAAAACGAGACCCTATGAGTATTTTGCTTAAAGTTGAAGAGTGCTGAAATAAACATAATTTAGAAAGTTAATGAGTATGCTTTATTGAGATTTGATTATCTAAATTCATTGAAGGTAACAATAAGCAGACACAATTGAGTGTTAATACTTGTACAAATTGGGGCCCTATGAACTTGTAAAGATTTTGGGCCTGTTAATTACAAGAATTGGGCATTTTGTAATTTTCATTAAAGTACAATACATAAAAGGGTCAAACTTGAGCCCATTCTTTGCACACTATCAACATTTTAATTTAAATTAGTTACAACTATGATAGTTAGGAATATAGCCTTCAAGGAGGGATCTATAATTTCGTTCAATGTGGATCAATAAATTAATTGTTTCCCGTAAAAAAATTGTACTAAATTAATTGTGATTTGGAAGTTCTTTTTATATATGTTATTTGTTATTTGGTTATCAAACGTTGCACAGACACTTGTTTCAGAACAATTTGTCTGTTGGATACTTTTTAACTGACAAAACGAATAAATAGTTTGTTGTACGTGCAACATTTGCTAATCTAACATTTACGTGACTCTAAACACCATTAAATCTTGTCAAATGTAATTTGATGACATCACTCTTGATCATATAACCAAGAGATCAAGGGTTCTAAACACAATCCCCCTATATCCTCAATGTACTCTAACTTTTACGTGACTCTTATTGATCAAGAATTTCTATTTCAAATTATATCTATCATTATATGTGGTGCGTACTAAATATAGTCTATAAAATGAAATATGAATTGAAATAAAGACCTTATTTGATTTAAATGATTAGTTAGCAGGGGGCAGATAAAAAAAAATTAACAGTGGAATAGGCTGAAATGTAAAAAAATTTAGCATTATAAATTTATGCAATATATCAATATCCAGTTAAGTTGCGCCCAATGGGACTTTAAACTATAGAACTCGTTTAAAATTGAATCTATATCTATTTTGTTAGCAAAATCATGTTCAATATAGAGACAAACATTTTGTAAGAAAATCATTCCCAATTTTGCTTTGAAGTGCCGTCAGTACATGCTTCATTGCTGAAAATGCTCAGTTCTTGTTGTAGAAACAGACAGAGTTACAAGATGAATCAATCTAGTTAGCATAATGTAAGCCTTTGGCCTTCTACTTTTAGTTAGCTGCCGGCACAAATCAACAAGTGTGAAGCCTGAAACTCATTTACCACATTATGTTTATAATGTATGAGTTCGAACTTCCAAGAAATAACGTCATGGTTTGTGAAATATTTTGGATATAATTTCCTTGCTAGGTTGGAAATATCATCACCACTGAACGATTCAAAATATTTTTGAGGATCTAAAGCCACACTGAGAGAAAGAAGTTCCACATATGCATCATTGAATCATGTGTTTAACTCTATCAAGACAAATAGATGGCTTCTTTGAAAACATCAAAATGGTAATGATACTCAACTGTAGTTTGCCCACAAAAATGACCAATCTTATATGAACAATCCAAGTTTGGAACATCTATACAATCTGTTGAGAAAAAAATCTTAACTTCTTCAAGAAATTCTTCCTAATCATTGTCTCTCAATTCTCGAAGAATAGGTTTAGTGGTGGAAGGGTAGTACATTTGCGAAGAAAAATGATTAAAAGAATCACAATCCGTAGATATGTGACCCTTCTCCCCCACAAACTTCACATTGCACTACTTCCACATTCTCAAAATTAAGAGAAAAATAAGAACCATCACCAACACAAAAAGACAATGCATTAACTACGGGTGCAGTAAAAGCATACCTCTCAATTAAGTATCAATAGTGATTGTGGCCCATTTTTTTTTAATTTTTTAACAAGAAAAAAAAATACGACCTAATCTAACTCTGTTCCTGCTATAGGCTAACTTCACGGGAAGAAAATCCTCCCCGTTAATGGCGCCATGAACTTGTCGCGAAAATCGCTCTAAATTACTAGGATTAAAACGTTTTTTTCAAACCACAAGCATACGATTTGTGAAAAATATAGTATAAAATATTGTCGAACCACATGGATGATTATTCCGTGAGAATCGACTTAAGCACTTTTGAGTAAGTTAGGCAAAATGAAAATAAGAAATGTAATTAAGTTAAACGACATAAAACAAATAAATGTAAACAATGAGAGAATCAATCAATATGAAGATATTCTCGAGGCTCAGTTTTACACAAGCAAGATAGAGTTGATATTTCAAACACGACTACAAGACACTGTTGTGAGTTTTATGTGATTGAAGTCCTGAACCAATCGATAGCCCAATTGGATGTGAATTATAGGAGAGAGGTTGAGGTACCCCTAGCCCCTTGAGTAGGTGAGGAAACGGGGCCCATTGTAGACTACCTACACTGATAGGAATTAATGAGTCGATCCCGGGTCCGGGGGGTCTTTGTTTCATAAGGTTAGAAGAGGTTAGACCAACTTCTTCCACACTAAAGACCGGTGTGAGTGTGTACCAATTTACACACGAAACTAACCTAATTTTTGCCCATCCCAACTAGAATTCCCTAGACACTACTCCCCTTCCCGATGAAGCTTCTCTCCCTTTGATCTCCCCTTCATCAGTTAGGTCATAATTAACCTAAGGTTCTGGTATTAATCCTCCACCCGCATATTCTAAGGCGTAATTCTTAATATCTAATCTCATTTTAGGATCTAGTTCAGATAAGCCTCGAATGACTAGCAACTTCCAAGCCTAGGGCCCAAACTATCATTTCTCAAATGCACAACCAAGTATATTGTTCTTAAGCTATTGAATGACGAGCTACCAGTCAAGCGTGTGAACTTACACAAAAACACATGGAAATCATAGCAAATTAATTAGACCCAAACTCTAGGTTACCACAACTCATAACAAATCCAACAATCAAACAACGATTCATCAACCGCGAAGTTTGGGCTACTCCCGAGCTTCGAGAAACAAAGAAATTACTCACAGATCATCAAAGCATAAACAATAATAAAAAACATCAAGCAAGAAAATAGTAATAACTGAAAACAAAGAGAGGGGCGAAGAAAATGCTCAATGAGTGAAGAATCCTTGTAAGGCTTCAATAATCTTAACGGGTATCACAAGTCCGTGAATAATCTCCAAGTTCTCATCCAAAGATGGGTTCCTCCTTAAAGAGGAGGAAGAAAACCCTAACCTTGGTTCTAATTCTAAAGAGAAAAGAGAGGAGATTCTAGAGAGAGTAATTAGAAGAGTGAAAATATTATAAATGAATTTGGTTGTTCTAAAATGGGAGTGAGGAAGTTCTAATATAGGAGACAAACTCCCATCCCTCACCCCTCAAATTCTACAGAAATAAAGCCCTTAGTAAGGGTAAATGAGTAAAATTACAAATGAAGCTAGCTTGACCTTCATAAGTATGGAGTCGAACCCTTGAACACACTTAATTCGTCATTCTCAGTGATTCTGGGCATTTTCCATCTGGAGTTAGACTTCAACTTCAATTGAAAAGTTGTAGATCTTCATTGTGGCTTTGCGTGGCAACTTGAATCACCTCGATCAGACGTGAATGAGGAAGTTATGACCGAAAAACAAACATACATTGTCGATCGGAGCTCGACCGCATAGAATCGAACAGTATTATATCGTTGGCGGTATAAAAATCCCTGAAAGTTTTCCTACAGCTGGTACCACCACTGGTGCATATAATCGCACGGTATTATGCCTGACATTCGATCATCGGACATTCACGTCTCTCATTCGCGTGCGTCGTCTTCGTGCAATGCCGTTTTGAGGCTTTTCCACTTGTTTTCTTGGTTTGACTTCTTCGCGAAATTTGTTCACGACTCGATGATCTTCAAGTCGAGCTTGTTTGGACCTCAATTTGCAGGTCAAAGTGAGAAAATGGATGCAAATGAATTTCTTGATCTCCCGAATACGACTAAAAAACACCCAAAAGTGCATCAAACTATATCAAAAAGGAAATTGAACTCGAAAATGAAATAAAACATGAATTCACACTTAAACTTAGTAAACACTCACATCCCACAATCAAATATGAATGTAAATAATGCAAGAAAAATAATTATTTCGACATTCATCTGTTAGCATAACGTAAGTCTTTGACCTTCCACTCTTAGTTAGCTGTTGGCACAAATCAACAAGTGTACAAGTCTGAAACTCCTTTACCATATTATGCTTATAATGTATGAGCTCGAACTTCAAAGAAACAATGTCATGGTTTGCGAAGTCCTCTGGATATAATTTCCTTGCAAGGTTGGAAATATCATCAACACAAAACGATTTAAATTAAATTTTAGGATCTAAAGCCACACTGAGAGAAAGAAGTTTCACATATGAATCATCAAATCGTGTGTCTAACTCCATCTAGAAAAAAATATATGGCTTCATTGAAAACATTAAAATGGTAATGATGCTCAACTGTAGTTTGCCCACAAGAACGACCAATCTTATATGAACAATCCAAGTTTGGAACATTTATACAATCTGTTGAGCAAAAATCTTAACTTCTTTAAGAAATTTCTCCTAACCACTATCTCTCAATTCTCGAAGAATAAGTTTAGTGGTGGAGACAAATGAAATGAAACTTAAAATATCTTGAGTTTTTCTTTGAAGGACTTGACAAAGAGTATCAGTAATTCTCGTAGTTTTGTGCATTAAATGTAAAGTGAACACAAATTCAAAGCTTGCCATATACATGTAAGCCCCTCGAACTTCAGCCCTAGATCTTGCATTTGGAGAATCCTCAATAAGACGCTCAAACACTTTGCAAGTTAACATACATATCTATCAAGCTCTTCATTGAGTTATAATGAGAGCTCCAATGGATAGTGCTAGATCGTTATAAATTACCAATTTGATTGGCACCACGATCATATTCAGATTCTCTAGTAGCCAAAAAATTATCAATTACACATCTTTGAAAAATATGCAACTCAGAGATACGCTTAGGTGAAGAAATGATAATATTAACAATATTATCTAAGTGAGAAAAGAATTCTCAGACAATACTAACATCCTTAGCTACAAATGCTAACGCCATCTGCAAACACATAGGCTTATGGACACTCTTTGAGAAATAAAGTCTGGAGACTATTCCATGAATCACGCATATTACTTGCACAGTCATACCCTTGGCCTTGTACTTTCTTCACTTGCAGATCATGATGGGTAAGAATATCACATATCTCTTTTCTCAAAGTTGTTGAAGTAGTGTCACTTGATTACACTTTTGATTGCAATGCACGTTCTGTCAAAATTCCATCATCGTTCATGGACCTCGAGATAATTTCCATATGTTATTGTTTGGATATATCTTGTGCTTCATCAACAAGACTACAAAAGCATTTATCCCCAAGTTCTTCACGAATCATTCCGCCTATTCTATTGGCCATAATATTTAGAATCTCCTTTTTTTGTTGAAGTGCTAACCATTGGACACTTTAATTGAAGTCTTCAAGCGTAAGCGATTTTGCTCCTTCTCAATCTTTGTTTGAGCATGCAACATAGTGTGGGGTGATGAAGTTGCATAACTAACATGAGTAAGAAATGCACACATATCTCCTTAGTAAATCCTCTTCTAGTTGCCAAATCCTTCCTTGACTAAAGTAGAAGTATTAGACATACTAACATTACTCATGAAAAGAAAATAGTAAAGGCACGCTTTATCAATAGAAGGTGAATACTCTAACTAATGAAAATTGACGAACTATTTTTTCTAGAAACTACGATTCTGAGCATCAAATTTTTTGATTGGATACACTTCCATCCTTGGTTGATAAGGTTCATCTCTTAGATAAGCCCGTCTTATCTCATCCCATATTGTTGAATTATGACTCAAAATAGCCACTAAAATTACTTGGCTTGGGGATCAAGCTATTGACTTGGAGACCATGTTATGGATAAAGATTATTTCCTAATCTAATTAGGATATTCCAAGATTTAGTTGTTTCCTAATCTAATTATGATTACTTGCATCTTGGGTTTAAGGGGTTATAAATAGATGCATTGACTATCATAATTCTTGTACTCAATTTATATCTCATCAATAACTCTCTCTCTCCCATGGACGTAGATAATTTGTCGAACCACGTAAAACTTGTATTCTTATTTTATTGCTTTACCGTTTATATATTTCCACTGTGTTTCTATATATTTCTCTAGTGCTTGTTTCACAACACATACATTTACACGATATTCACTTAACTGCTTTATATTTCCCCTATCTTGTTCACAAAAGTATATGGTTGTGAATTAACTTGAACTTGAGGAGACTTGCTCTATACTTATTGAAGAGAATTTAATAGAATGATTTTACACTACAACATGTGTTGGTTCTGAGCTACTTCCACCAGCTTGCTGATCTTGTTTTGGGAAGAATGTTTTTTTTTTTTTTTTTTTTATATATTAATAGAGAGTTTTAGGAAAAAAGTTGATATAAGTTCATTTGGACCATTTCCTTTCTTTGTTGAAGGTTGATGCTCCGAATTACACATCTTATTATGCATGAAAGAAAAGAAAAGAAAAAATCAATTCAATACTTATAACTCGCAATTCTGAATAAAAGTTAGATAGTCATAACCTTATAATGAGAGTATAATTATGCCCGCTAGTGTGGCCTAATTAAATTAATTCTATGTGGTTTAATATTGTTTAATTCCTATCTCTTATCCTTAAAACAATAAATTTTGACAATCCGACAAAAAATTAACTAACAGAGGTAAGACCAAAAAAGTTTTCCAAAGAATTGTTCTCCCATTATTTGTTTGCGCAATACAATTAGAAATATTTATAAGAACTAAGATTTGCCTCGGAAGCATACACACAAAATATATTTCTTTTTTTTTCATTTCTTTCTTCCAACTAGAATCTAAAGGGGTTCATTATTCACCATTACAATTTTACTATTTCTCCTAAGTAACACCAAAAAAGTAAAATAAAATAAAATTAGACATTTAATAATAATTTACCTAAAGCCATTTGAATTTTAAAGAGGAAAACAAACTAAATTTGCAAATGATCTGCAAAACCGAAAGGAAATAAAATAAAATAATAAAAAGCATTTAACAATAATTTACCTTAAACTCTCTAAGCCATTTGAATTTTGAAGAGGAAAACAAAGGAAATATGCTATTGATGCTACGACCATGCGTTCTCTCTCCATTAGTGGTCTCTCTCTTCTGATTCTGTCGGTCACTCCCTCCAATTGCTTTAGAAAAAAAATTACTAGTTAGGTTATAGATATAATATGTAATGGGTTAAGGAGGTGAGCTAAATTTTATATTGGGTTGTGCTTAGTTTTATTTTGGGGTGGACTTAATATTAATTGTCACTGCAAGAACTAGTGGACTATTAAGGATGGAGGGTTGGGCTGAAGCCCAGGACTGACCTAGCCTCCCTCCGCCCCTGATAGATGGGAATATGTTAATTATCCCAAACAATGTTATGTTTGGTATTTTAATTTGGGAAAATTAGTGAAATGACCTCGTATGTTTTTACTAAAAAATAGCCATTATGTTTTAGAGTTGACGAAAATAATCGTGTTACTAAAAATTGGTAAATGTAGCCTATCATTGGCAATTAGCGATTTCCGATCCGATGACTCGTGACATGATCTTGTAATTGTGATGTGGAGTCTAAGTTTAACTGGGTTTTGAGCATAAATTAAAGATTCACTAAATAAGATTACAAAAGTGTTGTCTTTACACCTTAGGAGGGAAAATGAACACTCCTCCCTCCAAAATGTTTTCCTCCATTGAAATCCTAGGATTAAATAGCCTCGTTTGCTATCTCAGTCCTATTTCCACATAATTGCTGAAGCATATCCTTTCTATTACAGAATAAGAACGATTATTGCTAAAGAAGCACGAGTAGATACAAAAGGTGAGCTACGCAAAATGTCTTACTCGAACACTTCTCTAGTGGGATTTCTTCAATGCAATTGTGGTCTAAGAATGGTTCTTCAAATAGCTAGGAAAGAAGGTAATAAGGGAAGGGGTTTTACGGTTATTGAAATTGGAATGTAAGTTATTATTTTTCAGGCTTGTTCGAGAGATTTTTTTCTTGAAATTGATAGATGAGCATTGGCTTCATATGTTTACCTTTTATTTATTTATTTATTTATTTGTGTGTGTGTTAGAGATGCGGGTGAGAGTTTTTTGAGTGGCCAGATCCTCCACTGTGCATGGTTAGGAGATAATTCAATTGTGTCGGAGTTGCAGTTTGAAATAATGGAACTCTTAAAGAAGATTGAAGTCAGGCAGAAAAATAAGGAGAAGAAATAAAACAAATTGAAGATTATGATTATAGTGTCGTGGTTGTTATTCTTTACCATATCGTTCATTTTGATGTAATATATAGATGTATGTTATATGTAAAAGGCCTAATTCAGGATGTTGTAAAGAATTAGTAGTGGGGATGTTGGAATAAAATGGCGGTGGAGTGATTTGTAATGTATTTTGCTATTGATAACAAGAATTCATTTGCTTGTAATGGATTTTGCATAGAAGTGTTGGTTTGTCTTATTTGAGAAATGTTGATTTGCTTGCATTTGAATAAGACATTTGTTAGTTTGTTTGGATTTATTAGTTTAATAGTCATATTGAACAAAAAAAAAAAAAAAAGAGTTGCAATTTTACTTGTGTAAGGCATTTATTAGTGTATTTAGATCTATTTGTTTGACATGAACAAAAGGAAATAGGCCCCCAAAAAAAAAGACTTACAAAGCACAAAAATAGAGACAGAAAATGGAAAGAAAAAAAATAGAGCATGATTGTTGATGCAAAAAGTAAATGAGCACAAAAGAGCTTGCATCAAGTAACAGTACATAAGTCGATAGAAAGTAAGATTACTAACACTTCTATTACAAAAACATCCTGTTAGTTTAAAAAAACAATGTATCAATACCTAACTAAGAAAAAACATCCCAGTTGATTCACTGAATAGTAGACTTGGGTGTTTGAAACAACATTGAAATACTAATTCACTTTAATAGATGACATAATATCATCTCCCAGTTTTCAAAAACTACAAGAAGGACACTTTTACTGCTTCAACCATCTCCTAGCTTTACATAGTGCTGCATTCATTTGGATGGTAGTTTCAGTCTCATTGCACCTATGCGCAAAGGAATGAGGCTGCAACATTTGATGGTGTATTGCAGCTAGAGTATGCTTGCAGGGGATCACTGTGAAGTCCAATTTCCTAAAAGCACAGGTTCTATTGCCCCAAATCCACTGCATACTGACTCCCATTAAAGCAAGATATCCAGTAATGTGTGTCATCTCCCTTTATGGGGATGCGATATACTACCTTGGAAGTGTTTAAATTTAGAATCTTTAGAATCTTAGGACATAAAATCCCTTCACACCTCTTTGCCCTATCCCTATTTTTTGCACTCCTTTTCATCAGCTCAGTCATGATCTTCTCAAGCATAGACATGATAGGAAATTCTCTAGCACTGAGTATGTTAGCATTGAAACTCTCGCATATGGTGTTTATAAAAACACGTGCTTCACAAAAAATCCGTGTGTACCACCTGGAAGTTCACAATCCCTTGAATCCAGCATTCTTAAAGTTCGTGTACATGTTCCTCACACAAAATCTATGTGTAGCACCTGGAAGTTCATCTTTTACTGCCTTTATTAACACCTTCTGCTTACCACTAATTAGAGTCCATTCATAATCCCTCTCAATCCTCATACCTTCCTTTAATAGTTTAAGAAACCATTTACAGTTGTCCCAATTTGATGTTACTACTGCATATGCAAATGGGAATTATTGTTGTTGGGATCAACACCCACTGCTATGAGCACTATCCCTCCATGAGGGCCTTTAAGGAAGGTCCATCCAATCCAAAGACATGTCAATAACCTACCAATAAACATCCCTTAAGGAATCCAAACACATGCAAAACCTGGCAAATTTATTCCTCTCACTATCTGATCAACACATACGATAGTAGTGGACTTAACTCCTCCTCCTCCCCAAACTCATAACCACTATCTAGAAATTCCTCATCATCCCCTTCCTCTTCAACTTTGACAGGTATTTTACCCTTTCTAACCTCATCCCTCTTCTTTTCCACTCTCAGTATTCTTATTTTGTGGACTTAACTCAGCCTCAAGAGAAGTCTTTAGAAGAATGGACTAGAAGAGCAGTGGCGCTAGCAACCGGATTAGTTCCACCTAAATTTGTATTAACAGATTCTTTAAGGTACATGTTAATCTCCGTAGTATCCTTATCATCTTTAATTACTGATTTTAATGCATCATTATCATTTAAATCCCTAAGCCTTGACTCCCCACAATCTAGCATATAATTGAGGGAGCTTAATACACCCTAACTGTGTAGCATGTTGTAAGTAAGCTTAATGTGTATAACTCAGTATCCACATAATAAACCTTACTTACATGATGATGAACATGAAAATACTCTTTTTTCTCGTATTATTTACGTTCATATTTGTTTGAGAAATGCGAGTGTTTCATGTGTTTGGGGGCAATTTCATGTTTTATTGCATTTTTGGGTTAAATCCCTTTTTGATCCGATTTAATGTACTTTTGGATGTTTTTGAGTTATGTTTTGAAGGATAGGCAAATCCTGGAAGGAAAGAAGGTCGATTGCATCCATTTTCTCACTCTGGCCCAATAACCAAGGCCCAGATGGGCCCAAACCGAGTCCGAGTCAGGTCCAACTCGAAGATATTCAAGTCGTGAAGAAGTTGGACCGAGAAAACAAGTGGAAAAACCTCTAGTGATGATGCACGAAGATGGTGCATTCGATTGGAGACGGATGAACAGAACCAGATGGTTCTATGCAGAGGTACTGGCAAGCACAGTAGCGATACCGACCATGTAGGTGGTCCAACGTGTCTTTGCCGACCGCGGTACCGGTCGGTCAAGCCCCAGCCTATCGTTACATGTTCATTTTTGTGCCGTATGTTTCTTATCCGTTTCCGATCAAGGTGATTCAAGTTGCTAGACAATGAGAAGAAAAAGACATAAAACTTTCCAGTTAGGGTCAAAGTCTGATTTTGAACATAAAGTGCGCAGAATTACTAAGAAAGGACGAAGCAAACGCAATTGAAAGGTTCGATTCAACATTTCTAAATGGCCAAGCACTCTTAATTATTATTTTACACTTTTACTCTTACTAAAGGGGTATTTCTGTAGATTTTAGGTCTTTTAGATTTGTAGGGTTGGGGTATTATAAATACCCACTCCGATTTCATTTTATAACAAGCCTTCATAATAAAACTTCTCTTGCATTTTTTTTTTTTTTACTTTTCTCTGTAGCTTTCTCAGATTTTTAGATTTTCTTAGCTTAGAGTTAGGGTTTTCTTCCTCCTCTTCAAAGAGGAAGTCATCTTTAGAGGAGAACTTGGAGATTATTCATGGGATTGTGACACCCGTCAAGGTTATTGAAGTTTTACAAGGATTCTTCATCCCATTGGGTATTCTCTTCTCACATCTCTTTATTTTTGGTTTTTATGCATTCTTACTTGATGTTGTTGATTCTTGTTTATGCTTTGATGATTGTGAGTAGTATCCTTATTTCTCGGGATTAGGGAGTAGCACTAACCCTATGATTGTGAATTTTAGTATAATATGCGTTGATGTGAGTTTGATTGATGGATGGAATGAACAATGTGGATTTCTATGGCTTATACCTTAGGAGTAGCTAACTGGCGGTATATCGGTCCTCTCCGATGGACCCATGGGGGACGACGAGGGGACCTGAATCGCATTTGTCAATCTTGAAGGATGTCTTAGGGCCTCACTCTTTAAGCAAGATCCGCTTGGGGTGGGGATTAACGAGGTAATTTGATTGCTTTATTAATTCACATACCTTGTCTTTATTAATTCCATTGTCGATCTTTAGTAGTAGGGATTGAGATGAATTTTATTGTGATTGGTTAATTTAGTGATTCCTCTTGTTTGCCACTTGGATTTCTAATTGGTAACATGATCTTGCTTCATCTTTGGCCCCTCTATTAGCTCATATTTGCTTGATTTATTTCCTAGCTTGTGGGAAATCGAACCTTCCTTCCTTGCCTAATGTTGTTTAGGTTAATCTCCACTTCTATTCGAGTTTGACCTAACTTACTCAAATGTAATTAAGACGATTCTCACGGATAATCCTCCATGTGGTTCTCCAATCTTTTATACAACCTCTGTCACAAGCTGTACGCTTGTGCTTGGAGAAGGTCGTTCTAATCCCAGTAATTTAGAGCGACTTTCGAGATAAGTTCACATTACCTGCTATAGTCACCTACACAAGAGTATTTGGCCCCCATAATGAATATTCTGCATGATCAAACAAACAAATATACACATTAAAGCATCAAGTGGGGACCAACAATGGGGACACCTCATTAAACAATAATAAATGATAAAGTAAGATATTCAAATGGGGACACCCCATTACCAATGCAACCATAAACAGATAACAATAGACATGAAAAGTACACAAAACAACTCTGCACTGTCATTTTTTTTGTAGGAATTTTGAATTTCCCTAGGTTCTTCTTGAATTATCATAATCCACCACACATTTATTAATCCTAAAATGCATCTATTTAATTTAATTGCATCATTTTGATGTTTAGAATTAATTTGAGAATTGGGTACACAACGAACTGAAGATCAACTCCAGCTTTGATCTTCTAGACTATATCCCTGCTCAATTCCCAATGTTGGATAGACGACAAACTATGAGAAATCCCAAGCCTGAGAATTTTTCTACAGGCGCCGCCCCTCTCTCTATTTCTCTCTTTTCTGTGATTTTTACAGTAGGTTAATTCAAATCACAGACCAAGAGTTATGTATTTAAAATTAATACATTGAGTCTGGGCCTGACCTGATAGATTAATTCTCTCTTGGGCTAGGAGCTGGATGGGCCCGCCCAAGGATCAATTACAAGGAATAAAGATGGGTCTAACTATGAAGTAATTTTTCTATGTTCAGCCCAGAACATAATTAATTCATAAATATTAATTCATTCCACTAGAGAATTATTATTGACTTACCCATTTATTTTCGAATCGAGTCGGGACTTAAATTAGACTTAATTAATTTTCGTGTTTAAGATATCGAATATTCATTAATTAATTAAAGCCTCTAACAGCTTAAATTAACTAATTGCTTATTAATTTCTTAAGTAGTACCACTTAACTTCATTAATGTACCTGAACTTAATCAACCTGCAGCGTTTTGTACAACAAACCTTTTGAGCTCCTTAAGTGGATATCATCATCATCCTAAACGGATACGGTTACCTTAATACAAATTATCAGTTATTATATGCAAACTGCTGTGACCCAAGATACGGAGTATATTGAGTCATCACTTAACTTTGACTCATTGATACATGCTAGTTTTACATGTATATTAGGTCAATTAAAGGTCGTAATATGGGACATATGCATGTGTATTTGGGCGAAAAGTGATTAAAATCCATCTTTTGAGCTAGATGACGTGTTTCTGCTTGTTTTAGTGTTATTCAGGAATAAAAAGGCCAAAAAGTCCGTTTGGACAAGGTTCGGATGAAAAACGAGCAAGAAAAGTCGGAAATAGCAAAGAGGTGTTGAAGCATGGTCAGAAAGTCTGACTCGGTCGAGTGAGAAATGAAGAGCAAAATGTGAAATTGGTCAGAGACTACAACGCGGTCGAGGGGGATTCTGCCTCGGTCGAGTTGACCCAACTCGGTCGAGGGCGATTATGACTCGGTCGAGGCAGCTTTCCGAGTCCAAAACTGAATATGCGCGTTTTATGATTTTGAGCCCATCTTGAGCCCAATTTAGCCTTAACTATATAAGAAGGTTCCCAAACTCGAAAAAGGGAGTTAGAGATCATTAGAAGGCATATTGAAGAGGAAAGCAACATCAAGGGATCAAGATCAAAACGATTAGGGTGCTTATTCATTGTCTCATTTCTTTATTTCAAATCATGTTTGTCTATGAACATATTTGTGTTATGAATATGAACATGAGTGAGTAGTTCTTTATTATTCTAGGGTTTTGAAAGTAGGTTTTAATGATGTTTGATTAATTGAAGTTTTCTATTCTAGTTAATGATTGTTATTCGTTATCTATGTGTTGTGATTTATTTTCATGAATAGTTAACTTGATCACTTAAATATTTCTACATAATTCATAAGTTTGCTTTGAAAGGAGGAATTTGTGAATGGAAAGACAATATATAGCGTATTTGTTGAGCGCTCTGAAAGGAGGTGAGATAAGTGCGTAGGCATTGGTCTAAGATCGATTGGGAGTTCGTTAGGTCTAGTCGACTTGAAAGGGTGGCTAGGGATAATGAATCTACAAGTTAATTGCTTCGAAAGGAGAGTTAATATATATAAGTGCCGTCTAATAACGATAATAATCATTGCTAGTTTAGAATAATTAGATTTTCATACTTAGTTAATTCTGAAATCAATTCTCTAGAATTTGTCTTCCAATCTTGAGTATTTGATAAATTGTTTTCTTATTCTTGGATTTAAGTGTTAAGTAATAGTTTAAAGAAAATTAGTTTAATACTAAAATCAATCCATCCAATCGAGAGCCTAGTTAGGGGTGTTTTAGGATATTTAGAGTATCAAACTAGTCATTAAGTCAGTCCTTGTGGGATCGACCTTGCTGGCCGTTATATACACTTGCACCCGTACACTTGCGGATCGTTAGGTTATAAAATAGGCGAACACTCATGGTAAGTTAAAATGACACACAGACACGCATACACAACTGTAATCTTATTAGGGTTTAGATTACAATAAGTTACCAAGATGTCTTGTTCTTCACTAAGGTCAGGTAGAAGAACTTATCTCACCATGATCCTATCAATACGTAAAGACGTACTAGTATAAGTAAATAGTTAAGATAAACTATTTCTACTTAATACTGCAGCCTATACCAACAACTCATCCTCAAGTTATCTAGGTTGTGATTTATATTTTATATCTCATTAAGGTTAACCAATCATATGATCCTCTGTGATCTACAACACACCATTTGATCTACTTATAGTAAAAGATATAAGGACATAAATAGTGATTAGTGTAAACAGAGTCAGATAGGAGATTAATAGTGAATAACTGGAAACATTGTCTACAACATAAAAGTCTTGCTTTCAATATACAAAACCAACAATCTCCGACTTATACTAAAGCAAACTTTTAGTATACCGTGTCTCTCTATCTAGCTATTACATTCTCCCACTTATACTGAAAGTTTTCTAAGTGGGTGGCATCAATCGCAGCCCTAGTCCTTGAACATGCTTGTCATAGACTTTCTAAGGTAAGCTCTTCGTGAATGGATCAGCCAAATTTTATAGTCACGCAAATCTTCTCAATCTGCACATCTCCTCGTCTTACAGTTTTTCGTACTATGTGGTACTTTCTCTTTATGTCTTTAGTCGCCTTGTGGGTCCTAGGTTCCTTTGAGTTTGCTACTGCACCTAAGTTATTACAATAGATTGTGATACTCGTAGGCAAACTAGGTACCACGTTTAGATCCAGGAGGTACTTCCGGAGCCATACTGCCTCCTTAGCAGCCTCTGAGGCGGCTACATATTCGGCTTCCATAGTGGAGTCCGCAATACATCTCTGCTTTGCACTCCTCCATGAAATAGCTCCTCCTCCCAAGGTAAACACATAACCCGAGGTAGATCTCTTCTCATCTCGGTCAGCCTGGAAATCTGAATCCGTATAACCCAAGGGATATAGACTGTCTGAACTAGTAAACTAGTCTATAATCTCTAGTCCTCTTGAGGTACTTGAGCATATGTTTTACCGCAGTCCAATGAGCCTGTCCAGGGTTAGACTGATATCTTGCCACTATGTCAACTGCATAGCAGATATCGGGTCTCGTACATCGCATTGCATACATAAGACTACCTACTGCGGAAGCATATGGTATCTGTCTCATTTCCTCTTTCTCCTTAGGTGTCTTAGGACACATTTCCTTAGAAAGTGGAACGCCATGTCTGAAAGGTAGCAATCATTTCTTGGCGATTTGCATGTTAAAACGAGTGATCACAGTGTCAACATTGGCCACCTGAGATAAGCTCAACATTCTTTTCTTACGATCTCGTATAACTTTGATCCCAAGAATGTAGGCTACCTCTACCAAGTCCTTCATTTGAAATTATTCGAATACCCATATCTTTATGTCTGATAATAGCTCCACGCTATTCCCAACTAGGAGAATATCATCTACATAAGTGCAAGAAATACTTTATTTCCGTTGACATCTAGACGGTACACGCAACTCTCGTTTTCACATTGAGTAAATCCATAGTATTTAATCACCTCGTCAAAACGTAAGTTTTATGACCTAGGAGCTTGCTTAAGTCCATAAATGGACTTCTTGAGCTTCCATACTAGATGCTCTTCATTTTTCTTCACATAACCCTCTGGTTGCTGCATATAGATGTCCCTACCTTCTTCAAGATAGCCGTTTAAGAAAGCGGTTTTGACATCCATCTGCCAAACCTCAAGGTTTAAGTGAGCTGCTATGGCGAGAAGGATCCCAATGGACTTGAGCATGGCCACAGGCGAAAAGGTTTCATCGTAATCTTTACCCTCAATCTGGGTTCGCCACTAGCCTAGCCATATAGGCCGTGACCTCTCCATCCCCTCCTCTCTTTCTCTTGTATACCCACTTGCTGCCTATAGCTATATAGCCATCTGGAAATACAGTCTTCTCGTACACATCCATAGCAGTTATGGATTCATATTCAGAATCCATAGCGAGATGCCATTTTTTCGCATTCTCGTCACTCACTGCCTTGGCGTATGTCCAGGGATCTAGATCAGCATGTCCGTCTCCTGGGATCAAATCCGAAGATTCTCCCACAAATATACCGATCAGGTTGACAAACAACCTTCCCACTATGTCGAAGCTGTGTAGGCATTATATCAACAAGTTGTGCGGTAATTGGTAGTATAGCCTCTTGCATACTTGGCCGTGGAAATGGAATCGCCGTGACATTCCCTTCTAGTTCTTGAAGGGCAATGTATGTCCTGGACTTGTGATTAATCATATAGTCCTCTTCTAAGAATCGGGCGTTAGTACTAATAACGACCTTCTGATCCTTAGGATTGTAGAAATAACCACCATTCGTTCCTTTTGGATACCCTATAAACATCATAACCTCTGACCTAGATTCCAACTTGTCAACATCCTTGTTCAGCACGTGTGCTGGACTACCCTAAATCTTTATATGGTTCAAGCTAGGCTTGTGCCCAGACCACAACTCAACAGGGGTCTTGGGTACCGACTTGGATGGTACCAGGTTTAACAGATAAGATGTCGTTTCTAAGGCGTATCCCCAGAACGGAATGGGCAAAGATGCATAACTCATCATAGATCGTACCATCTATTGAAGAGTTCGGTTTCTTCTCTCTGCTACACCATTCTGTTGAGGAGTACCCGGTGTAGTCAATTGGGATGTAATCCCAGCCTCTAACAAGTGTGAACTCGTTGCTGAGGTATTCACCACCGCGATCAGACCGTAATGATTTGATACTTTTTCCTAACTTCTTCTCCACATCTGCCTGAAATTCTTTGAATTTCTCAAAACATTCAGACTTGCGGCGAAGTAGGTAAATGTATCCGTATCTCGAGCAATCGTCAATAAAAGTGACGAAGTACTCATACCCTCCACGAGCTTGAGTGGACATCGGTCCACACAAGTCAGAATGGATCAGCTCTAACACCTCATTGGGCCTATTCCCCTTTGCCTTAAAAGGCCTTGTCGACATCTTTTCTTCTATACAGGATTCACAGATTCGATTTTGAACTGGTTGGAATGAATCCAACACCCCATCAGACACGAGTCTTTGGATCCTGTTTAGACTTATGTGACCTAATCTTAGGTTCCAAAGATGTGTTTGATCCTCTTGAGAAGAAAACTTTCTTTTCTTTAGGTTTGATGATGTAGATGCAACGAAGTTTTGGGTATTTTGCAGACAAGTTATAGTATATAGAGAGTTACTCAAAACACCATTGCAGATAACTATGTCATTTATTATGATAGAAACATTACTACCAAAAACAACTGAATATCCATCAGAATAAAGTTTCGAAACTGAAATCAAGTTCCGTCGAAAATCCGGCACAAACAAAACATCTCTCAAAACTAAAACAGTGTCATCAAAACATAAAGATAAATCTCCAACTGCAACTGCCGCGACCCTTGCCGCATTGCCCATGGAGATAGTGATCTCACCATCCCTAAGGTACCTTGTCGGCTGGAAGCCCTGCAAGGTGTAACAAACATGATCAGTCGCACCCGTATCTACTACCCACGAATGAGTAGAAACAGAAGTCAAACATGTTTAAGTTACTAAAGCTAATGGTGTACCTTGGTCCTTTGCCTTAAGCTTTGGACAATCTTTCTTCCAATGCCCAGTGTTACCGCACTTGAAGCACTTACCCTTGGGCTTTTTCATGCCACCACTAGGGCCCGTTCCTCTACTCCCACTGCTTGCCTTGACCTTCTTGCCCTTTTGCCACTTTTTCTTGTTTCCACCTTTAATTCGATGGAACAGTGGGTCCATTGGCAGTGATCAGAGCCTGTGCACCCCTTCCCATAACCCTTTCTGCTGTAACTAGATCATTGAGTAACTCATTAAGAGTATACTCTTTCTTGGCCATAACAACATTGAGACGGAAGTTCTCAAAGGATTTTGGAAGTGTGTTAAGAATGATATCGACCTTGACTTCGCTGTCGATACCTCCTCCAATAAAGTCAAGCTTCTTCATGAGGTTAATCATTTGCATGACATGAGTGTGCAGAGAGCTGCCCTCAGTTATCGCGACTATCAATGATTTGCCTCATTAAGTCAAACCGAGCAGCTCGGTCCCACTCCCCATACACCTCTTGAAGGTTAAACATGATGCCAGCGGCATCGTCCATGGTCTGATGCTGGAGCTGCAAAGTGGCTGACATAGTGTTCATAATATATCATTTAGCCATATTATTAGACTTGTGCCACCTCTTATGCATTTTTCGCTCCTCATCAGTGGACAGATCAGTAGGGGGAGCCGGACGAGGAGTAACTAGTACAAAGTAGTGCTCCTCAGCGATAAGAATATATTCTAGATTACGTTTTCATTCTTTATAATTAGGACCGGTTAAAGGATGTTGTGCAAGAATGTTGATAACAGATGACAAAGATATATCTAAAATGTTTGAACAATAAAACATGTAAGAACACAATCACATATAATTTGAAACAACAATATTATAACCTTTTGATAAAACAATATTGATTGAAACCTCCAATTGCCCAAGAGATTCTACACATAAGGCACGAGGATGGACGTTTATATGTAAAAACCCTTGACCAGACAAAAAACACCTAGTCTTTTAATTTCAATCCATGTCAACTTAACATTTTGACAAATGACATTAATGATCGGACTTTAAACTAGACCATATCATTATTAAAAATGGACTCTGACCGGACTATTTCTAACCCCTAATTTCCGCAAGTATACGGGTGTAGGTGTAGCAATGACAATCAAGGTCGATCCTGCAAGGAATAGGTTAGTAGTTCGATACCCCGATTATCTAGGGGTATCCTAACTAGATACTAAAATTGCAAGGGTGTTTTTAACTAAATTTAAGAACTTAAACAACTTAACCACTTGTCAGACAAACGTGAATTCCAATTAACAAGAAAAATGTCCTAGGGATTCGATTTCAGGAATTTACATCTATGATGAATATGCTCAACTTATAGACCTTTAAACCTGATTCTAGTGTTTATTAGGCGGCGCTCTAATAACCTAACCCTTCTCTCGAAGCAACTAGATTGTAGATTAATTAAGATAATTACCCTATCGAGTTAATTAATCATAATAACTCCCAAAAGTTTCTAAGCCACTGCCTACATAGTCATAGACAACTGCGCTCTATGTCGTACGTCTAATAACAATTCCCTCCTCTCGAAGCGGACTTATTAAACGAGATAACTAAATCTAGGTGATCAAGCTAAATCCATTTGGAAAAACAAACACAGAGATAAACACACAAAAACGGAGTCTATAAATTAAAACATAATTCAAGACATTGTTGTAAAGATCCTGGACACGAATAGCTTAGCTACTCATGCCTAGCAGAAATTCGATACAATAATTCATGGAAAACATTGTAAAGAACAAAAACTAGAAAAGAAACAACTAAACCCAAACGAATTCGTCTTGTCAATCTTCGTATTCTTCGTCCGCCAAGCTTTCTAGATGTGAGAATATGGAGTGTCTCCTCTCAAATTCGCGAGCTTGGGTTCTTATTTATAAGTTTGGGATGAAATCTTGAAAGATTAGGGCAGAAAACCCAACTTAAACCCAATTTGGAGTTCTGGAAGGATATTGACGCGACCTTGAAAAGCCTTGACGCGGTCGCATTGCGAGAGGCTTCCATTTCACTCAAAACACACATTTTGATGCGTCCGATGCGGCCTTGAACGGCATGTGACAAGGCCGCGTAACTTTTTGTCCCGAAATGGTGAGTTGCTATCAGCTTGATAGATCTCCAGTGTTTTGGCCATAACTTGAATTATACAAGTTCGATTAAGGTGAAATTGGTGGCATTGAAAAGTTAATTCGAAGATCTATAACTTTGTTCGAAAGGAGAACATCCCAAAACGGAACGAAGAACCCTAAAAAATTAGTTTGAAGTCAGACCTGAAATCCTATTCCGAGCTTATTTCACCTCTTCTTGGTCCGTTTCGTCTCTAGTTCGCCATATACTCGATATTTTGACCTAAAATTCAAAAAACTCCACAAACACGTCAAATGGTAAAATGTATATAATATAATCAATTATTGACCATATACACATGCAAATGCTATAAATGCACACCTAAAATCGACCTAAATACATGCATACACAACGTGTATCAGACTCCGCGGGGAATTGTACTTAAAATAATATCTAAGCATTGACCACAACCTAACTCTAGTAAATAAATTCTTGGATTTGACATACTCACTCGGACCATGTCGCTTCTAACTTATTTTTCCTTTGTTTTCTCATTTATTTCCATCTTCTAGAAAACTCGTGAAAATTGCACGTGTAAGCCACAAGTGTGGACATTTACCCGTGTAACTCCCACTTCTCTTATGGAATTAAAACATTTTATTTAGAAGTCTCAACTGACAAACTTATGAAATAATAAATATTAGCAAGCCACACGTGTGGACATTTATTAACATTATAACTCACTTTGTCTTGAGGCCGGTTGTGAGGTCTTTGACAATTTTAGAATTACCATTAAAAATGTCGGGTTATGCTTAGTCTTTTACTTCAAAAGTTTTGTCCATGCAAAACACGTAACCCTAAGCATAAAAACTAAACTCAACATATAAAACATACTTGCAGAATTTAATTATGCTTATAAACGTGATAAACCTAGCATGTTTGTCTAAGTGCAATTAACAAAACACATAGACATGTTGAACAAAATTAAACATTAAACATCCAAAAAGCGATAAAAATAAACAAAATTGGTTCTTCGTGGCTCAGCATGAATAATAAAAGTCTTTTGGACAATCACGGCGGGCCTCGCGTACTCGGGTATGTACCGGGCTAAAACAAAATATCGGACTGAAGATGAGTTGTGTGGGCCGATGGGCTGTCGGACCGAAACCCTAGCCCACACCCACGCTACCGCCAAGGGTGCCGAGCCGCCTATAGCTGCCAGGCCCGTGCACGTCAACGATCTACTAGGGTTTGCAAAACCCTAGCCGCCGCCGCTACTGCTGCCGCCATGCGCTGGCTGCTGTTGCTGGGGGCTGGCTGCTGCTGCTGTCGGGCACCTGCTGCCGCCGCGCATTGGCTGCTGCTTCTGTCGGGCGTCGACTGCCTGCTGCCGGGCGCTGATTGCTGCTGCTGCCGGGTTCTTCGTGTTTTTCGTGTTCTTCATCTTCGTTCTTCGATTTTTATATATTTTTTTTAAAAAAAAGGATACAATACAATTGTAAAACTAATCTAATCACAGATTTTCTCGTGGTGAAAAACGATTACAATGTCAACAAACGTGACGTATCCAACGAAAAAAAAAAATGAGTCACGAAGAACGTTAATACATTAAATTAAAAAAACGCACATTATAATCAAACGTGAATTATATCTGACAGAGCCAAGAAATCCGAACCTGGCTCTGATACCAATTGTAGGAATTTTGAATTTCCCTAGGTTCTTCTCGGATTATCATAATCCACCATACATTGATTAATCCTAAAATGCATCTATTTAATTTAATTGCAACACTTTGATGTTTCGAATTAACCTGAGAATTGGGTACACAATGAACTAATGATCAACTCCAGCTTTGATCTTCTAGACTGTATCCCTGCTCAATTACCAATGCCGGATGGACGACAAACTATGAGAAATCCCAAGCCTGGGAATTTTTCTACAAGCGCCTCCCCTCTCTCTATTTCTCTCTTTTCTGTGATTTTTACGGTAAGTTAATTCAAATCACATACCAAGAGTTATGTATTTAAACTTAATACATTGAGTCTGGGTCTGGCCTGATAGATTAATTCCCTCTTGGGCTAGGAGCCAGATGGGCCAGCCTAGGGATCAAATACAAGGAATAAAGATGGGCCTAACTATGAATTAATTTTTCTATGTTCAACCCAGAACGTAATTAATTCATAAATATTAATTTATTCCACTAGAGAATTAATATTGACTTACCCCTTTATTTCCGAATCGAGTCGTGGCATGAATTACACTTAATTAATCCTCGTATTTAAGATATCGAATATCCGTTAATTAATCAAAGCCTATGACTACTTAAATTAACTAATTGCTTATTAATTTCTTAAGTAGTCACATTCAACTTCATTATTGTACCTGAACTTAATCAACCTGCAGGGTTTAGTACAACAAACATTTTGAGCTCCTTAAGGGGATATCATCATACTAGACGGATACAGTTACCTTAATACAAATTACCAGTTATTATATTCAAACTGCTGTCACCCAAGATACAAAGTATATTGAGTTATCACTTCACTCTCACTCATGGTAAGTCAAAATGACACACAGACACGCATACACAACTGTAATCTTATTAGGTTTTAGATTACAATAAGTCACCGAGATCTCTTGTTCTTCCCTAAGGTCAGGTAGAAGAACTTATCTCACCGTCATCCTATCAATATGTAAAGACGTACCAGTATAAGTAAATAGTCAAGATAAACAATTTTCACTTAATACTGCAGCCTATACCAACAACTCGTCATCAAGTCGTCTGGGTTGTGATTTATTAAGGTTAACCAATCATATGATCCTCTGTGATCTACAACACATCATATGATCTATTTATAGTAAAAGATATTAGGACATAAATAATAATTAGTGTAAATAGAATCAGATAGGAGATTAACAGTGAATAACTAAAAACATTATATACAACATAAAAGTCTTGCTTTCAATATACAAAACTCACCTTTTTAACACAAGAAAAAATAAAAATTACATTAAAGCTGCCTACCCAATAATTTTATACAAAATAACGCAACAATACTACATGGAAACCTACACACCCATTTCAAGAAAAAAATTCTACACCTCAACGCTTACAACATATATGCAAGAGTAGGTCTTGGGTGCATCCAACACACAATAAGCTTATTGTGCATTCTCCAATTTAATTTGGAAATTAGATATATATTAAGGGCTGCGGTTGGATACACAATAGGAATTGTGGCGCAGCGGTCAAAGCTTATATGCGCGCGCTGTGAGGTCTCGTGTTCGAGCCTTAGCGCGCATAGTCTTTTTAATTTTTTTCTATCCAAATTAATCTTGGAATTATATATATAACAAGGGTTGTGTTTGGATATCACCAAACTCATAGTGGTGCAGTGGTATAGCGCTGTTGTGCGCACGCTGAGGTCTCGTGTTCAACCCTCGCGCAGCGCACAACCTTGAATTTTTTTTTTTTTTTTCTGTAAAACGAATAATATATATATATATATATATATATATATTAAGTCATGTTTGTTATCACATAAGAGACACTAGTTTAAGTGGTAAAATCTTAAATTGTTAGATATTAGGGCGTAGGTTTGAATCCCATCTTTTCCAAATTTTTATATATGTGCACTTTTTATATTATTTTAGACAATGTAATATATTATTTAAAAAAATTATATATTATTTAAAAAAAATGTGTATACCTGTAACATAACATATACTATTACACAATATAACATATACTATTACGCAATATATATATTATTAAAAAAAATGTGTATACCTGTAACATAACATATACTATTACACAATATAATGTTGCATATACTATTATACAATATAACATATACTATTACGCAATATAACATATACTATTAAACAACAGAATATATTATTAAAAAATTGTACATGTAACTATAACATATACTATTACACGATATAACATATACTATTGCGCAATATAACATATACTATTGAACAACATAAAAAGAGGTAAAAACAGAGCAAAATAAGGGTTCGAACCCGCGCGGGAGCGCGCCTAGACCTTGCACGCGCGTGTCTCACCATTGCACCACATGTTGTTATTGGGAATTCATCCAAACAAGGCCCTTATATATATTCTTAATTTCAAATTAAATAGGAGAGTGCACAATAGTGCAATTGTGTGTTGGGTGCACACAAGTTTTTGTCTATATGCAACTATACACAAAATAAAAAAACATAAAATTGTTCCCCCAGACAAGACCCCTTTACACAGATTACATATTCAAAAGATAAAATATCTTTACTTTCAAAAAACATAAAAAAATTGGTGTTAACCAGAATGGGGACATGGATCGCTATTCTTGTCCTTTTCTATTCACCGCATTGTCGAGCGTCAAAGGGAATTTTAGAGAGATTTGGGATAGGGTTTGCAATTTGGGGGGGTTTTGTTCGTGAACCATAATTGTAAGTTAAATAATCTGAATTAATTATTTTTTTGTCAAATGATCATGTGCTTGTCACATAGTCATTTTGCACCTTAAAATCCAGGTGAACTGAAATCGGTTAAAATAAATGCCACATCACAATTACAAAGTCACGTCACAAGTCGCCGAATAGGAAACTGCTAATTGCCGGTGAGAAGCTATTCTTATCAGTTCTTGGTAACATATTAGTTATTTTTGTCGACTCTAAAACATAATTGCTATTTTCTTAAATAGTGAAATATATAGAATATTTTCACCAATGTTCTCTTTTGTTTAAAGCCTAAGTCTGACAAGTGACCCGATGAAAATCAAGGTTATCTTTCAACCAATGTGACAAGTTGTTTCGACCAACATACTGAAATATTATATCTCATTTTTCACTTCAAATCAAACATACTTACTAATAATAATGAACAATACGATCTTACCCCACTTATCTATTTTAGTATCCCTTCTCCAAAACAAACATTTATAATTTACATGAAATTATTTTCATTTGATTGATATTAACTTTATTATAACACAACTTTTAAAATTTATTTTAATATAATATTTTATTTGTGAATTTAAAAAAATTAAATAAATATAAATATAACCTTGAGAAAAAATGTGACCATCGTGTCCAAACATTCCCATAATCTTTCGCCTCTTTTCCCGCTGCTCCCTCTCTCTCATGGCAACGCCTTCCAACCACCACTCTGTTGTTTCTCTTCTCATCTTTCCATTCTGACTTTCTCTCTCTCTCTCTCTCTCTCTCCCACATTCCCGCTCCCTTACAATCTTTCATCATCTCCGACAATGAAAAGTTCCCCCCTCTCCTCTCTCACTCCAATACGTAACTCACGAAGAACATAAAATTCCAATTGCCAGAAAATGGACCCTGACCTGAAAGCTCTGGAGGGGATGCCCCAGTCGCCGACGCGCCGGAAATCTTACTCCTACAGCCAGCAGTTGGGGACGAACCCCGCCGGCAACAATAGGCGCTGCCCCCACCCCCGTAACCACAGCCTCGACGAAATCGACATTTTCAGCAGTAAGCCCCGCAAAAAAAATTCGTGCGGCAGCAGCATATATTCCTCTGATGAAGACGAGTATTATCGTTATTCTGGAAATGGCGGTGTCACGAACGATTACTACGTTAATGGAATGGGAGGAGGAGACGACGGCGAGTATATTGAATCCCGTCAGCAGCCCTCTCAGCCGTTGCTGGAGTTTATGGGTAGCGGCGGAGGTACCGGCGTGTTTAAGGTTCCTATTAGGGCTGCGGTTCACCCCAGCCGACCGCCCTGTGTTGAGATCAGACCTCATCCTCTCAGAGAAACTCAGGTAGCTTCAATTATTTCAATATTTGATGTGATCCGATTTCATGAAATCGGAAAACTGCAAAACTCCTCCAGTAACTTCGACATATATTCTTGTTGTTAGGATTAGGCCATTTTTTCAACCGTAATTTGAAATTCCCGTTGGATATTTGCATGTGCGGCTTGTATGTGCACCGTGGCATTAAATTGGGGATTTTCATTTTTCCAATAAATTATGGTCCCATGGTCAATTTTTGGATGTTTGTGATGTCAGACTGACACATCCAAGTCATTTACAATGCCCCCCCCCAAAAAAAAAAAAAAAAACAACTAATTTGACGTAGTCATGTGATACACATCAATTATTCGACTAAAATTTCAAATTTTAGCATGAAACAACCGAATTCAAGCAAATAACAGAGTTATGGACCGAATTCGAGTACTTAATTCAAGATATATGTTGGGTTTGTAATAGCTACTACTCTTGCAATTTGACCTCATGAAATTGAATGCATTTTATGTGTGTTTGTGGGTGTGAGGGGGAGAGAGAGCACGCTTTTTGAAGAATTGCTCGTTATGTTTCTCAAAATCAAGAAATTTGAAGTTTGAAATAGAGATTTAAACTGTATAAATGGAGTTCTGATGATAGCAATAGTTGTTTTTGTTTAGATGCAAGGCATTGCAAATTCACCTGTGTTTGTTAGAACGTAGTTTCTATTTTTGTTTTTCTCCACTGAGGTTATTGAAGGACAACAGGCTTCTAGCTTAATGCATTTTGTAAATAGCCAAAAGTCCAATTAATTTACAAGGCACATAAAAATCGAAAAGTTCTTGATTACATACAGGTTGGAAAATGCCTAAAGACAATTGCCAGCACAGAAACACAACTATGGGCAGGGCAAGAATCAGGGGTAAGATTATGGAAATATTCAGATGCATTTTTGCCTGGAAATGTAGGGACCGGGCGGAAGGTACCAAGAGGGGATGAGGAGACTGCCCCGTTTTATGATTCGGCAAGCACGTCCCCAACTTACTGCATGATGGTTGATCATGCGACCAAGTTGGTTTGGAGTGGACACAAAGATGGTAAAATTCGGTCGTGGAAGATGGATCAGCAATTCTCTGATTCCAATGCTTTCAAGGAAGGTTTCTCTTGGCAGGCTCATCGAGGACCAGTTCTTTCCATGGCGATTTCCTTTTATGGTAAGTTTTATTTCCTTTGGCCTTAAGATGTTTATTGTACCATTGAATGTTAAAAGATGATATTAATTAATTAATACTACTATAACAAATTCAAGATTTAATTTGATTGTTAATGAGCTTATCACGTAATATATGCTTCGAAGGCACATGATATTGTTTGACATCTTTCTAGTTAAATTCTTATCCATTCTTATGAGTTTCTTTGTGCTTTGGATCCAGGTGATATATGGTCCGGTTCAGATGGTGGTGTTATAAGGGTATGGCCATGGGAATCCATTGAAAAATCTCTCAGTATGTCACCCGAGGAAAGACGTATGGCTGCATTATTGCTCGAAAGAGCAGTTATTGACTTGAGAACTCAAGTTACAGTTAATGGAGTATGCAATATTCCCTCTTCAGATGTGAAATATTTGTTATCTGATCATGTCAAAGCCAAAGTTTGGGCTGTTGGATCTCAGTCATTTTCTCTCTGGTACATAGCTCACATATTCTTTCAACTATGATAATCTTGAAAATATTACAATATTTTTTACTTTAAAAATCAACAAAATTTATTTTGTGATTCAGGAATGCTCGCACAAAAGAGCTTATAAAAGTATTTAACATAGAGGGTCAAATAGATAATCGTGTTGAGATGCCATCGTCCCATGAACATGTAGTTGAAGATGAGATGAACGTTAAGTTTGTCACAAAGCCTAAAAAGGACAAACCCCAAGGCTTCTTGCAGAGGTCCCGTAATGCTATAATAGGAGCAGCAGATGCTGTACGTAGAGTAGCAAAAGGGGCGGGAGCTTTAGTTGAGGATACTAAGAAAACCGAAGCTATCGTACAAGCAGCCGATGGTATTATCTGGACAGGATGTTCAAACGGTTTATTAATCCAATGGGATGGCAACGGGAACCGTTTGCAGGACTTCACCCGCCACCCGAATGCCGTTCAAAGCTTTTGTTCTTACGGTTCTAGAATATGGATTGGTTATGCAAGTGGGATAATCCAAGTACTAGACCTTGAAGGAACTGTAATTGCGAGCTGGGTGGCCCACAACGAGCCTGTTACAAAATTGGTCATCGGCAACGGATGCTGTATCTTTAGCTTGGCGACTCATGGCGGTATACGAGGGTGGAACATAGCTTCACCTGCTCCTATCGATGACATTCTACGTGACGAACTGTCTAAAAGAGCAGATTTATATACGAGGAAAGAGAATGTGAATATTATGGTTGGTACGTGGAATGTTGGTCAAGGACGAGCTACTCATAATGCTCTTATGTCATGGTTAGGGTCAGCAGTATCAGATGTTGATATCGTAGTTGTTGGGCTCCAAGAAGTGGAAATGGGTGCAGGTTTCCTTGCCATGTCAGCAGCCAAAGAAACCGTAAGCATATATATACTCGGCATATTGCTTGTACTATGTATTATCTTTTTGTAATAATACATATCATAGACCATTTCAGAATAAGTTTCTTGTGTTTACTAAGGCCTACTGTGTATTTTAGGTAGGACTAGAAGGGAGTTCAGTAGGGCAATGGTGGCAGGATCACATCGGCATGGCTTTGGATGAAAAATGTGCCTTTGAACGTGTGGGGTCCAGGCAGCTGGCTGCCTTGCTCATAGCAATTTGGTATGGAAAAATATTTCCAGCTTCACAATCGTGAAAACTAAAACAAAACGGAAAGAACTCTCTAGAAACCATTTAATTTTATCCCGTACATCTATGAATAAAGCTATCTTGTTATTTTTTATTTAATCCTTATACGTGGTTGTCCTTCCTTAGGGTGAGAAAAGGCCTTAGAACCCATGTCGGAGATTTGGATGTTGCAGCAGTGGCATGTGGTTTAGGCCGTGCAATTGGAAATAAGGTAGCTCTCTAATTTGATCGTCACCAGCTAATTAAGTTTAGTTTATGTTTTTACATCTAAGCCCATTTTAAAGTTCAAATGTTCAAGTGAAATGAGAGTGAAGCTTTTAAGATTTTAGTATTCATGGTTCTAAAAAGCATGTTAAGACAAGATCTTATTTCTGAAAAATAAAAAAGCACAAAGATGGGTTTCCGACTTCCGGTTACTCTCTTAAAAACTTGTATAAGCTTGTACCATCTAGTTTGGGGAGCAATGAGGTCTTTATTTCAGAAACTCGTACCAGATACTATAGAGGAGAAGATATTCCAGAGTCTCTATAATCTATTGTGATTGATTGTAATGTACTGTCTGAAATCCACTTGCAGGGAGGTGTAGGTTTGAGGTTGAGAGTATTCGATCGGACTATATGTTTTGTAAATTGTCATTTTGCTGCACATTTAGAAGCAGTTAACCGTCGAAATGCTGATTTCGATCATATATATCGAACGATGACTTTCTGTAAATCATCAAACTTCTTTAACAACACTGCCGGTATGCTGCGACACCTCCTATACTTGTCTTGCTCTCTTCTCTTCCCCATATATTTATATCGGCTGCTTTACTCGTTTGGCTTGCCGTGGATCCTCTCTTTTGCAGCTGGTGTTGCATCGGCTAATCAAATGCTTCGCAACAATAATGTATGCATTTCATAATTCAAAGCTTGAATTACATTTATGTCCCATAAGGTTTCTCTCAGATTGCCAAATTGAATTCCATGGTTTGTGTAAATTACAACGTAACCTCTTGACTGGTTAAAAGCTCAACTACAGACTCGGACCATTGAGTATGTCCAGATTAACTGAAATACTTGAAGGGGCATTTTCGTCCAATTACTAAAGGGGTCACGTATATTGAAGAGTTGACTGGTCAAGTAGTTGAGTTGTAATTTCCATCAACTTGTACGTTCTTTCGGTAATTTGATTAGACCTCGAGGGAGGTAAATGCAGTTCAGCCTAATTGAATGATTTCAGGATTTTCATTTTACCTAAGTATGGCTTTGTTTTTAAATTATATGATAGGGTGCAACTAATCCTGAAGAGGCAAGGCCTGATCTCGGTGAAGCTGATATGATCGTCTTTAATGGCGATTTTAATTATCGTCTATTTGGCATAACTTACGATGAAGCAAGGGACTTAGTTTCTCAACGAAGCTTTGATTGGCTTCGTGAGAGAGATCAGCTAAAAGCAGAAATGAAAGCCGGTAAAGTTTTCCAAGGAATGCGAGAGGCCATTATCGCATTTCCTCCCACTTATAAGTTTGAGAAAGGAAAACCAGGTTTAGGAGGTAATACACTTGTAATTGTCTGATTCCTTTTAAAAAAAGAAAGGATTTAAGAATTAAATCATTTATATTTTAGGTTATGATTCGGGTGAGAAGAAACGAATTCCAGCTTGGTGTGACAGAGTCTTATATCGGGATAATAGAGCAGGTCCAACGAAAGAATGCAGCCTAGACTGCCCTATAGTCGCCTTCATATATCAGTAAGCTTTCATCTTATTCTTAATTCTTTGATCTTTTTCCCAAGACTTATATCTTTTTTAATCCATGATAAAGTTATGAAGCTTGCATGGATGTGACTGAAAGCGATCATAAGCCCGTACGTTGCAAGTTGCATCTTGAAATTGCTCATGTTGATAAAACAGTGAGGAGACTGGAATTCGGGAATATCCTTCAGACAAATGACGGAATAAGATCCTGTCTTGAAACGCTACGTTTTGTCCCTGATACGAGTGTCAGTGCCAACAGCATAGAGCTACATAACCATGAGACATTCAACTTGAAAATCACCAACAAAAGTGGTGAAGAGATTGTCTTTTATCAAATTATTTGTGAAGGCCAATGCACCATCAAAGCGGATGTCACAACACCCGAGTACCGGCCAAGAGGTTCCCTCGGCTTCCCGCGTTGGCTTGAGGTGATTACAAGCTCTCCCCTCTTACACACTAGATTCTCATGTTACTTTTCAAGGTAGACTGCAATTTTAGGACACTTGCTATGTAGAGGCCTGTCAAATTCATGGATACCATATATTCAAACTACCGTTTCACGCTTTGGGAGTTACCTGATCCAAATGACATCAATTCGTTCTAGATTATCATACCAAATGTGTGTTCACATGCCCTCGTCACCAAACATTCAGGACCAGCACTACAAGGAAAAATCAAATTAGAGATAAAAAAAAATATCAGTTTCTAATCACATGATATCAGTGTTTAAACTGTGGTAGTGACGACGTATTTGAGACAATATTTCATCTCAAAAATGCTGATTGCTATAATCTAAATTCGTTTCTAATATGAAATTAGAGACCATATTAGCTACAAAATTAGAGACTTGATTATGTGTTCTTAATATTCGGTTGCTATCGTCACTACCCGGATACTAATGAAGTCTATGCAACGTTCCATCACTTTTCCATTTCTATTTTGTTATTTTAGTGAATATCCATTACCATCTTCCATCTCTAAATTGAAATTTCTTTTAGTGTAGAGTTCTCAATGCGCGAAAATCTTGAAATATTCATCCTGAATTGTCTGCTCGAAAATACAGGGTTGTTAAACTGCCAGGCCCTTATAGTTAGTGTCCTAAAATTGCAACTTTTGTTTGAAAAGATTACAATGTTGGGAGCAATGAAACAGGTGACACCAGCAGCGGGTGTAATCAGACCGGATCAAGTTGTAGATATACTGATACATCACGAAGAGTCACACAAGTTGGAGGATTTAGTGGAAGGAGTCCCACAAAGCTGGTGGTCCGAAGACACCAGAGACAAGGAAGTAATCTTGTTAGTGATTTTAAGTGGCAGTTGTTCGACCGAGAGGAAAACTCATCGGGTAAGCGTCCGCCACTGCTTCTCAGGGAACTCGATTCGTTTCGACCAAATCACATAAACATCCCAAAGTTGATGAGATGCATAGGTTTAAAAGTAGTTGTATTGTTGTCAGTTTTGCTTGTTTATATTGGTATAGTTTTAAGGTGATATGAAGGGTAGATATATATAGTAATTGCTAGGCAAATATTTGTGATATCAGATTTAGGAAATTCTTTTGTTCAATATCATAATGTCAGTCAAATCATGGCCATTGTGAGATATTTTATTAGTATTGCATCTTGTATGTATAAGTATGGAGATTGTGTAACATCCATTGAAGAAAATTAGCACAATAACTTTTTTAGTAGTATTGTATAGAGATTTTATTAGTATTGCATCTTGCATGCATATGTACTTGTTATTATAGGGTAAATTGCACTAGCTTCCCTATGGTTTCACAATCTTGCATGAGATCTTTATATGATGTTAGACTTGTATGAAAATATGTCATGATCTCAATGATTCGGTACTATATTCTTTTTTCCGATCAAAAAGTTTACGTCTTTAATTCTTTTCGTGTTCTCTAGTTTAAATTTTAAAACTTGAATTATCTTAGTTTGATCGAGCACGGAGGTTAAGAAAAAATAGATTTTATGGAATCTTTGACTTTTTTAAAGGTGCAGATTGAGGGTGGAGATTTTGAGAGTGGAGATTTTGAGGGTGGAGATTGTGAGAGAAATTTGTCATTTTTGGGCTGAAAAGTTAAGTTGGGACAAACCAAAAAAAAAATATGAAAGTTACAGCGGGACAAAGGTACTAGTAGATAATAGAGAAAATAACATGAAAAAATGTAGCGTTTCATGCAAAATTATAAAACCACATGGTAGGGGAGACCAAATAATAATAATATTAGACTTAATTATTGATTATTAAGGAATAACTTCCACTGATTTATCTATTACTAATATAAAGTTGTGGATTACGCTTCTTTTTCTTGTGATGCCTATAATATTCGTACTAAGTAAATTTAAGGATAATTGAGTAATTTAAAATAATTTATGTTTCCTTACTTGATTATAATCTTATCAAATTTTAAATTTAAGGGTAATTAAGTAATTTGAAATAATTTATGTTTCTTTACTTAATTATAGGGGTAATTACCAAACAAATCACGACCTTTAGACCAATTTTCAATTGCAACACGACCTTTAAAACGTGACAATTTCTGTCACATACTTTTAATTTGTTTCAATTACAACATCGCCGCCCAAATCCGATCCACGATTGCTGACGTGGACGGCGGTGCTCCCAAAACGACGTCGTTTCGTCTAGTCTGGTTTCCGCCGAAACGACGTCGTTTTGGAAGCACCGCCGTCCATATTAGCATTTGGGGATCGGAGTTGGGCGGCGATGTTGTAATTGAAACAAATTAAAAGTATGTGACAGAAATTGTCACGTTTTAAAGGTCGTGTTGCAATTGAAAATTGGTCTAAAGGTCGTGATTTGTTTGGTAATTAACCCTTAATTATAACCTTACTTAATTATAACTATATTTTTATCAGATATAAAGAGTAACATGACTTACATATACATACATATGTCTATTATATTATCCGTGACGTTTATTTTTTACTGAGTTATATAAAGTTAATTCTTTCACCACTGGCATATCATTGAGGTCTAATTTGCCTCTTAATTAGGGATGGAGAAATTCGACACTACCCGATAGCACGATACTCATTGAGGTCTAATATGCCTCTTAATTAGGGATGGAGAAATTCGACACGACCCGATAGTATGATACAAATCCGCACGATAATTTTGGGTTCGAGTCGAGGTTTATCGGGCTTGGATCATTATCAAGTCAACTCGATAAGACACGATAATATTCGGGTCATATCGGGTTAACCCAATCATTTTTATTATTATTATTATTATTATTATTATTATTATTATTATTATTATTATTATTATTATTATTATTATTATTGCATCATTGTTTGAACTTAAAACATTCTACAATAATGGAGCCTTTAGTGCTAAAAAAATTCTTATTAGAGCTTTACTTGGATAAACCTAACATATGTAGCACTTCAACAACTTCATAAGGGCAAGTAAATTTATAAATCACGATCCTTATAAAATTCTATAATAATGTTTTGAATATTTTAATTAATGATATTTATTTGTTAAGTTTGGAGTTGATTGATCTATTGAAAAAAATCTATTTGAAGAAATGCCTAAAGACATGAGCCTAGCTACCTAGAGAAGAAATGTTGATTAGAGAATTTGGAAGAATTTTTTTAATGACTATGTCTTGCGTCATAGACTTTCGTTGTTACGTCCTTTTGTGTATTTTATTCATCTATTTGTGTGAATAAAGATTATTTATAGAATATGGGTGCTACTTAAATGTTTAAATTTATTTTGTATGTTTACAAAAAAATCAGTGATAGTAATATATTTAATGAGTGTGAACAAAATAAAAAGATATAAATATATATATATATATATATATATGTAACACCCGAAAAAAAAAATTAAATATAGCTAGTATATTCTTGGACTAATTTTATTTTTCTTTCCCGAATTATCTTACTAATATTAATGAATTTCGCGCTATAATTTTAGAATTTGAGATTTAGCTATATTAGATCCGTATTAATTTATTTTCAACCATAATTTTATATTTATTTGCTATTTCAATTGCAAGACTATTTAGTTGTTTACTTATTTTAAATTACCCGAACCCATGTAGTTTATTGATACAACCCATTTACCTATAAATTTTGTAGCCCACAGTAATTTATATAAACTAGTCCAAAATTATAATTATTTCAATACCATATTTGAACACACCTATATATATATGTGCATGTATTTATATAAGAAATACTATATGTATAACCGGCCTACAACACTCATTAATATATATAATATTTAGACTAATGATAAGTCTATAGGCTGTAGCTCCACTTAGTCACTCAGTGAAGATGACACTCCCTCTTATTACATCAGATAGAATGGACACGTCTCCTGTTGACTCAGCTAAGTAAGACATAACATCCTATTTAAGTACATAAGATAGGCACTGCTTCCATTTTTGCTGCTGTGCGTGAAGATAATTGCAAGTATGAAGCATTTTCCTTTCATTTTCTTCTTATCAGTTATTAGCGGACAGCCCACTTTTGGGCTTGCCGTTCCGATGATCGAATCATCCGATCGCTATAATCTATATATATCTAGTTGAAGCTCGTACTGCGTAGAGCTTCGATATTCAATTAGTTAGACCAGAAGACAACATCCTTCGACCTTAAATCGATGTCGAAATAGATATCGGACCAACGTTTCAAATCAACCCGTCAAACCGAAACTAATTTCAAAAGCTGTCGAACTCTATCAACCCATATACCAAATCGAAGCTCTCGATCCGTAGAACATGAATCTTCGATCAGTTTTATGAAAATCGATAGTTTAGGCCCTTAATTTGATAGAAATAAGGACGGAGAAAATAACAAAATTAGATGATAAGCTTTTATGGTTGATTTCCCTTCTTCCCGACCGCCTTCGACGTTTCTGCACCCATACCGAGCGCTGAGTCGCCGGCGACGAGCGGCCTAACGCCGCTATCGTCGCCGGCAGTGTATTTGTGTCGAGGGTGTGTGTATGTATTTAGAGTAGTGTGTGTGTATTTAGTTAGTGTAGGTGTGCGTTTGTGTCTTGAGTGATGTGTGGTGTGTGTGAGTGCGAGATTGTGTACTGTGTGTGTGCGAATGTTTCTGTATAAGTGTGTGGGTGTGTTTTTCTGTTGCATGCGTCGTGAGGAACAAGATGAAAGGAAGGAGAAGGGAGTCTTGGGCTTCCTAATTAGAGTTAGTAGTTGAATGGTAGTTGTGTGAATTAGAATAGGCTTATTCAATTACTTAGTTAAAACATATATTTACGGGCTCATGTTCAGTGGAAATAGGGAGAGTTTGTTTATTAATTAAGCATTAGGTAGAAATTAAGCTAGTAGGGAATTATTCTTGAAATGGGCATAGTGCAGTAGTTTAAATTATATAGGCTTACATTGTTATATGTTAGGCTTCACTTATTTAGAGGTTAGGTTTATAATTAAAATTATGTTCTTTAAGTTAGAAAATAAATATAATTAAGTCCAAATTAGTATAAATAAAACTTTAAGGGGTTAGCTAAGTGTCAAAATTATTTTTAGAAATTAATTTGAAAATTTTAATTAATTTTAAATTATCTCCTAAATTTTAGAAACTATTCCCAAATACGACTAAACTTTTTAAGAATTTTCACTATTGTAGGTTCCGAAGAGGCGAAAACTGGGAATACTGCACTTCACGAGCATTTAGCATTCTAAGGTGGGGGTAACTTCTACTCTCACTTCTGAGTTTAAATATTCGAATATTATGATTGCTTAAGTTGAAATGTATTATGTGATTTACATGTATAGTGATATGTGCATAGTATGCTAAGACTTCACATGCAAGGCATGTTCTATATTGATGATTTTTGTACCCCGTCCTCGGCCAGGAATAAGTCTACAAGTTGGGACGGCCCAATTGTGATAGATTCACCCTGCCTTAGGCCAGGTGTACTCACCGCCCTATCATGACGGGTATGATCTGTGGACATACATCGCCCTATATTGACGGGTATATTCTGATATGGGTCTGGACAAACTTACCGTATAGGTATAACACCTTCCTATGTTAGGTTTATCTTGTCCTATGGCGAATGTGCTTTGCCCTATTGTCGGGTTCGCCCGAATATACGATGCCCACGTTGAGTTTACTCCGGGAGGTATCACTTACGTTTGAAACTACTGTTTAGAGTCTATGTAATATATCTTGTTGTGTGAACTCACATTCATGCCTTTGAGCTTATGCAATCTCGAAGTCCCTCACTGGGTGTATTTCAAACACTCACCCCAAATATAAACATTTCAGGCCAGGGCGTAAGTGTGAAAGAATGGCTCTAGGTGTGTGGGCTACTAGCTTGACGTTTTTTACTTGTAAATACAAATCCTGAGTCTCTCTTGTAAATCAAATAAGGTATTTGCGTGAACTATTCGTCTGTGTACGAATAGTGGTCTGTCTTTTACTTTATGATTCGCCTGTGAGCGAAATGTCTTTTTGTTACAGTCAAAAGTTTTCAGACTAATAAGTACTATAATTATGTAAATTATGTTGTGTTACGGATATGTTACTACCCAAACGCATGTTGGCTTGTTTCTTATTTTTATTAGGTTTGAAATTCCGTTGTCTTTTGAAATTTTGTCATTTCTTTTATAGAATTTATAATGTCTCGAACTTATTTATGTTTTTAGAAAAACGAGGCGTTACAATATATATATATATATATATATATGTGTGTGTGTGTGTGTTAACGGGTTTCTCCGGTCGTTTGGACTATCGGGTTTTTTATTGTTTGGGTTTGGGTTGAGGTTTTCAACTCAATAAGCTTAATAGGGGGTTTGGGTTAGTCCTTATCGGTTTGGGCCTTATCGTGATGACCCTATGACAACCCAATCCGTACGATTTGTCACCTCTAAGCTTAATTACTTGCATGTTTTGTGCTTTTAGAAAACATACAAATTGTCTCTATTTCTTTTATGGTTAAAATTCAACAGCGGTGATCCATGGAGCTTTCACGCTGAAGTGAAATTATATTGTGTACCTTTAGCTTATCAGAATTTACTTAAAAAGGAAAGATGCAATAAATTGTAACTCTAGATTGTAAGTTGTTACATCATTTTTTTTTATTTAACAAAGTACAAAAACACAAAAACTTGAGATGGTGATCTTAGAGGTGCCCATCTGGTTCCGGGAACCGGGAACCGCGAACCGGAACCAGATTTTACAAATTGAATACGGTTCCTGAAATTGCTAACCGGGAATCGGCGGTTCGGAACCGGCAGTGGAACCGATGGTTCCCGGTTTTTATTTATTTTAATTTTTTTTAACATTTTAAATCAAAGGCCCAGATTGACGGTTGAAAATGTTGGAAATCAATGTTTGCTAGAAGATTGGACAAAGGCCGAAAAAGACAACAACCGGAAGACTTCGACTTTGACGAAGAGGGAGATTACGTCCCGTGGGAAACTTCAACCGGTTCATCCGAGGAAGGTGGCAATGCTTGAGCTTCAACCGACCACAACCAAGATCATATTCGAAAGGTAAGCAATGTAAGAAGAACTACATGGGCTTTGATTCAATCACTGCCGGACGGTGAATGATACGTAGGCAATTTTATTTTAAGTTAAAAATTAATTACTAATTTTTAACTTAAAATAAAACTCAAGCCCAATTTTTTTTCCTTTTTCTTTTTCAATATTCCTTGTAACTTGTACTCTTGTAGTCTTGTAAGATTTAAATTTTAGCTTGTAATAAGAAAAATTGTAATTTGAATCATTATTTTATTACCGAATCCGAATTTGTATTGTTTAAATTAGTTATTAATAAAAATTTCTTGTCTATTGTTCAATATTTTAAGTTTCGTTTTATTTTTTAAAAATTGGAGAAATAAATTTATACATGATATATTTATAAAATAAATAAATAAATAAAAAACAACACGATTCTAACCGGGAACCGGAACCAGAACCGGACCGGAACCGTGTAGCCCACGGTTCGAATACGGTTCCGGAACCGGCTGTTCCGAACCGAGAACCGTATGGGCACCTCTAGGTGATCTGCAATTTAATCATGGTTATATTTAGTGTAGTACTATCCTGTAATATGTACAAGAGTTCTCACACCCTAATATAGAAGAAAGTTTTTAAAATCATACAGGGATATTGAAACTTATATTCATTTCATCCCATAATAAGAGTTCCGTTTGAAAATGTACAACTTTTTATTTTTAACTATTTTAATGAATGTACAATTCCTTGAAAATCACCAATTCAAATTATAATTTTTTTTCATTTATTCAATATATAACTAATTAATAAAATCAAAATATGAATTTTTACTTCACTACTAAAATGAGACACGACTTTTGAAACATGACTCTTATTTTGGGACACCAAAGTGTTAGAAAGAAGACTCTTATTATGGGCCTGAGTGAGTATTATTATCGTGGAAATAATATAACAATAATAGGTGAATTAATATAGTGTTCGAGAATATATATATGCATTATAAATTTATAAATACTAAATGAGTTAATATGTCATCGGAAATCCAAAATATATATGATGCATTGTCGTATATTAATTACTAAGACAGTAATTGATAGAAGTAAGAAATATCGATAAAATCAAAATACTTATGCTCATAGTATAAAATGACCTTATATATAATAAGTCTATTATTGTACATGCATTTTTCAGGGGTAACAAATAATTGTGAAACTTACGCACACACACAACGGAATGTAAGGAATGTGATATATTTTATGAAGGTTATTATTTTAGTTTTTTGTGCGTGTACGAATTGGTTATAGGTAATAGCTTCTATTAAAATATCAAAATAATGAGTCACAAATTGATTATCTCTTTAAAAAAAAAAAAAAAAAAAAAAAAAAAAATCTTTAGGCAACATATTTTAATGTAATAGTTTAGGAAATCTCTCGACAATACAAGTTAAGTTATTGAAATATGATATAATAGTAAACAAAATAAGAAAAGACATAGAGCATGCTAAGATTGAGTGGGACTTAAAAATCATTATAACAATAAATTCTAAAAAGTGCATTAGAAGCTACAATTTGGAGACCGAAATACATGACCAAATGAACTTGAACATTATAACATAATTACGAAAATAAATAAATTTTATAACTAATAAGAAAAAGAGTATTAGCACATCGATATATACATTTTTCTTTTAAAAAAGACATTTTTTTTTTTTTTTGCAAATAATAGTAGAGAAAATATTAACAAAAAAAAGACTAATGTAATAGAAAATTATTTTAGTTTCATCGTCAAGACATTTAAACTGAAACGTATACACTTAATAGAGAGTATTTGAAAACATTATAATAAGAGAAAATAATTTTTGATGTATTAACAATCAAAACTCTTTTTATTTTTATTTTTTTTATTATGAAATAATCAATTGCGATTCATCATTTTGAACAATTCCTCGTGTACACGAATTGAAGGTCAATAAAATTCATGACAAAATATTATAATGTAATAGATCATAAAGACTCTCGACTAAACAAGTTTAAGTTATTGAAATATGATATAATAGTAAATAAAATAACAAAAGATGTAGAACATGTAGGGCCGAAATGAGTCAAATTGAGCTGAGCATATTATTGTTCAGGCTTGTTTGAAACATTATCGAGCATCTAAGATTATGTTGAGTTTGTATGATTGTTATTTAAATCAAGCTTGGACGAGCTTTGATAGATCCAAACACGAGTCAAGGTCGAGTAGGTAAAAATGTTATACTTGTTTTAATATTTTTTACTTATCGAGCTTAAGTCGAGCTTCATATTTTATCGCAAAAGTATTTTCAATCTTGTATGATATTTTTCTCAAACATAATTCAAACGAGCTTTTAATAAACAATCTCGTATCTGACATCAAGTAGCTTGGTTTGATTTTCAGCCTGAGAACATGTTAAGATTATGTAATGAACTTAAGGCACATGTATAACAATAAATTATGAAAAGCGCATTATAAACTATAATTTGGTGAGTGGAAGACGTGATCAAAATGGACATGAAAATTATAACATAATTACAAAAATTAAGAAATTGTATAAAATAGAGAAATAATTTATTATTATTCTCCATATATAAAGATTGCTAATATAAATTTTATGTTATAATGGTGAAACTTTTATAATATATACGTTTTGAAAAATAATATTTGATGCATTTGTTAATACTCAAATTTAGTATCCAATTAAAATGCGCCACGTAATAAAATATGACTCGAAATCAATTTTATATTGATGATTTTAATATTAAGAATGAATTAAATAAAATTCCTAAGTTAAATAATCAATTTAATTGGTGATTTACTATATATTTTATGACCAGTGGGAAGCCACCACGTGTCAAGATGATGCATATATTACTAAAATAAATTAAATTAATTTAGTAATTATCCAAGAAGATGAAGGTAAACATCAAGTCGTGGTGAACCAATCAGAATGTTCCATGTGTCAGGTTGTTGCAGTAATTATATAATTAAATACAATTAATTCAATAATTATCTTATGTATGATGATATTGTGAAGGACCAATCATATCGCTCTATTCAGACTCAAGCCTATTAAGGTTTTTCTCATCCTATCACTATAAATAGAGCCTCATTCTCCACCAAAAATCACAACAACACAAGCTCAAGAAAGGTGGTACAAAATCAATCTTGAGATTTTGACATTACAAAGCCAAATCCGGCGTTACAAAGCCAATCCGGTATTACAGTCTGGCGTAACGAAATCAATCTTGAGATTTTCAAGGAGTTACAAAGTCAATCTCAAGGTGTTGAGCCCCTCCGATCAGCATGTTCAAGTCAAAACTTCGAAGGTATTCTTCGTCGTTCGTCAAGATCTTCGAAGACGTTCTTCGTATATTGATTCAAAAGTATTTTTTAATTTAAAATCAAGCTTACAAGCCTTTAAATTAACGTTACTCGAGTCACAGTCCAGAACCGGGGAAGATCAAAGTCAACTCTGGCATCAATCAATCGAAGAGAAGAATCAAAGGAGAACTAGGGATATGAACTCACAAATTGTAAACATTATCCATTTAATCTGAGAAATTCGATTTTGTAATTCTTTTTCATGTTTATCTATATAATATACAAAATTTATTGTTACAATATTATCGTACATTAATTATTAAGATAGTAATTGATATAAGTTGTATGTAAGAGACGTCAATAAAATTCAAAATGCTTGCTACCATAGAAAATGTGAATTATGAAATAAATAAAAAAATGTGCAAATAATAGTAGAGGAATTATTAAGAAAAGAGACCGTTGATGTAGAAAATCAATTTAGTTACATGGTCTAGAGATGTAAAATCACTACAACATAAATGGCCTTATGTAACATTTTGTTTGTAACACTTTTAAAATTTTGACTTTTATGTAACACTTTTGTAACACTTATGAATATGTAACACTTCTATGTAACATTTTTGTAACACTTATGAATATGTAACACCTTCATGTAACACTTTTATAATATGTAACACTTTGGATGTAACACTTTTTAAATTGTAACACTTTTAGGTAACACTTTCAAATAAGTAACACTTTTTAGGTAACACTTTTGTATAAGTACACTTTCATGTTACACTTATAAATAAGTAACACTTTTTAGGTAATATCTTAAATAAAATTATATATTTATTTTATTCTAAACTAATAATCATATTTAGATTTATTTTCTTACGTGTATTTTGAAGAACTAGAATCTTTCAATTGCTTATATTTTGTAAAATGATTTTTTGAGACAAAGATTTATAGAAGTGTTACATTTTAATTATCATAATTAATAAAACATCGTAAGAACACTTAAGGATTTACTTATTAGTTATCTAAAATAAATTTTATTAGTGATTTTTTTTTTTTTGGTATATAGATACACACATTATATTTTACTAAACAACGACAACGGAATTTTGTAGCTTAACAGTTTGAATACATTTTTAAGCGTTAAAACATGGGCTTGAACCATTTTGCCATGTCTTTCATGTTCCTAAGTTTATCTTATATTTAATTATTTTTTCTATAAAAGATAACACAAGTAATTAATTACTTAATTTTAAAGGTGATTTTAATGTGTCCTAAAGTAATCTACAACAAGTAAAAATATAAATTGTAATTGATTTAAATGTTAATGTCTTAAAATGTATATACAATAATTAGATGTAACAAATTAGTGTATATAAAATAAGTATGTATATATATATATATGAGAGGATGAAAATGGGAATAAGAAAAATAAATGAAAATTTTGTATGAAATTAGATAGTAGAATAAGCTAAATAAAATCAAGTTATGTTGTAGTTTGATGGAAATTTAATCTTGAGAATATTTTATTGATGTTATGGCAAAGAAAATGGGTATATATAGTGTTTCTTACAAAATCAGACAAAATAGTTATTACAGTCTAGCGGTTTGGCCTTTACAATTAAAGATCTTGCAGGCTTGCAACCTGAGTTCGAAACCCAGCTATGACAACATTGAACATTTTTTATATTTTTTAAAAAGTGTTACATAAAGGGTTATAAGTAACATATTTTAGTGTTACCTTAAAGTGTTACAATTTAAAATCTAATGTAACACTTATGAAAAGTGTTACTAAAGATCATCAAAGTGTTACTTTAGACTTTAGGTAGCACCGACAAATGCATCACCAATAAAGTGTTACCAAAAGTCTATTGTAACACCTTTCGGTATATATGTAACACTTTTCGGGTGTTACATAAAGCATACTTATGTTGTAGTGAATGAAATATATACACTTGACAAGAGATATTTATAAACATTAGAATAAGAGAAAATAATATTGCATATATGCATTTTATTGACATCAAATTAGTATACATACACAAGGAATTATTCAAAATGATGAGTTGTAAATTGATCATTTCTTAACGAAAATAAAAAGAAAATACTAGATATTTAGGCAAAACATTTTAAAGTAATAGTTTAGAAAGTCCTTTGACTATACAAGTTTAAGTTATTGAATATTGATACAATAGTAAACAAAATAAGAATCGATGTTAAACATGTTAAGATTTAGTGGCAAACTTAAAGAATAAATATAACAATAGATTCTAAAAGGTTCATTAGAAGCTACAACATGCAGAGTGGAAGACATGAGCAAACGAACACAAAAGTTACAACATAATTATGAAAATTAAGAAATTGTATAACTAATAGAGAAAAAAATATATTAACACTTCTATATATATAAATAGTGTCAAATCTACATATATACATATATATATATATATTGAAAAAAGAAAATAAAAAAAATGTGCAAATAATATTAGAGGAATTATTGAGAAAAGCAACTAATGCCGTTAAAAATCAATCTAGTTTCATAGCCAAGAGATCTAAAATTAAATCTCTACGCATAATAAGAAATATATTAAAACATTAGAATAAGAGAAAATATTATTTTCTATATGAATTCTATTGACCTTGGATTAGTATACACAAGGAATTGTTAAAAAAAAAAATTGACTGTTAGACAAAATATTGTAATGTAATAGTTTAAAAAGTCTCTCGACTAAACATGTATAAGGTATTGAAGTATGATGTAATAATAGACATAATAAGAAAACATGTAGATGGGAACTTGTGGAAGACATGGTCAAATAACCATGAAAATTATAAAGAAATTGTGTAACTAATAGAGAAAAAGTGCATTCACACTTATATTTATATAAATATTAATAAAAGAAATAATAATATATAAAAAAAAGTGCAAACAATAGTTTAGGAATTATTGATAAAAGAGACCAGTGCCCTAGAAAACCAATTTAGATTCATAGTCAAGAGATCTAAAATGAAATCTATACACTTAATAAGAAATACTTTTAAATATTACAGCAAGAGAAATTAATATTTGATATATTTATTTTATTGACCTTGAATTAGTTTACACAAGAATTGGTTTTATTAATCCTAGATATTCATACCTTCAGTATGATATATTTAATCGCATCGTAAAAATTTTTAAGTACTACTTTCAAATGTAATATTTTTAATAGATGGTATAGTTTAATATACGCAAGAAAATAAATGTTAAGTAATATTTTGGAGAGAGATGTGGAAATTACAAGATTTTATGATAATTAGAGCTAACACTAAAGTATGAAATTTTATTTATTAGTGAAAACAATATATATGAATACGAGGAGAAAGTATCAGCTACATAGTTTAAGTTTAATAATATTATAAAAAATATGTCATATAATAACGATGAAACAAGAAGCTATTGACTGAAAGTACTTGACAATGTAGAATTAATGAGGAGAATTTTATGTTTAATTTAAAAACTATGAAATTGTTTAACCACTAGAGCAAAAGTGTATCAACACCTTTATATAAAAAATCATGCAAATTATAGAATGTTCATTCTATAATCAGGGAAAAAGAAAGCATTTTATAACTAGGCATACATTTAATGTTGTTCAAATAGATTGAACTAACAATATATATTTTGCATGACATATTTCTTTGTATGAGCACTAATAAGTAAATGTAAATCAAACTATTATGCTTGTAGGATATGAGATTATATATTACATTTATTTTAGTGGATTTAGAAGAACGTTTTTTCTTTAATGAAGAACGAAATTGATATACTTAATAAGTAACATTTGTAAACATTACAACTAGACAAAAATAATAATTAATATACGAATTTTAATCGAAAAATATATAATAAAGCTATTTATTACACATATAAAGTTTCCAAGATGAAAAAGAGATGACGAGAAGGCGGTAAAAGTAGTCTATATAATAAAAGTAATAAAAGATGTGTATGAAGATGTAATAATTATTATAAATACATTGGTAGTGATATTGGATAAAATTTTAAATACTGTTGGATAAATGCAATAATTGGAGAATGTATTTACTATGCTATATAATAAGGTAGTATAAAGAAAAAAGAACAAGAACTATAAAGAAATAACAAAACATGATGTCTACGTGGATGGTTAAATAAATTAAACTATGAGACGTCAGTATCAGATTATCAAATCTAATCATGCAGAAAAATGAAAATAGTTAAATTGTGCATGTTAATATTAGCTTAACAACATAGATTAGATAAAAATAAATAATAATTTCATTTGAATAACATGTGGTATAACCCAAACAAAAAATAAAATGGGAGAAAAAAAAAATGAGAATGGTTTAAACATGTGTGTATAAATTTTTAAATGAATGTGCAATGTGCGAAAATTAAAAGTCTTTCATTAAACATGAAATTAAAGAGATATAGTTAAAATATTGAATAAATATATTTTGTATTTGCATATATACTGGAGCATGTGTCTCAATTGAAAATTATGACACACTATTCATATAAAGAAACATCATTTATTTTATAATCACGTATTATTTTAACTTGCATATATTTTTTAGATTTCGGCCTAGAATTGAAAAAAATGATTATGAGAAATTGAAATAAGCAATCTTAAACCTATAAGTGAATTATACTAAATGTGTATGCTTTCTAATTATAAAAGAATTAAAAAATATATTTTCATAACAAAAGTTGGATGTTGGACCATGATACAAGTTGCTGGAAGTTTTTCCTCACATTAAAATATGCAAAGATTTTTATGTGGAAAATGTCGATAAGATTTATTAACTAAAGAAATTATAGAGAAAATATGGTAGACCTAATATTTTTGCATGTATCTAACAAATAATGAACTTATAGATCTTAGTTGATGATGTAATGAGACGAGTAAACTCATATCTTTTATTTAAATGCCAGTGATTTGGTGATAAAACATGAATATTTATACCTTCAGAATTACACAGTCTATTCAATCATCTTATAACTTTATTCCTGATATATTAATAATGTTGAGTCTATGTGTATTGAGAAGTAAATAATATTCAAAATATATCAAACTTTATATATATAAGATAATTTTCTAAGACAAAATATTTCTACAACATATCATGGTATTTCGTTTTTATGAATCTTTTAACATTATTATATCTTGTTAAGACTAGGATTGTTTAACTTTTTTCTTTTGAATTTGAATTTTATTTGTTCAATCGATCAAATCCTTATTTTCCTTGCACTCAATAATATAATAAGTCTTGTATATATATTTCAATAATATATGACTACATTAAGTTTTATTAGAATGAACGATTAATACCACCACACCAAAGTACAATTATTTTATGTTTGAACAAATTTTTTTGATTAGATAACAACCAGATTAGAAAAAGAATGCTGACCTCATGCATAGTAAAAGAATAGTGACCACATGCAATGCACGTGCGTTGTTGTTAGTTTATAAAAAAAACTATCATATACTATAATTCAATACTAAGCTATACACAAAATTTGCATTACGTCATATCACCTATCCTAAGTATAAACCAAGCATCTCCTATTGTTAATCTTAATTGTATTCTAAGTGAGGACAGAGAAGAATTAGGACAGAAGAATTTGGTACTGAAGAAAAACAACAGCTCATATCCTGATCTGCATTCGGAGCTCGAAGTTAGATTTAGGTTGGAGCTCATATCCTGATCTACGTTCGATTTGGGCTAAAGTTCGGATCTGGGGTAGCTTCGCCATCGCTACAATCGGAGTTTGGAACAAGTTGATTTTTCGAGAGAAATGCCACAGGCTAAGGTTGTTATTGTTAATACATTGGTGAGCAAATCCTAGGTATCTACTAATTTACAGGCACCATTGCCATCGCCACCGCCGCCCCAACTGCTGATGAAGGTGGCTACTGTAACTCTTGTAGAAGAGGAAGGGTTTCTAAGTGATTTGGTGATGAGATTTGTGGGACTCAAGGAAGGTCTCGATGTCGGAGAAGCGGCAAAATTTAGCGAGACGGCGGACGACTGATTCCTGGACGTGGCGTGCGGAGGCATGGTGAGGTGGAGGAGCTACTGTGGTTGTGAAAGAGGAACCGAAAAAGCTTCTGAGTTTTCTTTTTTAGGGTTAGAGTCATATTTGTTAGTTTTGTTAGTCGTTAGATTATTTTCAATTTTTTTAAATAACCAGCTGACATGGAAATTTTTGTCTGATGTGTAACTTGATGTCTAAAAAAAAAAAGAAAACTACGTGGCATATGTCACCTGTTTCCCCTAATTGGCGCAGTCACATGGGAAGCACATGATTTTTTCCGGCCAGTTGGTAAAAAATGGGTCAAATTGAGCCAAAATTGAGTAATTGATAAAGGTACGAGACTGAATTGAAAAAGTAATACATTACAAATCCAAAAAGCATTAAGTTATGGAACCATTTTTTATTTTTTCCACAAATACTACGCATTATATTTTGTGGAAATAATTTTACATACTTGTGAAATTACAATAATGATATAAGCTAGTTAAAAAATGAAAAAGAAAGGCGCCTTGTTAGGTTGACCTCGGGTCAAATCTTAACCGAATGCCTTTTGTCAGTTGGGGTTCGCCAAGAGTACGGCCCAAATCCGCAAAAGTTCAATCCTAACCCGCATATTAAATTTTGATTTGTGTTAGGCTCAGAACAGTGTTGCCAATTGGCACCTCTATTGAAAATGAGACTTCAGATTTCTTACATTTATGATAACACATTTCCTTTTTAAATATCTAAAACTTTGGGATAAATCTCATATTTAAAACTTTGTTGCCATGGATTGATGAAAACACATTTTGTAATATAAAATATTGCTAATTTTAGTAATTCCATATCAGTTAAAACAAAAGTATTGGATGATGATCTAAGTTTCACAACAACAAAAAAACGTTTGTTGACACCTATTTTTGAGATGATAATGTTGCCTCTAATAATGATTATATGTGATGACTTATTAGTACACTTATTTATGCATGTATAATATAGGTCGATTTAAGTGTTCATTTAGTGACATTTGTATGCATAATTGACTGTGTATTGCTCATATTTGTATTATTGGACAATTTGATGTTATGTGACTTATTTTGAAGCTATTCATGTAAATCTAGACCAAAAGTCGAACTCGACTAAGGATAGACATAGAAAACAAGTTTCGCAAGTCAAAAATGAAGCAAAAATCGAGCCAAGCCTAAGTAAGAGAAGTGGTACACGTGTCCCGTGCACGCACTTTAGAGCACTTTTAGTGTCATTTTAGTGTCAATAATGTGCATAATCACATGTATTTAGTGCTTTTGTATTCTCATGGGCAAAATAATGTGTTTGTGTTATTTTTGTGTTAAGACAGGTGCAAAAGGATCGAAAAAGAACATCAAACGATCACGGAGTCGATGGATCGGTCGAAGAAACAAGGGACAGGGTTCTCGGCCGAGACAGGGCACAAATCTCGGCTGAGATACCTCTCCAGGGAAATCCTGGAGTTTTAAGAGATTGAAGGTCTCAGCCGAGACGGGTATGGCATCTCGGCCGAGATACCTCTCTAGGGAAAATCACAGATTCAAAGAGATGAAGATCTCGGCCGAGATGAAACCCAATCTCGGCCGAGATAACCCAAACCCTAAAAATCCCCTTTTCACGTCTCGGCCAAGATGCAACCCAATCTTGGCCGAGATTATCCCTCGGTTTACAAAGTGAAAAGCACTTTTTAAATTCCTCGGCCGAGATTCCTTATCCTGTTTTAAATTCCTGAACGCGATTTTGCCTTAAATTGAAGTAACAACTCTTCCCCTATATATATATCCTCCCTTTCGAAATTAACCTACTTTGGGACATTGAATAACACAGTTTCCAGCCATTTTTGAGCCACCAAAGCCACCAAGGAAGGAAGATTGGGCAAGAGACTGAAGGATCATCTTCTCGAATTGACATCTTTGGTTTCATCCATCTTAGTATCATGTTTCTTTACTTTTCTACTTATTTTCTGTTTGTTTTAGCTTCCATGGGTGAGTAGCACCCTTATCTCTACCCTTGATCAAATGTAAAACTTTGGGTGACAATGTTTACATGATTATTGCTAGTTGATGTTACCATTTGATTGCAATTTCAAGTGTTCTACAATATTTACTGTTATTGACTCATATTTGTATGCTTTTTCTTGCTCTAGGAAGTGCATGAATGTGTTTCTAGAATTGAAAATTACTATCCATAATTGTAGGATTTTCGATTCCCTAGTAGTAAACAACGAGTGGTTTCGTTGGTGATAATGTAGATTTCGACTTCTAAACCCGAGCTTTCGAGGTTTATGTCAAATCTATTTCATTATCTTATAGCTTTTATCATTCGATTGCCAAATTGAAGAGAGTTTATTCGACATTTTGGTTTAATTGGATAGGGTCCATCGAAGAGCTTATTTCAATTAGCCATAATTACGAGATAATACGATTGCTAGAGCTTGTTAGTAGTCGTGAAATAGGGACTTGAAATGCTTTCCATTGGGTATCAACAATAGTTGTGTAATTCGTTGGAACCAAAGGGATACTCGATCAAGGGTAGATACTTTAATCATATTTTAAAAATCCAAAAATTGATTTATCTATCTTGCTATCTTTTGTTAATTGAATCTTAGCTTAGTTGATCATAGCTAAACAGTGGTTCCTAGCTTGACAAACAACCCCCCCCCCCCCCCCCCCCATTGCTTTCCTTGTTTACTTTTGTTCTTGTTTGAAGTATACAATTGCTTGACATATTAAGACAATTGTTCAACCGTTCCTCGTGGGATCAACCCTTACTTATCGCTCTACTAGTTAGAGTTTTAGGTTAAGGCTTAGTGTGTGTGTGTGTGTGTATATATATATTCATCTATATATATATATATTCATCTATATATCTATATATATATACAAAATTAATTTGGTAAGCGACACACGACGATCGCTCCTACCAAGGAGCTTGGCCGAGATAATGAGGCTCGGTCGAGACAAAGGAGCAGTGTGGAATTGGCTCCGCCGAGACACTCATTCTGGGCCGAGAATTTGGTACATAAGGCTCGGCTGAGATAGTCATTCTCGGCCGAGACTCAAGTTGGTTCAAGGAAGAATTTGCTCGAAAACTATCCCTTTCAAGCCCAAATTAAGCCTAATTCATCCCCATCTATAAAAGGGAGACTCCAAGTCTAAAAATAGGACTTTTTACATTGATTTTGGAGCGTGGACTTGAGAATTTGGAAGAACACGAAGAATCAAGATTCGGCGTCTCGAGTTTTTATAGTTTCATGTTTATTTCTTTCATTAGTAGTTTGTTTTTAGCCATTGCTATGATCGGCTAAAGTCTCTTTATTTCCGTCTTTAACTAAGTTGAAATCTAGAACGATGTTTTTCTAATTCTTACAGTAATTATTTGATTAAACTATGTCATGAGATTATCTTTTATGTGTGTTTTATTTGGATTGATCACCAGGGTTTGTTGTTGCTAGGTCGTAATTCATAATCTGTAATTGTTATGAACTTATGTCTAAGAGTAGCAAATAGTGAATTTATTCGCTAGGATTACATAAATCGCGGTCACTTGTACCGAGCTTACGCGTACAACAACGTTGCTATTCCGTTGCCCTAAAACTTTATGCATTTGATTAATGATGTTTTAGCAATCGTATCCTAGGACTATTTAATCAGATATATTAATTACAGAGCAAACTTGTGATTAATTACACCTAAGGTGTAACAAGATTAGCCGAGCGTACTTGCTAATTCTTGGGATAGGAGTTTCAAAACTAGTTTGTCAAGCAGTTGCATTAATTACAAGCATAATTTGGACTAGGGAGATACTGGGTTGAAGGCGGGAATATCATTTATCATATTTAAATTCATCTTTAGTTGCTAGATTAATTGTTATTTGCTTTAGTTAATTAACTCAAAACAACTTTCCCCACAATATATTATATATTATTATATATTATTATACTTATTTGCATACTTTGGTTTAATACAACAATACGATTAGTTTTCCTATTCTCTGTGGGATCGACCCTAACTTACCTTGTCTACTATTTAGAAAATGAATATTTAGGAATTAATAACTAATTTAACTGCATCCGACTGTGCGGCCACTTATCATCATAAATATTGTACAAGTAATTAAAGATCATTTATGTATTTTTTTAGAGACAACTAGTTATTGCGAAAATCATTTATAGGCGTCTCAAATAATATTATTTGTGAATTAGTTATTACGACGACTAATTAGTGACAACATGTTATTTCTAATAATATAGTTGTGACAAATACTCATTATTCGAGAGAACATTTTGTTATCTCAAAAGATCATTTTTCTTGTAGCTTTCTAACGCTCTTTCACCTTAAAGACATGAAATTCAAGAAGATGTTTATGTATTCCATCCAAATAACAAAACTAATTAAAACTGTGATGCCAAATAATCCAAATAACATTGTTGAAGATGAAATAATTTGGAGGGTGCACTGTCCACTTAAATCCTTAAATTTTAAATACGATTTTTCTTTTGTTGGAAAGTAAAATTTCATTAGATCAGCTGGAAGCAGCATTGAATGGAGGATGATCCTGAAGTACATAATCTTGTGAGAATGATTTAGCATAAGACGCGATATAGTGCGCAATAAAGTTTTCTAGCCTACTATTCCAAAAAAGGCTGCGACCAACAAAAGAAGCAAATAACAAATGAATATCATAGAGCATAATTTAAGCATGTAAGAAAACAATTGGCCCCGGCCTAAGGACGCGATAACGATAGTACTAGAGTCGCCCAACACAGAGACGTCCTGACGCCTCCCGAAGGGCAAGAAATTCACACAATTTCTGATTTTCTTGGTAGGGAACTTCTATGTCATGACTCTAAAAAAGTTCTCACTAAATTTATCTTGTATATAGACACCAGCATAGCTGATAAGTGAATAATTTATATTCTAATCTATTAACTTATTGCAATTTAATATAACAATAGCAATTAATTTTGCTAGTTTAATTAATTTTTGTGAATTCTTTTGCTTTCATTAAACTTTAGCTCTTAATGACCATTTTGAGTTGCAAAATAAGGTGAGCCCATAAGACCCATTAATCAGACCTGTTGCAAAGAAAAGAGGACATAAAATCAGCCCAGCATGTTTAACAACAACAGCAACTTAGCAACTTGAGAAGAAAAGAGAAAATGGAACAAGCTCACAATTGTTGACTTTTTCAACCTCTACACCCTATTTTTAAATTATTTTCCACAAGTTAATGACAAAAGACAGCAACACAACAGCAGCAACTTACTACAGCCGTAAAAAATAAGAAGAACTAAGAAAAGAAACGCGTATGCGTTTATGGAGAGAGCTTCAGTACAACAACTTGCATTTTTAAAGCTTGATTCTTCAATTTGGCAGCAAATATCTTACAAATTGATAGCCTTGGTTCATCAAATTGACAGCAAATTGGTGCCTCATTTCATCTATAAAAGGAGGATGAAGGCATTCAACAAAAAAACAATTCAACAACTCAATTTCTCAAGTAGAGGTAGAATAGCAATCTTTTGGGGTTTTCATTCTTGTAATCTTTTGAGGGTGTGAGGGCTTCCAAAATAATATTAGGGAGTGTAGAAAGGGGAGAAATCTATCGAAAATGGGCTAGTTCGTATTCGATAGACGGAGGAAATTTCCCGCTTTTGAGAAGTGTCAAAGCAACTCAACAAGGGGAAGATTTCTAGTACTAATTCTTGTCAAATTTCTCTTTTTATATCTTCCAAATATTATGTTTAGTATGTCCCTCACACCCCTCTTGAATTATAGTTAAGTTATATTGTAATATGTTTATGTTGATGTTATGCACACAAGGTGTTTGATATTTTGCTCAAATGAATACAAAATTTAGTTGATATTCTTCTCATATTGTGATAATTGATTTATATTCTAATCCTCATTTTCATTACTTTTGGATCCATTTCATGTATGTTGGTTGGAATTATAGCTATTCTGTTTGGCTCGGCCTAGTCCGAATTGAATAGAAATTAAGTAGCAACTAGTTTGTATTAAGAATAGTCAAATGGTTTTGATTCATACTTGAATATGATTCGAACTAGTAATTTCAACTTGTGATTTGCTAGGATTGATCTTCCCTAACTTTACGCAATTAGTCGAAGTCTTGTTAATTGAATAGTAAAGATTGACATGATTAGATTAGTTAGAATTGAGATTATCCTAGAATAATTTCAATTATATTAGAGGGATTATAGTGAAACTTTAGCTACTTAAGGTTCTCACTTTCAATCTATTAACTTTGTTTTGTATCATTGATCAAGAATCAAGCTCTTGGGTTCATTAATCTTAAAATTTGCATATGCTAATTATTTCTTTATTTGTCTTGAAAACGTTAGTTTTTAGAATTATTTAACTTTACTTTAGACGTTAATTATTTTGCTAAACACCCCCCCCCCCCCCCCCGTGTGTGTGCGTGTGAATTTTATTTATATGTATATATAAATATATATATTATTTATAGTTCATAATTGGAGTTAATGTTTATCATGTTTGATTCTAAAATTAAGTAAGCAAAATTCTCCTCGTGGGAAACGACCATTTCTTACCATATACTATTTTGTTAAATAGGTTAAATTTGTGGGGGTAACGACACGCTATCAATAGCTGGAATTGCACATAAGAGATGTAGAGTGCAAATGGGGGCCGCCGGAGGGAAAGAGCAGCCGGTAGTCATGAAGCATTCTACAGGCTGTGGATACAATAATCAACTAGAGGTCTATGCACGGCAGCACAAAGGATTTTACAAATTCCGTAAGACTTGTAGCCTGCCAAATGGGATGTCAAGTGGGGCAAGTAAAAATAAGTGTGCAGTGGAAGAGTCAAGGTTATGGCAAATGTGATTTACAAGATGACAAAGAGTCCGAACAATATCTCCAAAGGAGATGCACGAGGGGTAAATGGAGTTTCCAGAGGTGATGCCACACAGGATGGGCTCCAGAGCTAGAACTAGGATGAGTCGGGATTCAAGGCATCGACAACAGTGCTCGTAATGATGGTTGTGCATAGGTAAAGAGAGAATAGCATAAGCTTTAGTCGGCAAAAATAGTGAACGAACAAGGGCTTCACACCAACAATTCCTAACTATTAAGAGTATAAAGAATATGGACAAAACATGCAAAGCAAGTGCACCATATATAGTGTCAAGCAGCAGATTGGATCTCATAACCTATTTATGATTTTCTTTTATTTATGTACTAAATCTCGTCTACTGATGTATAGAAAAACAACATGTCAGTATTCTAGAGGCTTCCTAGATGAGCTATATATTGTAAAGGGTATCATAGCTATCCATAATGAATATAATAGGAACATGTTGCCTCCATAGCTATACTATCTCATGAACTCAATAATCTTTATCCATGTCTATAGCTTTATTTCTTTTTAAGGTATCAGAGCTGATAAAGTTCAAGTTAGCTATGGTTCAGGTTTGGCTATTTCCCATTTTGGTAATTATGTTGTTAAATCACCTACTTCTAACCATACTCAAACCGTCGTGTTGAAAAGCTTTTTACTTGTCCCTCAAATAACCAAGAACTTGTCAAGTTTTTCGCAATTTGCTAAGGATAATTGCGTATATTTTGAATTTCATCCCTCTTATTGTTTGGTGAAGGATCTGTTCATAGGGGAAGTTCTTCTCAAAGGGAGTGCTAAGAATGGTCTCTATTCTTTCGGATTAACCAGTCACAACAATCCATCATCCTTAGAGTCCGTTTTGTCAAGTCGGAGTTCAGGCAACCCAAATAACAAACTCTTGTCAATCCATGCTGCTGTCTGGAAGTTTGACACTCTAGATTAGGTCATCCATCTTTTGATATTGTAAAGAAAGCTCTCAATCTATGTAATGTCCCTTATTCTGGTGGTGAGAATGAAATCTTTTGCACTACTTTCCCTTCGTCTAAAATTCACAAATTCCCTTTCCCATTTTCCTGTGACAAGACTTGCTTATGACAAGACTTATGGGGGCCTTCACCCATAATATCCTTTAATGTATTTAATTACTATGTTAGATTTATTTACCATTCAATAAGATTCACTTGGTTTTATGTGCTTAAGCTCAAATCTGATACTAGTACAACCTTTAAACACTTTAAAAGCATGTTTGAAACTTAGTACAATGAGAAAATAAAAATTGTGCATAGTGATGGAAGAACTGAGTATAAACCTCTGGTAGAATTATTCAACCCAAATGGCATAGTCAACCGAATGTCATGTCCATACACCCCAGAACAAAATGGTCTAACTGAAAGAAATCATAGACACATAGTGGAGGTAGGTTTATCTCTTCTAGCCCATTTTAATGTCCCTTCTAAACATTGGAATGATGCCTTTTTCACTGCAGTTCACTTGATCAATAGGATTCCATAAAAGGCTAAGTATAAGATTCCCTTATAAATGCTCACCGGTTCCAATTAAACCTGACTATAGCAGCCTTAAAGTCTTTGGCTGTCAGGCCTTTCCATACTTGAGACCATATAATAAGCATAAACTAGAATACGGAAGTGAAGAGGGGGTGTTTCATGGATACTCTTTTCAATACACGAGGGATATAAAATTATCTTGCCTAATAGAAGAAAAATTGTGATATCTAGACATGTTCTATTTAATGAGTCCATTTTTCCTTTCTCATTACAAATTGAAAAGCTTAACTCTTCAGAAGATTCTGTTCATCGCCATATTCCTTCTCAAAATATACCGTCCTTGCCTTCGACCGAGCATAATCTAAGCTACAGTGACACATCTACCCACATTCCTGCTGATCACTATTCCTCATCCTCTTCCTCACCACCACTTTCTCCACTTAACCAACCACAAATGGGTGATAATGCAGCTGATTTGCCTTATGAGAATAGTGAAAATACAAATACTTTTGACAATCTTGAGTCTAGTCAAATTTTGAGTAATGTAGGTGAGCTAAAACACTTGTATGGGAATCACATGTTCACTAGATCAAAGACAGGTATATACAAACCCAAGACATATTACACTGAGTCGAGGATGCAGGAAGAGCCAAGAACACACTTGGAAGCAAGAAGAAATGAAAACTAGCGAAAGGCTATGGAAGAGGAGTATTCAACCTTGTAAAGAAATAGAATGTGGACTCTTTGTAACCTACCTCCTGATAAACAAGTTATTGGTTATAAGTGGATTTACAAACTTAAAAAGCATTCAGATGGATCAGCGGAAAGATATAAAGCATGATTGGTAGCAAATGGGTATAACCAAGTGGCTGGCTATGGCTACTTTGATACGTTTAGCTCAGTGGATAAACTCGCAACCATAAGGTGTGTTCTCTCTCTCTTGTAGTTTCAAAGCACTAAATGTTGGACAATTGGATATTGATAATGATTTTCTTAATGGGGACATTGATGCTGAAATATACATGGAGCAATCCCCTGGATTTGAGAAGGGAACAAATTTGGTTTGTAAATTGCAGAATTCCTTGTATGTCTTAAAGCAAGCATCAAGGACATGGAATCTGAAATTTGGTAGTGCACTGATCAGCCTTGGATTCACTCAATCCAAGGCAGACGCCTCATTATTTTATAAGCACAAAGAAGGATCTACCAAGCCACAGTAAGGAAATTCAGATTTTCATTAAAAATTTGAAGAAGAAGTTCTCTTTAAAGGATTTGGTAATAGTGAGTTACTTTCTCGGTATAGAAGTAAACCAAACTTCAAAAGGGTTGCACTTGTCACAGAAAAAGTACATTGAAGAGATTCTGAAAAAGGCTGATATAGAGAATGCAAAGGGATTGACAACCCCAATGTTGTCGAGTCATAATTTATCGAAATACCAAGGCACTCCTATTGTTGATGCAAATATATATAGATCCATAGTTGGAACATTGCAGTATGCAACACTCACCAAACCGGACATCTCGTTTAGTGTAAACAAAGTGAGCTCATTTTTTGCAATTGCCTCTGGACACTCATTGGAAGGCAGTTTAAAGAATATTACGGTACTTAGCTAGAATATTTGACTATGGACTGCATTTTAAGGCTTCAAACAAATTTTTCCTTACAGCTTTTTGTGACTCGGATTGTGCAACTGATATTGATGACATGAGATCAATATCAGGATATTGTGTAGATTTTAGGCAGAATCTGTATCATGGAGCTCAAAGAAGCAAGGAGTTGTATCAAGGTCTTCGACCGAAGTAGAATATAGAAGTCTTGAAAATGTGGTATGTGATGTAGTGTGGTTGAGAAATTTGCTGTCTGGATTGAGGATTTATCAGTGTAATCCTACTATAGTTTGGGTGGACAACACTGGTGCAGTTTCATTATCAAGTAACCCGGTCTTCCATTCAAGAACCAAACATCGTGAATTAGACCTATATTTTGTTCGTGAAAAAGCAATAGGTAAGGTGATTTATGTGCAACATATACTAACACTTGATCAGATTGCAGACGGGATGACAAAACCTTTATGTGGTCAATTCTTCGTGAGGATTCGGAACATGTTGAATGTGGTTCCAAAGTCCTCCCTCAAAGAGGGGGAATATTAAGAATATAGAGAATGACAAACATGCAAAGCAGTGTGATGCAGCAGATTGGATCTCACAGCACATTGATGATTTCCTTTTACTTTTGTACTAAATTCCGTCTACTGATGTATAGCAAGACAACATGTAGGTATTCTAAAGGCTTCAAAGATCAGCTATATATTTTAAAGTGTATCATAGATATCCCTAATGAATAGAACAGGAACATGTTACCTCCATAGCTATACTATCTCATGAACTCAGTAATCTTTATTCGTGTCTATAGCTTTATTTTTTTTAATCAATAAGTTCGCTTACCAATGCATTCGACGAAAGCTGTGATGGAGGAGATCTAAATATCGAAAAAGAGGGAGGAGTGGGAATCCACCTGTCTTACCAAATTCTCGTTTGGTTACCAGATCAAATTAACCTTAGACTACCAAGAAGCACAACTCAGCGACCCTCAAAAATACTGCACAAAGTGAAACTAGGCCGGTTTCCAAGGGACAAGAAATTGGACATTTTGGAAATATTTGGTTTTGTGGATTCGTGCAAGCAGAGATGATGGATGAGCTAATAAGCGACATGCTTGCTTACTAAGCATAGCGCTTCAACTTACGAAAACCCAAACCACCAAGCAACTTGCTTTAACACATTAACGCCCATGAGACCAACCATAAGGATCGTGCAAGGGCTTTCAAATCAAGTAAGACATTTTTTGGGATACGGAAACAAGACATTGTATAGGCGGGGATGGCCTGAATAACAGATTTGATCATTATCTTCCTTCCAGCCCTACTAAGCGTCGTCTCCTTCCACCCAAAGACTTTCTTCCAAACTTTATCGTGAATATTAGCAAAGATCTTTTTGTTTTTTTTCGACCAATGATGGTAGGGCCAAGTACTTAGCATGAGACTTTACTCGTGGAATGCCTAAAATACAACAAATATCAACCGCTAGCTGAGGATTTGTAGCGGGGCTGAAGAGAACACCCAACTTATCTAAATTTATGTGTTGCCCAGAGACTCCCTCATATAGCTGAATAGCAAATTTCAAGCTCTCTACTAAAAAATTGTTGATGCACCAAACAACATGTTATCAGCGAAAAATAAATGGAGTCAGGATTAGGTTGTAAGGAGGAAAAGATATGTCCAAAATAGGAGAGGATGATATGCTCAATTTCATCTTTTCCAAAGTATTCTACCCCATATCTATCCTTAAGGGAGGCTACATGATTAATTTCCTTCCTAAGACTAGTATGCGCATGGAAAAAAGATGTATTGCGCTCCCTTTCTTTGTACTAGTGCTGCTTAGACCGCTCTTTCGCAGATTCGACAAAGTTTCAAGACCTCGGCTAAGGCGGGAAATTTGTCCACACCAAAAATTAACTAATGTATTATGTGATTTTAAAGTATCATTGATGAGCACATTAATTAACTTATGTTGATGTGGACATTGATGGTGTGATGTATAAATGTTGTTTCTTGGGAATGAGACTTAGATTGTAGAGCTCGTCTATTAAAGCCCTAAGACATATTTCGTTACATAACTTTTCGTTCATTCAATTTCGTACAAAAGTCTGTTGCTTTTTTAATTTCTTCCCATTATTAAAGATATTACTTGCAATTGGATCAATTTTTTGCCAATGAGCAAATCGACCGGGAAAACACACGTGACTGTTATGTGAAATTAGTCATTTTTCTTCCTATTACACTCTTGATTTTCGTTCCAAAAAACATTTTAGCGCCGGTGCCATTTCAGGTAAAATCAGTCGGATTAGTGTCATATGTGCTTTCCCAGCTAATATGCTCATGGGAGACATAAATTGATTCAAATACGGGCAATATCTTTAATTATAAGACGAAATTGAAAAAAACAAAAGAATTTGAGATGAAAATCAAATGAACAGATAATTATAACTTCTAGGATGAAAAGTTGCTTCAGCCCAAGTAAACAATAAGACTTTTCATTCAACACACATTATTCAGTTTACACGGTACAACTCACACAGAGATTTGCCAAAAACCAGACCAGAAACACTGTTGAAAAGAACAGATACACTAATGATGAAGATGATCATCATCCTTTAGCATTTCTCTTCACCATTAAACCTAACTGACTCCATCTGTACAGCCGGTTTAGGTTTCTGAGGTTTGTACCACATCGCACAAACGAGGTAGATGATAAAATTTACGATGCCAAGAATCGACAAGAGCCAGTAGAAGCAGTCGAGGCGGCCGTAGTTAATGTTGTCAGCGAGCCAACCTTGGTCTCCATCACTCGACGTAACTTTCTTAACCACAGATACCAAGAAACTGCTAACAAAAAAACCTAGCGAAAGCGTAGTGAGGAAAAGACCAGTGCTCATGGTTTTCATTCCTTTGGGTGATTGCGTGATGAAGAAATCCAGCTGGCCAGTGTATATGAATGCTTCACCGGAACCGACTAGGAAAAACTGTGGGATGAGAAGAAACACGCTTATCGGAAGAGAGTACGATGACCGGTTGACGGACTTTGCCACGGCGAGTCTCTTCATCTCGACTAGTGCCGCGACAGCCATTCCGATTGTCGACAACACTAGTCCGATGGAGATTTTTTGTAGGCTAGAGAATCCTGATAGTGGAGGTAGTATTAGCCAATCTGAGAATAATTTTCTTATTTTTTAAGACGTAAGCCTGAATTGAGAGTATAATTTAAAGTCCAGGCACTCAATGAAAATTTTCAAATTTAAGAATTATATAAAATGCACAAACACATGATCAAATAGTAAGTTCATGTCTCCCTTTTTACTTAAAAACGTCACTACAATAAAAAACAAAAAAAAAAAAGAAGATCTTTTGTGATACATTTGTTCAGAATAAATTGTGATTATTAATATAGGTTATTTGTGACCAATTATTTTCATGAACCTGTTTACAAATCATTTGAGACTATTTTCAAACTACTTTTAGAGACAATTAGTTATTGCAAAAAATATTTGAGACACATGTATATTTTGCGACCGAGTTATTGAGATGATTAATTAATAATGGCATGTTAATTCTAATGATAAAATTGCCACAAATACTCATTATTTAACATAGTTTGTGTCCCTTCTTCACATATAGTGGTATATGACAAATAAAAAAAAAAAAGCAAGGGATTTCTTAGAGATGCTAAAAAGTGAAAATAGAAGTGACAAAGAAACAGAAAAATGGAGTATAGAATGAACCTGGTGTTCCTTTCCACTTCTTCCACAGAGGCATGAACAACCTGTCATAAACGGCCAATGTAATAAGAATAGCAGCAACGAAGAAGACGGTGAGGGAGCCAGCGGGGATCTGAAAATTGCCGATTGATCTGTTCATAGTGGAAGCTTGCTCCACTGAAAATGTTATCATCTGTGCATAGGTTGTCCAGAAGATTATGGTTGTGGCCCATATCGGCAGCAATCTCCCCATCATCTTCACTTCTTCCACCTTCGTCACCGAGCATAGCTTCCATGGATTCGGCCTCATACCGTTGCTCATGTTCCCCATGTCTCCTTCTGCTACAATGGCTGCCTTGTCCAGAAACCTACATTCATAAAACCAGTGCAAACCTAATATTTGAATATATTTGTAAAAGTCCATGCACCACAAGAAGTTTTCATATTAGATACATAATTTTAGTAATGGACACTACTACATGCATAGTCGAAGACAACGGGTAAAAACCATTGTCTTAGGGGTGCATCTATTTTTGTCGAAGGTGGTCATAGAACTCCTCATACAATAACGGTTTCAAACGTTGTCTTTAATACACACATCAACGGTTTTGATATCCTACTACAATGGCTTTTTACTATTGTGTCCGAATAGACAACAGTTAGAAACCATTGTGGGAGTGGAGGGTTTATGACAACACCCCTTTCAACAATGCTCGTCCCCCTTTGGCAACAGGTTTGAACCGTTATCTTTTCCAAATATGACAACGATTGGGATAACAATGGAAATAAAGATAAAATAGTGATGAAAAGTCCCTTAGTTTACTATCTGCTTACGTAGCATTACGAGAAAAAGAAGATATATATAGGAGAATGTTTGTGATTTTTTTCACTTTTGAGAAAGTGATTGAAAATTAGAAATTGTTGTAATATTGCTTAAAATCCAAAGTGGGCAGTGCTTAAAGAAAAGGTAATTATAGTCAACTCATAAATTGTAATGCCTACTAAATAATCACTTTTCTTGACATTTTCTACTGAGGAGCAATTTGAAGCAGCACTTTCCTGCTTTAAGATTTTGACTTAAATATACTGAATTTCAACCGACGAAGAAGCATGCAAACATTACTTTTCTGCTCAATTTTTAGTGAGAAGCTAAAATTTGCTTTAAATTTATGACAACAGTGTTTTACTGTTTTGTGTCTGAATGTCATGGTTAGAAAATTTGTCAGAGAGGGGGTCTATGACAACACCTCTTTCAACAACAATGATTTAACCCCTTTGACAACGGATTTGAACCATTGTCTTTTCGAATACAACACGATTGGTACAACAATGAAACAAAGATAAAATAGTGACGAAAAGTTCCCCAAGTTTAGGGTCGGCATGCATCTAGCATCCTTTATAATATTACGAGAAGAGGAAGGGAGATTGTAGATAGATAGATAGATGATTTAGTTACCGGAATTGATCTGTGTGGAAGATTCTGGAAGCTTGAGGCGTGTCCTCATAGAGCATCTCAACATCATAAGGAAGGTTCATTTTCCGTTTCTTTATCGCAGCAGCAATCACCTGAAAAATCTGGACCATTGGGCTGCCCGAAGTATTCTTGTACCTATACCTTTTCGTCCCCATGAAGAAGACGAAGATGGCAATCAGCATTGCGACAGAACAGATGCCGTAACCCAAGCTCCGTCCCACTTCGTCTTGAATGTAGACGAGGACAGTGACAGCTGTGAGAGTTCCCATACTGATGAAGAAGAAGAATCTGTTGAAGAAGAAGGCCATCTGTGCTTTCTCTCTCTCGTCTTTCTCGTCAAACTGATCTGTTCCGAAGCCTGACACGCTCGACTTCAGCCCTCCAGTGCCTAATGCTATCAGATATAAGGCGATGTACAGGATTGCCATTTGGAAACCGCTGGCTTCCTTGCAGTCAGCGTCGTGGCGGTGACATGGCGGCGGCCGGAGCTGCGGCAAATCGGTCACTATCGCCAACATGCCGGTTCCCTGCGTGTGTTCAACTCACCATCCTAAATTAATTTGATCGAAATGACAGAATATTGTGAAATAATTGATCGTTTGCAATTTTAGTTCTACATAAATTAAACATTGTAATAATTTTGGGAAAAAATCATTTTTAGTCCAGTATGTTAGGCCTTGTCCAGTAAAAGTCCTGGATGTTAGAAAATTTCAATTTTAGTCCTCTATGTTCCAAAAGTTGTCCAATTTAAGGACACTAACCATCACCAACGACCAATTTAGCCGGAATTAGACTAATAAATTTAGGGCTTGTGAGTGTTAATGCTTATGTATCAAGTATTTGTCTAGATAACATGTCAAATCATTAAATTACTTTAGTAGCTCGACCAAAAAAGAAAAGAAAAAGGCAACCTCTAATTTTCATATGAGGTGCATTTCGTTATATTTTTTATTTTATTTTTCTTTCTTTCTTCATCTTTCTCAAATTTATTAGTGACGTGCATCGCACGTGATTAATTGATGCCAAATTGGCCATTTCTGATGGTCAATGTCCTTAAATTGGACAATTTTGAAAACATACAGGACTAAAATTGAAATATTCTAACATACAGGACTTTTACTGAACAAGGCCTAACATACTGGACTAAAAAATGAATTTTTCCCTAATAATTTTAGTTTTGTAAATATGGTCCTAATTTTAAAGGGAATTGGAGATTTTTGGAATTTTTCACTTTGCTAATTTTAATTTTAGTCATTTAATTTTATAAAATTTCACAAAATCGTTTAGTTACCGTCTGCAACAGGTAAGACAATCAATAATGCTGACGTGGGTTACAAAATGAAGCCACGTCAGTATGACTAGTTACCTTACTAGCTGTAGGCAATAATAGAACGAATTTGTTGAATTTTGTAAGGTTAAAAGGATTAAAAACTGAATAACCAAAGATAAAGTCCTTAAATAAAAATTGATGGAACTTTATGCCATAGTAAAAGAAATTGAAATGGCAAACGATACTCTTATAAAACTAATTTGACAATTTTCTCGATTATGATTATTACCAGTGTTTGAACGAAGGCGAAAAGGGCGATAGTTCGGTATCTTCCGAGGAAGGAATCAGCGACAAATCCTCCGAGCAGACAGAGGAGAAAGCAGGTGCCCATAAAGTCGGTCACAATGTTGGCGGAGGTGGAGCTAGGAAGATGCATAGCTCCACCCAAATATGTCACTAGGTTTACTGCTATTCCCATCGTTGATAGTCTCTCAACGATTTCTATCCCTGATCAATTTAAGCAGTTGATCATTGATAACTGATATTTTTATGTACTTTTTAGGTATAAAATCATAATAAAATTAGTATAAAAGTATATGAAAGTATACTTATTTGTCTTATATTTTATGTCTTGTGTTGGCTTCACATTTTTATTGATTTTATAGTGACTTTTATACAAAATTAAGCTAAACTGAAATAATTGTGAGGTCCGGATAAAGAGATAAGTAAGAAAAAATGGCAAATAAGAAGGATAATAAAGTAACCATCAGAATACAAATAAAATACTTGGTTAATGATTTAATTGTGACACAATATTCTGCTATTTATTATAAAACTTACCGTGAATCAATGATATAAATTATAGTTGTTATGCCTTACCGTGAAGAATTATCAAATGACAGTGGTGACGATATATTAAGACAGTAAAAAATATGGTTGATGCTAGAATTGAAAAAATTAATAATTGATGACCAAAATTAAATTAGATGTCTCATATATATATATATTTACATTATTTGTTGCATTAGTACTGTGATACTGGTGTAACTTGCATGAATCCTACTAGCATGGAAATTCACAAGAAAGTGTGATATTATCTGATTGAAGTGCGTGCACTGTTAATTTTTATTTTGTTAGCTTTTTATGGTCCCACAGTTTATTCCCACTCCCAGAAGAAGGGAAAAAACAAAATAAATGGGGATAAATTAAGCACCATACTTGTAAACTTTTTGGGCATAATTGAAAAAAAGTCACATGGGAGAGATGGTCCTAACGTTGAGGGAAATACATTAAATAATTAACCTTGTTTAATTTCTTTGCAAAACACTGTATCTTTTTGCATGAAAATAATACAAGGGCACTTCATTCGCAGTTTATAATGTTTTTAAATATAGTCCTTTAATTTAAATATTAAAATATGAAAATATCTTTAAATAGTGAGTCTTATATGTTATAGGCTCACTAATTTTATTTCGTTTAGTTGAGAAATATTTTAGTTTTGAATAGGATTAGGACTTTTATATGGATATTTGATCATTAATTTAGTAATATATTAAACTCACTACACAGATTAAGATAGTAACTTAAAAATAAAAAATAAAAATTGAACAAGCCAGTCTTCCCTCCTCCCCAAAAACCCGCAAACTGGAGAATTTAATTGCTAGATTTGGAGAATAGGTGAATTATGGGTTACGAACGATTAATAAACAATACATTAGATTATGATGTTGCAGGCTGTGGATATTCAGTTTCAGGTGTTATTTTTGTATATGTGCATGGCAGAATCTTCATAAAACATAGTATATGTATATACCTAGGATAAGTGCAGCTGGTATCCATCCACCAGTTTTGGACCTGTGAGCTGGGTATCCCTTGTAGTCCACTGCATCTGCAACTGTCAAACTTAACTTCTCCTCCTGCAACCAAAAACATAATATTAAATTACTCTTTTTCCAAATCATCATCTTTAGGGTTTTTCATTTTGCGCTGCTACAATCATTTTTCGCCCTAAAACTTGTGTTTCCAATTTGTCCCATAATTAAAAAAATTGATCGCATTTGGACCAATTTCTAGCGTTGATGAGCAAATCGACTGAAAAAACATGTAATATCAACTATTGGCCAACTTTAGCTGACGTAACACCGGCGCTGCCTTTTTTGGGACGAAATCGAACAAGCGAAAAGTATTAGTCGAAAAAGTAATTTCACATGACAGTCACATGCACTTTTTCGACCACTTTGCTTATCGACGACGGGAATTGCTCTAAAATGTTCCTTAATGATGGGACCAAATTGAAAAACAGAAAAAGCAACGAATTTTGGAACGAAAATAAAAACGAATGAAAAGTTATGAGAGTTTTAGGCCGAATACTATATATACACTAACCATTTCTGTATTTCTTTGGTTTGTTGGGAAAAATGGAAGATGTAGTACTACTATATTTATAAGAAAGAAAAGGTTGAAGAAAGCTTATGAGGGAGTGTGTGTGTGTATATTCTGACATGAAACAATGTGTTAGGTATATTTTGTATTTATAGGCAAAGAATGAGTTTGATGTATGAGTTGACCCTCCAACACAATTGAGACACATGAAGCTTATCCCATGGAAGGTTCTGGTCATAATCTTAAGTTGAGATAATTTCCAATTAAATTAAAAAATAAATAAAAAGGGAAGTTGATTTATTGAAGTGGGAAGATAAAGAAGGGAATCTTGAACATGGAATGCTAATTATAATGGGGTAGTTTCACTGTCAGTCCATATAATGTATGGATGGTATATATTGGTATGTATCAATTTAATTTGTGTGAACCACATGCAGTAGGCAACTCCTCCCTGGACTTGTACTCTAAGTGCTTTTGCTACCCCACTTTTAAAAAGTTGCTTGCCATCTATGGTCTTTTCTCCATTGTCCATGTATGGGCACAAAAATGTACTACGCTCATCACCAATTATATACATACATATCTATTACTAATACATATATATTATCAATATAAAAGTATAAATTGTTTCGTCCTGTTTTTTGTTTCGTCTTCTCTTATGATGCCTATAATATTCTTACTAAGTATTAAATTTAAGGATAGTTAAGTAATTTAAAATATTTTTTATGTTTTCCTTAAAAACTTCCCTAAAAAACTACATGCTTAAATTATCCTTCTTCCCTTAAAAACTTCCCTAAAAAACTACATGCTTAAATCAATTTCGTATTAAAGTAGATTTAAAGAGTTTTTCAGTAATATGTTATTTGCATATATCTTAAATAACTGTACTAAATTATATAATTATTTAAGGTATGAAATAAAGAAAAAAATGAATTTATTGATTTTTTTTTCAATCTTATCCATAACTATCATATTTTTACTATTCATACTGTCAATTTTTTTTTAATAATAAATTTTATGGAATAAGCTTAAAACTTTTATAATACATACTTCTAATTTTAATTATTCATATTAAATATATACTATGATTTTTTTACATGTCAAATTTATGTAATTGAGCTTAACAACTAACATAATTTCAGCTCTTATACTTGCATATAATGTGATTACATATTAAAAATTATTTTTATAGAATAAGAAGATGAAAAAGTTATATAGACAGACAAATAAATATATTGTCTTTTCTTACACTGTTAATTTAAGTTATAAGGTCATATTACAAAAAGAAAAGTCTAAAATATTTGAATAAAAAAAGAAAATAGTGAGCTAATTTATCGATAAATCTTATCATTCATAAACATTAAATATAATTAAAAAATTTATATCTGAATATTGATGCTACTTCAATATAATTTGTAAATATCAAGTCATTGTAATTTTTTTAAACATAAAGTAATTTCATTAATGGTTGCTTGAATCGGTCAACACTAATTGACATAAAAGGGGTGGTGCATGGGACAAACAATTCTTTTGGCACTATAAATTTTATTTTACGTCCTATCCATACAATTTATGTCCATGAAAAGAAGACAGTAGATGTCTAATATCAGATAATAAAAGCATACATGCAGAGGCACAATCCGCATCACCTATCGACTTGAATATAGTAGTGCTAGAATCCCCAAGAATACAAAACTTGAAAACTCCAGTATCAGTGGTAAGTCGAACTACCTCATGAAGAGCAAGGACTTTAGCATACTTCAGATCATTGATATTCATAAATTGGGCATCCTTGGAGCAAGCATAAATACTAGCAAATGAGGAGTTATGAGCAAATGATGTACCTCCATCAAAGTATACATGAATAATGTCATTTGGGGGAAGAACAAGCAATGAATCAAGGGTGCGGCTGTGATGTTTAAGGGAAGTAATTAGCATCCCGAAAATCTTGGAAGGTCTGGGTTGCTATTGCAAGCAATACTTGTGAGTACGTACGAACATCTCCTAAGATAATTTTATTTCGTCCAAATCAGATTAAGTGGGCAAGGACAACGAAGTATTATGCTATATTCAAGACATCGAGGAGCACAATATCTTGAAAATATAAGTAGCGTAGATGCTGCCAAAATCGAAAGATAATTTCATAAATTTCAGTTGCTTGCCAAATTAATGAGGAAACAAGGCACGTGAAGAAGAGATGCATTAAAAAGTGATCAAGTGGTGAACATAAAGAACAACGAGGTCTATAATGAAGATGATGACGAGCTAAGTTGTTGGACGATGGCAAGAATTAGAGCAGCATCTCTATAGAAAATGCAAGATACAGGCTGATAAGCTTTCAAATTCTCCTCCAAATGGGGTTCGGGCCATAGCTACTAACCGGGAGCAGTGGGTGCCAGTAAGATCTTCGGAAGAACCTATAATAAAATGATATGCAGATCGAATCAAAAAGTTACTACAATGGGAATAATCTAACCTCCAACGGTCTCGAGAATGGTGATTTTTCAGAGGAATAGTGAGAATCAATCAGCCTTCAATAGGTCAAAATTGGCACGAATTAACAGCTCATTCTAGAGTCCAAGATCATAATCAATGATGGAGCTAACTCCGGCGTCTTGCGGGAGGTCTGATGTAACTTATCTAATGGTAAAACGGGAGGCAAAGGAACTCATCTATCATGGAAGAGTGTTGTTGTCTCGCCATTGTCCATGAGCCTGCGACAACCAAGAAGAATAACACGATGATCGTCATAATATTGTGCCATGTAAAGCTGGGCCGAGAATCAAGAACAACATGTAACACAGACGTTGTATTAGGACTGCATGATTTAGGAAAAGAGGTTGGATGTAGAAACTAAAGGGCGTCATGCTAGCTTAAGCAACATGGCAAGGTTAAATATTTTTAAATTGCAAAAGTCTAGGCCGCCTTGAGATTTTCGTTGCTTGAGGACGTCCCAAGACTTCCAACGAGTTTTTCTCGTGGACGAGCTATTTTCTCCCTCCCTCTCCCCAGACACACACACCCCATCAACAAGATTTTGTCAAATTCTCCAGATTAATAAGAACATGGTTCGACAACTGAAAATAATACATTTTGTACGTGGATATTGCTTATATAATACATATAATGTGCACTTCTTTACCCGTTTTATTTAATTGCTTCTCTTACCCACCATTAATGCACTTACTAATCTGTTCTTTAATACCTGCAAAACTCTATTCTTTATTCTATCCAACAATAAAAAGGAGCCGAGATATCTACCATGTGAAGCCACTTTAGCAATCCAAATAATTGGCAGATTGAGTGATGAATTTGAGCTTGTCTATTAGGTCTAAAATGAATCCCTGATTTCTCAAAATTAATACATTGCTCTGAAACACTCCTGTAGAGGTTGATAGCGAAATTAGTGAAATGCAAGAAAAAATTGTAGCACAAATAGGGGGGAGGGGATCCCCCTGAAGAATTCTCCGATGTAGCGTGAGTGAGCCAAAATTAATACCTTAATGAAGGAAGCTAAATTGCACAAATGACAAGCAAGGCAAAACAATGTCATAAAAACTCCTAGGAAAACCTCAAGCAAGAAGCATACGGTAGACGAAAGATCACACAACTCAGTGAAAGGCTTAACTCATACCCAACTTAATAGACTTGAGTCCTCTTTCACGGATTTCCTAAGCTTCATACAATGGTGTACTTCATAAGCAATAAGAATATTATCCGTAATTAACCAACCCGGGATGAAGGCTGACTGAGATTCAAATATTATAAAAGAGATGCAGGGTCGTACCCAATTAGAGAGCACTTTAGAAGCTAACTTATAAATGATATTTCACAAACTAATCGGGGCAAAATGGGTAATAAACTTTGGTTTTCTAATTTTTTAAATAAGCACAATGTAAGTGTTACTAACAAAAGGACTCAAAGAACTATGAGTAAGCATGTACAAAATAAAATTAATAACATCTTTGCCAACAATATGCCAACTTTTTTTTTTAAATACAGGGTTCATAAAATCTTTCATTGAATTACGAGCAGATGATGTACCGCCGTAAAAAATAGATAAATAATGGCATTCCGGGGAAGAACAAGCAAGGGATAAAAGGGTGGGGTTGTGACGTTTGAGGGAGGATTGTTGTTGCAAGCAATACTCGTGAGTGTGTACTGACATCAGAGAAGACAAATTCATTTTGTTGAAACTAGATTAAGTGGGCAAGGAAAACAAATTATTATGCTATATTTAAGTCATCGAGGAGTAAAATCTCTTGAAACTACAACTCACATATATGTTGTCAGAATTGGAAGATAGTTTCATAAATTCTAGTTGCTTGCTATATTGATGAGGACAGGGGGCCTATGGACAAGAGATGCACTAAAGAGTGATCAGGTGCTGAGCATAAAGAACAACAGGGTTCGTGATGAAGATGACGGCGAGCTAAGTCATTAGACGATAGCAAGAATTAGAGCAACATCTCCAAAGAAAATGCGAGATACAGGCTGATAATTTAAACTTTCAAATTCTCCTCCAAATGAGGTTCGAACATAGCAACTAACTGGGAAGGAGTAGGTGCCATTAAAATCTTTGGAAGAACTCATAATAAAATGATATGCAATCGGAGCGAAAAGTTACCAGAATGGAAATAATGTCACATCCAACAGTTCGAAGAATGGTGATTTTTCAGAGGAATAGTGAGAATCACATCAGCATTCAATAGGTCAAAATTGGCCGAATTAACAGCCCACTGCAGAGTCCAAGATCTGAATCAATGATGGAACTAACTCAGGCATCTTGCTGGAGGCTTGATGCAACTGATCCGATGGGAAAATAAGGAGGCAAAGGAACCCATCTGTCATGGAAGAGGGTTGTTGTCTGGCCATTGCCCATGACCTGTCGACGACCAAGAAGAATAACATGATGACCTGCCATAATACAGTGTCATGTAAACTTGGGATGAGAACCAAGCGTAGCATATAACACATATGTGGAAGGGTAGTACTTGGACTGCATGATTCAGACAAAGAGGCTGGATGGAGAAATTAAAGGGTCCTATGTTTGCTTAGACAACATGACAAGGTTAAATGCTTTCAAATTGCAAAAGCCTAGGCCACCTTTAGATTTTCGTTGCTTGAGGACGTCCCAAGAATTCCACCGTATTTTCTTCACGGACGAGCTATCCCCCCTACCCCCACCAATAAGATTTTACTAAATTCTCCAGATTAATAAGAATATGGTCTGACAATTGGAAGCAAAACATTATGTACGTGGATATTGCTTATATAATAGATTTAATAAGCACATCTTTACCCGCATTGCTTAATATTTTTCTTACAACCCATTGATGCGCTTATAAACCCATTCTTTAGTGCTTGCAAAAATTTCTTGTTTATTCTGGCCAACAATAGAAAGGAGTACGAGATATTTACCATTCGAAACCACTTCAGTAACTCCAAACAATTAGCAGATTGAATGAGAAATCTGAGCTTGTGTATTAGGCCTAAAAAGAATTCCTGATTTTTCAAAATTAATACATTTGCCCTGCAATACACTTGAAGAGATTGATGTTGAACTTAAGACATGGTTGCAGAAGGTGGAAAGCGGAGGCGTAGCGGTTTGTGATCGTCTGGCTCCTAGGGGGCTCCAAGGCGGCGCCTAGAGAATTCCTCCTTTTTTTTCAAATTTAATTTTTATATGTCTAATTTAAAGGTTTATACTTAAAGTAGATCAACTTTTACTACAAAGGTTCATATATTCAATTAATTATGTAAGATGAAATGAAAAAAAAGGCGACGAAGGAACTTGAAAGAGGGTTGTAACTTTTTTTTTTTTTCATTTTTTCTATTGGAACGAAGTGAGTGAACATTTTACCTTTTAAGTTCTCTCTTTTCAATTTAATAAATTGCTTCAAGTTCAAAAAACGACGGCGTTTTCAATAAAAAATAATATAAAAAAAAAGGACCGCCTAGGTGATGCCTAGGTCCGCCTAGATCCAAAAACGCCTAGGGAGGGCGATTTGGGCAAAAGCGGAACGGATTGGAAGCGCCTAACGCCGAGGCGGCCGCCTAGACCGCCTTTTGCATCCATGACTTAAGATGTTGGCCTTCTATAGTTGTAGCACCAAATAGAAACATGTCATCTGCACGAAAAGAGATGAGAGACAGCGGGTGCAGTTCGGGATATTTTAATCCCATGGATGCGCCACAAATCTGTAAATATTGTAAAATGCAAGAAAAAAACTTCAGCACAAATAGGAAAAAAGAAATCACCCTGAAAAATGCTCCGCTGCAGCGTGAGGGAGCCAAAATTTACACTCACACATTTGTGAAAGTCAAGAATGTTACATAGACTTCAATAGTTTTCTTAATCTTCTATATTTAAGAATTTTCTAAGATGTAATTTGTTTTATATTAAAGTTTTATTGTAATAATAATAAAAGGAGTCAGAGGGCAAACGTGAAAATTAGTGAACCTGAATAATTACACCTAATTATTTTAAATATTTAAAATCTAACATTCAAGAAAACTATTAAATCAATAGAAATATCATAAATATATAATATCTGGTGAAATGTATTTATTATGCTATATAAAATTATAAGGTACAATAAAAAAAACAAATAAGAACTATAAAGAAATAATAAACTAAGTTGTACTATGTGAATGGTTAAAAAAGTTGTATTATGTGAATCAGTATCAGATGATTAAATTAAAACAGGCAGAAAAATAAAGATAGTAAAATGTGAATGTTAATATTAGCTTACAAGCATAGATTAGATAAAAATAAATAATAACTACACTGGAATAAAGTATGGTATAGTCCAAATAAAAATAAAATGGAAGAAACAAAATCACAATGATTTAAGTACATGTATCTATAGATTTTAACTGAATGTGCAATGTGTGAAAAAATAGGAGTATTTCACTGAAACTAAACAGGGAAGTAAATTCATAAAAATAGTTGAACCTTGAAAAATATATATTATATTAACATATAGATTGTAGCATGTATCTCGATTGAAGTTTATGAGACATTATGTACATAGTCAACCCTCTATTAAAAAAAAACATTATTTATCTTATAAACATACTATAGTAGGATTTTCATTTTAAATCACGCATGATTTTCAAGCTTCAATGTAGAATTGAAGAAATAATCAAGCGAAATTGAAATATATGCAAATGTATGTTCAAATCAGAATTATCAATTAAGAAATTATAGAGAAAGTATGTTATGATTAATATTTGTGTGTGTATCTAACAAATTCTGAACTTATGGATATTAGTTCATGATGTAATAAGACAAATGACTTTGTATCTTTTGTTCAATGGAAATCTATATCTTCATTATTATACAGTTTTTCAGTAATCGTATAACTTTATTACTAATATAATAATGATGTCGAAGTCTATCTATATTGAGAAGTAAATAATAATTATAATATATCAAACTATATATATATATATATAAATTTTGTAAGAATAATACATTATATCATGGTATGTCGTGTTTATGAATCTTTTACGTGTTTTGCTAAACTAAGATTATTAGCCTATTTTTTCCTCTTTTATGATTATTTTTAATTTTTATTTGATTTTGGATTGTGTTTGTTTAATCGATTAAATTTTTCATTTTTTTTTCTGGCACCGAATAATTTAAGAAATTGTGTATATATATTACCATGATTAATAACTACTTTTAGTTTTATTAGAATGATGAACCAATATCACCACACAAAGTATAATTATTTTATGTTCACATTAATTTTTTTTAATTATATAATAGTAAAAAAATAATGATCACGTATAACGCACATGCATATGGCTAATTTATGTAAAATTGCAAAACTCGAACATTAACTTAGGGGCGTGGATTTTGATATGCCCTCCGGCTACTATTGCAGCTCGTTGAAAAGAAATGCACTGTGACTTTGACAGTCAATTTTCCGGCGATGTTCTGAGTTGGCAGCTAATGTGAGTTTTTTCTTAATAGTTTAGAGAGTAATTGTGTAACATCACTCTTAATCTGAAACTAATTAATTTAAAATGAATAAAATAAATTTAACCTGGAATTACCAGTACATTATAAGAAATATTTAAATAATTTTAAGATATTAACAGAATCTAAAACATTACTGAAAACTTATACTAGCATCTGAAAAGAAATATTAATGGAGTATGATAATTGTTAAATATTTAATTATATTCATAGTCAAAAAAGGGAAGGTTCTCTAAAGTTAACATAAAATATAAGTTTACAATCCCAAAATGTTTAAATTTAACATTAATTTGTAATTACATATATATACTTTCTTGTTCCAAACCAACCAAAATAGTTGATAAACATCAACATTACAACCACAATCTTATAATTATAAAAGAAAAATTGTAAAATACTTATATGAATAACAAAAATTAGAAATACCACTACTAGAAATAAGGTTTTTTGTCACTATAAAATGTAGTTACAAAAAAAGGAGAGTAGTCACAAAAATACTTTTAGTAACAAAATATCTAAAAGTAATTATTATAGGGTAGTCACGTATAATAAGATGCAAAAAAAAAAATTGTATCTACTTTGTAGTTACTAATATATTTGTAACTACAAGTAGTTACAAAAGAGTTTATCATATTGTAGCAAATTTGGTTAAACTAGTATGAAATATTTTATGTAACTACTTGTAGTTATAAAAGGGGTTATTTTTAGTAACCACTCTTGTAGTTACAAAAGACTATATGCAAATACCCTTTTTTTCTTGTATTGTACGAAATTTCACATACAACCTTAAAACATGAATAATTATAAAAGGAAAAATTCCGTTTTTTGTCCTGTAACTTAAGATAGATCCAAAAAAAAAGTTTTGTAGGATTTGAATTATTAATTTTAGTTCTGCATATTAGGATCGGGTTTCAATTTGAGGACAAATTTTTGCCAATAATAATATTGGCCGAAATTTGTCACTTGCACTACACGTGTTAACAAATTTTGGGCTACGTTATTCAATGAAACACAATGCACCTCTAACAAATCGATACACCCTTCTATGCCCACTCCATATCCGAAGTTTAAGCTCTCACCCTACTTCTCGACAAATTTTGATCCGCTTTCTGCTGAAAGACCCACAATATTGTCTCGGGAGCACCTTTTGCCCATGTGAAGAAGTTGTGGTTGAGCAAGATCCATACTCTGAGTGTGGTGATCACGGTTGAGGATATTGACCCGAATGTGAAGAAGACGTTGAAAATGGTGATAGAGGTGAGTGCGAGTGGCTCGGCATTTTTTTTAATTTTAAATAATGTGTGCTACTTCAATAATTTTGGACAAGTTAACAGCAACTGGATGGAAAGTCCCAAAATTTGTGTACATGTGCAGCATATGTAACAAATTCTGGCCAATTTACAATTTCCGGCAAAAATTTGTGCTCAAATTGGACCTGTACCTAACATACAAGACTAAAATTGAACTCGACTAAAATTGATAATTCAAAATATGCAGGACCTTTTCTAAACCGACTCTAAATTTCAGGACAAAAACGAATTCTCCTCAATTATAAAATAATTACAAAAGAGAACTTTTTTTTTTTTTTGAGAACCCAAATTATTCACTAGATCAGACAACCGCCTCCAAAACAGCCAAGTATTTTAGTTCCTCCGGTACAGGGCCGGAGATACTATAAGGAAAAGATAACGAAAAAGCAAACGAAGCAAGACCATGGGCTAAACAATTCCCAGATCGTCTTACCACCGAAAATCTAACATAATCAAAAGAAGTCATTAACAATAAAATTTGCTGGACAATCGTTCCCACATATAAAAAACTTGTCTCCGTTGACCGAAGCCTTTGGTAAAGTCCCTCATTATCCGTCTCAATTTCTATCCTCTTCACTTGCAATCGTATCGCCATTTGGACTCCTTCGTAAACACCCATCGCTTCAGCAATCTCAATGTCATTTGCTTGGGCCAGCAATTTTGCTCCTACTTGCAACACCTTTCCAGTTGAATCACGGAGAATGAAACCCAAACCCGTGCCTCTATCTTCCACCACGCTCGCATCTGAGTTTAGCTTCCATACCGCCTCCTCCGGAGCTCGCCAGCGGGTTGGAACAGCCCTTATTCCTATTCTGCCACGGACTGAATTTGCAGCCCTATATTCTCGTAAAACCGATTCAGCAGCCTTGTAGCATTCTGCGTAGTCCATCAATCTACCTTCAAATAATCGAATGTTACGGGCCCGCCATAACATCCATAGTAGCATTACCAATGTGCATTGCCACTCCTTCTCCTTCCCAGCAACAGTTTCCAGCAGCCATTCACGAGTACAGCCTATTTCCTCCGGTTGAGCTATCAGATTAGCAACTGGACTGCCTCGCCAATAGCCCTTGCTCCAATCACATCCCCACGCCCAATGTTCACATGTTCCCACCTGCGTCTCGCACCCCTTACATATAACGTCCACGTCCACCCCTCTCCCCACTAAGCCGCTTGCCACCGGCAAAATGTTTTGCCCAATTTTCCATAGGAATACTCTAATTTTTGGAGGTATGTCAAGATTCCAAATCCATTTCCAAAATTTCTCCAATGCCTCACCTCCTCTTCCCCCATCCTCCGTCCCCTCCCTTAACTCCCTCGCTATTCTATATCCCGATTTCACTTGGTACTTCCCATTAGATGTATAAAACCAGCTTATTTGATCATGGTTCCCCAATGCATGAATCGGTATTCTACTGATCACTTCCGCCTCATCATCCTCAAACAAACTCCATATCAAATCTCTATTCCAATCCTCTCCCTCGTCATTTAGTAGGTCTCGAACTAATAGAACCTCACATCCTAGCGGTTGTCTAGTTCGAACTTTAAAATCCGGTGCTCGTGGAATCCACGCATCCTCCTATACCCTCACCTCCGACATCTTCCCCACTCTCCAGGTTATACCCCTTTTCAATACTTCTCTTCCTTTTAATATACTTCTCCACGTATAACTCGGATTTTGAGTAATATTAGAAGATAAAAACGTTGAATTGGGATAATACCTGGCCTTCAGTAATTTGGATAGAAGGGAGCCCTCCTCCGTCATTAAACGCCATCCTTGCTTTGCTAACATTGCCAGGTTAAATGCCTCTAAGTCCCGGAAACCCAATCCACCTTCTTCTCTAGGCCGGCACAACTCCTTCCATGCTCTCCAGTATCCGTCGTTCTTTGTCTTTTTGGCCCCACCAAAAGTTAGAACACAGTGATTGTATTCTTCTGAGCACATTATTCGTCAGCCGGAAACAGCTCATAACATATATAGGAATGGCTTGTGCTACTGCCTTCAATAATACAATTCTCCCTGCATTTGATAATGACTTGCTTTTCCAATTTTTAAGTTTCTTTGCAACCCTGGAGATGATTCCACTGAACACCATCTCTTTGGAACGACCTACAGTAGCTGGCAGACCTAAGTACACTGCATGCTTTTCTACCCCCTTGACCCCCATACGTTGTACCAAGTCCTCATTTATAGCCTCCGGCACTCCTTTGCTAAAACAAACCTCCGACTTTTCCAAAGAAATTAATTAACCTGAAGTCTCCTCATAACTCCGAATAATATCACCGACGACCTCCACCTCCCTCTGATTAGCCCTTCCGAAGATAATGCTATCATCCGCAAAAAAACAGATGAGAGATTGAGGGAGCATTCCTGCAGATCCTTGGGGGATGTAGAACACCTGTTCTCTCAGCATCTCTGATCAGGGCGGAGAAAGCCTCTGCACAAAAAAGAAATAGGTATGGCGACAACGGATCTCCTTGTCGAAGACCCCTTGTCGGGTGAAACATCGTGCCTGGAATACCATTTAATAACACCGAAAATGAAACAGATGATATACATCTCATTATCAACTCAACAAAATTCCAATCAAAACCCAATCTGAGCATTATCCTCTCCAAGAAAACCCATTCTACCCTATCATACGCTTTGCTCATGTCAAGTTTGAAAGCGAAACTACCCTTTTTCCTAGCCTATTACTACCTATAGCATGAAAAATCTCAAAGGCAGCTAACGCGTTATCCGTAATAAGTCGACCGGGCACAAACGCAGATTGATTATAAGAGATTATATGGGGAAGCACTATTTTTAACCTATTAGCAATTGTTTTTGTTATGGTCTTAAATATAACATTGCAAAGGCTAATAGGTCTATAATCAGTAACAAGGGCCGGTTTCTTTTTCTTTGGGATGAGGACAATAAAAGTGTGATTCAGGGGGGTTGGGTTAGTATGACCATTCAGAATATCCAAAACAATTTCAAGAATATCAGACTGAATTAAATTCCAGAATTTTTGATAAAAAAAGAGCAGGCATACCATCAGGACCCGGAGCCTTGGTTGGATGCATTTGCTGTAGGGCTGCCAAGACCTCCTCATTAGTAAAAGGTGTTGCCATTTTATTCCGCATGTCTGATGTTACCTTTTGTTCCACCGCTTCAACCGCTCGGTCCATATTAAGATGATCGTTAGCCTTGAACAGATTCTGAAAATATTCGGTAAACACATTTGCCATCTCTTCGTCTTGTTCAACCCACTCTCCATTCACTGCTCTCACCCTGTCAATTTGGTTTCTTTTCTTTCGGCCATTCGATGTCTGATGAAAAAATGTTGTGTTTCGGTCCCCCTTCTTTAGCCAACTCACTCTCGACCTTTGCTTCCACATTAATTCTTGCTTTGTATGTAACTCTTCCACAATCATCTCCTGAACAGATTATGGATTACCAAGCCCTATTCACCCCAACCCCAATCCTTTTTCTCCAAATTATATCCTACAAATATAAAGGAAAATGAGATAAATTAGATCGCAGAGCATGATCACTGATACATAATATCCTAAACAAGATTGCCGAGATTATTTACGAAGATGCAAAGCATAAAGTTGCATGCCATGGGGGTCGGGGAAATGATGAGTTGCGGATGTGAAGCGGCGGCAGAGGAGGCTGTTTTGGTAGACGGCGGCTGGACATGCCTGGGTTGGGGGCGGTTGTTCATGTGGGTAAGACTTTTTTTTTTTCATTTTTTTTTTAAATCTATATTTATTTTGAAGTTGTTCTTTATTCCTACATGTTCAATTGATTTGTTGGACAAAATATGTAATTTAATTTATTGGTCAACTTATCCTAGTAATCATGTTATTTGGAATAAAAAAGTGTGAGTCCAACCGAAATGATCGAATTTATTCTTTTTCCAGGTTCTGGCGACGAAATTTGAGCATAAACAGAGGTACAATAGTAGGTGGAGGGCATGTTGGCTATGAAAGGTGACCCCAATAACTTGAATTTGCAGGTTTCCCTATATATATGGAACCAAACATGGAGTTTTTTATAGAGTCAATGTGTTTGACGTTAAAATCCCATTCAACAAACTTGAATGCCACCTCTAAGGCTCTAAGACGTTGGCCCCATTGGATAATTGAGTAGATGGAGGATGGAGAAAATAGCATAGGATAGGTGGTGAGAAAAGTGGGGCAGCAAAAGCACTGAATTGTGTACAAGTCGAGGGAGGGTTATAATTAAATAAAATAAACTGTTGATATCTGGGACTTAATGTTGATATATATATATATATCAGGATTCTGGAAGATCATGATTTGCAAGTCACACTCAATAAAGTTGGATTTCACACCGACCATGCACCTGGATTCTCAAATAAATATATGCATGCATCAAATAAGGATTTCATTTCGTGTCATTCTCTAGATTAGATTAGATGTACATTAATACATCATTTCCTCTAAATTACTTTATCATTTCTTTTTTATCTTTTTAACCACTTTTTACTTTCTCGCCAGAGACATTACAATTTTCTATACTTTCCTCATATTTCGTTAGACTCTACGTGCAATGCACGTGTTTAAACTGCTGCGTTATATTTTGATTAAAAAATTATGCATTTTTACGCTATTAAACCATATTTTTGTAAAAAAGAAACAAGTATGGACGAAGAGTACTAATACGTTATGGAATAGAGCAAAGTCTCATGTACATCAAGTACACGGTATAATTTAAATTATCCATGAAATGTATTACTGTTTATATTGAAAGGTATTACTCGTTCGGTTAAAGGTATTATAATACTTTTATTCATAATTATTAAGCATAAACACTAATACCTTTTCAACATGATACATTTCTTCATCAAACAAATAATATTTTTAAGCATAAACACTAATATATTTTCATGAAAGATTACCAACGAGCCATGCAGTGAGCTATATTAAAATCCTATATTTAGTCTTTTACCATTTAGATTTATATAGATGTTCTCACATGATGATGTCCATATGTAATTTATGATCAACGAAATTTATTTCCCCATTTTCTAATTTTTAAGTGTTTATTGAGAATTGAAGCACGATATAATGTAGCAACAAAGATCTTATTGATTGTCGAAACTAATGTAACCTTCAAAAAATCAAGTAAAAGATTACAACGTTTGCAAATTCAAATAATACAAAGATAAATTACTGAAAAGCCAAACTCGAACTGGTTCTATAAAGAAAATTAAAAAGAAAAAATTGGAAATTTGATTTTAATAATTCCTATTGTTTGATTTTCAATATTGAATTACCGTTAATTGGGATATTAGTTTAACGTACTGGTAAATATTAAAATGAAATACCTAAACCTAGCTAAACTATTTGATCATTTATTTATGTATTTTTAATTATTTTTATATCATATCTCGTGGGTGTTTTAAGTTGATTTAAGGTTGTAGAAGTTGATAAGTGTTAATTAGACGGTAATGATTAGTCAGGATCTAGACGGGGAGAATCGGGATATAGATATAGTTAGACGGCCTCAGGAAAGAAACATAATTGTTGATGAAGGAAGAAGAAAGAGAAGAAAAAGGAAAAAAATGGTGTGAATTATGTGAGAGAGAGAGAGAGAGTATTGAAAAATCTTATACAGTATTTTTCGCGTTCTCTCCTCTCTTACTCATGTTGGAAAAATATTTTTCTCTCTACCAAATCCTAACCAAATCTTTGAAAAATATTGAATAATTATTATAAAGGAAGTAAGAGTTCTTGTAGGAATTAAATTATCATTGGCTTCTTCCTTTTAACTAGTATCACTCTCCTACGATGCACGAAAATTGGTTTATAATTTGTGATTTTATTAAGCTAAATATTTATATAATCCAATATATTAAACAATAGAACCTTCGTATTCTAGCCAAATAAATAGTTGAATGGTTTCGATTAAACATATGAAAATTATAAGTAATGTACATATCATTTACTTCTATGTAATATATGGATTTAATATAACTTACTTTTTAAAAATATATTATTTTATAGATTTAACATTAAGATAAAATAATAAATATAAAAATAAATTATATCTATTTTTAAGAATGACTATCTCTTAATATTGAAACTCAAACATATATTTAGTGTCTATGTATCCATCTTAACCTTTGTGAACACCCACATATAACTTAATTGGTAATGAATATTCAAAACATACACAAATATCCAAATACCACACAATCCATCAAAATATGCTAAATAAATTGAATTAGTAGTTTCTAAATTTTAACTATAACTATCTAACTTTGTTTAAAAATAGATTCTCATTTTCAATTTTTAATATTCTACTTGGTGATTTTAGATATACTCAAATACTTTTCAGAATTTAAATAATTCTTGATATTAACAAAATAAAATTTAAAGATTATTCAATGTGGAAATAACAAAATAAAATGTATGAATTCTTCAATATATTTGAATAATTCCATATATATATGTTGAAATTTATTTAAATGAATTCAACATTTTATTATAAATATTAGAGTTATTTAGATATATAAATTGACTAATGTAAAAAATGCTTAGGTTGCAGAATATGGAAAATAAACATAGCTGAGGTTAATTAATGCGACAAAGCATTGTTTGGGTTGCAAACTCAAAAAAAAATATAAAGCTAAGGCTGGTTAAGTTTATTTCATTTTCTGAAAAGAAATTTAGACTGCAACACTGTAAAATCTCATAGTTTAGGTTGCAAATTATTTCTTAATAAAAAGTATCGTTAATGAATATAAAATAACTTAAAAATTATGAGTAAGTAAAATATATATATATATATACATACATACATATATGTTTGTGTAAACAAATAATATAATATTTTAAATTAAATATCTCATTATAATATATGTGATATGAAAGTCAGATTAAAGATCTTTAAAACAGGTTTAATCTGATATATTATTATACATAAAAATATATTAGAAATGAAAAGTTGTTTGTAACTTAAAAATTATAATAAAGTTTGGTATTTACGAAACGTGACAATAGCATACTACCTCCATTGTTTCTCGGATGCAGTTTTTAATTTGGATAAGAAAATTGAAATACAGGGGAATTGACAATAATAATTGATAAAATCTAAAAGTACATATGATAAAAAAACTGAGGTACTACTAATTATGATCTAAAATTTTAGGCGGAAAAATGTTAAGTACATAATTGCTCATTATGGCTTATATATATATATATATATAGTGAGTCTTGTGTGTGACGGTCTCACGTGTGACGGAATACACTTTTACAAAAAAAGTGATACTTTTACAGATAAAAATGAAACTTTTACTAATAAAAGTAAAAGTGATAGTTTTACAGATGAAAGTGATATTTTTACAGATGATACTTTTACCACAAAAAGTGATACTTTTTTCCCGGTCACACATGTGACGGTCTCTTATAAGTTTTTTGTCATACATATATATATGTGTGCGTGTGTGTGTGTGTTTGTGTGTAATTTCAATTTTCCCACCTATTTTGTTATATATATATATATATATATATATATATATATATATATGTGAGCAGGTGGTCAAATAGTTTTAAAAATATGGAAAAAAAATCGGTTAACTGTATTTTCATAAATAAATCGATTAAATATTTTACAAAAAAAGTTGTTTAACTAATTTTAATTTTCCGACCAATAAAAAATATTTAATACATATAATTAGCTAAAAATAATATAACCTTTCAGTTTATTGTAATATATAATATTTGATATGAATGTCAAATTAAAAATTGTGAAAAGACTATCTAAATTATATATCGTATATATATAAACATAGATTAAAAAGGGAAAAAATTTTATTATTTAGAAAAATTGAAGTTTAACAACTTATCAAAGGTGGTTCTAAGAAAATTAAACAACTTACTATAGGTACAATAACTTACCAAATTATGGTGTAAAAATAGGTGGGAAAATTGAAATTATATATATATATATATGGACTCTAATAAATTCAAGCTCATCTCCCCTCTTATTTTCAATCCACTTCGTCCATATCTCACAATTCAGCCAAAACACCATTTTAAGCCCAGATTTTGCTCATAGTCCAATTATTATTCTCCAACACCAAGAGATAATTAATTAGATTAGTAAAGTATACAAGCAATAAAAACAAGAAAAATATAAATATAAAATACGGAATGTTATATTCAGATCAGCGGCCCATCAATCCTCTAGCTACTTGTATAGGTAAACCATAAGAATATCAACAACACATCTCACATAGCTATAAATCTATTAACGATTAAAAAATCCAACCTACCTTGTTGGGGTAAAAAGTACATATGTTAGATATGAGACTTACTTCCATCGTTTCAAATTAATTAATCTTTTAACTTCTTATTGATTTTTCTGACTAATTAATCTTTTAGTTATTTTTCAGCATTCTCTTAATATTGTCTTTATGTCAATTCTAAAATCTCTTACTTTTCAACCTCCCACTAATATTTGATTTGATCAAATCTTATTACCTGGATATATTTGGTAATACATTTAATTCTTAATCATTCCACTTCTTTCTAAAAGATCAATTAATTTGAAATAGAGAGAATATGAAATAGTGATGCCCCTATTGTTTCCCAAGTCATGCACTTTGAGATGTATCGTCCGAGTTTTCATCTTATGAAAGTCAAGTATTGAATTGTCTTTTTAACTTTAAGACATTAGGTGTCGAATATGTGTCTTAAACACAAAGATAAAGTTGATTTCAATCCAAACATCGATTTTCGATAATAGTCTCATATCCCAAAATGATATTTGAGAAGTACTTTTGTTAGTATACCAACTGATATTTCACTTGTAGACAATACTTGAGTATGTTATTTTTTATATAATCATAACTCAAATATGACCACAGGACAACAATATTCGAGATTTTTAGCAGCATTCAAGACTTACTTAAGCTGCTGCAAGGATAGAATTAGAAATCATCGTCATTTTGTGAGAATATAACAGGTATAAAATTGAATACCATCATGTTGTGAGCAATGTTAATGGTGAAAATTTGGAATTTAGGAGTGGAAACAAGCAAACGATTTGAATATCTTATCTCAATTTTTAATACTGAAATACTCCCTTATCCCAACCAATATTCATACCGACAGTGATAGACCTAAAATTAAATTTAATTGAGGGGATCCATTTGTAGGTAGATCTAAGAGTTCGTCTCATACAATAATTTTTTTTTTTAACTATGCTCTAAGGCTAAGTGACAATTTATTGCCAAATAGGAGATAAGTTCTGGTAGGCTATGATTATTTTCTTATATATTAGTCCCTAAACTTATACTTCCTCCGTTCCATATTAATTGACATTTTAGAATGAAAGAAAAGAATTAAGTGAATATTTTGACAGATATACCTTAGCTAAAGATTTGACCAAATTAAAATTTCTCTGATAGATTGAAAAATAGAGATATTTTAGGATTAAGTTCAGGGAGAAAATTGGGAGAATTGGTGAAAAATATGTAAAACGTCACTTAATTGGAAAATGGAATAACATCCTAAAACGTCAATTAATATGAAACGGAGGGAGTAATATTGAATAAATTATATTAAAATGATTTTATTTATTAAAATCTAAAAGGAAGGACTACCATAGTGTCCCACCCCCCCCCCCCCCTAAACATGTCAATGAGTCTCAATAATACTCAACTCTATAAATAAAATTAAGAAATAATAACAATTTTGATAAGATCAATAAATTAATTTAATTGAAAAAAAATTCAAGGTGTAATGTTTCTCTATTCATTTTATTTTTTAAAATCTTTTATCTCTATTGCTTATACATTATAGGGTTAATAATACATCAATTTATGATTAGTAAATAATTATTCAAGCTAAACAATTGAATTATTTATTTTATTTAATTAAGTTATATTAAAATCAACTAAAATACACATATACAATAACACATGTTTATGGGGTCAGGGAACCTCAACGCCTCCCTTGGCCCCCACTTTCGTTCGTCCTTGCATACGGACAGTCACTATAAGAAAAATGGAATTTTAAGATCACAAAAATGGTCTCAAATAAAGATTATTTGTCACACTTATAAGTATTTGCCACAACTTTATTAGTAAAGATAACATATTGTCACTATAATTAATCAGTTGTCTCAATAAATTGGATACAAATAACGTTTTTTTTTACAAGTTGTCTCCAAAGTAGTCTTAAAATTATATCAAAAAAATTGTAGAAAGATTTGTGACAAGTGACAATAAATAATTTATTATTAATTATCACAATTGTGGTCTAAAAAAATATTATACAAAAGACTTTTTTAGTAGGGTGAGTTGATATTCTTATTCAAATGTTTAAATAGTGATAAAGCGCAAATCCGAATACCAAACGAATCACAATCACAACATGCAAGAATTAAAACGACACCAAGATTTATGTGGTTCGATCCGGAGATCTACGTCCACGGGAGAAGGCAATAACCTTCCAGGGTACTTTTCACTATATTTCCTTCGATGTTGGAGTTCAATCTTGCAAGCCGTTGTTTCAGAATACAAAAGTCCGAACCTTCAATCTGAATACAAATCTCCTATTTATACTATATCAATCGAAACCCTAACTAAATCCCTATAATCTTGCCCACCAAATCTGCATGGCAACTGGATTTAGCTGTGTTGGGCTCGCACTTCTGGGTTGTGTTGCGCTCGCACTTCTGGGCTTAGCTGACCCAGCTGGCGGACTATCCGACCCGAAGTTACTGGGCCACCCGGAGTTACTGGGCCATACCTATTGGATATTAAACTCCTTCATCTTCAACAAAGTATATGTTACCAAATAAAGAAAAAAAAAAAAAAAGATAATGATAGAACGACTTTATATTAGATATCAACACGAGTTAATCTCATATGCAAAATTGGGGTGGAGGAAGTCGCCATCGTTGCAGTAGGTGTAGCTTATCATTTTCTTCTCTTAGTTCAATTTTATATATATCCGCTCAAATAAATGGAATATGAGATTTTTTATTTTTTTTTTTAGAAATCAAACTAATGGATTAATTTAAGTGTTTGGCAAATGTCTTACATCATTTTGCAAATCGACACTAAAATATAACGGAACTTCCTCGATCCATATCCCCTCTTCAGCAACATGTTCTATATATCTAGCCACGTGATGTGCTACTTTGTCACTCTGTCTGGGACTATATCGAATTCCCTCGTATGAGATGGTATTTAACAATGTCTGAATGTCATTTATCACCAAATAGCAATACGGTACCGCCACATCTCTCCTCTTAAGTAATTTGCTAATGTCATGGAATCAGTTTCAATTTCCATATACCCGATTGAATGGTAATATCCAGGGCAAAACGGAGCGTCAATCCTTCCAATAATGTACTACTACCTGCCGCCTTAGCATGTTTCGACCCAGCTATCATTACTAGACCTTCAAAATTTCGCGCCACAAAACTCAAACCTACCGCCCCGTCTTGTAAAACGGCTGCATCTGAATTTAGCTTGTACCTGTTAGCTGGTGGTGGAGTCCACCGAACCGGCTGAGTTGGTTGTCGAGTTCCATGGTGGTGTCCATCTTTTTCCTGTATTCCACGTATCTCTTCATGCAGGGCCACTGCCCTCTGAACAATTGCTAGTGGTTGCACCTCTTCATTTTTCCAACTTCTTCTATTTCTTGCTTTCCAAATTAATGGAATATGAGATTTGATATCATGCTATGTTTGGTTTCATTCTTCTTTTTTGTTTTTTTTTGTTTTTGTTTTTGTTTTTTCCTTCTTGGAAATGTATTAGTATCATAGTTAGTTAGTTTTAATTATTGTTAATGTTTCTTCTTGAATTTCTTCTTTCCATCAACAAAACTTTGGGCATATCTCGGTAGCCCCAACTCTTAAAAGGACTTTAATGGACTATATATTTCATTTTCTCTAATACTCAAGTTACTGATTGTCCAATATATGAATTGGGCCTTTGTGCTTAAACATCGAAACTTAAACTCATGGTGGGCATAGAAATAGTATAATACCCCCTCCGCAAAGTAATTGTCGTTTTAAAAAAAAATGAAAAAATATTTTGATAGATGTACCTTCAACTAATTATTAAAGGATAAAAATTTGACCAAATAAAATATCTATAATAGGTTGAAAAGTAAAGATATTCTAGGATTGAGTCAGGGAGAAGATGGGGAGAATTGGTGAAAAATATCTGAAACGTCAATTAATTGAAAAAATGAAGTAGCTAGAACGACAATTAATATGAAATGGAGAGAGTATTATGCACTACTTTTTGGGATTTTTTAAGTGCTATAATTCGGAGCGACTCCAAAACTAGTTTTGTAACTTGCAAAATATCAATTTTGGTCCTGCATGTAAGGTTATTGTCCAATTTGAGGACATTTTTTGTTGGAAGTCAATAAACTTGTGCCACACTATTTCTATACCCCTAGTATGACCGCAAGTGAGCGGTGCTATTGCAGATAGAAGTGAGCGAAAACCGATCTCACGGAGACTGTGTTCCTTTGTTAATTTAATATCTACTTGGAATAATCCAACCGTATCTAACCTCTAAGTTAAGGTGATTGTTGTTTAAACTAAGATTACATAAAACGGTAAATAAAATACTTACAACGTTTAAAGAAAAAAACAATTAACACGAAGGAATAAATGAGATAAAAAGAGGTATCCTAAGGTTCAATTTAGTTATGATTTCTTATGTATGATTATGTTAATATTCTTGACCTTTAAATCGGATTAGAGTGTTTATTAGGCGATCACTACTCTAGTTAGCTCTCCTCTCGGACAATGCTAGCGTGTTGATTACGTATGAATGAGAACCCTCTCGGACTAACTATCATATGTGTACCTCTGAATGGATCATAAGACCAATGCCTACACAGATATCTGACTCCTCTTGGACGATTATTGATACATATGCTATACGTTGTAAACTTATTAATAACCCTCCCCTCTCGCACATCGAATTATTAAGCAAGTAGAATAGAGTAATTGGTCAAATCAATCAATTCATAAAATAAGAACAAGCGCATATGATAAACACATAGACCAAAGTCTAGAATAAAATAGAATACTCAAAACATAATTAATCGTAACTTACTGTCTAACCCTAGACATAAAGGTATTTAGCTACTCATGTTCATGATAAAATTTAACATATGGTCATAGACAAACATAGAAAGAAAATAAAACTAAAATAGTAAACGAATAAACTTGAAATCTTCAATCTCGTTCTTCGCCTCTTGCTTCTTGCTCTTCAATTCAAGCCTCCAAGGTGAATAATATAATATGTGATTTGATAAAGAGTGAGTCTTGTGTGTGACGGGATATACTTTTACAGGAAAAAGTGATACTTTTACAGATAAAGGTTTTTTTTTTGCTACAAAAAGTGATATTTTTTTTCCAAAAAAAATGATACTTTTACAGATAAACGTGATACTTTTACCACAAAATGTGATACTTTTTCCCCGTCACACCGTGTGAAGGCCGTGTGACGGTCACAAATAAGTTTTTGCCTCTGATAGAAAAAGTCTAATTTTCAAACTTAAGAACACCTATTTATAAGTTAGGATGGTTTAGGATGGAAACAGGTTGAAAATTGGCCCAAGTGGACGAAAAAATGCATGAACTAACACTCCCGCCTGGCCAGTTTGCTAAGCCCAACCGGGCAGACTGGGCAGACTTACAGGTCCATCTTCCAAGCCAGTTTTAAGGTCTTCCAGATAGATTTTGGCCTCGGCTATTCTGGTAAAAGTTGTAGCCCTTTGAGTTAGCTTTCCAATGTCACCGATTTCACTTTATTTAGACTTGTAGATCTCAAGATATGAGCAAAATATAGAGATATGTCAAGCTAGAAATCTTGCATTTTTGCCTCTTTTCGCTGTTTCACCTCGTCTCTCACTCTTGTCTTCTTCAAACCTCATGCTAATGGAATTTTAACCTAAATTATGGCATTTCAATTACAAAAATGAGAAAACACGTCATCCGGATCAAGATAATTAATTTGAACATAAAACAACCAAATTTGTATGCAAATGCTGGCAAAATATAAATCGAAATAACCCTAAAAGCATGCATACACAACGTATATAAAAATTCCCCAAACTTAAATTGTTGTTCTTCCCCGAACTTCAAAAACTAACAAAGTAAAAACACAAGCTTTAGGGCGATCTAGGCAACGAATATAGCCTTCAAATGATTTTCAAAAATAGACAACATAGACAATGCGCATATACGATATGACAACACATGAACTACTTTAAAGACACTACAACTTCAAACAGATGATCATCACCAGGTGTGTATCGCTCATCTCTCAAGTGTAAAGAATGGGACGTTTTACACTCAAGTTGAAATACATGCACTGTCTACCATATGCTTGTCTATTGTTTAACCTATGCATCGTAAGCCACACATGTGAACAAAGAATTAGAAAGGTTTTTGTTTTTGTTGTAATGTAGGCTTGGATAAAAGTGACTCATACGCAGAGTAATCAAGCTATTCCTAACTCAACTACCCCTTGAATATTGTTCACTCCTTCCTCATCAGAAAATAAAATATATGGCTTATTCACCCCATTATGCAATCAAAACATTTCATCAACCAAATACTCTTAATGCCAAGAATATTTGAATACCACATTGAGACTACTCATCTTATTAAGCTTTTTTTATGATTAACCCCCTCCTACATAACATAAACTAAAAATAAAACAATGAACACAACTTTTTTTATGATATAAAAATGAAAATAACATACTATCAACTACAGGGGGGCTTGTTTTTTTCAATCTTTTATCTATAAACTATGCATTCTCTTCATCGAACTTTTCCCAAACATCCTTTCCACTCAACCTTTGTTTTTTCCTCACTACTACCTTCTTACCACCTCCCTCTCACTCAACTAGCCCAAGTCAAGGGACAAAGGCTAAAGGGAACGGTATAAGCTTGTAATATCCGACTACGAAAAATAAAGCTTAAAGGCTCAAAGTGGTTGACCAAGAATTTTATTATACGATTCAGTTGAAAGGTCCAATTTGGTTCAAGTAATATGTAAAAGGAAATAATTGCCTAAAATCACTTTCTAAGTCCACAACATGCACTTTTTTTTTAAAGCAGACGCAAGGCAAGTTCTAGAGACACGCTTACACAATTACCAACAAATCACACCAGAAATGAAATATATAACTCCAATAATGAGAGTTTAAATCAAAAGTTCAAATTCTCACAGGCTCATGTGATTATCATTCAAAATTCATGTCAATTTCGTCTTAGTTGTGCTTATCATGCTCTTCTATGTGTCATAAAAAAATATTTAAAACTCGACTCATCATCAACACATCATCGCCAATAAACCCTTTTTGGCTTCTTGGTTCATAATTCTAAGCACAAGAATACGGGTTTTAACTCAACAAAACTGATCAATAAAAAAACTAAATTAATAACTAAGATATAATGAATTTAAAAACTACTTAAGTACCCAACATGGCGCACATGACTAAACAACTAAAAGGGCTCACAGAATCAATCAACACAACAAATTAAAGCAAACGCACCATGCAAGTAACAAATACAACAAAAATAAGAGCAAAAATGTAACGCCCTGTAAATTATTTTATTATTATATTTAAATATTTATTATTTCTAATGGAAACTATTTATTTTTCGTAAATTATGCCAATTATTATAATTTATGGCTTAAAGTATATTTCAGGTTATGATGGTTTTAAATATTTAATTTGGTCATGAGCCCAATGCATTAGTCAAGCCCAAGGTAGCCCATGATTTTTACTTAGGAAATAAGAAAACACTTTTCTAACTTAATTAGGAGTCCTAAAACCTTAGGAATATAATCTATAAATATGGGGTTCATGTCATAAATCAGTACCATAGCCAAATGTTATGATTTTATCGGAAAAAAATCGTTCATATGTATTTTTCTTCTGCAAAATCACTCTCCGAATCATTTTCCCGCAAGAGACATGTATTCTTTTCAAGAATTTCGTTTTCCTATTTACAAAATTCGAAAGCTACGAAATTTTAGTATTGTTTTTCCGAATATGTCTATGATCTTCTGTAAAAATTTCAAGCCCATCCAACTTATAATTTATTTTATATGACTTTTCTTTTACTTCTGCACATGATCTGAAATATTCCGTTTTCTGATTTGAAAAATTAAGAACATATATTTATACTTCTTCAAACATTATGATTTTTGGATATGTATTTTATATACATGTTGCACATAATTATGTAAATTTTAAAGTGATTCATCCAATAGTTTTCCAGTTATTAAGGTTTTTCTACCGTGTGCATAATTTACAGTTTTCAACATATTTGGTTTTAAAAATTTAAAACCCATAGTTAAGTTTCTTGAAAAATTATGAAATGTTACTATGATACTTAAACATAAGCTTAATTTCCTACTGTAAAATTTTAACTTTTTTCCGTTTATAAAAAATAAAATATTTATTCACTGCTGCGGAACAAATTCATTCCTACAAATTCTCTATTTCTTTCAAAATTTCTTAAAACATCAACCAAACCCAAAATTCCCAACTTCTAAATCCCATAATATTAATTGAAGATCAATATAGCGTCATGCATGCCTAAGTAAGAAGGAGAACGAGACTAGTGAGTGCTACGAACAATAGGACGATTTGCATCTATAAACCAAGTTGCATCTCAATTCAGGTGAGAGTATAATTACTGTTTATTATAATTATTCGCTTAATTAATTGTGTTGATAAAACTGTTATATTATCATGTTTCAAATGTATATTCAATTTTATTGGATATACGAATTCAAGTTTCGTGAGTACATGGATTAAAAGTTATACAAGATTATATTCAATTTATTGAATATAATATTCAAGTTACAAGTTATGACTGCTTATATTTTATGCTTTTAATTGCTGTAAATTGTGATCCTCCATAAGGTGAAGTAAGTTCACCCCAACCCACTATTGAGCCTTTCAGGTTATCTTGGAGCGAGGCTTTGGAGTACGAGGCGGAGTCGAAAGCATATGATAAACAAGGATTCAAATTTATTTCTATTAATGCAAGTTGAGTAATTAATTGTTAAGATGCAACTATTTATTAACTTTATTTGACTAGTCAATTTTGATAAGTACTATTGTTGAATAATAATAATAATAATAATAATAATAATAATAATAATAATAATAACAATAATAATAATAATAATAATAATAATAATAATAATAATAATAATAATAATAATAATAATAATAATAATAATAATAATAATAATAATAATAATAATAATAATAATAATAATAATAATAATAATAATAATAATAATAATAATAATAATAATAATAATAATAATAATAATAATAATAATAATAATAATAATAATAATAATAATAATAATAATAATTTCTTTGTAGAGATTTATATGAATCTATTTGAATTATTTCTTATGTTAAGAATGTAGTTAATCAATTAGTTGCATGGTTAATAGAGGTATTAGACGTTATGAAATATGATAATTTGGATATTCATGTTCAACTATTTGAATACTATTAGAAGTGTTTGGGCGTAATGAGTTATATGATAATAAATATATATCTATTAATTTCTGCAATACTATATGGTCAATTCTTAAGTTATTAGCTATGGAAATATTAAAAAAGATAATTTATTCGTGAGCATGTGATTATGTGTTATATTAAGTTTTCGTTGCTAGGCATGATTTATATTTAAATTTATCAGGTTCGAGATAAATATAAAATCATGACATGATTAGGGGGAAAAATCATATATCGTCCCATAACTTAGCCACTTCCGCTAAATATCCTGTAGCTTTCTGTTTTTTCAATTTCGTCTCATACATCTTGAGATTATCCAATTTTAGTCCCAAAATTTGAATTTTCACCGGAAAATGCACGTGCCAATCACATGCGACCAAAAATTGGAGACTTTATCCATGTGGCACCAAGATTTATATCCAAAACGTTCTACTTTTTAATTTAGTTTTGTATCTCTTCATTTGTCCAACTTCAGCCCCAAAATTCAAAATTTTGCCGGAACAATCACGTGTCGTACACATGTCGATCAAAATTGGAGACTTTTTCTTACATGGCATCGGAATTATGAGGTGGATAATTGGATTATTTATTTTATTTTTTTTACTGTGTATACCTCAACTTCAAAAATACAAAAATAACTATAAGAAAATATGTAAATCTGTTCATCATAATTCTGTAAAATCAAAATTTATCTTCGAAACTGTTCACCTTCAAAATTCACAATCAAAATTCATCAAAGCAAAAGAGGAAAAGGCATACACGATTTCGACGATTATTAACATGCAACTCTACAATCAAAAGGTTGGAGAAACTAATAAAATTAAATTGTGAAGATTATTGGAGAAATGCAGTCAAATACAGTAAAAAAAACTTGAATTCTTCAACCATAAGGATGCATTTATAGTATGTCCATACGTAGACGATATGTTGATCATGGAAAATAGGAATGATGTTGTCATTGATATAAATTTGAGATACGAAACTTCAACATGACATATATGGGGGTGGCTAATGTGGTTCTTGAAATCAAGATAGTTCGAATATTTAAGAGAATTGTCTTGACACAATTTCAATACGTTGAGAAAGTGCTTAAGAAATTAAACGCTTGGCGATCAACCGATCAAAATACCCATGGAACTCAATGTTCAATTCAGTAAGAATATAGGAGATCAGTAGCTCAGTTGGAATATGAAAGGATCATATATGGAGCTTGGCGTACTTCATGAATTGTACGTATCCCGATCTTACATGCTCGGTGAACAAGTTGAGTATGTTCACAAGTAATCCAAGCAATGAGCATTGGAGAATGCTTGTAAAGGTACTAAGATACTTGAAGTACACCCTTATGATGGGGCTACATTACACTAGATATTCGGTTGTACTTGAAGGGTAATGTGATGCTCATTGGATATCCGACACAAAAGACTCATTTTCCACAAAAGGATATGTTCTCACTATATTTGGACGAACGGTGTCTTGGAAGTCCGCTAAGCAAACGTGTATAGCCTGATCCATCATTGAATTGAGTTTATAACTTCTGATAAGGTTGGTGAAGAAGCAAAATGTCTTCGTAATTTTCTTGAAGATATTCCTTGTTGGAAAGAGACTGTGTCGTTAGTGATGATACATTGTGATTGTCAAACTACAATTGGTAGAGAACAAAGTGATATGTATAGATGTAAGTCTAGGCACATACGACGTAGATATAATACCATCAGACATTTGATCTCAAGAAGCGTAATTTCGATCGACTACATAAAGTCAAAATACAACTTGACGGATCTGCTAACCAAAGGGTTCAGTAGAGATCAAATGTGTAAGTTGCTAGAGAAAATGAGTATAAAATCCATATATAGCCAAGAACTGATATATTGGTAACCCAAACATGATGACTGGAGATCCCAAGAACTCGGTTTAATGGGACAACTAAGTAATGAAAGTTTCATTAGAACTCATGGAAATAAATTCCAACTCCTCCCTAGTGGGCAACATCCAAGTGTTGAAACCTATAATATATGGTGATGCTAAGTCATTTGACTTTTAATGATTCCTAAACCCAGTGTGGTAGAGTAAGATAGGATAATCGGTATAGGAGATAATCTATAAAAGTTTGAAGTGAGTGGTAGCTTCAATTGTAAACAGTCATGAATCCAAAGACGTTGTCCATGGCCGAAACAGACAAAAACCCAAGAAAAGAGGGTGGTGAAGCCTTATTGTGTTAATATCATTGTCTCGGTATACACCACCGGGGAGTAGTTCAAGGCACAATCTCCACGAAGCCGCCAACATGCTCTATAGTATTGACAATGGAATGTCTAAACACTATAAGAAAAAAGGGCATTTGCCGCTACTCTTTTTGCAACTACAAAAGTGGTTATAAAAAATAACCCTTTTGTAACTATTAGTAGTTACTTAAAATATTTCATACAATTTTAACCAAATTTGCAACACTATGACAAGCTCTTTTGCAACTACTTGTAGTTACAAATACATTAGTAACTACAAAGTAGTTGCAAAAAATAGTTACAAATATATTAGTAACTAAAAAGTAGTTGCAAAAAAACTTTTTGCATCTTACTATAAGTGACTACTTTATTAGTAACCACACGCTAAATGTGGTTACTAAAAATACTTTTGTGACCACTCTTCCTTTTTTGTAACTACATTTTGAAGTGGTAAAAAGTCTTAATTCTAGTAGTGAAAGTTACAAGCTACCATCCTAATGCAATAAAGCCTCTCAAGAACTGGGTTGCATGTCTGCGTATGTATATGCATTAATTTTTACTCATGTGGAGGACTGTTGAAAAATTATTTTAAGAAAGTGAGTAAGTACCCGACTTTGACCAATTTGGAAGTGGCATTATAGCTAGAGTATCATAGTGTTTCAATATTCTCAAAGTGGGATTTCAGTGAGTGAGAAATTAATGCATGAAGTTGACCACTTGCTAAAGCATTCGTTATGGGAGATGAAAAGACATCGTAAAATCTATCCCACGTTGGAAAAATCATAATGTTGTCTAGGCTCTTTGTAACCGAAATGAGTAGTAACTCCTAGATTAAAGATACATTATGACGGTATTATTACTGTTTTTGAGGTTCTGTAAGGGATGTTGTAACACCAGAATTATTGTATTGTATCACTTGATGCAACACCTTTTGTAACACTCTGGGGTTAAGATGTGTGACAACTACATTACAACCTTATTTTGAGATTTTGAATGCCTTAATGAGCCTTTATGTAAATTAATTCCCAAATTGAGTGACAGATGCCTACATATGTAGGTCATACTTCCTTGCATAAAGGACATGAAAACACACACAAATTCTTTTAAAGTTGCATCTCAATGCATATCTTGAACATTTTAATATCCAAAAATTAGTTTGGGCATATAGAACATTGTCCAGATCTTATCACATTTCTAGTTAGCTGGAGTTTGTGGATAGTGGTGCTATTATCTAGAGGACGAAAATCATTTATCTTAGAGAACGATACGTTAAATCGTGAGCACTAGCCGGGACATATTCGTTTTGCGAATAGAGGTCTAACCTCGACTCGCTTTTATTACCACTGTCATCATTCTGTTGTTTTTAAGTGTTGCAGAAAGTGTTGGAACACTCTATCTATATTCTAATGTTGCAGTCTAGGTGTTTCCTTACACTTCCAACGATTCCAAAATCTTCCATCGATTCATACAAGATTTTCAATAACTTTTATGTCATTTCAACGTCGATTTTCAGAAGTATTCTTGGAATTTTTTTAGATATAATATTTTGATAATAGAATTAGTTATTTTTATTTTTGAAACCTTATAATCATTATTGGGCGTATCTATAAATTTAACAATAATTTATTTAAACTGTTGGCTTAATGATTAGAAGCGCATATATACATTCACCATGCATTCATGTTGAACCATCTCTGTATCTGCAAATTCATGATTAACCTTTTTAAGAAGATGATGATGGGGATAGCCATGTATGACCTCGATCGGCATTGGTGGCGTTTGACTTCCAAGAGGCCAGAAAGCTTCCCGATCAGGGGAGCCAGACAATGGAGGATGATGGATCAGAAATCTATGTTTTCTAAATAAAATCAACAACATTTATATATATATTTCCTTTATTTAAGATTATTGAAGGAATTAAATATGGACGTAGAATGCCACGACAATATGTTGGCTTCAACGTTGAATTTTTCATATACATAATTGGTGTGCACTACAATATTAATTTTTGTGCCCAAACAAATACAATGGACAATTAATGGAGAAGAGAGCATAGGTGGTGAGCTAACTTTTTCAAAGTGGGGCACCAAAAGCACCTATACAAGTCCAGGGAGGAGTCCTTGTCTACTGTTGTAATTATATAAATTGCTCATCATAACTTGGAGAGATGTTGACATATATCACGAAGATCATGATTTCGCCCGGGGGGGCTATCCTAAATGGTCGAGTGCCCCAGATGGCAAATAATATATTTGAGATGATAAATAGTTGTCGTAAATGTATTTTAAATATTTTTCGCAATATTTAGTATCTCTAAAAATAGTGTGAAAACGATGTCAAATAATTTGTAGAAATTTTTGTGACAATAAATTATCACCGCTCTCAAACAATGTATCACAAAAGACCTTTTTCCGTTGAAGTGCCCCCCTCCCATTATTTTTATCTCTAAAATATGTATAATATCTATATTGTGTATTTATTTAAAGAACGTGTGTTTTGGGGCCCTCAAAATTGTAAAATACTAGGATAATTTTTTTGATAATTTTCATAATATGCAATAAAAGTACTCTAAGTTTTAATACTCAATTCGTTCACAAAAAATATAAAAAAAAATCATTTTAAACTTTCAGGTGAAAATTAATAAATTATGAAATGACACTACAACAAAATAGGTCTTTTGTATAACATTTTTTGACATCACAATTGTGGTCACTAGTAATAAGTTATATGTGCTCACTTCTCACAAATTTCTCTATAAATTACTTGAGATCATTTTAAGACTAATTTTAGTCACAACTAGTTGTTATAAAAAAATACTTTAGACGCTTTTGAGACTACTTTTGTGGTCATAAATATATTATTTGCGTCCGAGTTATTAAGACGACAATAAAGTTGTGACAAATACTCATAAGTTGTGGCAAATACTCATTACTTGAGACCATTTATTATAAATTGTGACAAATATTCATTATTTGAGACTACTTTTTGTCGTCTCAAAATACATTTTTCCTTGTAGTATGGACAAAAGCTCCCCTAAAAATCTATTTTTATAATCTTAAATTTATTTTTTCTCACCAACAAATCTTTTATAACTCATAGAGAGAACGCATAATCTAGGTAAGGACAATATTATGAGATTTGTAGGGAGACTTGTTTAGATTTGCCCAAGAAAAATATTGAAAGAAATAAGAAAATTTTGCTAGAATGACTTGTTTTGTGAGGAAAAAAACATTTTCTTGTAAAATTACTTTCTTTTATGAATGAAGGGAGCATATCTATAACTAATGATATATTTCGACATATATAATCTATTAAAATAACAAATATAATATATTTAATATCGCCAATGTTTCCTATATATGCTGCAATTCGGATAAGGTATTACTGTTTATACTGGAAGGTATTACTCTTTGTGGGTAGATGTATTATAATATCTTACTTATAACAAATAATATTTTAAGTCTAAACACTAATACATTTTCAACATGATACATTTCTTTAGAACAAATAACAACATGATAATAATGCCTTTACAAAAAAGTGTCCATAACCCATAATGCACGAATTTAAGATCCGTATAACTAGTATACAAAATACATAGCTTATTTGATTGTGTGTATATTAATATTGATTAGAGGTCATTTATTTGCCGGCCCCCTGATTATATATTTTGGGTCCGCACATGAATTTGGCAGTCACACTCAGTAAAGTTGGATTTAGCATAAGATAGATATTTGACAAATTGGATAAGTTAGGAGCATTTTTGTGGTGGATTTAGTGTTTGAGTCGTGCACTGAGACAAATAGGAGCCTCTCATGTAATGTCGGAATGCATAAAGTAGCATTTAATCTTTTATAAGTTTGTTGCTCCATTTTTGTAATAATTGAATTCAATAAATTATCGCCGCGACACTTCGAATAAGTTAAACATTATTCGATACTTTGATTCGGAGAAATTTTGATTTTATTTAAGAAAAATTTGAGGAATTTGTTGAACATAACAATAACAAATCTTGTAAAACTGAAAAAGAATTCATCGTCATTTTCAATTTATTAATTGACAGTGGTTTATTTATTATTATGGTTAAGATAGGAAACCGACCAAGGGAGAACGTGCAAAAATTAATTGTGGGCCGTAATTATCATGATCATTTATGGTACGTTTTGAGTGCACGTTCAAATTTTAAGACGTATGAATCTAAATGATGATCTAAAACTTGTATTTGTTATAGAATAGAATATGGTAGAGTCTAACAAAAGTGCAATCATTATTTTGAAAATGGCGACAGAGATGTAGTAATAAAAAAAATAAAGTACAATAAATTTGAGTTTAAGTAAATTAAAAAAATTTAATTTTCTGTCTCAACATAAACGAAAGATTGAATTAACTCTTTCTCTAGTCGAATGCACACATTTATAAACAAACATACATTTGAGAATTAAGTACGTTCACTACAAGAAAACTGCCAAGTTCCAACGAAAAAATTCCAACGGCATAAAAATTTTGGAATTTTTAAAAATTCCAACGGTAATTTACCAAAAACCGTTGGAATATGGTGGTTTTTATGCCGTTGGAAAAGTAGTTGTTGGAATTTTTTTGTTCCAACAATTAAATTCCAACGGAAAAATGATTCCAACGACAATTCCAACGGACTTTTTACCGTTAAATTTTTTTTTCCAACAGCTATTCCAACGGCCTCTTGCCGTTGGAATTTTGGAAAAAATTCCAACGGTTCACTTGTCGTTGAAATTTTTAAAAATTTCAATGACTTTTATGCCATTGAAAATTTTTTGTTGGAATTTGATAATTTTCTTATAGGGTTACTACTTATTTGTCAGGTTGTCAGCAACTTACTATTGATATGTCAGGTTGTCAGCAACTTATTTTGCCAATTATGACTTTAGTTTGGTGATCATTAGTCTTTTTACTCGAATTGGTGATCATAAGTCTTTTTACTCGAATTTCCATTATGAGATTCACGGTTTAATATATTTATTTATAAAAAGAAATAAGAATTATAATTTGGAAAATTTATATTAAGAAAACAACTTTTTAACATAATAAAATATATAATAATTCTTATATGCAATCCAAATTTAATACAAATAGATAACTCATACTACGAGAAATTTATATATTAGAGATGGAATTTAATAACCGATAATATTGATACTAAACAAAAAACGAAATAGAAATAAAACAGTGACAGAAAGTGACAAAAAGTTATTAGTATCCGATTAATTACTGAGAAATAGAACTGAATACTAGAGATGGGCGTAACCCGTCTCAATTCTGTAGGTAATTTGGTATCTAATTTCATAATAGAGACGGTAATTATGTTACTTAATTTAGAAATAGAATAAATCGAACTCTAAATTTTAAAAATGAACATTATAAAGATCAAACATCTCGTCACAAGTTCGTTAGTACTTTTAATTTAGAGACAATTTTTTCTTATCTCTAATTAATTTTTTCTTGCAGTGCCATGATAAACATTCAAATTTGACCAAACTAATTTGCCAAAGACAATTGCTTAAGTTGGGTTTAATAATTCAATTTTAGTATATATATTGGATATAGTGTCAAATTTAAGATCTAAAAGACATGCTTTAGAAATGAAAAAGTTCTATTGCATATTAAGAATTGAAATCCGGACTTTAGATCCGTATAATTTGGATCATGAGCAATTTTTCATAAAAAAGAATTATTATTTATGTTAAAGATATTACTTGTTGTAGTCAAGAAAGAAAGAAAAATGTATTACTTGTTCTGAAGAAAAGTATAATGCTGAAAAATTATTAATGTTTATGGTGAAAGGTATTACTTGTTATACATTGTAACATCCGTAAAATAATATTATTATTAAATTGAACTCCATACTATTATCTATTTATTTTTATTTTTTTCAAATTTTTTTCTAGTTTATTATTAGAGCCCATGTTTAAGAATCAACTCAAGTCCATGATTTTTAACCGGGGAACGAGAAAACACTTTGCTAATCCAATTAGGAGTCCTAAAATTTCTAAAAATATATGGCCGGATTCATCTCATAAATCAAAATCACAATCCAATAATCCGATTTTCACTAAAATTTTCGTCCATATCATGCTAGAGATTTTCAGGGTGTCGTTTTCATCTTTCAATCGATTCTCCTCCCAATAGATATGTATTTCGTTTTAAAATTTCCTCCCATCTATAAATTCTCAAAAACTTGATTGTGAAATTTTACTTTGTTTTGTAGTTTTACGTCTATAATATCCTGTAAAAATTTCAAGTTCATTGAACATGTATTTTATTTTATTTGAGTTTTAAAGTACTTCAGTGTAGGATCTAAAAATTTCTCTAGTTTGATTTACCAATTCGATATATATATTTATAGTTGTCCGAAAAAATATGGTTTTTAATTATATTATTCATCTGCACGATCCTTATATTATATTAAATTTCCAATTTGATTCATCTTTTGGTTTTCGAGTTATTAAGGTTTTTCTACTGCTGCGCAAAATTTTAAGTTTCAACAAATGCGGTTTTAAAATTTCAAAAGCCATAGTTATTATTCTTAAAAAATTCTTAAATTTGTTATGATATGTGAGCCTATTGACTACAGTTAAATTTTTAGAATTTTACTCCTTACTTTTCATAAAATAAAAATGATTTATTCACTATTATGCAATGAATCGATACGTAGAAGTTCTCTGTTTCTTTCAAATTATTCTTAAAGAAATTCAAAGTCTCTACCAAACTCTAAATTACCAATTTCAAAATCCTATAATATATATATATATGGAAAGGAGAACAAGACAAAGACTATGCACAATAGGACATCTTGCATGTACATACCAAGTTTCATCTTTTTAAAGGTGATGATTATTTCTATTTTACGGGATATGTTTGTCTTTTATATGCTATGATTGTGATATTAATGTCTAAGCGCAACATCCAACATGCTATAGGTAATAAGTTATATGTTATGCTTTTTTCTGTTGTGCTACGCTATGCTCAACATACAATGTTATATGTTTTGTGATGTGTTGTGTTGTGTTATGCTCAACAGGAAACATGTTACATTTTATGCTATGCTACGCTACGCTATGTATTGTGCTATGTTATGCTCAACATGCAACATGTTGTATGTTATGCAATGCTATTTGATGTGCTATGATAACATCTATGTTGTAGTCATTCGTTAATTATTACATGAATTGTATTTAAAGTGACAAACATGTCCCTACTGAGCCTGTGGCTTGCTCACCCCATTTTATATTTCAGTTTCTATAGGTTACTTGGAGCTTAACCGTTGTACGAGGAGGCGGTGGATGTCATAGAGTCAAAGAATTATTATTTTTTCTAGTTATCCAGGTCAAAATTTAAATTATATTGATGCTTGACTTAAAAAAAGATTCTATTGATATTTTAGTATAAAAGGTCTTGAGTCAACTTATGTAGTTAATTTTGTTCAAATTACGATTTCGCCCAAATATTCTAAGGTGTTCTAATTCATATGTTCCAAATTTTATGCTATATTACTTTCAAAATTGTCTTTTCAAATGATCAATAAGTTTTATAAGGTAAACATGTGATGTAACTCACATCCCTAAAAAAAATACTCCCTCCGTCCCGGGTTATTTTGCACAGGTGACCGAGCACGGATGTTAAGAAAAAGCAGATTTTGCTTTTTCTTTGACTTTTTTAAAGGTGGAGATTGAGTGGTGAGATTTTGAGGGTGGAGATTGTGGAAGAAGTTTCCTTTTTTGGGGTGTGCAAAATAAGTTGGGACGGCCGAAAAAGGAAAGTGTGCAAAATAAGCCGGGACGGAGGTAGTATCTTATATTTAAAGCTACGAAAATCGGGGAAGTGACATACATAAATCTATTTTGTTGAGCTGAAAAGATATTAGGTTGCATTTGGCTGGAAGGATTTGATGATGAATTTGCAATTTTTAATCTCAAAGCCATTGTTGTTGTTTGAATACCATAAATTTGGAAATCCATAATTTCATTTTGAACTATTTTTTGAAGGATTTGAGTAATTTCAAATTCTCTCCATCTTGAGTGGATTTGAAATCCATTGATTTTGAATCCATCCATTTCAAATCCTTCAATTCAAACACAGCCTTAGTGTTTTATGATAAAATATATTACTTGTTATACAGAAAGGTATTATGCTGAAAAGTACTCCCTCCGTTTAAAAAAGAATGTCGTTTTAGAACATTGAAAAAATTCACAATAAGTGTCACTTTACCAAAAAAAAAACTACAATTCTTCCAATATTATCTTAAACTACCTATTTAATTTAGTTGATTATTTTCTTAATTCACAAAACATACCACTAAATACCACCTTAATTTTTTCAAAAATAGCTAAAATGACATTCTTTTTTAAAATGGAGAGAGGAATACATTCGTTTAGAATAAGTAAGTACTGATTGACAAAGAAAAATAGGGAGAGAATCCAAAATTCGGGAAATCTAATTACAAGATTCTGCAATATAACAAATCCTGTAAAATCGTAAAATAAGTCATCGTCATTTTCAATTTATAAAAATGACAGTGGAGTTTATGGTTGTAAAGATAGCACAAGACTCACTCAAAAATTATAGTGGAAAAAGTGCATAGTGACATGTCAGAAGCATAGTGAAATGGTTTTTGATAGTTTAATTTTTGAGTGGATAAAGTAGCCAGCCTGTTTCAGGAGGAATAAGGTCACTGGCTGTAACTCACGGACGCCCTAATTATCATGTATTTATCGTGTAAACTTCGAGTAAATTATTGTGTAAAAGATATAAACGATAAATATATTCTTTGTGTATGATATAATTTTATCGTGTACTTATTTATTTATTTATTTATTTATTTATTGTGGGGATATTTATTTATTCAGCGCTTATTCTGCCACATATATATCGTGTTATATTTGAACTTCCATCGTTTAGTCTCTAACATCATCATCGTGTGCAACTTCCATTTTACATCCTTTAGTGTAAAACATTTTTATCGTGTACAATTTCTTATTTTCATCATTTTTTAATCATTAGTTTAATTTCGTGTAAACACCACATTTATTCGTGCCCCACTTCGTGTTCTACCATTTTCACCCACACACTTCAAAAGTTCTTCACCCTGCAATTCTCGTGCCTTAGCTCGTTTTCACCCTTTCTACCATTTTCATCCTCCGAAACTCGTTTTGGTACTCGTTTATTCAAAATTCATCGTTTATACACGAAAATGGATGACGACTGCCTGAATTCTTCCGAAATGGCGACGGGTGGGGACACCGTGGGTGGATCTGTGTCCACAGACGGCGATGCCGCCGCTCAATACACCAACGAGGGCGTCGGTGCCATTTCCGAATCCGTTGATGGCGCCGCCGAAACCCAATCGACGGCAAATCTGGGAGGCATGACATCAGCACCGGAGATGAATCTAAGGCAAATGGAGGAGCCCCATTCTTCTTCAGTTTCTGCTTCGCAAGGAGGAGATTGGTATTTTTCGCCACCACATGATTTTTTTATTTTTTATTTTTTTGTTTGCAAATTAGGGTTTGGTTAAAATTTAGGTTTCTAAACGATAATTAGACTGTACACGATATAATTCATATGATGTGATTTACACGATAAATGTTACTGATGCGTAGTTACACGATAAATATTATTGATGTCTAGTTTTGTATGTACACGATGAATATGCATATTTCTTAGTGACACGATGTATAGAGATGGCAAAACTGGCCCGGCCCGATGGACCGGCCCGTTTAGCCCGAAATATAGAGCGGGTTGGGCCGGAATATTAGAGGCCCGAAAATTTTCGGACTATTTTTGCCCGGCCCGAACGGGCTTTTCTCTTGGGGGGGCAAGCCCAACCCGGCCCGAAGGCCCGCGAGCCGGCCCGATGGAATTGAATTTTTTTCTCCTCACTAATCGAATAAGAAAAATATAGGAACTAAGTGATATCTTGTGTACTATTTGAAACATGTTTTTCTTTTTTCTCTTTCTAGCAGAGCATAAATGTATCTATTTACCGAGAAATTAAAACATTTGACTAATTTAATACTTTATTTCTTCAGTTTTATTAGCAGAAGATGGAAAATGAATTAGATCCAAGAATGCTCATTAATTATTATGTGTCGAAAAATGAAAAATTGATTAAAATGTAGTATAGTACGTACAGAAAAATTAAATAACTTGTGACATATAGTATATAACCATATATCATCATCCATTCCTTCTTTTTTATTATTATTATTATTGTTATATCTGGGGTTTAAGACATGCCTATAGATGAATAGATATCATTCCATATTGCAACGAATAGTAATATATTATCTTCCGATCAAGTTTTTTTTAAGAGAATTAAACTGAAGTTCGCCTCAATATATAATTCTATTTCATGGTTAAAGTAATAAAAAAAAAAAAAAAATCATTGGTGGGCTTTTTTGGCCCGATGGCCCGAGGTCCTCCGGGCCGAGCCTAACATTTCTAGGCCCGAAATAAATCGGGCCCCGCCGGGCCACCTGAATTGCCACCTCTAACGATGTATCATTTTGTCGCACGATGTTTTATCTAAGTTGGGTGTTTTGGTTGTTGACCATGTACCCGATTATTATTTAGTTTTGTACGTAAACGATGTAAATTTAAAATATTTATGTTTCACGATGTTATATTTAGGTATACTTACATGATGTACATTATGTTTGACACACGAAATTGAATTAGGTAATGTACACGATGAATTTGATATGTGCATAAATGTTCTTAATTTTTATGTTACACGATGTTATATTTAGGTATACTTACACGATGTACATTAGGTTTGAACACGAAATTGAACTAGGTAATATACACGATGAATTTGATATGTTCTTACTGACACGATAAATGTTCTTAATAGCGTGTAGCAATTCTTAGTAGGTTTTTTTTTTTTTTATATCGTTTACATTATTAATATCGTGTACAAAAGGATTCGTAATTGCATAATTACGTTGGGCGTGTAGAAAGAATTAATGGCCTTATCGTTTAAGATTCGTGTACAATGCTATATATATATATATATATATATATATATATTTCAAGATTTAAATATTCAAGTATTCGACTATTACCATTTAATTCTGAAATTTGTGATTTTTGTATTTACGTAATTGCATATTTTTATATATTAGAATATTTAGTGTTACCAATTGCCAAATTTATAAACAATTGGATGGCAAATTTATTAAAAAATTGAATTGCAATATTCATATTTAAATTTATGTTTCAATTTATTAAAATATTTTCATTGTAATATATGAATATTGAAATATTTAATTATTGTAGTATAATTATTTATATATTTGAAAAATATTTATAATATATTCCAAAAAATAAATATTACCATCTTCAAATATTTAATAATTCATTTATTTAGATGTACGTGAAGATGAAACTGTAAAATTGAAAAAGTTGAATATCTAAATTTTAAAATTGTAATGTATAAATATTTGAACATTCATATTTGTAAATATTTCATTATTCGAATATTTGTAAATATTTGAACATTCATATTTGTAAATATTTCATTATTCTAATACTTGTGAATATTTCATTATTTCATTATACTAATATTTGTAAAGATATCATTCATATTTGTAAATACCAATTGGCTATTTGCTGGGCGAGGGCTCTCGGTCCGAGAGCGATCACCTGCTGGATGGGTTCCAATCCGCTTTAACGGCCTGGTCACTACCCGGCGGTAGGCACATGCCCTTCTTAAAGAGAAGATAAGCAAGATTTTGGATTTTCGTGTCGTATTGTATTCTAAAATTAAAATATTGAAAATCTTTTATATTTAAAAGATTGAAATGTTCTATATTTTATTAAAATAACTATAAATTGGTATATATTATAAATAATATATATAATTATTTGAATATCTATATATTTGAATATGAATTGTAATATTTAATTTTTAATTCCTTTAAATTAACCAATTTTTGAATATTTGAATTGTAAGTATTTCCAATTGAGGGTTGTGTTTTTTTTTTTTTCCCCATAGTTTTGGTTTCTGCTAGCTGTTTAGACATCAATTTTAATTATTTCATCATAAATGTTACCTAAACAGGATTTTTGGCCTTGGTGGAGACCTAATTTACGTCTTCATAGGGCTAACATAAATGGATATTTTAAATTCGATGTGTTGTGTGAGGTTAAGACTAATTTAGGGTTGACGGGCGGAAACGCGCTAGAGGTTTCTAAGAGATGTTTAGGGAAATTACTAAATATCCCGACCGACTCTATATTCCCTCAGATAGTTGTTCACAGTTTGCTAAAGTCTGAGGTGGAAAACCCCAATCATCCTATAGACGAGTTGTGGTACAGAAGTGGTGGACGTAACATCAGATTCTCGAAGTACGAGTACGCTCTAATGCCTGGATTGAGGTTTGGGACAGTATTTTTGACTCGAGCAATCCACCGCATTACCTCCTAATGGATTTTTTAACATTGAGGTGCTCATTGGTCAAACAATGCCGAAGTTGGGAGATCTCCTTGACAGATTCAAAAGAGGCGATTTCAGACACAATCCGGAGCACAATGTTATCATTGCTAAGATCCTTGTATTATATTTGACTCTGTTTTGCCGGGATGAGAGGCAGGCCATAGTGTAGAAATGGATCTAGATTTTGATCGAGTATCCTGATTTATTCGTGACCTTTCCTTGGGGGAAATACAGCTTTCAGATACTGGTTGAGAAACTTTAGAGTGTTGGTATGAAGTTAGAGGAAAGTGAGAATCTAGGCAGTCGACTTGCCTACCACTTTTACGGCTGCCAGCTTGCATTCATGGTATGATATTGGCCTCTGTTTACTATTACTTTGATCTTAAAATTGTTAGATATATTAATGAATAACCAAATTTGAAATATTGCGTTAGACCTGACACTTTGTTTGTATCCCTAATACAATTATAGGTTTGGGCTGTGGAGGCAATCCCTTCACTGGCGAGTAAATGTGCAAGCCTGATACCAGAACCACGAGCAGATAGACCACGTTGGCTTTGTTGGCGCTTTGATAAGACGACGGATGATGTACTTCCCGAATTCGATGGCGAGGTAATTCACAGTAAACTTTTGCATCCCTATAGTAACTTCTGTTTATTTTCGCTTAAAATATAAAAAAAATAAGGTCTATTTTTTATATTTGTATATGTAGATTGAATCTTTAAATTCTCTTGTGCCTACCACTGATGAGGCAACTACCGGTTACTGGTTATCTGTCCTAGAGGACGTTAATGGTGGGGTAGTTCGCTATATTCCGAAGCCCTTTAGGGGTTGGGAGGTAGGCGCAGCACCAGCACGTGCACCTGTTGCGCCTGTCCCAAGCCAGATTGGTCACGTTGAGCGTAGGGGATACGTAGAGGTAGTAGGGGCGGTCGTAGTGCGGCTAGACGTGGACGGTCCCCCTTAATAGGTACATCTGTTGGTGATGGAGGTGTACATCCCCAAGATCATTTAGTGGATCCTAGACCCATGCAACATCAGCGGGCTCGGAAGAGGCGAAGGTTGACCCGTACATCTGACGTTAGTGGATTGGATACCATACCAGAAGATGCTTCCCTGGAGGACACTACCACTAGTCGGTCGGGGACGATGCCACTACCGACCCACCGCCGATGAGTGGTTTAGGTGTCTCCGTTTCGGATGAGGAGCCCATAGCGTCAGCGGAGCTAGGGTCGGACACCCACAGTCATGTGGTCCAAGTGGTGCAGAAGTCCCGACAGCAGAGGCTGATAGATCTTCTACCTATCAGATTCCGGAACTTTCTTCCCTTTACACTCAGTTGACTAGGTACTTTGAGGGAACGATGGAGACTATTTGGACGAGAATGGACCAGTTTGAGAAGAGGGTTGACGACCGTATATCAGGGTTGGAGAAGAGGGTCGACCATCAGATCTCCGGGTTGGAGAAGCGTTTGGAGCGTCAGATCCCGTCACTAATTCAAGCAGCATTTGTGAGGGGGTCTTCTCAGATCGACTTGGACCACCCTTTCATTGTTGGGATTCCGTTTAGGGCGACCACTACACAGGTAGGTGAAGGCAGTCAGCATGCTAATGCAGATGCTCCTGGTATGGTAGATGTTGAGACAAAGCCTAGGATCATACCTCAGCCTTCTGTATCCCCGGTCGGGGTTGGTCCGCATCTAGTTGATCTTCACCTGCAGATGATCAGCCTATCGCTAGGGCTTTGAGACCTGATTTTGATGTTGCTGTTACAGACTCCGCGCGGTGTAGTAGGATTAGTTGCCGTAGCTGATGTCCTCCCTACTGCTCATGGATCTTCGGATGCTACTGTTTCCGAGGTAGATACTCATCCATAGATTGGTGGTTGCTGACACCGATTGACTTGACTGATGACGTGGGTACTAACTCTAATACAGACCTCGACATAGATGAGGGACAGACTTATGATGGTGAGATCCGTGTTCGTCGTTTGAAGTGTCCAGCCGCAGCGCGTTGCAGTCCTTACCTTAGCATTGAGCTAAGACGAGTTGATGCGACGGAGATAGACTTCCAGATATTCCTCTGCAATCCTGATGGATTGTAAGTAATTATTGTTTGTAACATAATAATTATTAATTAATCTATGCACGCATATGTTCTGTTTTACATACCATTACATGTTATCGTTAACAGAAGGAACGTCGGTACTAGCTCGGGCGTCGATCCTTCGTGGTTTCTTGAGCTCATTGACCCGAAGCAGGAAATAGTAACTGACGTAAGTATTAAATATTAAAATTTTTGTGTGTTAGTTTTTAAACGTCTTTCCTATATCATATACTTTTGTGTTTGTAGCACTTCCATGCATATTTGAGACTTATGCAATCCCGTCCCGACATTGCTGGATTTTGTATTAACCCTACTTCGGGGGGTGTATCGGCATCATTGATCCGACTTTTTAGGTTTGTTATACTATCCTTCACCTTTTAATTTGCTAATTTTCTATTTAATAATCTTTTTTCTATATTCCTTTATAAAATTGATGATACATGATGCTTTGAGATTGGTGTGGAATGATTTGCACAAGAATGATCCTCCTAACACGAAGTATGAAGATGAGGCGTTAGAAAAAGTACCTCTGGAAATGCTTGCTTTGTTGATGGAGTATGTGAGAGGAGAGAGTCCTTTCTAGGCAAATGTAAAGCCGTGGGTGGAGCTAGATACGACCAGTGTCTAAATTTTAGTGAAATTTCTATGTTAGACTATTTTTTCCCTTACAATGTATCGTTCCTGCCAAAACAGGTTCTTTCCATATGGAATAGTGGCGGCCACTGGGTTGTGGCTCGTATTGAGTTGAAGATGAGCCAACTCATCTTATATGACTCATTGCTCCATGGAGACTGCAACCACATCAGGAAGATTCGGCATGTAGCCGCACGACCTCTTCGTCGGATGCTTAGTGCATTATTACATCAGTTGGGGATATGGGAGGCACGTGACGATATTATCCCTCGACCGGTCTTTCAGACCCAATTTGCGAGACAAAATCAGGTGTATCGTCAGCTTGACTCGATTTCATGCGATCCAATCGCTCTTAAGCAGGTGGAATGCCTCCTAACCAAGACTATGGACCACAGTATTAACCTTGGTGATATGGCTCCCATTAGGAGACATATGGCATATAGTTTGTATAATTTAGTACAAGTGAGGATACGATACCTGTAGACTTTCATGGTTGATGTGTTTTGCGCAGTGTATGTGTTTTGTTAGCGCTTGGAACCCTGTTGTTATTGTGTTTTTTATATTTCAATTTGCAAAATAGTAATATTTCAATGCCTTAACCTTTATATGTTTTCAAGTGATGTGTATATTTAGTGATGTGTTATATTATCTATGTGGATTATACAATAAAAAATTAGGCCATACAAATAACTGATAACCAATACTTAGTAAGATCACAATACAGTAAGGTTCACAAAAATCTGAAAAGGAATACTTAAGGCATAACTTCACATAAACCTCACATTTCATTACACACATCTTACTTTATGTGATTAGCCCTAAAACCCTGTAAACTAAACCTATTCCAGTCAACATTGGAGCGTCAAATCAACGTAGATTTGATTTCACTCAATCAACTATGATATTTCTAGGCTCGAAACTCTAGAGGTATTGACTAGTCAAATCCTCCATCGCAGGGATCAGTAGTGGCGTTTGATTAAAGTTTCTGGGTTGGGGCAGCAAGACGTAATGTCTCAATCCAATTAAAGGCCCTACTACTTTGTATATATCACGGGTTTGAGATTTTATATATCCTACGTATTTTACATAATCCTATAAATGTAGTGATGCCATCCGGTTTTATGTAAGAGTGCATAAACAACCGCAAATATTTTCTTATCATCTGATGGCCTCTCCCCCCTACCACACTAGTTTTCCTTTAACCATTCAAAATATTTGCTTTTACGAGGATACAGATTGGATTCCAGAAATAGATGATTGTCTACTAAGTTATCTACACGGAGAGAGACTCCGCGAGTATTGGTCCACAGACCCCCTCAATCCCAATTACATGAGCATTGTCGGAGCCGGTTGCATTCTACGAGAATAATTTTCATCTATAAGAAATTTCACTGAAGCAGATGTGAGAGTCAGGATTGAATCTCTAAGACGTAGGTATACACTCTTCCGTAAGATGATCAACACGACCAATGTTGAATGGGATGAGCCAGCGAATAAGGTAGTTGCCACGACACAACAGTGGGAAGCCTGGCTCGCTGAAGAAGGTGATATTATATATGCTTACCAGGACGAGGGCGAATCGAAATTCCAAGTAGTGGAGATACTTTTCGAGGACCAAGGTAAAAATTAGCCAGCATGGGAAATGACCTACCCTAATAAGTACCTAATCCCATGTTGAGTTGTTTTGTGGTACTTTTTATAAGTTGTGTTTCATCTATAAGAAATTTACGTATATCATTGTCGGTGAATGTATCAAGTTATTAAAATGACAATTTCTATTTTCAAAAAAGTAATTCTATAACCAGTTTCCAAAAAGATACGACAATTTGTTGGACGTGACAACTCAGAGCTGTTTGTCTTCATTTTTATTGGTTACATCAAAAAGTGCACTGAATGGTCACTAAAATTTCCAGGAAAGATAAGATGCCAGTCACCTCGATTTTGTGTTTTTACCAGACAAGTGAAGAGGAAAGGACATGCAATATTACATCTTCTTCTCAATTTACACTATATAAGTCGTCATTGTGTTAAATGCCTTCTACATTTGTTAAATAACGTAGCATGAGTAACGAAGTTAGTGATGATATTAAACTTATCTATTATATGTAATGGTTGAATTTTATTATGTACTACCTCCAATTTGTTTTGTTAGTGTTTTTGGCAAATCTAATTTCAAGCGCCTGCAACAAGGTCACGCTAAAAGGGATTTGAGCTCATTGGTTACAATAGTTGCTAATTAGTTTGGTTACAAAGAAAAACGGAGTAAGCGATTAAACCCAAATCAGTTTTGTTATAAATGATGCAATGACCCACATGCAGTAATAAATTTTTTTTAAAAAAATAACAACTAAATTTTCCACCGTGATTTTCGTGCTGCACTGCTCAACGAACCATACTCCATCACCTGATAGATTAAACTAGTTCAGACAGCCATATCATTCAACAAATAAAAATCAATTAATTTAATTAAAGGGTACTTACCTAGGATAAAATCACGGCCTAGCTGGATTGTTTAGGTCAACGTGTGTCGTTTGTTGCGAGCCAACTAGTCTATGAGGGCATTTTTGTTTAATGTGATCCCTCGACCTGCATACACTACACCTTTTCCTTTTCCGTCCGCTTGGCCCAACAACCTCGTCCTCCTCACTTGACATGTGGGGCGACGATGGACAAGTACAGTTTGCTATATTGTGACCCTTGCCTTTACAACGGCTACACAGCTGGGGTTTACGACGGGTGGAAGACTCTGCACCAAAGGGATAACGTTTTTTCTTAGGACGGACAGCTTGTTGAGGGTTCCTGGGGGGGCTCACACGGCTTCACCTTCACATATTCTGGGACATTCCATTGAGATGAGTCTTGTACTGGAAAAACCAACCCGCCACACATATTCTTCAAGAAATCCAGTTTATAACAATCCCCAACGTAGTCGTTTTGGTCGTGCTTCACCTTCTTATATCCAAATTCATGTAAATTAAATACATTGCTGGTACAATGTCATCCAGGTACTGAATTTTAAAAACATCATTAATAACCTGATTGCAGTCGTAGCGTGTAGGCAAGGGATCATGTCAAGGTCAAACATCTTGCATGAACACGACCTTCTTCTCAAATCAACAATGTGTACCTTTCTGTTATCCACCACCTTGAAAACTAATGTGTCATTGTTGGTCACTGCAAGTTTTGCACCCGCATGAACATTCTTAAGGAGTCTAGCAGCGACATCTCGAGTCAGTGGCCCGATCATGGCATGTGCAGCGGCTTGCCTCTCAACAAATCATTTCTCGATCATGCGCCTAACGTGTTCACGAAATGTGCATACAGGTAAATGTCTTCCCCACAAGATCCGACTATTAAAACTTTCCACAATGTTTGAGTTCATAACATCAAATCTTCGAACAGGATACATCAAACGAGACCACCTTTGAAACCCTTTCTTAAATAGATTGTGGTATGCATTTGGAGAACTGTTTTGTATTGCGTCCATATACCTACTAAAATCATCTACCCTGTATGCATACGCTGCTCTTTAAAAAAAATTACACTACTTGTTGTCCATACACGGCAAGATTTTGCCTCAAATGGTAACAGCATAGACCATGGATGACTCCAGGAAAACTATTTTCCACTGCAAGCGCAATACCAGCACGACCGTTAGAAACAATGATAAGGTCAGGGGGACAATCATATGCCATTTTTAACCAAGTCTAAGTATCATCAGATTCGACGTGCCCTATACCGACTGCCAATGGGAATATCTGATTGTTGCTGTCTTTGGTCACAACAACAAAGGAAATTCCTTTGTAGCTACCTTTCAGATGAGTGCCATCGACAACTATCACCGATCTACTGTAACTAAAACCGGCCCTACACGCACCAAGGGCGAAGAAGACAGAACGAAACCTACCTACACTGTCTGCTACGTGATCTGCGACTGTCCCCGGATTGCTTTCCTTCAAGACATGTAGATTGGAAGGGATCTGACAAAACGAGTCATTTACATCCCCATATATTGAAGCATAAGCCATGTGCTTCGCCTTCAATGCCACTTCGTATTTAATTTCAAAAGAGTGGCCAATTTTCAATTCAGACATCATTTGCCTTGGTGTCAAAGAAGCCCCTTCAAATCTTAAATTCTTTTCATAATACCCACCAAGAACCTTTGACGATATTCCGGTTGGTGCAATGCGATTAGGGTCCAATCGACAATTATGCTCAACTATTGTAGCCACTCTCCATATCCCACACGATCCCTTCACAACTAAATAGAAGGAGCAATCCCTCCATTTGCAAGATATCTAGTACCGAGTCATACTCAAACGACTAACCCTAAACTCTGCTTGACTGTGCAGATGGTAAATACCTACGGTCGTGATCAACTCTTGCTTGCTTTCATAAATGGCCCCCTCCGAAAGAACGGTAGAAGAGTCGACTGAAACAGATTTTTCATGAGTCGGAGAAGTTTGAGCAGGCATGTAAGATATATACCATTTCCTGAAGGGCAACCCATCGGCAGGGAGATTGTTGAAATCACAAGAATAATTGTGGTTTTCTTCACCTCTAGCTTGTGATGGCAAATCGTTGAAAAGATCACGAATTGATTCATCACCAAAACCACAATAGTCCATAAAACTTTATGTGGTATTCCTTGTTCCCACAACGTACAAACCATTCAGTTGATCCGACATAGACCCACCTATGTCTACATCAATGGGCGATACTAGCCCCCCAACACGTGGCCCACGAACGTCGTTACATAAATTGGGGTCAGGATCTCCAAGATTAACTACAAATTCATCATCTGTGCCTCCATCTACACGGTTGGTATCCATGTTGAATAGTGGAATTGAACTAGGACTCGCATTATCCCTTGATGAATAATGTAGATTCTGTGCGTAATACGTATGGCCACCAGCATATCTAGAATTGCCAGCAGATTCAGCATAATCCATGTGTGGCTGATTATATCTGCTATCAAGTGGGACAACATTAATTCGTTTTAATGTAATAAATATGACAGGGTTAGGGCTTGAGTCCAACAGGTATTACACGTCAGTGTCATTCTTTATCTTTAGCTTTATTACTCGACTGTCGTTCCCATCAAGGGAATACAATACATAACAAACTTCATTTGTATATGCTGCCATTATTGACTGTGCGCGGTATAACTTATACCATTCGGGGACACCGGGATTATTTCTTCTTCCCCATCAACATACTGAAGATTTTCCCAACGTCCGCCAAACCAAACAACAATCATTTTCCAACTCATCTTTACTAGATATTACAGTCTACAATGAAAAAAAAAATTATATTAAAATTAATAATTTTAATAAAATAATTTCCACGGCCAAAATTATTTCTCCTTCCATAATAGGGGCAAATTTATGATGCTGATAATTGCCAAAAAAAAAAAAAATTTAATTATAAACATGAAAAAAAAAATCAAGGACTGTACACGATAATTATACCAAAATGATATCAACATCAAACTTTATTACACGATATTTGGTCTTTCGTACACGATAAAACATACTCTCTCCATCCCGGTTAACTTGTCACAGTTGACCGGGCACGGATGTTAAGGAAAAACAGATTTTTTGGAATCTTTGACTTTTTTAAAGGTGGAGATTGAATGTGGGTATTTTGAGGGTGGAAATTGTTGTCTTTAATTGCCATTTATGGGTGCGACAAGTTAAGTGTGACGGACTAAAGTGAAAAATACGACAAGTTAACTGGGACGGAGGGAGTATATAAAAAATATAAACGATAAAAATATAACATTACACGAGATACACATAAACCTTACACGTAATAGGAACCTTACACGATAATTATTTCAACGTTTAGACAAACGATAATTATTTCATCAGGAAACTATAGTCTACACGATAATTAATTCTATACGTAAAGAACCTTACACCAGATACTCAATGATTCACACTTAATAATTCTACACGATAAATAATTGAACACGATAAAATACAACAAAATGTACCAATATCGTTTGCACTTATCGTTTCAGCATACTATCGTTTACAATATCGTGTACGTAACAGTTATGTACCATCATTTTTATCGTTTATTCATCGTGTAACATAAATAATTTCTCGTGTAATTCTCGTGTACAAATATCTTAACATCGTGTACCGGCCATTTTAAATTGTGTAGGAGTAATTACACACAGAGAATCATTCCCCAGAGACGAAATACGATGCAGTAATTCAGCTTTAAACGATATTAAAGGAAAACACATAAATCGTACTGTTTTGCCTTTCAGCTCTGCTATGGAATCGCCTTCTTCGTGAATTCCTCTAAATTTCTTTACGCAGAGTGTTGAATTTGCAGCAATGGTGTTATGTGGGTGAGGAACATGTAGAAGTTAATGGAGGTGGGGTGACATTAACACCTAATGGACTATCTGACATATTTAACTAATTTTGCATGTAAAAAATTAAACTATACATAAAACATTTGCTTATGGGTCTGTCTGACTACAGTGTCAATGACCCCAAAATTATATGGGCCGTAATAGCTACAATGGGTATGGTCAGGTTGTCACCAACTTATATCATACTCATGTATCAACTCATGGCTCATAAATATTACTTTTAATAGAATCTCCATTATGAGATTCATAATTAAATATATTTATTTTTAAGAAAGAAGGATAAAATTAAATCAAAACAAATAGAAATTTATATTTTAAAAATAAATATTAAGATAAAATATATGATATTATTCATATGCAATACAAATCTAATACAAATAATTCAATTCACAGTAAACACTCACATTCAACCAAACTAATTTGCCATAAAACAATTGTCTAAGTTCGATGTAAAATATATCATTTTTCGTATATACTCCTCCATTTTCAAATAAATGATGTTTTTTGAAAAAAGTGGAAGAATTAAGAAATAAATATATTGCTAAATATATCCGTGATGATAAGATTTGATGAAATCAAATACGAGTGGGGGGTTAAAAAGTAAAAGATATTTTATGATTGACATAGGGATAAAATTAAGAGAAATGGTAAAAAATAGCTAAACCATCAATTAATTTTGAAAATCATTAATCAGCTAAAACATCATTTATTTTGAAATGGAGGGAATACTAATTTAAGATCTAAAAAAATGCTTTAGAAATGAAAAATAGTTTTTTTGCATATTAAGAATTGAAAAAGTTTTACATATTTTTTTAGAAACTAGACTTTTGAAATAAGAGTGGTTCCCTTATACACTAGTTGTACGAATCTTATAGTTGTATAATATGGATCATGATAAGTTTTTTAATCAAAAAATTAATGTTTATGTTGACAGGTATTACTTGGTATACTCAAAAAAGAAAAAAATGTATTATTTGTCCTGAACAAAAGTATCATACTGAAAATATAATAGTATTTACACAGAAGGGTATTACTTGTTCTACAAATATGTATTATGCTGAAAGTTAATATATTTTTTCTGAACAACCTTTCAGTATAAAAAATGATAATTTTCATGAATCTGCACTTTAATCCAAATTAAATCCGTACAACTAATGTAAATGAGAATTCATGGCGAAATAAATAATTAGCGGAATTACAACGAATTTTATGTGTGGCAGCCACATATCTTATTTAAAAAAGAGAAATTTTACTTTTCTGAATGAGCTTATGGCTTATATATAACTAATGGGTCACTAATTTAATTATGGAACCGCCACTTACCTCCATCCCGATTAATTTTGCATATTTTTTGTTTTTGTTCATTTTAGACGAACTTGTACATTCCTTGAAAAAAAAAGTTATAACACAATCTTCATCCTCAAAATCTTCATCATCAATCTCCACTCTCAATCCACTTTTTGAAAGTCAACAAATACTTAAAAAGAAATTTGTTTTATATTTATGTCAACTTCCCTTGAACAAGATTAACAGGAACGGAGGTAGTATCATTTATTAGACTATTTGTTTTTGTATGATTTATTAGACTATTTGTTTTGACTGAAAGATAAGTAAGTTTGTAGGGGATGGGAAATGTGTGTTAGCTAATGGTCAGCATTTAAGTATATTATCATTTGGTCAACTAATACAGTAAAATCCCTTTTAGAGAGATTATATAGAACTTATTGTTCCTAAGTCGGAGAGAATGTTGATAAGATCATGATTTGGCAATCACACTCAATAAAGTTGGATTTGGCACCACCAATATTAATTATTCATATATATATGCATGCATCCAATGAGGGATTAACTGGATAACAATCTCAGTTTTCCCTCTTAATTAGTTGCATTTGTAATTACCAAACTTTTTAACAAATCTGGCAATCAATGATTGAGTGGGAGACTTTTTTACCTATATATTGTTTTATACAAATCCATATATCTAAAGCTCTAAAAGGATCTTTGGCTACCAAAAATTCTATACTATTTTCGCACGCACTACCTTTACCTTATTTAATATGTATCATGTGCACGTTTAATGAAAACGAAGAAAACAATGAATGTTGACTTAAAGTGACATTCCACATGGCACACGTCTAATTAAATGCATGTAGTATTTGCAAAGGTAGCATAGATGCAAAACCACTATAAAATAAATTAGAAATTGCACTTTTCTAATATATATTGAACAAGAATGATAAGGTTTTTACAAAATAAAAGGAATAATGGAAAGAATCTCAGTAGATTGTATAATTTTAAGGAGACAATGTTAATAAGATTTTTGGTATGGTAATTTGTAGTTATCCCAGAGATGACATGAATTTAGTAGAGGAATAATTGTATAAGAATGTGAGTTTCCCCTGTTAATGTAATTACATTTTGTTTTTCAATTTATAAATATGAGGATTGAGTGGGAGATTTTTGGACCTGTCCAGTCCACATCTTCTATTCTTGGCCAAAAAACCAAAACCCCTCCCAAATATAACATATATAGAATAAATTACAGGAGTCGTCCCGTAACTTATTTGCTACTTGCAAAATTAGTCCTTAATCTTTTTAAGTTTCTCAAATTGCCCACGTTTTAGTCCAAAATAAAATTTTCCATAATATTAAAAATTGATACAGTGCTACATATATGATAATGCGCAATCCGGTAACCACACAATTAAACAAGAATCTACGTCAACAATATAAGAACACACAAGAATTACGTGGTTCGATCCGGAGATCTACGTCCACGGGCAGAAAACGGCAATCGCCGAGGTGTTTCTCTTTACTAGAACGCGGAGTTTACAGTGCGTATTACAGAATGCAAAAATGGGAACCCCTAAATCAGAGTTCTTTTCACCTATTTATACTACTAAATCAAAACCTAACTAACTCCCTATAATCTTGCCCACCAAATCTGCATGGCAGTTGGGAAAAGATCATGGGCCTTGAGTCGCGGAACAGGCCATAAGTTGGGCCAGCGTATGCTTCTGGACCGACGCGTGTTTTCGGACCTGCTGGGCCTACGCGTGCTAGGCCGGTCAGTGGGCCAAAGTATGAGTCCGACCCGAAGTGATCGGGTTATCCCTATCAGATGCCCCCCCCCCCCAGCCGAAGTGAGGTAGGAGCTTCGGTTGTCACCGGGGTGGAATCGTAAGTAGGAGGAACTGTGGTCGCTGGCGGGCCGAAGTGTTCATGGAGGACTAAGTCTATCCGCGTCCCTGGGCACTCCGCGGAAAAGTCTGTAGACTTGGAGTCGGGCTGAGCCGAAGTGGACAAGACATATAGCCGATATACCGAGTAATAGCCTGGCCGAGGTGGAGAATCCGGAGGCCGAGGTAAAAGGATCACCGGAGTGTAATAGTCTGGCCAAAATGAAAGGAACACCGGAGTGTAGTAGCCTGGCCGAGGTCTACTCCGTAGCCGAGTTGTTGGGCTCGCTAAATCTCAACATCGGAGCGCCGAATATTGGCTCGGAGGCCGTAAATAACTGACCAGAAATAAGAACTTCTTTATCGGGTGTTCGGGAACATGACATGGACATTGCCAATGTGAATCTCCCCGGATGGATCGGGGAAGAGATTTAATCGTCCGGAGACGAGATGCAAATCTCCCCGGACGGATCGGGGGAGAGATTTAATTGTCCGGAGACGAGACGTGAATCTCCCCGGACGGATCGGGGGAGAAATTTAATTGTCCGGAGACGAGACGTGAATCTCCCCGGACGGATCGGGGGAGAAATTTAATTGTTCGGAGACGGAGTGTGAATCTTCCCGGACGGACCGGGAGAAAGATCCAAGTGTCCGGAGACGAATAATAATAGTACAACTACGCTAGGGCGTCCCCGTAACGTAGAAAAAAGCATGGTAAGATGCACAAATAAAGAATTTATATTCAAGGTGAGTGCCGGAGCAATGTTAACAATCCGAAGGGGAATCACAACGAAAAAGAACTGTACAATAAAGGTAAAGATAAGAACAGTACTTGTTATTCGCTATTCATTGGCTCACGGTCATGATAACCTCCTCGGCTTTGGGATGAATCCCCGTTCTGGCGTGACCGAGGCTGGTCATCTGTCTGGACGACGTACTGTTGCAGGAAACCGTTTTTTAGACAGTCTTTGATTTCCTTTCCGAGTTCTCGGCACTCCTCTGTCTCGTGCCCATGATCTCGGTGGTACGCACACCAGTTTCCACGGTTCCTCTTCTCCGGCGGAGCAGTCATTCGCGGGCAAGGCCGCAGATCGTTCTTATGGATAGAAAGGATCTCAGCTCGTGACTTCGTCAGCGGAGTCAATTGTGGAATTTCACTTCGGGTTTCTAAACGCCCTGGTGTCAGGCGGGAAAATGCACTAGGTCGAGTACTAGGCCCGACTTGTGCCTTGTCGGATTGCCGCTTGCTGGCGTGTTTCTCACGCTTCTGACGAGTCTGCTCCTCGGCCTTAGCAAATTTGCATACTGTTTTGAACAGTGCTCGAGTTGTGACCGGAGTGTTCCGAGCTAATTCGGTGTGGAGTGCTCCGGGGCGGAGTCCATTCATGAAAGCGTTGATGGCCACATCATCGGGGCAATTTCCGACCTTGAGGCTTACCGCTGTAAAACGGTCCAGAAATTGGGTAACGGTTTCGCCGTCCCGCTGTTCCATATTCATGACGTCGGCCAGGGTGGCCATGGGCTTCGCCCGTGCTTCGAACCGCGCCCAAAAGTGCTCGGCGAGCTCTCTGAAGGAGGATACGCTGTCACGCGGGAGTGAATCAAACCAAACCCGAGCTTCATCCTGTAAGTACTCAGGGAAAATTTTGCAATACTGGAGGGATGTGATGCTATCATGGCTGAGCATGCTGTGCCGAAAAGCCCCAAGAAAATTGGCCGGATCTCCTGTGCCATTGTAAGGAGGTATGGCTGGCCGTTTAAACCCTTCGGGAAGGGAAGTGGCAATGATTTCCTGGGAGAACGGCGTGATGATCTCTCCATTGGCGTCAAGGCCCAGGATTCTATCCAGTTCAACGTTGCGTTGAACTCGCTCATACTCTTGAAGATCCAGAGCATGAGGATTTGCATAGCGAACTCTCTTGGTCGCATTAAGTGGACGGCGGCGATCCACATCAGCGGGTTCCTCATTGCGAGGTCGTGATTCATTAGAACTCCCCTGGTCCTCGGAAGAACCAGGTCGTTCCCGTCGTCGATCCTGGCGACCGCGGTGTCCCGGGTCCTGCTGATCGCGTGAGCGGGGTGGAGGCACCACGGGATTAGCATTATGGCCGGCAGGCCCCGCGGCAGGCCCCGCGGGACGTAAGCGATTAACTGCCCAATCTTGAAGGACATGTGCATGCTCTTGCAAGAAATCTTGAAGCAGTTCTGGGGTGATTTGAATGTTTACCGGTGGTTGAGCAGCAGCAATATTAGGGTTTTGCTAGTCTTGGGGGGGTGGAGGATTTTGATTACCCTGATGATTGGATGTACTCCCTGCCGGCAATTGCCTTGGCGGCACAACTTGATCCACGGGTGGATCTTGGTCGGATTGATCCCCGCGGCGAGCTTGATTCAAACGAGTCGTCACCATGATTAAGAATTACATCAAAAATTGTTGGTTAGCGCGTTCAAAAAACTGCCTTGTCGTTCCCACAGACGGCGCCAATTTGATAATGCGCAATCCGGTAACCACACAATTAAACAAGAATCTACGTCAACAATATAAGAACACACAAGAATTACGTGGTTCGATCCGGAGATCTACGTCCACGGGCAGAAAACGGCAATCGCCGAGGTGTTTCTCTTTACTAGAACGCGGAGTTTACAGTGCGTATTACAGAATGCAAAAATGGGAACCCCTAAATCAGAGTTCTTTTCACCTATTTATACTACTAAATCAAAACCCTAACTAACTCCCTATAATCTTGCCCACCAAATCTGCATGGCAGTTGGGAAAAGATCATGGGCCTTGAGTCGCGGAACAGGCCATAAGTTGGGCCAGCGTATGCTTCTGGACCGACGCGTGTTTTCGGACCTGCTGGGCCTACGCGTGCTAGGCCGGTCAGGTATGAGTCCGACCCGAAGTGATCGGATTATCCCTATCAATATATAATTTTGATATATCGCGTAATTACGATAAACAACTACTTATGAGTAGCTGTTGATGTATTAATGATGCAGCATATAAAAATTGGCATATAATCGCGTTTATGGTAGTTGTCCAACCTATAATTCCGATCCTTGTCAAATATATATGTTATACTTGGGTTGTTTTTTATCCTCTTATCATATTTAGTGTTTTTGCTTTTCTAGTAAACAATTTAAATACATGTGTCATGTAGCTGTTATCTTGACAAATAAAAATGAAACACGGATTAAATGAAACGCTTTCTCTATTTAATATTATTTCTCGCCGCATACCAAATTCTATATTTTATATTATGTTCTGTTTGTCTTTTGATAATATTAAAATGTATCATTTGTATAAAATAACATCAATACCGTGAGATGTATGTTATGCAAGTATCTCGACAAAAGATGGAATACAACTTAGAGAGTGTTTGTAATTGATTATATTTTTAGAAAAGTGTGATTAAATAAATAATTTTAAAATATAATACTTCCTTTATTTCGGTTTAATTGTTGAACTTGTCATATTTCTTTGTCCCAAGTTAATTGTCCAAGTCCATAAATGACAAATTCCCTTAAAATCTCTACTTTTAATTTCCACTTTTGAAAAAGTCAAAGATTCCACAAAATCTGTTTTTTCTTAGTCCCCGTGCCTGGCCAAGGTTGGACAATTAGGTCGGGACGGAGGGAGTAAATTTTAGCTTGCAATTTTTGAATCAAATTAACTTAAAATTTAGGCAAAGCTGTGATTAGCGAACACATTTTAGTTAAACGTTTAAAAGTAGTAATTTTAAGCATGTGTAAATACTAAATAGCCCTTAGAGGTGTAGATACGCCTATTTTTTGGAAGCATATTCCATTAGAAGAAAGCATCTAAATCTCTAATTTTCACAGCCACATCTGATGTTTACGTTCATCATCGAAAATTAGATAATTCTGATGGTGACGTTAATGATCAGTTCTGCTGAAATTTTCAATGTGTTTGAATTGAGCGGGTCGAGGTTGTGTGATGATTCGGCTGTGATGATTCAGGCTGTGACAATTTTTTTAATAAATTAAAATGTTGTATTTTTTTTGGATTGTGGTTGAGTAGGTTGTGGTAAATTTAATTACTCCATCCGTCTCAAATAATTGTCGTTTTAAGAATTCAGATATAATTTTCACTAATCTGCCAATGTAATAAATGAGTATTGGAAATCCAAAAAAAATGTTGTTGATGAGATAGACAAAGACATAATAATTATAATCAAACTTAAATTATAAGGGTGTGTAAGTTACTATATGAAGCTCCTTTATTCATGTGCAATTTTTTGAAACAACAATTATTTTGGAGCAGGAGAAGCATATTATTTTATTGTAATAATAGATAATGGAAAAGTTGATTTAGTCTTGTAGGTAGTTATTGAATAATTAGTTAACGATTAAAATAGTTGTTGGGAGTTGTGATTAACTAATGATTGGTGATGTTTTCGTGTCTATATTAAATATATTATTTATGACATTATTTTATAGTTAATATAAAGAAATTAAAATTAGGTAAAATTATTTTCAGTTATATATAAAATTGGAATGCGTTTTTTAAGGTTTTAAAACTTTTTGTGTTAGTTGAAAAATTAAAATACACAAATTTAGTAAATAATTATTTGGAAAAAAATTCTGTTTTTACTTAAAAAATTTAAAACTATTACAGTAAACACCGAATCATATATACATATAAAATTTATGTTTCTTTAATTAATTTTCCAAAATATTTTGAAATTCTTTATAATTTTGAAAAAATCCTTAATAAGTTTTTTGAATATTATATACTAGTATCATATTATTTTTAATTTAATAATATACTTACTAGAATACTTTTTTATATTATAAATCATTGTCAGTCAAATGTGAGAGTGTAAGAAAAATTGAAGAATATGTTATCATGAAAAAGAGACAATATAACTAATAAGTGAGGTTGTGAACCAAATGTTAATGCGCTAGGTGCCCCAATACACAATCGATTGACCACAATAAGGGTGGTAATTAATTAAAATGATTCTGTCACATCCGTCAGACCAACATTATATTTTGTATCGAATCAAAATTTAATCAAGTTTAAAATTAATTGGTCCGACCTGACCTATTCGCCTATAAATAAGAAAAATTAAAAAAGAAAATCCAAGACGCCTTATTGAATTGGGCTGCAAGGAAAGCCTTTTGAATTTGGCCCGTTAAGGCAAAGTATTTCCTTCTAAAGAAAGAAATAAAATATAATGCGAGCAATTACAAGACAAAATCGACCATCCTCTCTCCTAGAAAAAGATAAAAAGAGAAAAAAAAAAAAAAAAAAAAAATAACAAAGAAACAGTAACTCCTCCATTGAATATATTAACACTAAAAATATGTTACATTCAATTGGAGTTGATCTTCAATTAGTGAGTTTTACCAGCAAAATCTACATATGTTCTTAGCTACTTTACATTTTAACGACGTGGTATGTTCACAAAATAAAAACAAAATAATTGTATGTCCACCGTGTTGTTATTCGCCGTCTTGCTCTTACGTGAATCACAAACAATTATCCGGGAGGATGACGCCACCGGAAGTTCCACCGATGTTTTTGCAGAAAGATTGGGCCTTAATAACTTTGTTCTTCTTATAAGTGAGTTTTATGTCTCTTAATTTGATGGCACTGCATGGATTTGAAGGACTACAATCAAAGGCCATTGCAACTTGTGTTGCTGATGTTCCTTGTATATTTTCGTACGTCACTTGGCTAATCTTGATACCAGAACTCTGAGGAATAACAAAAAATCAAAACCAGTAGAGATGGTACTTCCGGCCGCTCAACTTGGGCCAAAGTTATATATCAGGTCGAGTTGGACTCCTCCAAAATTACATCAGTGAGCAAAATTTGGCCCATATAATTTAGTATGAAGTTCTAGCTGACCTACGATCCATTAAACTTTTGGCCTATTTTATTGAGTCTATTGGATCTGATAATATTTTAGGCTAAAAAATCTATGGCGATCCCGCTAAAAATGCTGGGTGGGCTGGGTAGATTTTACCAGGCATCAGAAGTTTGAATTACTTCCGCAAATATATTGTATAAAAAATGAACTAAAAGTCTTCAACATAATGGAAACCCTTAAATTATAAATTTGTCTAAAATTTAAAATGCTTTCTCAAATTCTATGACTTGATGGGCCTTTTTAGGTTTTCCTTTTGGTTATATTTCCAATTTTCCAATCGTTATCCATCAGACACTAATAATTTTATGGGTAAGTAGTTTTTTCCAGTTCAGAGTTTCACCATTTTCTATTAAAAAATATTATCGTTGGTTATTTCGGTTTTGGTTTTTTAACTTTTAAAATTCGACAAATTCGACATTATCTACTGATTGCGGTGACAGGACAATTTATCGAATTTTGAAAAATAAAGAACACAGTCAAAATGATAAAAGAATATCCTTGAATAAAAAATGATAAAATTTAATGAACTAAAAAAACTATTTACCGTATTTTTTCTTACTTTTAGAAAGAAATATCAGTTTCAATTTCTCATCCTCTTGTGTTTTAGAGTGGAAGAAAAATATATGAAACAAAGAGGGGAAAAATACTCCATGTTTACCAATTGGGCCACCGCAACAGAAAATGTCTTTGATGTCATATTTTTTAAAATGAAAATTATTGTCTGTAATGATAAGTCAAGTTGTCACAACACTTTGCACAAATTATTTGAAGTTATTTTCTAGAAACTAGGTTTTTGCAAAAAATACATTGAAACTTGTGACTTATTTTTTTCTTTTTTTTGTCAGAAATCTCAAAAGATAATTTTTTTTTGTTGGGCTCTTTATTTAACAATTAATAAAGATCGATTTTATATTTCAATTATACATATAAGTACTTTATGATATTGTGAACGTATTCACAGCATATTAAATTAAATGAAAAAATAAAAAAATATAAAAAATATTTCGTGATATTTACCTGGCGAGGACAACCTTGGTTGTTGGGGCAATAATTTTGGTCAATAATGATTGGGTTCTCAACGTTCTTCATTACGATATTTCGATAATTGATATTTCTGACAAAACCTTGACTGGGCCTAGCCCATGTTTTTATCCGAAGCCCATTGTCCGACCCACTGAAAACTGAATTTATTAATGTCACATTTTCCACACCTGCTTCGTTAAAGTCTCGCCCCAAACTCCCGATGCTGTCAAACCCGCAATATAAATAAATTACAACTTAATATTCATTCCAAAATTATCAACTAAGTCGGGTTCGACTTTCAGTTATTCGAGTAATGATTATCAAATTTTAAAGTAAATCGAGCTCGAATGAAGCCTGTTGATTTGATGTTCGTTATTATTTATAATCTATTTACAAATATTAAGGAACACCAAATTTATAACATAAATGTAAATATCATATAATGCTCTGTCCATTCCGTAAAAAGGGTTATGTTTGGAAATATAAAACTTTTTATTTTTGACCAACTTCATTAAAGTACGACTCTTCAAAAACCATCGATACACACTTATACGACTTATTATTTTTTATTTGACTTATTCAATCAAATCTAAGTAACTTGTGAAATTAAAATTTTTTATTTTTTACTTGAATTAGTAAAACAAAACATTGGTTTTTGAAACACGACTCTTATTTTGAGACAATAACTTTTTTAAATAGAACTCTTTTTATGAGACGTATGAAGTATTATAGTTTTTTGAAAAAAAAAACTCTTGAGTTTTATTATTTCAAAAACAAATTTATGGAGACAGTTTAAAATAAATGACTTACATACATAATATAGAAATATTATTTTTATTTTTATTTTATTGGAGCCTAAGCAACATGTCCATGGAACGAGAGCCCTAAAAACAAACATATCTAAAGAACGAGACCTTCAATGTACAAACTCCATCCATTTATTAAACGTTTTAACTGAACACTTTTGGTCTGGCAGCTCCACAGCGAAATCCTCCCGAATTAAAGACGGGCCGGAAAGAGGGATTGAAGGATTACCTGACACCATGTCCCGGGCCGCATTGTATCTTCTCCATCCACAAGTTCCTAGTCCCGGGCCCGATGGATATACAGTCATCACCCGTTTTGATGACGGCATTAGTGACAGTGACCCCAGTTGAGGATTGGACATGAATGCCATCAGTATTTGGACTTAGATCTGGGGCTATGATCTTAACATTGCTCACTTTTACATTGTTGCAGCTATTGATCACGAGATGCATTAATTGGCTATTAATGGAAGTTAATCCACGAATTTCAGCATCGTTTACCCAATTAAATGTGATCGACTGCAAGTTGTAAAGTAATTAAAAGTTAGTTAAGCTGTAATGATGATAAAATTCGTAATAATAAAGTATACATTTTGGGTCACTTTCCTCTCTTGAAATTTTGGGACTGCTTGTAAAATCAACTTTAACTTTACAAAAGTACTTTTAGGACAAAAGCCCCAAGAATAATTTTGTCGCTTCTTTCTACTCAATAGTTTCATATCATTTTTTTTTTCTACAAACACTACCTCCTTTTTCTATATATGATTTTTCTAAAATTTATAGTTTCTCTCACTTTTTTAAAAGTAAAAGCAATTGCAAACATTCTCTATATCACATTAAGAAAGTGTAATGATGCAACGATTTATAATGAATAGATGCAAAAGTCATTATACATTGAGGTTTAATTTATTTATTATAAAGTATTTTCGGTTACTTTTCTATAAGAACGGATAGTAACATTTAGAATTATAGATTTTCTTTTCAAAAAATTGTTATATTTTCCTGAAATGTATCAATACTTTCAGGTAAAAGTATAATTTCAGAAAATATTATCTTAATGAAAAAATATTATTTTTTCCAAAAAAGTAGAAAAATATATTTGTTTTTTTGTCAAGTATTCTGTGTCAAGGAATATTTATATTTTCTAGACATGAATTAGCTTGAAATTACTTTCTACACTTAATAAAAAAAAAAAAAAAGTGTAAAATATGACCTTGTTTCGAAATTTATCCATCACGTGGAATGATAGCATTCACTAATTAACGAGTATTAATTGAGTTAATTCGTAGTAGTATAATTATAGTGAATTTACCCTTGCTCCATTGGGGCAACTCCGGCCGGAAGTCTTGCAGTCCCATAATCCGGCACCCTTAGCATCAATGGCGCCTCCAATGACAGAAAGCCGGTTCACCTGAATGAACAAAATCCAATAGTTTGGGTTTCCAAGCACGCGGTGATCCGTCGGAGCTATGAGAGTGCCGTCTATTTGGACCTTGATAGCGCTCTTGCATGGACCTCTAAACTCCGCAGACCTAATTAAGTAGCGCCCTTTGGGCACGTAAATTGTCGAAGTTGCCGCTGCAGCGCACGCTGATGCCCAAGCCCTAAGAAACGGCTGCGTCGCATCGGTGTTCCCGTCGGGTTTTGCCCCAAATTTGATCACATTGAACGTGAGTGCACCTTCTGTGTAACCAAAGCTGATATGGAAGAGCAAAATGATAGAGATTAAGGAAATCATATCTTTTTTTGGGGTATGTAAGTATAATTTCACAAAATATTGAATTAATGTATATGTATGATAGAAAAGTGAGAGAGTTAAGGGAGTATTTATATGGGTTATTTGAGCTTTTGGATGGATCGTCATTTCAGTTAAATTAGTTAAGGAATATTCTGTTTAGTATTGTCAACGTCATCGCCGACTTCAGTTTGATGTTATGATATGTACGGTGCCATGTGATGATAAGCTATTAGGATGGACTTTTTGCTTATACACATGTGATCAAGTCGTAGGATGTTTTCTTGATTGGAAACAATATAAAATTTAAATTAATTTGATAAGAATTAATTTAAAAGTAGAAAATTTATAGTCATGGCTTTCCCCTTGTGTAAGAATACACTGGATAATATGTGTCATTAAAAACATCGAATTCAAGTCCGACTTACTATTAATTAAAAAAGAAAAACTTTTCTTTTCGATTAAACCTAACACTTTTTATGATCAAGTGTGGTCTTTGTTTATTTAAAGCCTATTAATTATTTAACGTCTGGGTTAGTATATATCTACACACAATTAATATATGAGTTATTACATAATTTAGTAATACAAAACGGCTATATATAATGATTAAGAATTATAGATACGTATTGTATTTTGTAATATATATATATATAAAGTTATATATTGTATATCGGGTATATTTTATATATTTGTATATACATAATTAGATGTATACTTGTATAGGTAAATTTTAAGTAGGTTGACCTGTTAGGCTCATAAGACCTTATTTAAACACAAGTCTGACATACCTTTAGTCTTTAGTAAATAAGCTCAAAAAAAAAAAAACAAAAAAAAATATAAGTGTAACTCGTTTACTAAATATGTTAAATCAAACTGGGTCTAATGTAGACTAGATCATAGGTTTGTGTCGGGTAGTTAACTCATTCCTATCTCTATGTAGCGCTCTATTTTGAATTCAACACTATAAAATTGGACAAGGCTCAATTTTCCAAGAGTTTCCATGCCCAACCCTCAATTACAGGTAAATACACGGTAAATCGTAGATTAAACATTTACTATAGAAACTCTATTCATATTTCTTATGCTTCGTACATATAAATAAAAACTTTTTGATATTATTTCATAGTATAATTAACTCCTTATTCATACTCATTATCATTATCATTACGGATTTTGAACCAAGTGGCTACTTAGTAAGACAATTTCATTGATTGATTTTTTTAAGTATAGTAATTCGAAAAAACAACACTTAGTTATGTTAATGTTAATAGGAAATTTAGGGATGAAAAATGAGTATAAGAGGAAAATAACACTTAATCTCGAAAACTTTTTTAGTATAATAGGAAATTTAGGGGTGAAAAATGAATTTAGAATCCTTAACCTCTTAATTAGTTACAATATCTAGAATGATACTGTCGAATTACAAAGTTGTTGGGTGAAATACCCGAAATCAAATATACGAAACTTGATGATCCAGAAAAGTCTTTTACTTTTTATTGTACACATATACTTTCTTTTATTTAGTTGACTAAGTATTTGTAATTGATTTAGAAGTTTTTTTTTAAAAAAAAATTTGGATAATAGAGGGGCAAGTACATGAACAATGCATTAGACATAATTTTGATAATTAAGTTGGGCAATAATAGGCATGTGAAACGTGGAGTTATCCCGCAGCATTATTAGGCGGAATGTTGGGCGGCTGTCATTCTATCTACAAAACTCTAAGGATTTATTCCACATGCTATTCTAAATACTTACTTCCTATTCCAATTCAATCAGGATAATTCAAGTTCACACATAAATGAGTTTTTATCACTACTGGAAAAAAACAAATTAGAGACGGTAAAAATTCATCTCTAATTACATATCGATTTTTAAATTAAAGTAGTGACGGATTAGAGATCAAGTGGTTGGTCTGTATAATGTTGGTCTCTAAAATTTAGAGACAGATTTTATTCCGTCTCTGATAGGGATGGCCCGGCCACTTCGGGTCGGGTTAATACCTAACGCCCCGGCCCACTAACTGGCCCAGAACCTCGGCCCATTAACCGGCCCAGAAGGTCCAGAGGTACGCGACCCGGATAACGCGTGTGGCGCGGCCCAACTTATGGCTTGTTCCGCGACTCAAGGCCCACGATCCGTTCCCAATCGCCATGCAGCGGAAAAGAGGCGTGATAATAGGGAGTTAGTTAGGGTTCAGTTAGGGTTCAGTAGGGTTTAGTATAAATTGAAGAAAAGAACTCTGAATTAGGGTTCGCATTCTGTATTCTGAAATTACTACGTGTAAACTCAAAGATCTAGTAACAGAAACACCTCGGCAGGTGCTATTTTGTGCCCGTGGACGTAGATCTCCGGATCGAACCACGTAAATCTTGTGTTTTTTCATATTGCTTACGTAGGTTTTCGTTAAGTTTCTTGGATATCAGATTACGCATTATCAATTGGCGCCGTCTGTGGGAACCGCAAGTAGTTTTTGACATCAACAGTGCATTCAAATATCATGGTGATGACTCGTCTGAATCAATCTCGCCAGGGTGATCAAGCCAATCAAGATCCACCCGTGAATCAAGTTTTGCCGCCGAGGCAATTGCCGATAAGGGGTACGTCTCATCATCAGGGCAACCAAGGCCCGGTTATGAATCCAGACAACCAGTTCTTACCTCCACCCCCACAAGACATGCAAAACCCTAATCTCGCTGCTGCCCGGCAACCGGTCAATATTCAAATAACTCCAAAATTACTCCAGGCCTTCCTACAAGAGCATGCTCATGTTCTTCAGGACTGGGCGACCAATCGCCTAAATCCCGAGGGACTTGCCGGACATGATGCCAATCCCGCGGTGCCTCCACATCGTCAGCACTCGCATGATCGACAAGACCCGGTGCACCGCGGGCGTCAGGATCGGCGACGGGAACGACCTGGTTCTTCCGAGGACCATGGGAGTTCTAACGGGTCAAGACAGCGCAACGACGAACCTACGGATGTCGATCGCCGCCGTCCACTCAACGCGGCTAAAAGAGTTCGTTATGCCAATCCTCATACTCTAGATCTTCAAGAGTATGAGCGAGTCCAACGCAATGTCGAGCTCGACAGAATCCTGGGTCTCGATGCCAATGGAGATATCATCACACCGTTCTCTCAGGAAATCATGGCCACCTCCCTTCCCGAAGGGTTCAAAAGGCCTGCCATACCACCTTACGACGGCACCGGAGATCCAGCCAATTTTCTTGGAGCTTTCAGGCACAACATGCTTAGCCGCGATCATACTACATCCCTTCATTACTGTAAGATTTTCCCTGAGTACCTTCAGGATGAAGCTCGGATTTGGTTTGATTCTCTCCCTCGCAATAGTGTATCCTCTTTCAGAGAACTCGCCGAGCATTTTTGGGCGCGTTTTGAAGCACATGCGAAGCCCATGGCCACCCTGGCCGACCTCATGAATATGGAACAGCGGGACGGCGAAGCCGTTACCCAATTTCTTGACCGCTTTACAGCGGAGAGTCTCAAGGTGGGAAATTGCTCAGATGATGTAATCATCAACGCATTCATGAATGGACTCCGTCCCGGACCACTCTACACCGAGTTGGTTCGTAATCCACCGGTCACAACCCGAGCACTGTTTAAGACGGTGTGCAGATATGCTAAGGTCGAGGAGCAGACTCGTCGGAAACGTGAGAAGCATGCTAGCACACGACCTAGTGCCTTTTCTCGTCTGAACCCGGGGCGTTCAGAATCTCGAGGTGATATTCCACAATTCACTCCGCTGACAAAATCACGAGCTGAAATTCTTTCCGTTCACAAGAATGATCTACGGCCCTGTCCGCGGATGACTGCTCCGCCTGAAAAGAGGAACCGTGGGAAGTGGTGTGCGTACCACCGAGATCATGGGCATGAGACAGAGGAGTGCCGAGAGCTCGGCAAGGAAATTGAGGAGTGTTTAAGGAAAGGTCTCTTGCGACAATACATTGCGCGGACCGATGACAAACCTCGGACAAGTCAGCATGGGGGTTCATCTCATAACCGCGGAGGTTATCATGACCGGGGTACACAACAAAATCGACCGCCGTGGCAGAATAATCGCCCGGGGCCTAGCAATTATGCACGGCAAGACTCTGGCAATCGCCAACAACCTCGTTTTCTGCCACCACCTCCTCCTCCGGGAGGACCCGGAGACAATGCACCCACTCACGTAATAAATGTGATATATGGGGCCCTCCCCACCGGGGCTTCACGAAATGCCTTGAAGGCAGAGGCTCGCCGTCCTCCTCCCGAGGAGCCACGTCATAAGCGCCTCCATCAATCCGAAACTGTTAGTTTCACAGATAGGGACCCGGTTCCAGAGATAACACCTCATACTGACGCCATTGTCATCGACATGACTGTAGCCAATATTACAATAAAGCGGGTCTTCGTGGACAATGGAGCCGCAGTGAGTGTTATATTCGCCGACTGTTTCCAAAAGATGGGGATCCGTCGGGAACAACTTCGGCCGGCCCCCGGGCCGTTGCAGACTTTCACCCAGGGTGAAGTCCAGCCAGAAGGTGTCATCACTCTCCTGGCGTCTCTGGGGACTTATCCGGCGATAAAAACCATTTTCGTGGATTTTTACGTGGTTAACTCCCCGTCACCGTACAACATGATCTTGGGTCGGGATTGGCTTACTCCTGCCAAAGCCATATGCTCCACATACCACCTCGCGCTAAAATTCCCCACCTCACATGGCGAAGTGGCTATTCGCGGTAGTCAGCGGGTTTCTAAGGAGTGCATGTACGTGGCACTCAAAAAGACTACCAAAGTTCCTCCCAAACAACAGCTTCAAGTAGCATCATCGGCACTTGAACCTCAGGTGTGTACCTCATTGGGGGATACCACCGTCCAGGTGCCGCTTGATCCGTCCAAACCAGAACAAACTGTAATTGTCGGTGCCGTGGATGTGCCATGGTTACACCAGGCCATCATTCAGACCTTGCGAGAGTATTCCGATGTCTTTGCATGGTCCCCTTTGGATATGCCCGGGGTCTCTCCCGATGTAATAACCCATAAGCTGAACATCGATCCCAGCGTAAAGCCTATACAGCAAAAGCAAAGGAAGTTCGCTCCGGAGCGAAATGAAGCAATTCGAATCGAGGTGCAACAACTCTTGGATGCGGACATCTTGTTCGAAGTGTATTACCCTTCCTGGCTATCCAATCCAGTGATGGTGATAAAGTCCAGCGGGGCATGGCGGATGTGTGTCGACTTCTCCAACCTCAACAAACATTGCCCGAAGGACTGTTGTCCTCTACCTTCCATCGACCAAAAGGCCGAAGCCATTACTGGGTATGTGGCACTTTGTTTCTTAGACCTGTATAAGGGATACCACCAGATCTTTATGGATCCGCAGGATGCCCTCAAGACGGCATTTATTACTGCTTTTGGGTGTTTTGCTTTTAAGAAAATGCCCTTCGTGCTCAAGAACGCTGGAGCCACATATCAACGTCTCATGGACCGCGTTTTCCACGATCAGATTGGCCTCAACGTCGAGGTTTATGTTGATGATCTGGTTATAAAAAGTACCTCCCATTCTTCATGCGTGCAAGACATTGCCGAAACGTTGCGTACTCTGCGGCGTTACAATTTGCGACTTAATCCAGCAAAATGCACTTTCGGCGTTGGCTCCGGCAAGTTTCTTGGTTATATGGTTTCACAACACGGTCTTCAGGCCAATCCGGCCAAACTTCGGGATGTTTTGGATCTGCAGCCACCGAAGACGTTCAGAGACGTTCAACGCCTCACGGGTGGTTCGGCGGCCTTGAATCGCTTTTTATCTAAAGCGGCAGAGCGCCAACTCCCATTCTTCAAAATTTTGAGACAAGCGAAGTCATTTGAGTGGACTCCGGAATGCACTGAGGCTTTCGAGGCTTGGAAGCATCATATTCAGCAATTGCCCACTTTGTAAGTTCCTCTCTCCGGAGAGCCTCTCTATATGTACTTGGCTTCCGCCGAGGAAGCTATTAGCACCGCACTCGTGCGAGAAGTCAATGGTGTTCAACATCCCGTGTATTTTGCAAGCCGAGTACTTCACGGGGCGGAGACACGGTACTCTATGTTGGAAAAAATCATGCTGGCCCTTATCATGGCGGCTCGGCGTCTGCGGCCATACTTCCAAGGGCGCGAAATACGAGTTCTGACCAATCATCCTATCCGTCAGATTCTTGTCAAGCCCGAGGTGTCAGGGCGCCTCGCCAAGTGGGCTGTCGAATTAGGCGAATATGATATTCAATTTCTTCCCCGCCGAGCTATCAAGGGTCAAGCACTTGCAGACTTTTTGGCTGAAACCCCGGGGGATAATCATGAGCCTTCTGCAGACAATGGTACCCATCATCCTGCTACCCCACTTCGCAAGTGGCAATTATATGTGGATGGTGCATCCACGACTCGCGGAAGTGGTGCCGGGGTGCTTCTCATTGACCCCGAGGGAGTTGAGGTTAAGTACGTCATCCGATTCAAATTTAAGGTGACCAATAATGAAGCAGAATACGAGGCAGTTCTCGCCGGGCTCCGGCTCGCTCAATCCTTAGCCATTCGCCATCTTGAGCTCTTCACGGACTCCGAAGTCGTGTCCAAGCAAATCCAGGGGACTTATGTCGCTAAGGATGAAACAATGATCAGATATCGTGCTTTAACACTCAAGCTTATGTCAACTCTTGATACAGTTGTTATCCAGAAAATACCACGTACTCAGAATGCAAGAGCAGATGCGCTCAGCAAATTAGCCTCCGCGGTCCGAACTAATATATCTCCGGATATAATAGTCGAAGACTTATTTCATCCGGCAATTCAGGAGGCAACGGTTTCGGTATTGACCGATGGTGATCCGAATTGGATGACCCCTATCGTTCCGTATCTCCGAGATGGAATTCTGCCTAATGATAAGCTGCAAGCTCGGCAAGTAGTCCTCAAAGCCCCCAAATACTCCTTTCATGATGGAGTCTTGTATCGACGGTCGTACCTACAACCGAGTCTCCGGTGCCTCGCTCCTGCCGAGGCTAATCAAGTTCTACGGGAGGTTCACGAAGGGGCCTGTGCCAGTCATATCGGCTCCCGGACATTGGCCAAGAAAGTTCTCCGCTGGGGATATTATTGGCCAACTTTGTTTAACGATGCCCACGACTTAGTGATCAAATGCAGCAAGTGTCAGCTACATTCTCGTGTGAAACACCTGCCACAAACTGAGCTCACTGGAATTCAAAGTGCGTGGCCGTTTATTCAGTGGGGAATTGATATTGTTGGCCCATTTCCGGTCGCTCCGGGGGGATTGAAGTTTCTGGTGGTCGCCGTGGATTACTTCACCAAATGGGTAGAAGCGGAACCTCTTACTGCCATCACTGGCCAAAACATCTTGAAGTTCGTCTGGCGAAATATCATATGTCGTTTTGGCATACCGAGCACTATCATCTCGGATAACGGCAAGCAATTTGCCAACGATCCCTTCCGGTCATGGTGCGAGGAGCTTCATATCAAACAAATGTTCACCTCAGTAGCTCACCCTCAAGCCAACGGTCAGGTTGAAGTCACCAACCGAACACTGCTCACGAGTATAAAGAAACGCCTGGATAATGCCAAAGGTCTTTGGGCCAAAAACCTTCCGCAAGTTCTATGGGCTTATCGCACGACACCGCATACCTCTACCGGAGAGACCCCCTACAGCCTAACTTTCGGCTCCGAAGCAGTTATTCCAGCGGAAGTCAGCGTACTAAGCCCCCGCCTCATCACATTGGTTCCCGAGGATAATGACAAAGCTCTCCGTGCAAATCTGGATGAGCTCGAATATCGTCGTGATCAATCATTCATCCAGCAGGCCAGGTGTAAACAACGTGCAGCAGTGTATCATCACCTCCGGGTTCGAGGCACTCAATTCAATGTCGGGGACCTAGTACTTCGACTCAATTTAGCCAGCAAAGCCGCCCCCGATGGGAAATTACATGCTTCGTGGGAAGGTCCTTATCGCATCGTTGTCGTGCACGATTCTGGATCCTATCAGTTAGAGCATCTCGATGGAACCTCAATTCCCCGAAGCTGGCATGTTACAAACCTGAGACGCTTCTATCTGTGAATGCCAAATGACAAGTATCATCTTATATTTATGCTCATTGTACGCTTCTTTTATGTCGTTATCTCCCTTTGTATCCTTCAATTTGCTCCGGCACTCATCATTGAATAAATACTCTATGTTTATGCATCTTGCTGTATTCTCTTTTACGTTACGGAGACGCCCTAACGCATTCATATTATTACTATTCGTCTCCGGACAATTAAATCTCTCTCTCGGTCCGTCCGAGGAGATTCACATTTCGTCCCCGGACCCATATCACTCTCTCGCCTGTTTAACCGGAGAAGTGTTTACTCCCGCCTGATCCGTCCGGGGAGATTTTACTCCCGCCTGATCCGTTCGGGGAGATTTTACTCCCGCCCGATCCATCCGGGAAGATTTAAATTGGAGTTATCCATATTATGTTCCCAAACACCCGTTAAAACAATTATTACTTTTGGTTAATAACTTGTTGTTTTCCTTAACACAACTACGCCCACCAAAATGATTTTGTTATCCTCCTTCGAGGTGATGCCAAAAAGTTTTTTACATAAGACTTCAAAAAAAAAAAAAAAATAAATAAAAATAAAATAAAAAAAACCAACAAGCAATTATCTACGGCCCCCGAGCCAGTATTCAGCGCCCCGGCGTTGAGGCCTACTCCTAGACCTACGCTGGGTCCTCCGGGACCTTGTCGTTCTTCGGCCTCAGGCTCCGGCTCTTCCCCCCCCACGGGCTTCCCGACGCCGTGGACTTGTTCTTGGCGCTTGTCTAGGAACTTCGTCTCTTGTACGAGCACGGCTACTTGGCTGTGGAGCAGACCTCAGGGTTTCGGCCCATTGCACAGGGTCCCATTCCTCGGGGACCATCACCTCGATTTCTCTCGCCAGTTCCTCGACTGCCTCTTCGACAACAACGGCGGGCTCTTCTTCGATCGTAGTCACTGGAACTGGCTCTCGAATAACAATGCCTGTGCTCTTTACCTCGAGCTTCTTTTTACCCTTCCGGGGGGCTTTTGAAGTACCTTGGCTTCGGCTTGTACTAGCAATGAATTCCTCGGCAGAAGGCCTCCACCTGCCTCGGCCCTTCAGTCCTTCATACATGTTGAGGAGCAACTCCAACACCTCTCGCTTTCTTACGAGCTCCGAGGACTCGGCCGGGCTCCTCGCCATAAGCGCTGAAATCTCATCCTGAATTTCTACGACCCGCGCCTCAACTTCCTCAAATGTCAGTAAGCCGAACTCGGTCAATAATCGGTCATACTCCCTTTGATGGATGAGGACTCGGTCCATTTCAGCAACTTTTGCCAGATACTTCAACTCCTGATCAAAGGCTTTCTCCTCGGCTTCCTTCGCCTTTCTCTCTGCCGCGGCCACCCACTTTTCTAGCCTTGGTACTACGTGCATTTGCAGGTTGTTATTCTCTTCGCGGAACCACTCAAGTGATCGCATAAGCTTCTTCATCGTCTCATGCAATTTCGCGGTATTCTAAACAGACAAAAGAATCAACGGGAACAATCAATCTCAAGCATACAATGAGCGGGAATTCAGTTCACAAACAAGATTTATATTCAACAAAATCGAAGTACATTATCCATGATTCAGTACAAAGTTTACATATACTCCTATTATCTACAACTTTAAATTTGAGGGGAACGACTGACCTCCCGCTCGGTCCCCTCAGTATCCTCGGGCAACACCTCTCGCCGGCCCTCCGACACTTCAGCTTCTTCCTCCTCATTAACTGCGGCAGCTTCATCCGCAGCTATGGCATCAACCTCCATCCGAGGGGGGGGGTTCTTTGTTTCGGGGCTTGGAGACAAGTTCACCCCGGCGGAATGCCAGAACTTCCTGGTCCTGGTCCTCCTCACAGTTAGCAATCTCCTCGGCCTTCAGAATTTGCTTCTTCTCAGCTAGAGCCTTCAACAGAGGCCACTCCGGCAGATTCGCTAATGCTGTGTAGTAGGCCTTCTCCACCCCGGCCACTGCATCAAAGTCGTACCCGAATTCTGGACGATATACATCCACATTCGGGTAGACCTCCTTGATCTGCTCCAGCAGCACAGATCGCGTGGCCTGGTCCCCTATTGCAACAAAGTCGGTCTGAAAGTCAAGAAACGTGCTGGTTTGGAACAGTTTCTCGGCGAATGCTTTCAGCATCGCTTCTTGACCTTCGACTATGGCAGCCTCCCGAGCCTCCATCTCTGCCCGCAGCTGCAGTATTTCCCCTCGAAGGACACCGGCTTCTGCCTCCACTCCGCGCAGACGCGCAGCCTCATTTTCAACCAAGGCCGCCCTCTTACGCGCCTCAGTCAGGTCTTGTGTTAACCTGTCGCTGCGCGCCCGAAGCTCTCTAGCCACTTCGGCTAGCTCCTCCTTGCCTTCCTTCTCGCTCTTACGACCGAGGTCCATGATTCCTCGCGCCAAGCGCAGAAGTTCTTCGGCATCGGCCCCCTCCAACCCCAACAGACTTGAGGGCCCCTGCTCCTTCAACTGCCACCAGTAGCAGCACACAGAAATCAGCACAGATAAATGTACACTGCATTTACGTTAACAGTAACTAACAGAACTTCCCGGATTTACCTCCATGCTCTCCCCGGTGCGGAGTCTTTTTGCTGTTGCTGGAGGAGTCCCAGATGGCTCCGGCCTCTTCTTGGGTACAGGGGTAGGCCTCGCCGCTCCTACCTGCTCATCGGACCCAGCGCTGGGCCTCGCACCAGGTGACATCTTTCCCCGGGGAGATGCCTCAGCAGTTTTCCCTTTCTTTTTGGCCGCCGCAGCCACCGCGAGGCTTCCAGCCGGCTCTTTTCCGAAGCGTCCCACTGCATGCAAAGTTTGAAGTTAGTCCTGTACAAAACAACAGTTTGTAAAAAGCATAACATGAGAACTCCTACCCTCCTCAGGAACCGCATCGCCCGAATAATACGGGCTCAGTCCGGCCCCCTCCAGTTCCTCCCCAGTACAGAGGGTCTTGAAAGTCCCCACTGACCGGAATGTATGTACGACTTCGGCCTCCGGATTCTCCACCGGGGCAGTATCGAGTACCTCATCCCTCCTCCACTTCGGGAGAGCTACTCCGTTCTTCACAAAAATAAACCTCTCCTTCCATCCCTCCACCTGACTCGGGTTTTGCACCTTAAACCCACCTCGGGCTCGGGGGATGAAGGAGTACCACCCCTTGGATTTACCGAAGGCTTTTAGTTGGTAAAAAAACCTAAATAGCTCTACGGTCGGTTTTAACCCGGCATTCTTGCATACTACGGTGAATCCCACTACTTGCCTAACCGCATTTGGCGCTAGTTGGCTTAAGGCAATGCCGTAGTATCTCAGTAACCGGACCACAATGTCCCACAGGGGCAATCTCAAGCCTATTCTCAGGAAATCTATATACACACTAATGAAACCCTGCGACGGGCAGCAGGCCCTATCACCGGGGTCCGGTACTATGTATTCTAAGTTAAAGGAAAGGTAAAATGAGGGGATTTCTCTCTCAATCTGCACTCGCGTCATATGTAACGCTACAGTGGACACTTCAAAGTCCTCTTCCGCGCATTCATAGAAACCGACCATCTTGACATTGGTTTCCCTGCCATCGACTCGATCCACAGTCCTAACCTCATTCCTCTCTGGAATTATGACTCGCAGAGGTGGCACATCTAACGGAGCGCTCTTAGTCCCTACTTCCTGAACAGAAGAAGAAGATGAAGAAGAAGGCATACTTACTTGGTTTGAGTTTGAGAAGTTTTTTATTCGAGATGATTCACACGCGAACAGGTTTCTCCTTTTTTCCCGCTTTCTAAAGATAACAAATCACAAGGAAGAAGATGAATGGAACTGTGCTATTATTCCCAATATATACTTGAAAGAATCAACGGTCCAGATGTGGCCTATTCAAATTCCATGTTTCAGATCTGGACGTGCTAGGCACGCGCTTTGCGGTTCCCAAGGCGCGTGGGGAACCGCTTTATTGGGGATTGCAGAGCGTGTCACTTCATATCCCTCTCTCTCATGATGGCGCCGCCAATCACATCAACCCCACCTTGCCCAGAAAGATTTGGAAGACACTCCGATGCTCCCTTCACCTCGGCCAGACTACTACACTCCGGTGCTCCCTTCACCTCGGCCAGATTATTATCAACTTCCGATACAGTTTCTTACTTTTGGGGGACTCGCTATCATCCCGGCGTAAGTCGGCCTAGTTCGATTCAGCTTCCACGGACTACGCTGTGGAGCACCTTCGACGCGGAACAGTCTTGGCCATCCAGAAACACCCCGGTTACAACCGAAGCTCCTTCCTCGCTCCGGCTGGGGGGGGCATCTGATAGGGATGGCCCGGCCACTTCGGGTCGGGTTAATACCTAACGGCCCCGCCCACTAACTGGCCCAGAACCTCGGCCCATTAACCGGCCCAGAAGGTCCAGAGGTACGCGTCCCGGATAACGCGTGTGGCGCGGCCCAACTTATGGCTTGTTCCGCGACTCAAGGCCCACGATCCGTTCCCAACCGCCATGCAGCGGAAAAGAGGCGTGATAATAGGGAGTTAGTTAGGGTTTAGTTAGGGTTCAGTAGGGTTTAGTATAAATTGAAGAAAAGAACTCTGAATTAGGATTCGCATTCTGTATTCTGAAATTACTACGTGTAAACTCAAAGATCTAGTAACAGAAACACCTCGGCAGGTGCTATTTTGTGCCCGTGGACGTAGATCTCCGGATCGAACCACGTAAATCTTGTGTTTTTTCATATTGCTTACGTAGGTTTTCGTTAAGTTTCTTGGATATCAGATTGCGCATTATCAGTCTCTAAATTTAGTGATGGATTTTCCCTCTCTATTATGAAATTAGAGACCCAATTACCTAACGAATAGAGACGGATTATGTCCGTCTCAAATTTTCAGTTGCTAGTTCGTCACTAATAGGATACTAAATATTTTTTGTCACTTTCCGTCATTATTCTATTTCTATTCTGTTTTTATTTTGTGACCAATATCATCCGTTACTAATTTCCGTCTCTAATATGAATTTTTTTTGTAGTGTATATTCATATTGATGAGGATTTGACCATCGATCAAGAAGATTTTTTAAGGATGCCACAATACAATAAGAGAATTCCCAAACAGCAAAAACGTAATAAGCCAAGATCCATAGTTTTTTTATCCTTTAATGAAGCAGTATCCGACTGAAATAAATTAAAACAATCCAACATAATAGAGGATAATTCTTCAAGTTGCCCCTTCTCCGTTGATTACTTCATGGATTACCTGCAAAAGTCGCCCAAAAAGGATCCTGGTCTTCTCTCTTCCCCCCCCCCCCCCCCCTTCTTATTTGAATGGAGATTGTATATATATACTATCTTATTAGGCAAGGGTAAAAAGGGAAAAATAGTATGACTCTCCTAAACCCTACTGTATTGGGCTTATATTACGGAGGCTTAATGAGGCCCATATCGCTTCAAGCTTAATACTCGGGTTACAGCTCTGACACCTTGGTCTCCTACCGAGCAGCCTTGGTCACGCTCAACTTTCCCCGCTCGGCACGGCGGCTCCTCTCCTTCTCTTCTAGAATCCCAATGCACCCTAGAGGTCCGCTCTATATCCTCCCCTCTGGATCCTCGGAACGGGTTTTCCATCCCCCCGCGTTCATCTTTGTCATTCTATGTTGTCCTAGCGCAGAGCGGTACCCGAATACCGTATCACCTATAATTTTAGAATTTAAACACAAATATATTTCGTAATATGATATTTATCTCTAAATTTAGCAGCGCACTCAAAATGAAATATTTGATATTTAAAATATTCATCTCTAAAATTTAGAGATCGATTTTTCTATCTCTCAATTTAGAGATAGATTTATGTCTCCATTATGAAATTAATTAAAGCCAAGTTACCTATGAAAATAGAGACGTATTATGTCTGACTTTATATTCAGTAGCTATATTACTAGTCGAATACTAATGATTTAAAAAGTGCTTCTGTCACTTTCGTCATTATTGTATTTCTATTTCGTTTATATTTAGCGACTACTATTATCCGTCACTAATTTCCGGTAATAATATGAAAATTTCTTTAGTAATGTATGTCTATATAAAATTATATATTTAAAGTAAGTTGATATATCTTCAAGAGATACTATATATATTTGAAATAAATTTATATAGATAAGATATATATATATATATATATATATATATATATTATTTAATGTACAATATTATATGGTATAAGTTGTCACGTTTAATTATTATTATTAGAGACAACATTTATCATCTCAAAAAATGGGTAACATGAAATATATTTAACATATCAAAAAATCATAATTTTTGAACAAGTATACATATATGTTTTTGAATTTTACAAATCAGGTAACAAAATATTTCAAATCATGCAGAGAAGTAATATAAAAATCATATAAAATAAAAAATACGTTGGATGGACTTGAAAATTCTACAGAATATCAATGAAATAGGAGTACAAAACACACCAGATTTTCATAATTATACAAACTTTCTAAGCAGGAGAACGAAATTTTGAACAGAATACTTGTCTATCGGGAGGAGAAGAGATTGAAAGATGAAATTGGCACAATAAAAACCCCTAAAATAATATGGACATTTTTTTAAGAAAAACTAATGATTTGGATTGTAATTTGATTTATGACATGAATCCCATATTTATAGATTATATCCCTAAGGTTTTAGGACTTCTAATTAGACTAGAAAAGCATTTCCTTGTTCCCTGAGCAAAAATCATGGGCTAGCTTAGACTTGGGCTTGACTAATGCATCGGGTTCATGTCCAAATTAAATATTTAAATACCTAATAACATGGAATATACTTTTGGATAATAATTGACACAATTTTCGAAAACAATAAATATTTAAAATTATAATGGTTAAATAGTCTACTTGGCGTTATATTAGTACTCACTGACTAAGTAATCCTTAACTAACTCGATCTGCACCGTTTCGATCCCAGTGAGCCACATGTTCAAACTAATTTGTAAAACTTTAAGGTTACTCACGGCGATGGAAAATGCAAAGTGCACCCGACAAGTGCGACGTGTGTGTCTGGGCTCAGACTCAGATGGTGCTCCATACATATAATACATGTAATACATTTAAGTATAAATACTAATATATTTTTATTCATAATTCGAGTTGCACGGATCTTAGTGTATAAGAGACCTACTCTTCAGAACGTTGTATTAAATAGAATTACTGGGTGTTTGATTTCGTAATGTACATATTATAACAAATTAACAATATACGTATAATGGATTTATTTATTATGAAATACAAATCAATTTATAATTTTTCCTAGCAGTTGCGACCATAAACACTAAAACAACGAAACAATACCCACAACCTTCAAACCATCCCATTCGAAACAATTTCTAGTAATAGCTAGGCCAGTCTAACACTACTAAGGCACAACTACATGTTCAAGCTAGACCTCAATACAAGCAGCTTGACGGTTCGACCGGGCCGGCCGTGGTACCGGCTGCATTCGAGCAAGCCGCTCGAGCTGGTTGATTTTTGTAACTAAGATTAATATTTGACAGTTTAATCCCCTGGCAAGGTTTCGCCTTGCTGCAATCGAATTTAACAGCTACTTTTGTTGCCGATGTGCCTCGAATGTCGTGATAGGTAACATCCCTAATTTGCACACCAGATGCCTAGATAAAAGAAAATCAAAATTTGATGAGTTACAATAAATAGTATTATTGTATAATGGAAGTAGCAGAAATTAGTGGATTCATCATAAGTTTCCTGTACTAAGAAAAAGAAATGATTAATGATACAATCAACTAATAAATTAGGACTTAATCATTCTATCAATAGGATTCATCAAATCGAATTAACCAATAACTTCAAATTTGATTGCCAATGAGATAAGATAATTATATAATTTTTAGTCACCCTTTTTTATGTAGGTTTTAGCAACTTTTAGGGATAGGAGTCTAAAAATGCACTCGTAGTTTTACAACAAAGCAACATTTATCGAATGACATGACCTTCAATATAGACATTTATATGATCAAAGGTTAGACATTTGATATGAACAATTTATCGAAGGTTATGATGTTCTATATATCTTTGTGCATTCATCACCTTCGTTATATATTTATATTGAAGGGTTAGTAAACATATACAAAAAATAATGACGTAAGATATGAACATTGATCTTTGATATATGATCATATCGAATGGACATATATTGAAGGTCTAGGCATGTTTATATAGAAGGTTTGACCTTCGATGTAAACATTGTGTAGTAGTGATGCCACATTTTCGGGCTTCCATCCATTAAGGATAAAGTTGATTTTTTAGAAAAACATGTGGCTATAAAACATTTGCCGTGATAAATTTTGGCTAAAAACACCCAATAGATGTATACATTGTGAAGTAGCTTTTTCTTTTTAATTATTGCAGAAATTGTTGAAAGAAGAGTAAGATGTTTCTTAGTGATGATCATTGAAAATTTTGTTTGACTATAGTTATCAAACATTTTCAACTATTCGGAATTTGAGGGGAGAGAGAGCACATTGGGAATCCTTTGTTCTATCTACCATGTCCTGACAGTATATCATATATAAAAATACGTCGTTTTGGTTCAATCTTGAAAACTTATTATTCTTATAAGTTTCTCAAAACAACGTAATTTTATTATGAGACGCGGTTGTGAGATTGTAATTCGTCGAAGTGAGAGAGAGAGAAATAACCTGTGTAGGACAGTTTTTGTTGTTTGGACAATAATTTTGATCAATAACTATTGGGTTTTGGACATCTGTCATAATGGCATGTTGGAACACAACATTCTTTACAAAGCCTTTGCTTGGTCTGGCCCATGTTTTTATCCGAACCCCATTTTGTGTATTCTTGAATGCCATTCTTTTCACTGTCACATTTTCTACACCAGCCTCTTCAAAATCTTTCCCCAAACTTCCAATACTGCAATTACTCCAAAACCAGTTAGGCATAATTATTATAAAATAAAATAAAAAAACAATCACTTTACGGAAAAATGCAAAACTAGTCCTGTTAAAAATGTCTTTTAGTATTTAAGTATTGTTTGACTCAAAATACATAATATGGTTGCGTTAAATTTTATATTCTCCTCGTATAACCACTAGATTTTGAGAATTACTCGTTTTCTAGCAACCGGCCTAATGTGGATTTTCTTTCATTTTTGTTGTTGTGCTAAGAGGAAAAAATGTGTTACATGTGAAAAACCTTATAATTATACTCCCTCCGTCTCAAGCTAATTGTCCTACCTTGACTTGACACGGAGACTAAGAAAAATCAGATTTTGTGGAATCTTTGACTTTTTCAAAGGTGGAGATTTTGATGGTGGAAATTGTGGGAGAATTTGCCATTTATGGGGTAGGACAATTAGCTTGGGACAAACAAATAAGACAAGTAGGATAATTAGATCGGGACGGAGGAAGTATTACATAAGCAAAAAAGTGTTATAACATAAAATAAAAAATATACTATAAAAATAAGCTTTATTAGAATTATTCTTTTTAAGGGGATTTCGACGATGGATTAGTTTTACTTTATTTGTTTTTATTTTTTCAATTCTTAGTTTATACATTGTTCTTTGTTTAGCGTAATTCACATGTGGCATATTTTTTTTTTTCTTAATGTAGCACAATACTAAACAAAAATAAATAAATAAAATTCACGTCAGACCTAGTTGCGACCCAGTTGGGTATTGGATGATTCAATTGTTCATTCAAAAATTAAATAAAAAATAGTCATTGATCATAATTTACTTTCTAAGTGGATGATTTAATCTCTCCGTCGAACACAACCCGATTATTTAACACAGAATTAACGGAAGTTACCTAATGCCATGCCCAGGCCCGCAAGCAACGCCTTCGATCCACAAATTGGCGGCGCCCGGCCCGATTGAGATGCAATCATCTCCAGTTCCAATTTTGGAGTTCAAAATTGCCACGTGTGTTGACAATTGGACATGGATCCCATCAGTGTTCGGGCTAATTCCAGAAGCTATAACATTCACTTCTCGCAAAATTACATTTTTGCACCCATTCATCACAATATGGAACATTTGGCTATTTAGTGACGTCAATCCAATAATTGCCACATTTTTCGAATTGTAAACTCCCAATGTCTACGTACAAAAAACAGAATAAAAAAACAAGGAAAATATTAATTCGATTGCTCCAAATATAATTAAAAATAGGTATGAGTTATATATGCAGTAGTACTCCGGAACAATACATATAAATGTTATAATCCATCGATCATCTAATTTTCCTACATCTCCTACTACATTATTAGATTACTGCCATGTAAACTAAATATTAGCACAGTTAGATGGAAGCTAGAAGCTGTGAATTGTATCCTTAGTTGAAGGCAAACTTAAAAAAAGTATGAATTATACGCAATGAAATTATTTTTCATGTGCCAACAATAGGATAGTGTAGCAGGAGGTATAGAAAAATTATGCAAGAGCATATCCGAATTGAAAAAAAACCTTAATTTGAAATAAACTTAGCGAATTTTTCATTCAATGACTTGATTAAAGTTATAAAAGCAAACTTTAGTGTCTGAAAGGAAGAAAAGGTATTTAGAAATATGTAAACACATTTTGCAACAAAAGTAATTAAAAAAGTACTGATTTTCAGCAACTCTTGATCCGAATTTAAAAAAAAAAAAAAACTTAATTACAAATAAACTTAGGGTATTTCTTATGCAATCACTTAATTAAAGTTAAAAAAAAAAAAAAAACCAAACAAACTTTAGTGTCTGAATGAGAAAACAAGGTATTTAAATTATGTAAACAGATTTTGCAACATAAGCAAAACTAAAAAGCTGATTTTCAACATTTAATTGTATTTCTGGAAAACCGTCAGTCTCCACTCCCTCACTAGCCTGGAAAGAAGTCAATTAAAAGCAGTTAATTTCCAGAAATATCACTTCAACATCCCACATGAAAAAACCGTTCATTTGTAAACCCATATCAACTGTCTAAGCTGATCATAGACACTTTTTGTGGTTGTTTCTGCTTTTAAATAAGTGACTGGAAAAAGTGATTTTGAAAAGTAACAATTTCTAGTTTCCAACTTAATTCTAAGCAGAAAATGTCATTGACGAGCCCTATTTTCAGCTTATATAAAGTCAAAAGTTAAAAAGGTAGTTATTTTAAGCTTTTACAAACATCTCTGAAGATAATGAATAAATTAAAAAAATGGTATGACAAACATACCGTGACACCTATAGGACAATGGTTGCCATTTTTCTTGCAAGCCCACAGGGCGGCGCCTCGGCCATCAAGAATGCCGCCCTGTATGGTAACCCCGTCGACCCCTTCGAAAAGGAGCCAATTAGCGTCGTCTCCGATGGCGTTGTAGTCGGAGGGTGCAACGAGGGTACCGTAGAGTTGGAAGGCTATAGCTTTGTTGGTGCATGGGCCCTTAAAACGTAGGTGTTTAAGCAAGAATCTGCCTTGTGGGACGTAGATTGTGGCGGGTTTTGAGGAGGCACAAGCTAAGGACCAAGCTTTTGACATCGAATTGGTGGAGTCGGATTTGCCATTAGGGTTTGCTCCGAAGCTTAAAATGTTGTATGTGGTTGAAATTAGGGGTAATGATTGGTGGAGAAGTGAGAGGAGAAGTATTGGGAGAAGAATGGTTTTAGGGTTTTCCATATGCTAGCTTGAGAGAGAGGGGTGAAAGTGTTTAGTAGTGGGAAGATGTGGAAGTTTAAGAGGGAATTTATAGTTGGATTTGAATACAGAATGCTACGTAAGGGTTGCTCACTTTGTCTTGCAACTCCGTCACTCCAACGTAAAACTTGGTCGTTTCCAAAACTTTATTTGAAGGCTTAAATTTTAGAAATTATTTCGACCCTAAATTTTATGAATTCTCACCTGAAATATTAGGGGTTTAAATTTTGCATTTTATTCTCCATTCAAACTTACGTTTTCAAAAATAAGACACATTATTTATTGTACAGTAGATTCAGTACAATACATTATAATTTTGAATATACTCCCAACTAAAAATTTCAAACAATCATGTACGGAATATTTCGTACATCGAATACTGTTTTTTTTCTTTTAAGACGTAAGTCCTAAATTGAGAATAAAATTCAAACATTTGGCCCATAATTGAGATAAACTCAAAATCCAAGCTCTGAATTCTTTTTATGGGACAAAAGAAGTATAAGTGTTTAAGGTTAAATTAAAATGACATAATTTTTTATATGGAACATAATTGAAACATGAAAATTAATTGCAGCTTAATTGGTAGAGTATCTTGTAATCTGACAATTAACCATGAATCAATTCCCACAAATCATATCCCAACCAGAAATATACTTAATAAAACATAGTTGGAACATGATATAGGACATATGATCGGAAGTGGGATGGGGTGGCAGGTGGGACTTAGAAGCCAGAGATGGAAAATTAGAAGCAATTTAATTTAGCCACTAATTTAGTTTAAGTCTTAAAAATTAGGAAGTGTGAACATATATGTTGGTTAACTTGGGGTGTACGTTTCAATTAATGAAGAAGATTTGATGTTATTGTGTGGGTGGATGTGCATATATGCATGTATAATTTTTCGGGGCACACCTACCTCCTAAGATCCTTAAAATATTAATGTTTGTTTTAAATAGTTAATAGTTTTTAAAATACTATTTTTATTTTAATTGATCCTTGAAGTTCTAAATTTTTTATTCAAGTAGTCCCTAAAGTATTTTTTGTTTCAATTGGTGCCTTATGTTATAAAAATTATCTTAATTGGTCTCGAAACTATTACAAATATCTATCTTAACGCCCCTAGAAGAAAAAAAAAATACTTTAAATATGTGAAATCGCCGATTTCATTCAAAATGATATTATAATATATTTTTTATTAAATAAAAATTGTGCAATTTTTCATTATGATACTTTTACCGCCAAATGAATGTGAATTATACTAGAATATGGATTTGAACAAAAATCAGAGATTACAATTTTTCAATAAATATTAAAAATATTTTTGTGGTACTTTAATTTTTTTAAAAACATGCTAATTTGATCTAGATATTTTGAACTCTGTCTATCTTGAATTTAAAGTAAAATTGGACATTACCAACATAAGGACTTTAAATGTTTGAAGGTCTTTAAAATATTAAAAAATAAATTTTTAAAGTCCTTTCATTGATAATGTTCAATTTTACTTTAAATTCAAGATAGGTAGAGTTCAAATATCTAGATCAAATTAGCACATTTCTAATTAAAATTAAATTACCACAACGTATTTCTTAAAGTTTGATGAAATTCTTGAAAAATTAGAATTTTGTTCAAATCCATATTTTAGTATAATTTACCTTCGTCTGGGTAAAAGTATCATAATGAAAAATTACACAATATTTATGTAATAAAAGATATGTTATAATATTATTTTGAATTAAACCGGTGATTTCACATATTTTATGTATTTTTTCTTCTAGGGCCCTTAAGATAGACTTCTATAACAGTTTAAGGATCAATTGAAATAATCTTAAAACACAAGGACTAATTGAAATAATCTTAAAACACAAGGACCAATTACATATATATATGTAATTAATTAGCAATGTGTATAGTAATACCATCATCATTGTATCATCCTTAAATAAATACTGTTTTAGCAAATAGACTATTTTCTCCCATTTTAGCTAATTGCTGTAATTTCACGAGATAGTTTTCCATAATCGTCCAAATTTAATATATATTTTATAATTGATGATTTAGTATATTCGAAATGGGTATTGTAAATAAATGGTAAGGTGTCTAGTAACTGACTATTTAGAATTTTCAAGTAATTTTCAGATTTCAAATTAATTTCAATAGCTTGTTACAAATTAATTTTCAATATATTTTTTTCATAACTATAGACTTTTAAAAATAACTTTGAGTTACTTTTTTCATAATTACGATTTTCCATTTTTGTTCTCCAAGTAAGTATTTAATAAAAAAAAAGAGTAATCTCCCAAGAGAGAGTACATGCTATGGATGGTAATGGGGCGGGTATGGAAAGGGTTTGGCATTTCCCAAGACCCGTCCTGCATGGAAAAAATTAGATTCGTAATCTGTTTCGACCCGCCTTCTTAAAAAACCCACCCCCTCCCCACCTCCATAACCCGACGGGTTTACCCGCCCCGACCCGACCCGCCATGTTGTTTTAGTTTTTTTTCCCCCTCAATATATACAATATTATTTTTTTAATGTAATCATTCCATAATTAAAATATAATATAAAATATACATTATTATTAAAAAATCTATTAACTAAAACAACTAAATAAGTTCTCAATTTAAATCAAACACAATAAAATAATAAAAATATGAATATATTGGTAGTAAGAAATAGTAGTAAGTGGAATATATTACTGTAATAAATAATAAATATAAAAAATATTAATATAAATAATATATACGGGGCGGATTAGGGGCGGGATTAGCAAAATCTATAACCCGTTTCAACCCAGCAATACCCATTTGACCGGGTTTGAACCCGCCTCATACGAAATGGATTTAGTGCGAATTTGGGTTTCAACCCGATTCTTTATCATCCCTAGTATATGCGCATCAGCGGTTCACCTATCATGTTTATTTATTATTTATTATTTATTTTTAACATACAAGGCATATTCATAAAATTTTAAAGTTATTGACCATTTCCCCTTCTCTTTTGTGACCGAAGGAATATTAAGTAATTAAATTTAAATAGTGATAAAGAAGTCTTTTATCACTTGGATTCCTATGTCTCATTTTTTATTGTGTTCGAGTGGTGTCCCCTTTCCAAGATTTATTATTATTTGTGGTTAAGTTAGTTCAAATTTAGGATTCATGATTTAAGTTTATGATTCTGGATTTAGGATCTAGAATTTAAACATCGGGGTATATTTATATTGATAACTTATGAAATCATGATTGTTAGATTAATATTTTATGATGTCATAGTCTTGGAGGTGTGATGCATATGGTTCAGTGGTTAGTTTGATGATTTCATATTGTAGGCATCAATTTTAGAGATGGACATAGGTAAAAGACGGTAGGAATTTAGTAGAGAGGATTTAGAGTGATTTGCTATGTCTAGGTAGAGCCTATAGTTCCTTGACTTGTAAGAATTTTAGTAAATTGACGGTTAACGGTTAATGAATAATTAAGTACAAGATTGAGCATGTGATAATGTAGAGAAAGCAAAGCTTAAATATTTGACAAATTGAATAAGTTAGGAAGCATATTAATTTGTGGTTGATTTTAGTGTTTGAGTCGTGCACTGACACAAGTAGGTGCACCTCATGCAATGTCGGAATCTGAAACGCTCACCTTTCAATTTTGTAACTTTGTTGCTCCATATTCTAATCCTTCAATTTAATAAATTAATTCAACAATGTCAAGAAAATTTTATGAATTTGCTCAAGATATATAACAAATCGTGTAAAATTTAAAAATACTTCCTCCTCACTTTCACTTTATTATTATTTTATTTATTAAAGTCACATTGGATTTTTTGTTATTATCAGTTTTTCTTTTTTTAAATAAAGAGAGTTGAAACAATAGAATATGATATAAATATAAAACTCTAAGTAAAAAAATTAACCTCAATTCAAGTGTTAGGACAAGAGGAGGACAAACGAACACTAAGGGCCCGTTTACTTTAGGTTGTGGTTAATAGGGTGTATAAGATTAGGGTGTATTAAAATGGGAGATTGGAAAAATATGTATTATCATATCCAGTGTTTACTAGGGATGATTATGTTGAACTTTTTATAGAGGACTATCCTTATCCTGTGTTTACTTTGATTTGTTAGTTTGGTTATTAGGGATTGTTTTTTTAGAAAATATCAAGTATTTCAAAATTACATAAAAATACCGGACACCTTATATTGGACCTCTCTAAACCACACAAATTTTCAACGAAGAACAGTTCAAAGCAGACCAAAACCCACTTAAAACTTAACTCGTTCCTTATTTAGTGTATATTCTAAAACGTATGGAAACGAAGAAGAAAAATATAATGACTTGGTGATAGGAGAAGAAAAAATAAATAAACTCAGTGGTCGTGATCATCTTCATCATCACACGGTGCGAAATGAAAATAGAGGTGGGATTTCTAATGGGGGTATTTTGCCTCGAATTATGTGTTATCCCGGATATCCAGGATAAACTGACTTTTGTAATCCCACCAAGTAAACATTGGATTGTCCTGAATAATTTGTCCTTATTCAGGTTTATCCTATGAAGTAAACGGGCCCTAACAATATAAGCCCAAAAAATCAAAGCACTTTCAATATATATCATGACTGCTTGCACGACGATGAAAGAAACCAATAAAATCCATTGAAATTATGATTTTTTGAGATTCCATAACTCAGTAGATTTAATTCATCGATAAAATATTACTCCCTCCGTTTCATAAAGAATGTCATTTTAGCTATTTTGGAGAAATTAATGATTGATATCTAATTGATATGTTTTGTGAAATAAGGAAATAATCAACTAAATTAAGTAGATTGTTTAAGATAATATTGGAATAATTGTAGTTGTTTTGGTAAAGTGACACTTATTGTGAAATTTTTCAAAATGTCTAAAATGACATTCTTTATGAAATTGAGGGTTTATTTTATTGATTTATTAATTAATGTAGTTAATTAGGTAAAGTTAGCTTAATTCAATAGGTTTATCAATATAATGGAAAGAACACAACCCAAATACTTTTAATTAGATACAATTTAATATTAAAAAAGTGAAGTTCTCACTTATGTGTTTAAATTTGTTTTAAGTTTGTATACGTAACTATTTGTACAACGCATATATATATATATATATATATATATATATATATATATATATATATTACAAATAGTGTTGGTGACAATATAAAACATATATATGGATGTTTGAACTCTGAAGTCGATAATCTATATCTATATCTATATAATAACAAAATCCATCCAAAATAGTAACTTAAAAATTTTCCCACCCAAATTTCCCTTGTCATTTTTGGAAAATATTATATTTGGTATAAAACATTTTCTTTGGAGATAAATCTATATATATTCTAAAATATATTTATGCACAATTAATATCTCAAATCAATAGTAAGAGGATATTTGCAATTGTTTTTCCGAAGTGCTTTTTAGGTTATAACTTGGAAATGTTGTTTTGGAGTGTTTGGGAAAACTGTTTCAACTTTAATAAAACTGATTCTAGGCCAAAAGTTAAAAGTAAAAAAAAAAAAAATATTCCAACTTTTTGTATTTTGGTAAATAAATAGAAGTTTTTTTCTCTCAAATAAGCTAAAAACTTCTTAAACACCAAACACTTCACCCTTTTTATTTGAGCAAAATCACTTTTATTCTCAAACACTATCTACTTTTGATTGTAAGTAATTTTACCACAATCTCTATTTTAATCACTTCTTCAAAAGTTAAGCAAATGAAAACACTCCCTAAGTCCCCCACAATTAGAGATGGCAAAACTGGCCCGGCCCGATGGGCCGGCCCGTTTAGCCCGAAATATAGAGCGGGCTGGGCCGGAATATTAGAGGCCCGAAAAAATTCGGGCTTTTTTGGCCCGGCCCGAACGGGCTTTTCTTTTGGCGGGCCAAGCCCGGCCCGAAAGCCCGCGGGCTGGCCCGATGGAATTGAAATTTTTTCTCCTCACTAATCGAATAAGAAAAATTTAGGAATTAAGTAATATCTTGTGTACTATTTGAAACATGTTTTTCTTTTTTCTCTTTCTAGCAGAACATAAATGTATCTATTTACAGAGAAATTAAAACATTTGACTAATTTAATACTCTATTTCTTCAGTTTTATTAACAGAAGATGGAAAATGAATTAGATCCAAGCATGCTCATTAATTATTATGTGTCGAAAAATGAAAAATTGATTAACATGTAGTATAGTACGTACACAAATATTAAATAACTTGTGACATATAGTATATAACTATATATCATCATCCATTCCTTCTTTTTTATTATTATTGTTATATCTGGGGTTTAAGACATGTCTATAGATTAATAGTTATCATTCCATATTGCAACGAATAGTAATATATTATCTTCGGATCAAGTTTTTTCTTAAGAGAATTAAACTGAAGTTCGCCTCAATATATAATTCTACTTCATGATTAAAGTAATAAAAAAAAAAAAAAAAAAACTCATTGATGGGCTTTTTTGGCCCGATGGCCCGAGGTCCTCCGGGCCGGGCCTAACATTTCTAGGCCCGAAATAAATCGGGCCCTGCCCGGCCCAGCCCGAACTTTTCCTTGGCCCGACTGGGCCCGGCCCGAGCCCGCCGGGCCGCCCGAATTGCCACCTCTACCCACATTCAGCTTAATTTGTCCAAGTCTATAAAATGAGACACTCACACAACCTTCCCAAAAAGATCCGAACCCTTCCGCATAATCAATTTATTTTTTCATTGAAATCAACATTAATTAAGCCGTTAATTCAGCCAAATTTTGTGTTTACTTCCAAATTTTGCTCTTCTTTAAATAATTTTATTTGGTATGAAGACTAAGTGATCCAAAGCAACTCAAGGAGAAGAGGTGCGACATCACCATCCACCAGAGTAACAGAGAGAGACCAACATTGTGAAATTGTGAGAGAGAGTCTGACCAAAATTGTGTGAGAGAAATCAACAGAATTATCTAGAATCTAAAATAGGGGAAGGGGGCCAAAATGTGAGGAAGAGAGTGGGATGGGAGTAACTTTGTCGGCAAAAATAATTTTTTATTTTTTTTCTAAAATCCTATGTATTGTGTTTGTTGTACCCATTCTTCTTCTATTTAATTTTATGTTCACTTAATGTGTCTTTTAATTTGTGTAGTATCAATTATGCATATAAAAATTATATTCAAATATATTCATACCTAGAATGGAAAAACAAATAAATAAAGCAAAAAATTAAAACCAAAAAATAGATTTAGTACAATTTTATCAAATAAACCCCTAATGATCTTTTTTATATTTAATGTTAATTTAAATTTTGTTTCATTTTTTTATTAATTATTTTTCTTAGTAATTTTTTTTATCATATAAAAATATAAAAATTAAATTATTTAGTAAATATTTTATAATTTTCAACATTTTATTTTTTTCAAAAAAAATATTCTAATTTTTTGAAATAAAAAATATATTTTTTCATTTCTAATGTGATTTTTCTGTATAATAAATTAAATTAGTCATCTATTATTGATCTATAGTTTGACACCATATTTTATAAATAAATTAAAGACAAATAATTTTTTGTTGGTTCATTATGTGGGTAAATTATTAGTGTGTTGTGCCACAAATGAAAATTAATAAACTTAGAATGTAGCGTTATTGGTACTCATTAAAAGCTTTTGAATTTTTTTGAACACTATATTTGAAAAAATAAAAAAATATAGATACTTTGGATAAATATAAATGTTTATCATAAAATTATAAATATACATATATACACTCATCCTTTGTACAAGATGATCAACATTACCACCTCCATACAAGGATGCTAGAGATATTCATAAATTAAGAAAAATAAATATGAATATTCTATACCTTACTCAAATCTATATATTTTTAATGTTTTAATACTTTTCATTGACTACTCTTTCATTAAGATATATATATATATATATATATATATATATATATTTTTTCATCTTTTATTGTATATTAATTGATTATGATATTTTATTATATTAAAATTATATAAACATATAAATTCTTATTATTTATTCATTTACATTTACAAACCGTGCATCGCACGGGAATACTACTAGTTAGCACAGTAATATAAATTGACGGGTTTTCCTGAGTCGAGGAATCAAAAGATGGGTCAACTATCAATTCAGATCCTAAAAGATATTTCTATTAATTCAGGGTCTAAAATATGGGAAAATATACGTCAAAAGTCTTTCACTACATTTGTTTTTTAAATTATAGTGATATATCTAAAATAATTAAATAATTTGCAATGTTTTTAAAATATATAAATTAACAAAAAAAATTACATTTTAATGAAATATGTTTACATGAATATAAATATTATGAATTCAAAAAAGAGATTACAGGTTTTTTTTTTTTAAAGATTTTTCCCCCCACGTATGACTTAAAAAAGAAATAAAAAATTTAAAAAAATAAATTAAAAAAAAAAACTAACAATTTCAAATATGAAACTACAAAAAAATTAAAAAAACTGTTGTGAATGAATTTTTACGTATATTTGAACTGCTTATCACTTCGAAATTTTATTTTGGGGAATTTCATTTTGTGGGTTTTGTAATTTTTCAAACAGACCTTCCATTGATAAATTAATAAAAATTATTTTTCAGGACCTGAATTGATAATTGACCTATCTTTCATGCCCTTGACCGATAAAAACCATTGTACAACTTCGGATTCGCTAAATATCAATAAATAATTAATGTTCATATTTCTCAATCACTTTTAGGGCTCATTTGCACTTTTTGATTGTTGATTTCAGGTGTTTTATTTTATATTAATTTGGTTTGTTAGATAGAGATGATGTTTTGTTTTCTGGATATAGACATAATATGTCCATGCTTATATTTTTGAGCAAATAATTCAAAATCCCTTTTACATCTTTTTATTTAAGAAAACATATTTTTCCCTATATAAACACATCTGTTTTATTACTTTTGTCTGTAAATTATAACTTGATTTTTTTCTTCTTTAAACTCACTAGATTTGATACGATATAGTAATAAAAGACTTTGATGTTCTTATCACTAATCTAAAAAAAAAAAAATTTACAAATTTAATAACCATAATTTATCTGAATTCTATTGGAACAGATTATTAAAAAGAAATTACCCCTGGAATGGAAAAGGAAAAACATTTACATTTATGACCTTCAAATAAAATTAAAAGAACGCAGCAAAATTATCTATAGTAACATTTTTATAAAAAAGGAAAACATCATTGTATTATTATATTCATACCCCCCTGTATTGTAGTTGTTAAAAAACAGAAGGCCTACATAATATAACTACCAGAAACTATGTCCTTATTCTAATACAAAAGTGGTCGTCTCTTGACTTGCAAGTTTCTTTTGATGGTTCAATTGCATTGGCCTATTACTTCATATATCCGACTACCAAACCTCATTGATTGATAAGCGTACGGCCCCTAGTTGCATAGATTTTATATCCGTATAATTCGAGTTATGGATAGTTTTTATAAGATTCATGTAACTCGGGTTATGGACAGTTTTTCATAAAAATATATTAGTGTTTATACTGAAAAATATTACTCGTTCTGAATATATGTATGATGCTAAAAAGGCATTAGTATTTTGTTAAACAATATTACTTGTTCTAAAGAAATGTATTATGCTGAAATGTAATATATTTTTTCAGAACAAGTAATATTTTCAGTATAAATAATGATACATTTTCATGGATCCATCATTTAATAACCTAGATTGCACGAATGAAAGATCGGTGCACTTAGTGTACATGACTTTGACATTGATAATTCAAATAATAATAACTTCAAAACTTAATTACAATAAATCACTGTAAGAAAAATAGTATTTTGAGACAACAAAAATTGATTTAACCTGAATTTATTTGATGTTAGCCTGAATTGACAATTACTCATTTGGTGTGTCTGTTTTAAGTTGGACACTGATACATGTAGTATATGCATGCATTTAAGTCGATTTATACGAGTATTTTGGTAGTATTTGCATATAAAGTTGGTGGTTGTACGTTATATTTGATTATCTTGAGTCGAATAACGTGTTTACTTGTTTTGCAATGAAAAATTATATATTTTAGGGCCAAAATTCATTGGAATATGGTCGGGGATTAAAGAACAGGTCGATTAGGGGTGGAAACGACGCAAAACGGGAGTTAGTAGAGGAAACCCACAAAAAAAGCGGCCTAGAAAGTGCTAAAATCACTAATGACCCAACACGAATGAAATTGCGCAAAAAGTGCTTCTGAAAATGAGTTTTGTCTGTCCATTTGGTACGCCTCTAGTATTTTGATTATATTTTCATATCTACAAGTCCAATTCAGGTGCAATTGGTGGCGTTAAAAAGCTAATTCAAAGAGCTACAACTTTGTCAGAAAGGGCTAAGTCCAGAAAATGACCGGAAGACCCTAAAAATTATTTGGAAGTCAAACCTGAAAACTCGCCCGACCAATGTGGCTGCATCCGAAGGCCGTGCATACGTGTTTTACACGCGTTTTGGCCTATTCTATGGCCCGTTTTAACCTCAATCCTTAACAACTTATATATAGGACCTCTCCAAGTCCGAAAATGGCAGAAAACATCATTGGAAAACATTGGAAACTTGGATTGAAGGGCAAGAAACGCGAGGGACAAAGATCAAGATCGAAATTTCGGGTTTCATTTGTTCTTGTTTCTTTTTATTATTTAAAGATTCTTGTTTGGATGTTATTGATAAACATGAGTAGCTAATTCCCTTGTTTTATAGGGTTAGAGAGTAGGTTATATATCAAATATGTTTTGATTTTGTTCTTTTAATTCTAGACTTTGTTCTTAATCGTTTATCTATATGCTTGTTTTATTATTATGAATTTTATCAATTTGATTGATGGTATTCTACATGCTTAATAATTCGACGTCCGAGATGGGAGTTTTGCTAATAGTCTTACCAGCGTATAGCGTAAGTACCAATAATCATCCGAGAGGAGTCAAGTTTTGCGCAGGCATCGGCGTTAGGAGCCTTATGTGATACTTAGCCCGAGAGGATAATTGTTTGCAATTGATCTACACATTAAAATCGTCTGGGAGAAGGGTTAACTAGAGTAATGCCGCCTAATAAGATGGAATCGGTCTAAAAAGTCTAGAATATCAGGATAATCAAACATAGGGGATTGTAACCGAAATCGAAGCCCTAAGATACGTCTTTTTTATATCTGAATCCTTCGTTATTAATTGCTTCTATTTATTCAAGTGCTTGCTTATTTTAGTCGTTCATTTTTCGCAATTTAGGGCTTAGTTTAACCAACAACCAATCATCATTCAAAAGTCTAGATAGTGTTGAGTTATTAAGATTAGGGTATAAAATTGAATATAGGACACAGTCCTTGTGAGATCGACCTTATTTGTCATTAACTACACTAGCATCGTGCAATTATGGTTTACTAGGTTAGAAGTAGTGCATCAGGCACAACCCATTGAAGGAGTGTCCAACAAAGAGGTGTTTGTTAAGTGGTTATTGTGCTCAATAGGATGGAGATATTTTAAACATTCTCGCTCCATAATGACAATTCTGAATACCTACTTTAATCTTTAACCAATTAACTTTTAACTTTTACACATATTTCATTACCATTTTTAGTTAAATATTATTAACAAATCCCAACCTTTTCTACAACCAATATAAAGAAATACCTCTTTTTATCCCCAACCTACTTTGCCCAACCTTATTTACTTTAACTAGCAGTTCCTCACCACCCTCCAACCATAAACAAACACCCTCATAATTATCTGAATGTAAGAAAGGATGCTAAAACATCCCCAAGCAGATCAAGCAAGAGAATGTCTAAATCATCCTCCAAAAATATAATCGAGGACATAAATTTTTATACACTCTTGTCGTGACTTTTGAGTTGTATATTTTAGTTTAGTTTTGCTAAGTCTAGCATGAAACAAGTTAATTTGTGAAAGTTCATTTTTATTCTTTTCTTTAGAGTTTTTTTTTTTTTGGGGGAATTTATATAAGAATAATTTGAAAGTACAATTGACAATAATTGACAGTACATATATGATTCTTCACAACAACCACATATTTTAAAATATTTCAGTAGAATATGTTTTTCTAAAGAACTAATCTACACATAAGTTATCATAATAAAATTGAGAAAATAAAGTGCTCAATCTTGTTAAATGATATTTATATGAGAATCTATGATGATTGCATCTCCTATGAATGTATCCATATGATAATGTACTACACAAAACAAGAAAAATGATCTTTTGAGACAAAAAAAGTGATCTCAAATATTGAGTATTTGTCACAACCTTACTATTAGAGATAACACGACGTCACTAATTAGTCGTTTCAATAACTCGGAAGAAAATAATATATTTGAGACAACAAATAATTTGTGGAGAGTTTTGTGACAACAAAGGGTTGCAAATAACTTATTATTAGTGACCACAATTATAGTGTCAAAAATGTATTACAAAAGATTTTTTTTTTTTTTTTTTTTGTAGTGTGCAGAACTTCTAGACCTTAATCATATATATAAAAAAACTAGAGAACTTTTACTGGATAGTCTAATTTTAGAATTTTTAAAAAATGTAAAGATAAATATTAAATATAATGTTTTCAAGTAATAATAGTTTTAGAATTTTACCACCTTATATTTTTAGTAATTGTGTATATTTTTACCCCAACCACGAATCTCATATGTAACAAGAGTTCGTAAATAAAAGATTCTGCACCCAAGCTGGAATATCAGATCTCATCCAAATAGACGGAATGATAGATGTAAAAGAAACACTAGCCAAAGAATGAGCAACTTGATTACAACTTCTAGGTAGATAAAAAACATGGTCCATATCAATATATGCACAAATCTCCTCAACCATTGGACTGCAATATCCAACAAATCCTCCTATCCCGTAACTGCTTGCACGGCGAGCAAAGAATCTGAGTAAACCAAAAACCCATAACAACCACATTTCCAACTGAAACGAACACCACTTAAGATAGCTTCTAATTTGGCAGCCTTCACTGATAAAGGCCTTTGAATTTCATGTGAAACCGCCAACACCACGTGGCTCTGGTGATCTCGCAAAATAAAACCAATCCCATACTTCCCACGCCCTCTGTTAACCGCCACATCTACATCAAGCCTATACAAATTCTTCGTCGGAGGAGTCTACCAGGCTTCCAAATTCACCACTTATCTAGGGAATGGAGCCTTGAATGCATCAACTACTCTATAAAAATGCACAAGATACTCCTCAATTATGAACAAATTGCGACAAGTCCAGATCTGATCTCTTCTATGGATCACATCAAAAATAACACGCCAAAATACCAAGTTGCCAAGATAAAAGAAAAGAACAAACTATGCAAAGTAGAAGCAAAAGAAAAGCCACAAAATAAACAAGAAGACAACATAGGAACATGATGCCGAACCAAATTTAAAGGAAAATCAAGAAAGTCGGAAGAAGCTTGCCACAAGAAAATCTTAACCTTTGGCAGTAGCGAGAGAGCCCAAATAAATTTCCACCAATCATTCGTCCTAGACACTGAATTAGACGAAGGAGAGAAGCCTCCAATTTCCCTACGATAGCCCGATTTCACCACATACTTGCCATTCTTCTCATACCTCCAATATCTTGCATCAGGCCAGAATGAATTACTCAAAGGAATTCACAAAATCGCATCCACCTCATACAAAAGAAACACTTGGCGAAAATGAGACTCGTCCCACCTTTCTCCTAAAGAAATAAAGTGTGCCACCCTGGCACCCGAAGTAGCTAGCTGAGACGTAATACACCCCGTTGCCAAACCAGGAACCCACACATCTTTGAAGGAAGCAATACATTGCCCGTCACCCACAAGCCAAATCAAACCATTGTCCAAAATATCCCGACTCCAACACAAAGATCGCCAAATGTATGATGGATTAGACCCAACGACCAAGTTTATTATATCACAATGCTTATAATATCTCCCCATAAAAAGACGAGCAACTAAATATTGAGGATTAGACATAAGCCTCCAAACCTGTTTTGCCAACAAAGTCTTATTAAAGGATACAAAATCATGAAAACCATTTCACCTTCAATCTTTCATCTGCATATTTTTTCCCAAAAGGCCCAATGTAACCCCTTATGCTCGACTTTGAACCCCCACCAAAAATTCACGCAAACTTGTTCCAACTGATGACAAGTTGAAGCCGGTACCCTGAAACAAGACATAACATAAGTCGGTATAACTTACAATACTGATTTGATCAAAACCTCCTTCCCCCTCTAGAAAACATTTTGCTACACCAACAATCCATCCTCTTATGCAACTTCTCCCTTAAAAATTTAAATTGTAACTTCTTACCCCGTGGAGAAAAGGTTGGCAAAACCAAGTAAAGATCATGTCCCTGAACCACCGATATCGCCAAAACCTGCTTAACCTCCAAAACAATGGACTGAGGCACCTTAGGACTAAATTTCAAAGATGATTTATCATAATTCATCACTTGACCTGAAGCTTTCTCATACGCCCTCAGATAATCCCGCACATTTGTAGCCTCAGTAGTCGTTGCTCGAAAAAAAACAAGTTGTCATTGGTGAAGAAAATGTGAGAAATCATTGGACAAGCCGGAGTAATACAAACTCCCCTTATAGCACCACGTTCTTGAGCGGATGTAAGTAAAACTGAAAGCCCCTGCAAACACAGAGGAAACAAAAGAGAAGAAAGAGGATCCCCTTGGCGAAGACCCCTAGTAGATGTCACCGCACCTATAATTTCACCATTTAAATTAAAGGTATACGACACAGAAGACATACACCGATGAATCAAATCAATCAATGTCTGAGCAAATCCTAATTTAGACATAAGAGCACAAAGAAAATCCCATTCCATTCTATCGTACGCCTTACTCATATCCAGCTTAAGTGCACAATACCCCGACCGCTTCTTCTTGTTATTTCTAATCCAATGCATATGTTTGAAGCATTTTATCACATTATCTGTAATAAATCACATTGGTATAAAGGAACTCTGTTGCTGATCCACTACATGTCCCATAATCCCTTGTAATCGATTAGATAACACATGAGACACCACCTTCGCGATTATGTTACGCAAACTAATTGGGCTATAGTCTCTCAAAGTTTGAGGCTCCTAATTCTTAGGAATAAGGGTCACTAGCGTTCGATTCCACTCAGTTCAATCACTCTCCTCATTAAAAATATCTAGAACTATCTTCACAACATCTTCACCTGTAATGTCCCAGGTCTTTTGAAAAAATAGAGCTGTAAATCCATCAATACCTGGAGCCTTTGATGGATGCATATCAAATAAGGCCTTTTTAACCTCCTCAACTGAAAAAGGTCGGGCAATGTAAGCACTCTATGCTTTCGATAGACATGGATGGACACCTTCAAGAACATGATCGAGATCCGCACGTGAGGGACGAGAAGAGGTAAACAAATCATCATAAAACCCAACAATAATCTGCTTCAAAGTAGACAAAGGCGTACACCAATCTCCATGTCTATTCATAAGTCCCACAATCACATTCCGTCTTCTTCTCTCGGTAGCAGTAGAATGAAAAAAATAGGTGTTTCGATCCCCTTGTTGTAATCAATTCACCCTCGCTCACTCTTTCCAATACACATCCTCCTTCACTTCTAACGACTCTAAAGCTCCTTGAATACGCCGAACATTATTAGAATCCACAAAACCATTTCTCGGTCTAAGCGCTCTGTCAAGCTCCTTACGCATATATTTAATCTGACGTGGACGAGACCAAACTGATGCCTACACTAACTTCATAGGAAATATTACAATTGCATTAGTTTACAATTAAGAGCATCACATCAGACAAGCCACTCCAAAACGCACCCACCATATCTAAAAAATCCTCCTCCAACAACCACTTATGTTTAAAGAAGAAACGATTGCGACTACGAACACGCAAAGTAGGATCTACATAGTGTGACGTACTACAACCCAGCCGATGATCAGATCCATAAGTATCTAAATTACATAAACTAGCCATTGGGAAAAGATTACGCCACCACAAATTAGCCACAAATCTATCTAAGCGTTCCAAAGTACACTGACCATTATGATGCTTAGTAAACCACTTAAAAAAATCCCACACTACAACCAATGTCCTGAACACCAATCTCCAATAGAACATCAGAAAACATATCACTACTAGAAAAATTGGTTTTAGTATCGAAATCTTTTTGATACTGAAAGGTGGTTTTCTGATACCAAAGGTCTTTGATATTGGAAAATATTTTCGATACCTTTCCGATACATATACTGGCGTTGCTAAAGACCTCGTATCGGGAAAAAAAATTCGATACCAAAGGGGACATCTTTGGTATCGAAAGAACTATAGTATCGGCATCTAGTATCGGATGTTTCTAATTCAATAAGTACATATTTGGTATCGGAACTTTTTTTATCGATACTACATAGTGTTCGTATCGAAAATGTTTTCTGATACTAAAAGAATGTTTAGTGTCGGAATCTTCTAACACTATAATTGTTTATTTAGTATCAGAACTTATTTGTCGATACTACATGCTGTTTATATCGAAAATATTTTCCGATACTAAAAGATTTATCAGTGTCAGAATTTTCTAACACTGTAAATGTTTAGTTAGTATCGGAATTTATTTCTCGATACTATATATTGTTTGTATCAAATATATTATCCGATGCTAAAATATTTATTAGTGTAAGAAATTATTGTATTAATGGTGCTATCGTTTGTTTTCTTCTGTTCTAAAGTCTAGTAACATTCATTATAGATATATTAGTATACATTTGGATACCAAATATGGTATTCTAATCAATCTATATGGTGGTAGACTAATTACATGTTAATTTATATCATATACAAAGTTCATAATTGATCATGTCTTATATATTACATCCACCAATAGACTTTAAAAAGTACCATATAACCGATAAATGAAACAACAATATCAACCTATAAACAATAACTAAAATAGTTCATCAAGGTATGACTGCAAAAACAGTAGTTCCATCTATAAGTTATATTAACATCATATTCAACATGTGCTTGCAAAAGGTTGAAGTTCTAGACCATTTAAGTTGCGAGATATATCAACTTCCACTCAAACATCATAGCAAAATAGTAACATCCTGCTCCAGAAAAAAAAATCATCAAAAATAACAAACCTGCAATGCAAAGTTCTATACACATACTGATATTCGGAGACCCGAATATTAACTGAATCGCAACTAAAGCAATCAACTGGAATGATAAAAACTAGCAGGAATGTAAATGATACAAGGATTTACGTGGTTCGATCTCGGAGATCTACGTTCACCGGAAAGGGTAATCACTCTTGATTGTTTTTACTATATTCCTTTAGATCCAAGAAATGGCATTAGTCCCTTACAATTAATTCTCTCCCTTAATCTATACAGATATTTCCTATTTCTCCGGAGGCCCGTTGTGAACCACCCACTACTCTGGCGCCTACAATCGTGCATGGGAGGTTGAGGAGATCATGGGCCACGTTTGCATGGCGGTTGAGGAATATTTATTTGACTTGTTCATCTCTCGTTTGGGCCGCATAGGCTTGTGCGCGCCCATGTATGGGCTTCTTCGTGGGCTTGTGTTTCTAGACCCAAGTAAACCGGGTGGCAGACTGGGCCTATTTGGGTAGATTGGGCCATACCTATCACATACCAACAAAATCTGCAGAGTTGTAATGTGGACGGAATAAAAATGCAAATAATATTATAAATAGCATAACTAAATAATGCAAACTATTAATGCAAAGTTGCATCTCAATGCAAACCAATAATGCAAAGTTATAACTCTTCTTGGGTTGATAACTATAGTGCACTGGCAAGACAAGACCAAAGGAAATTCGAGCTAAAATATAACACAAGCTTTTGTTGGTCTAATACAGTGAAGTAGCAATTTTACAAAGGAATCATCTTTAACAACTAATAACTACTCATTACATATAATAAAGAGAATAACATACTGAGCAAATTATGTGAAGATTATAGTTGCACGAAATATTGCAACAAATATCATCTTCATCAATCTATACCACTATATCCATAATTGGTCATATTCTATATTCCAATAAAAAATACAAAGAATATGGACAACAACCACCACCACAAAATTTACTAATAACAACCTTTCAAAAGGTGAAAAGTGATAAAACATACCTTGATGATAATGGACAAAAGCCTTGAAAAGTTAAACGTGCATAATTTGCATTTTCAAGCGTTTTAAGTTAAAATGTATTCAACATATAGAAAATGGAATGTTCACATATATAATTTGTAAATATTATACCCAACCTCCGTTGCTTTGTATTTGGAGAACAATGTCAGACAGCAAATTCACCCTATCTTCTAGAGCTTATTTCTTCTCTTTTTCATTGCCACCGCTTCTTCCAATTCCTTTCTCTTTCTTTTAGCTTGGGTGGTAAGCTCAATTTACAATTCATTTTTTTTTTTTTTTTTTTCTACAGCAATTTCATCTTCTAAAGCTTGCCTTTTTTTGTCTTTCAACCTCAACCATCAACATTGCTTCAGTAGCTTTTTGCTTTGAAGTATCTGTAGTTTGTGTCTTCATACTAATTCCAAACGTCCTTTTGTATCCACACTTATCATCTCCCACCTTTTCTTGGTATATCCTTTTTCGCTCACAAGCTACATCACAGTCTAGTGGGAGATTATCCAACTCAAATCTAATCTCAGCCTGTGAGATATAATTGAGCTTAGTAAAATATATGCATCACCATATAATTTAGTAAAAATTAATGCCAAAATGCACACAAAGAAAGTAAGATTTATTCATACAATTAATTATGCGGATTGTGGATCAATAAGCTGATTTGTTGATTGTCCATAACCAATCATAAATATCTCCAATTCATCTGGCTCTATTCCATCTTGTGTCTATCATCATAAAAAGTTGTTTTCTTGTTAAATCATCACAAAGAATCTTTAAGCGTAAGTGCGAAGTGAAACTTTGATTTTTAACTTTGAGTGCAAGTAAGTTCATACATTTTCTTCTCTTAGTCTAGCAAAGCTCTTGGTACCCAAGTGGTGTGCTATTTTAGAACCACTGCGATTCTTTGTATTTCTATCACTAAAAGTTTAAAATTCATATCCATCAGATGATATCTTAATATTAAACGTATATGCAAAAGCAAAAAAGATATACATATATGTAGTTTAGGTCATTCTTGTGATATACTTGTCCTTTCGGTGATTCCCATTTTTTTACCATCTCTTTTCCATTGTTCAAGATCCACCTTAGGATCTGGTTGCTTTTCTAGAGCCTCCAATGGGACATTCTTTGCCTTCAGGGCTTTGTACTTCTTAGTTTTAAGTTTTGTTCTCCATGATCTTAAACAATGGTTCAACTTGTCCATTATCCAATTCTTTGGGGATGTTTGACCTTCAAATATGAACCGTGTCTACAAATTATAGTATTAATTATAAGCTAAATTTAAACCTTGTTTTTAAATCAAGACAGAACGCTCATATGAAAAGAAATTTGTTTAAAAAACACCTGAACAATCATCCATACTGCTTCCTCTATTAGCTTATCTAAGAATTTTCTCCAATCTTCTAAGTCGAAAGGTATCAACTTTGAGTCTCTTGCAAGCAACCCGAGGTAAGATGAGAACTTCCTCGCATTTCTACAGTTTGGTTGTCCAGATTTATTGACCCTCACCATTGTCTTAGCATTACCTTGCAAGTTAGCACACTTATTTGGTAGTCTAGGTGCATTTTTCTTTCGAGTGCCCCGATTCTCTACATAATACATATTAATGAGTATTTGTACTAAGTGTAAAATCAACTAGTATTAACGAAAACAGGCATTTAGAAGTAGCTTACCAATGCTTGCAGCATTAGACGTATCTTTTGTGGTAGCAGTAGCACAATCAGTTGTTGCAGTAATTGCATTAGGACTATCGTTTGCTACCAGCTCTGCATTAGTAGGTTCAGTTGCACTTGTAATACCTACGTTTGATGAAGTTGCGCGAGTAGTTTTGGGTACTGGAGCAACGGCTATAAACAATTATTTGACAACATTTAGGGGTCAAATACTACACGCAAACCACATTAAAAGCATAAACTAAATAATCAAAAAAAAAAAAAAAAAAAAAGAACTAAGCATAAAAATAAAAAATAAATTAAAGAGAGAGCTAACTTGGTATCCTATTGTCAGGAGGCTCGGTATCTACTCGTTTCTTGTTGTTCGAAAGAAAATGAACTCTGGTTTTCATCCTCTTTGGTGGATTAGTTACTTGGTTATTGCTCTTAGCGTTGTTGCCATTGATTCTTTTAATCATCTTATCCTACACTTAAAGAAATCATGCAATTCAAAATAGATAAGATAATGAAGGTAGAATACAAGTATAATAAATAAACGTTCAAAATTACATGACTTGACACTAAAATATTCATTCAAATATTACATAACTTATAACTAAATTAATATTAGGAGCATGTTCTTGTCTCTAGGGAAGAATCATCATGGCCCATATCATAAGAATCTCTAGGTTTAATCCGTGTAATAACATTCCAATTTGGCTCAACTGGATCCGGCGTATAGAAACTTGAAAGGTTTGAGATGCAAGCACATATGGTTCAATTGTCCTCCACAAGTGCTTAAAATTTACAAATGTGAAGCCTAGTGCATCCTCTTTAAAACCTCTTGTCATATCAACCCAATGTACAACCTTTCTTTTATCATAATAGTCCAACATAATAATTTGTCTAAGAACGCCATAGTGAATCACACCCTGTTCAGAATCAACGGCTACACCACCATTTTGAGTCGGAGAATGTAATTTAAACATCCTTTGTTCTAAATTTCAAGCCATTGTAGCTAATCTTTTTTATTCTTTTAGCCAAGCTACTTGGCCCTTCACTTAGCCAATGAAGATCCTCAAGAATTTGCTGCACATCTTCTTGACAAACCTTTTCACCCTAAAATAGTCATAAACAAGGTTAGTACTATTAATGAGTATGATATAAGTACTAGGGTAAGTAAGAGCAAACCAAAATTTACTTACATTAACATGAAACCATTTAATAAATGTTTATTTGTGAAGTTTTTGAAGTTGTACATGGTGAATAGATGGATGTTGTAGGAGTACTAATTTTTTATGTTCACTGTATTAGATAATAACCAAAGATAGCAAATTAAAGAGTTTAGAATCTTTTCATATGTTATCATAAATAATAGTATTAAGGCTAAATAGTAGTAATTTACAAGGATATTCTATACTATTTAGCCTTAATACTATACTATCTAGCCTCATAAATAATAGTATTAAGACTAAATAGTATAATTTAAGACTAAATAGTATAGAATATTCTATACTATTTACAAGGATATTCTATACTATATATTTAGCCTTAATACTATATTATTTAGCCGTAATACTATTAATAAAGAAATATTTATCCATCGTACCCAACATTTTTCTCCACCTCGCCACAATTCAATAAGACATATTAGTGTGCTTGAATTCATTGTTGGTAATCCAAATAATGGGTGAATAATATTGATGACTCAATATGGATTTCTAGGCCCATTGGGAGGCCCAATCCTATTCCTCCTACAGGCTCCTTGAGTAGCTCAATAGAAGTCCATTAACTAAAAGGATAATGATTAATTAGAAGTAAGATATAAGGAAAGAGAAGATATGAAAGAATCTAATTCATAAGGGGATTATGATTTATCCATATTTTTCTCTCCCAAGTGGGAGAGAATTTTGGCCCCTATCCCCTATAAATAGGAGACCAATCTTGGTCCCCATATGCAATAGGAGATGCATAAGTGAGTTGGTGTTTTTCTAGAAAATTAATCATTTTCTTGAGAGTTAAAAAGTTCATTTGATTTTCCACCGAATTGGCGAGCTTGAACTTTGGGAATACTCAAGAAGATCTTTGGGTTGAAAGATCAACTCTTCAAAACGGTGTTTCTCTGATTCGAAGGTAAAATACTATAATCCCTTAGTTCCGCATGTTTAGGGCCTATTGTATGATTACCTCGATTCAATTACATGAATTATATAATTTGATCATTCATATCATTGTTGTTTGATTATTGAAATATGAAATTCAAATTACATCCCGAATAGATCCTTGGCATAATCCCCGATTCCACAACATATAGTATCAGAGCCATTGATTCGGGCTCTGCAGTTTTGAATTTAATTTTCAAAAATCAAATTTACGTCTATTTGAAATTGGATAGTAGAACTGTTAGATATGTTTTGCAGAAATCCAATTATTATGGTTTTTTTAGTTATATTTTTAAATCATGTTGGATTGAGTGTTCTTTTTTTTTTTTTCAATCTGATTCGGTTCAAATTCGTTTTTCTTGTGAGAAAATCCACGAGTAGATTAGGTCTATTTTTTATGTAATAGATTAGTCTAAATGTTAGATTTATTTTTTGTAAATACATTGTAACGGATCAAGACGAAGATGAAGACAGATTAAAAGAATTGGAGATAATGGAAACTGCAGCCTGCTCTACGCCAAGGGGTCGCGACCGCTACAGGTACTCGTCGTGACCGCGACGAGCGACAGACGAGACGGCGATGGGGCAGTGTTGCGACCGCGAAGAGTACAGAGTGTGTAACGCGGCCGCGACGGGCGCAACACGCGATCACAACGGATGCAGCGCGTGACCAAGACGAGTACAGCGATGTGATCTCCGAGCAGTTGGGTTTCTCGTTTCAAAATGGGAAAGTTTAACCATGATGATTGTTTAATTGTCTAATATAAGGAACCTAGAAAATCTCATTGATCAAAATTACTAAGTGTTTTAATTTTAATTAATTATGGATAATAAACTAATAAATGACCTCTGTAACTGATTTATTAAAGTGAATTTATGGCTACACATTGGCATGTGCTTTTCTCCCTAACGGATATGCCAAAAACGAGTTCACTAGAATAAATTTCGTAAGATAACTGTGGGTTATTTTAAGTGGCGATATGACCTTCCCAACGAAGGCTTATACAAAACTGAGTAATAATCCTATGTTAAGTTATGGTTAATACTTAGATATAAAATTAATAAAATTTACTTCCCCATGAAGTCCCTGTCAATTTTATATGGCCAAAGTATTAGCCAACTATTACTTTGTGAATTAAAGGTTTGTGACTGTTATGTTTGTAACCTGCTTAAATGCATTTAAGTAAACGTTCACACTCAACGTGACTTGCCTAAATTTTTTTAAGATGTTAACTGATGCATGTATATATCGTTTTGTGAGATTTTGATATAACAAATGTGATCAAATTTTGTGATAATGTTTGTGTTAATTGGATGTTAATATGAATGTATGTTTTAATCTCGGTTCAACATGTCAAGCTTTAATCCACTGTTAAACATACTCAAAGAAAACAAATTAGAAGGGGAGAATTATGTCGATTGGAAAAGAAACTTATTGATAGTCATGACTGCTGAAGGGCACAAGTTTGTACTTGATGAACCTAGACCAGTTGAGCGTATGAACGAAACTAGTGATGAAGGTTGGGAATATCATAGGCAATAGTTGAGATTCGATGAACTGACTAGGTGCACTATTCTGGCTTCAGTGTCAGATGTGTTGCATTACCAAAACTAGAGCATGGGGACCACTGCAGACATTAAGATGAACTTAATGAACTCTTCTCTCACCAGAATAGTACGACTAGGCAAATGGCCATGCGGGATTTTTTGTCACAAAAAATGGCTGAAGAGACGCCCGTAAAGGATCAGGTTCTCAAAATGATGGGATACCTTAACAAGCTTGAGATTCTTGGTGTTGATTTCGATGCGGATACCCAAGTCAATAACATACTCCATTCTCTGCCGAAAATTTTTGAGCAATTTAAGCTAAACTATACCATGAATGGTCAAGCATATATGTTGGTTGCATTCATGCAAGCTTTGGTCGCTACATAGATGCTTATGGGGCCGAGAAGCCAAGCCTTGATGACTAGCAATGCACCTTCCTCTTCTGTGCCGATAGGCGGGAAGAAGTAGAAGAAAACTAAAAGTAAAAAATAGGCTGATCTCAAAGGTAAGGAAAAGATCGCTGAAGGTGGTATTAAGAAGAAAACAAACAAGTGAAAGTGTTTCAATTGCGGTCTGAAAGGACATTGGAGGGTGGACTGTCCCCAACCTAAAAAGGTAGAAAAACAAGGTAAATCTCATGCACTAGTTATTGAAACTTATTTAGCGGGTGTTCTCACAATTATGGGTGGTCGATACGGGAGCTACTGATCATGTTTGTTTCAATTCTCAGGGGTTCCAGTAAACCCGACAACTTAGTGGGAGTGAGATCACCATCACCTTGGACAATGATGCAAGAGTTACAGTTGTTGCAGTGGGAGATGTGCACTTATCTTTTATGGAAAAGACTTTAGTTTTGAGAAATGTTCTTTATGTTCCAAATTTTAGAAACAATTTAATTTCAGTTTCTAAATTGTTTTTGGATGGACATTCAGTTTCTTCTAATAAGAATGATATTATTACTCGTAATAATGAAGTTATCCGTTCTGGAACATTAGTGATCAATCTCTATATTATTAATGTGCACAACCCACAATCATAAAAAATGTGTAATATAACACATCTACTGTTTCTAAAAAAAGAAAGTAGTCCTCAAATATGAACGAAACACTTCTTTGGCATCTTAAACTTGGTCATGTTAATCTAAAAAGGATTCAGAGGTTGGTGAGTGACGGTTCATTGGAATCACTCTAAGTAGAGCCATTTCCAACATGCGAATCATGTTTGGAGGGTAAAATGACTAAGAAAGTCTTTGGGGCTCAGGGGAATAGAGTCACTGAAGTGTTAGAACTTGTAACAACCCGGATTTTCATAGGCAAGTTTTTTTTTTTTACCAACTGTAACAGCTCGGATTTTCTTAGATATTTTCAAGGCACTTTTCAAAAATTTATAAGGGAAAATAAAATTATCTTTTTTCTCGAGACCATTAGAAAACATAACACACACCTCTATTAACACACACACATACACACCACAGAACACACAAGCACAAGCACATCACAGTTAACACTCACACTACTGTACACACACACATATTTATATATATATATATATATATATATATATATATATATATATATATATAAAGGAATTATGGTATGGGTGTTGTCAGGTTGGTACGAAATGTATGAATTATGTTATTGTGTGTGTTATGGGGGACCACATGTAGGGTAGTAAATGTAGAAGAAGGGATTTATTCCCCTTGTCCCAATTATCGTTTTAGCAGAACCTTTACATCATTTACCAAACTTTGAAAATTTTCAATATACAAGCTTATACCCTTTCCTGCCAACATTTCATCTAATTTCGATTTTCCTAATTAGGATCTCTCTTCTTGTATTAATTAAGAAGTACTATGTATTAATTAGGTCTATCTAGTCAAGAGTACGTGACTAAGCCGTAATCGCACCGCATTCACTCATTCAACAACTAAGGTCGTGGGGTTCTCTTTCCTTGTTTGCTTTAATTAAATATTTGCCTGTTATGATGATATGATGCTATGGTGATATGATGAAATGAGATGCAAATTTATTTGATCTTATTATGGTGATATGATGTGATGGTAATATTCGATGTAATGGTATGGTGACATTATGGTGATTTGATTATATTGATTTACTCGCTTATGCTTAATTTTGACAAACTAAACCCCACGAGCTGGATGTAGCTTACCTCAATTCTGAAATTAATTTTCAGGTTAAGGAGCCTGCGACAGGGGTGAATGGAAAAGGGGCTAGTAAAATATGTTATTCTGAATATTTAACTTTTAGTTGTGATGACTTTGATTTGGTTGAATCCTTGGGAGTATTTGAATTTCTTATAGTTTCTTTGTAAAACTAGTTGATTTTATTTGACAGATTTTGGTTAATAGTCTTGCTTTAATTCTTTGTTTTTATAAATTTGATTGTTTGGTTTAAAGTGGAAAGATAGTTGTTTTTGTTATTTTCTTGTTGGTAGAAAATTTATTATTTCTTTGGCATATTATCTGGAAAATATAGGGGTTTATTTGATTTACTTTATTGATAGTGTTTTATGGTGAAAATTATTATGATTCTCATTACTTAGGTTCTTTGTTTATAATAATATGAAAAAAAAAAAAAAAAACTCTGGTAAAATAAATAAAAATTTATTTAGGATATGTAATGGCCTAAGGTCATATGGTGATATGATGTTATGGTGATACATGTTATGGTGACATTATGGTGATACTTATGGTGATTTTCTCATATCTAAAACTGCTTGCTTGTATTTAATTTTGGCAAACTGAAACTCCACGAGCTGGATGTAGCTCACCCCCTTTATAAAAACCCCCCTTTCAGGTTGATGGAGCTGTGTGTGAAGGCGAGAGAGTGATGTGATGACATATAAATAGGTAGTAGATATTTATGGCGATACATACATGAGTTTTCTATTTGAGGTATTAAAGTGATTTATTAAATTATAGATTTAGCTTTATAATTTATCAAAAGTATTTTATTAAAAGAGATTTAGTGGAATATTATTTGGTAAACTATATGAATGTTATTTATTAAATGTATTTTATTTCGTATTTGCCGAACGACTTATAATTAACACCATATAAATTTAATTTTCATAGTTTTTCAAATGTATTTATTAGAGGTCGTTTTTGGTGAAATGTTATTTGGTAATCTATAATAAAGGAGTTTATTAAAACTGTTTTATTAGTATCTAGTCTAACGGCCTAACTTTTAGAGTTAGCTTGATTTTTCTAAAGGTTAGGAATATATTACTTGCTTGAAACATTTTATTTCTTCTAATTGATCAACTAAATTTCTAAAGAAATACGATTTCATTGTATTTCAATATTTTATTTATAATTTATGTTAACTCTTAAGTTAATTAGTTAATTTGCTTCGGCATATTTATAAAAGTATTGTTCATATTATTTTTGAAAAGTTTTGGAAATAATATGACTTTGTTCATTGAAGCATGTCAATAATTATATTTTTATTAAAGTTATAACAACCTTAGTTTTAAATTCTGTGAATGTTTTTCTAAAGGTAATGTTTTTATTATTCCCTATTTAAACGTAAAATTTTATTGTTATTTATTAAAAAAAAAACTTGCCTATGAAAATCCGGGTTGTGACAGAACTCATTCATACTGATGTATGTGGTCCAATGTCGATTCAACCAAGAGGTGGTTTCGAGTATTTTTGTTACTTTTATCGATGATTACTCGAGGTATGGATACATTTTCCTAATGCAGTATAAACCTGAAGTATATGATAAGTTCAAAGAGTTTAAGGCTGAAGCAGAAAAGCATAGGGAAAAGAGTATCAAGTTTCTACGATCTGATCATAGGGGAGAATACCTTAGCAATGAATTTTTTGGTTACTTGTCAGAGCAAGGGATTGTATCCCAGTTAACTGCACCCGGAACCTGGTACACGCGTTTATTTATGCACTTTAAGTCTGTTAGAGTGATGAATTGTGATGTTTGCGTGTAGAATGGAGAGTATTTGGCTCGTTTTAATGCCTTTGGACTATTTGACGTTTGTGTTTTCATTTTGAGCTAAATAGGTGATTTAAGGCTAAGTATTCGTACTCGGCCGGATGCACAACGAGGGAATGAAGTCCAGATTTCAAAAGGACGGAAAAATTGCCGGAAAATGAGAACAGAGCACCGCGACCGCGGCACAATGGCGCGGCCGCGGTCAAAGTGAAGAAATAAGAGAAAAGTTTTGGACAAGTAGCGCGGCCGAGGCATACTTGCGCAGCTGCGGCGTGTTGCTGGACCAAGAGCGGGCGCGGGCGCGGCCCATGAGCGTGGTCGCGACCCGTTAAGGCGGCTAATTAATCCTTGGGTCACAAGAATTCCGTTTTAAAGCCCAAAATCAACCCAAATTAACTTCCTCTATAAAAAGGGACCCTTATGTTCGGAAATAAGGGACTTGGACATTACGAGAGAGCAAGATTGGGAGATTCCGAAGGGGACGAGCAATCAAGATCGACAGTACTCGGGTTTTCTAGTCCTTAATTCTTTTAATTATGTATTTTTAGTTTAATTTGTCTTTTGTCACCGCCATGAGCGGCTAGTAGGTTATTTCAGTCCTTAGTCGAGTCGAACCCTAGTTTTACTATCTTGTGATATTTACAGTTGATTCCTTGAAACGTTGTTATACTATTTGTTTATCCTTCAATGCTTGTGTGTTTATATTCTAGATTGATCACCTACGATTATAATTGCATAAGTAACGCTAGGTTATAATCGTAATCCGTAATTGTTACGAACCTATAGCCACTTAGTAGCGAATAGCAAGTGATATTGCTAGGGTAGTATATAGCTCGGTCTGGATGGGTCCGAGCTTACGAGGCCCACACCGTGTCTATCCCGTTATCCTAGTACTTTAGGCGTCCGGTTAATGAGATCCAGAGAGCTTATTCTGAGGTCACTCAACTGGATAGCACTACAAGAAAAACTACTTTTAGTGACAGAAAAATAGTGAGAGTAAGAATATACTCTCACTAAATGTGAGATAAACATGACTTTAGTGAGAGTAAAATGTTACTCTCACTAATAACACTGAAATTGGTGAGGAAAATCTTGAATTCATTTAAACATTTTTCCTTTACCGTCACTATAGCTGTGAAAAAACGAGGCGGAATATTTTCCTACTCAAAGCTACTAAAAGGACTAAAATTTTCAACAGCAAAATAAAACAAAAAATGGGGAATCAATTTTTTTATAACAAAAGCAATGAAAAAATCTTCATTTCGTACCCTAATCTTCCTCCGTCTCTCCTACTACCATCTCTCCGAAAATTCCGCCGCTCCTCCATCCACCATCCTCCATTCTCCATCGGCCTTCTGCCATTCAGCAATCTTCTTCCCGCTGCTGATTATGCAGTTAACAGGTAAGGAGATCTGCAAATATGCCTCTATTCTTTACTATTGCTATAAATTAAACCCTAAGTTTCAGTTCTAATTGACTAATGATGTCTTCAATTTGAATAAGAAAAACTCGTCTTTGATGGGTTACATTGTGGAAGGGGTGAAAATTTTAAGTATAACGGGGCGACGAGTTTCGGACACCAGAATTCGTTCGTCCGACGGAAAACATTCTCCATCTGCTCTTGGTAAGCCTTTTCCTTCTTCTATTTACGGATATATATTTCAGTAAATACATCTTTGGTTCGCTGTGGAAATTGGAACTGAATATTCAAATCCCTAAGTTTGTCGACAATTGGGTGAAATTGCATAGTTTATCATTCTCTGCTTTTTGTTTATTTTTCTGTATTTTGTTAGGATAAGCTTTTGATAACTACTATTTCTTTGTTTCGTTAAAATCTGACACTGTCATTGCGATTTGAAGAGAACAATTTGAGTTAAAATTTATTTTCTAAATTTGGTCAGCGGATGTTTGGTTCTCTTTAGAGGAGGATGTGATCGAAGTACCCTCGCTCTTCCTCTGTCTGTTTCTAGATGAATTCAATAGCTATTGTCTACAATTGTTGATTATTCAATTAACCTCTTTTGTGATTACTGTGAGAGAGGTTAGGGGCACGACAAATATACATGAATATTAGGGGCTGAATTGATGGGCGAGCATTGAATTAATGTCCCAAAAGGCGTGGCCATTGGTTCAATTGATGAATGCAAGCCTTGCGAGATAATTGCCTTAACTAGAGTGAGGTGGGCGAGGGCTTGGAACATTTAAGAGTGGTCTCCAAGGTGGTGTGTATATTATGAAGCTGACCAGGTTGAGGATGTAGCTGGGAAAATGCTAGTGCAAGTACTTATTACTAAACAAACTGGACCTCAAGGAAAAATTGTGACCAAGGTTTATTTGTCCGAGACGTTGTCACTTGTCAATGAGAGGTACCTTGCTATTACCCTTTATCATAAATTCGTTGGTCTCTTATTATAGCTTGTAAAAAGGGTGGAACTAGTATCGAAGATCTTGCTGAAAAACATCCGAAATTAATCGTAAATGTACCTATTGATGTTCTCGACTGAACTTGCACAGGTATATTGCAGGATATATGTTCTCAAACACCAGATAATTTTAGCAAACTTTTAATTTTGTTGATCCAAACAGAACTGAACTGATAGGAATTTAACTAGTGTGGTATCTGATATACACTTGGTTATTAACTTCAAGGCTGCTTTCAAAGTTAAGCTGGTTTGTTCTCAATTGATATTTCTTACTTCATTTTTCTGTCTTTATTTTGAACTTGACCAGTTAGGTCTGGTGATATCATTTATCTGAATTGTGGTGGTGTTTGTTTCTCCACTCAACCGTGCCTTGTCTATTGTGGTCTCTTAGGTAAGAGCACCGGTCATTGTGGCTGGTTGCAAGTTAGACAGCCGAGATGAAGAGTACAGTTGGGATGTTGAAATGATGCTACTCGTGCAAGAATTTCCGGAGATTGAGATCTGGATAGAATGTTCTACCATGAAAACGATTAAGGTTAAATCTTTGTTTTGTTAATGGAAAAACAAGTATTTGCATGTGATTGTCATAGTTTTGATTTTTTGTAGGTTCTAGACGTGTTCTACTCTGCTCAGTTAGCTGTCCTTCACCCAATTCCCGCACTGTTTGATGAACAAGCCAAAACTTTAAGACTGAGATGCATGAGATCCCTAAAGCGGATTTTCTTCTCTCAATGATAAAGAGCTTGATGAACTTCAGGTTGTTTCTTTCTCCTTTACACGTAAAACATTTGTCTTTCCGACGACTAACTTTGATTGCATGTGAACAGATGAAGTATTCCACTGCTGGTCAAGAAGTGGATGTTAAGGCTGTGGTACAAGAGAAGTTGCCTGGAGGAGTTAATGGACTTGGTCTTACCTTAGAAGGCTTCTCTTTTCTTCACTCCCTTTTCGTACAGAGCGGCAAAGCTGAGCACACATGGTCTGTTTTGAGAAACTTTGGGTACAATGATGCATAAAAACTGAAGGATGATTATATATCAATTCCTCGTAAAAGGTCTCCAGACCACTAGTGTTAGTAGCTCTTCGATTTTGAGTTTTAAAATGAATTTTTCTTTGATGTTATTTTAAGATATGAAGACTTATTTTAATTGTTATGACTTAAGTAGATTGTTGACTGGTCATACATATGTTATTAGCAAGAGGATATAATAAATTAACACTCCATTCGGTAATCTGATCAATGCACAGCTATCAATCTCTTATATAGGAAGTTTATGCATGGTAATGCATGGCAGTCTATTTAATGTTATTTATTGTTGACATTTGCCATTACGTAATTAACATATACTTTTGTTTTATTGTACAATTATTGACATATTGATTTATCCTGTACCTCTACACATCACTTAAACTATTCTTCTTTTATAGCTTATACATCCAAATGCTTGTGTTCTTGCAGAGTATAGAATTGAGAAGTGAAGCTGTAGAGTTTTTAAAGAGGATCTTCAGAACGTTTGACGTTGATAAATAAAGAACAATTGTCCTAAACTAGAAGTAAAAGTCTTGTCAAAGACTTTGGCAATGCTTTCATTTTTATGTGTAGTTGTAATTTGTATACACTTGGAATAGCATTTTAGAAATTCTTTGCTCTGTTGAGACATTATTAGTTAGACATTCTTGTTTATTAAAAATGATTTAATTTGTTTGAGTTTTGGCCTCTATGTTGTCTTTTTTGTTTGTCTCTCCTCTACATATTAATCTTATTTGGATAGTGCGATATTAATAGGACAAAAAAAAAAATTATTGTATTTAAATGTACTGATATTTAATGAGGACATCAAGCGTATAATGAGGAAAACAGTGACGGGTTAGTTATTTAATATGTTATTCTATAATGAGAGTCTATTAGTGTTATTAGTGACGGGAATTGACAGTCACTATATAACCTCTATAGTGACGGTATATTACTATGACTAGTGTTATTAGTGACGGGTGACTTAGTTATAAAATTAGTCTATAATTAAGTTATTAGTGACGGGGATTAGTGCAATTAGTGACGGGAATTGACTGTCATTATACATCTTTTTAGTGACGGGTTATTACTGTCACTAAATACTTTTTAGTGACGGACTGGTGTCCCGTCATTATTTACCTTTAGTGGCGGAAGCTGTAGCCAGGGGCGGTGACGGTATATATCCCGTCACTAAATGTCTTTTATGACGGTTTTTGGGGCTTTAACCACGGAATTTCCTCTCACTAAATGCAGTTTTTCTTGTAGTGTAGACTAACCAAAGAGCTTGTTTTGGTTAGTTAAACATAAGGGGCAATGAGGTTAGCAGAGCTTGTTGCTAATCTCGGGGTAGGAGTTTTAAAGGTTAAAATTGGTTAATAATTGCATCTATCACAGGGTAGTAATAACTACGGGGAGATACGATTAAGGGCTAGGATTCGTTATTTCATAAGTAGAACAGTTCATAATTAATTTGCTTAATTTCTGTTTTAGCTCCTTAGTTAATATACATCAATTTACAAACCCCCATTATTTATATACTTATATACGTTGCTAGTATTAGGATCTATTTAAAACACTAATAGTCTTCCTGCTCCCTGTGGGATCGACCCTACTTACCACTTCTACGAGCTAGAAGGGTAGCTAGGTTTAATTAATTTTACCGCATCGCGACAATGCGGTCAGAACCCCTAAACAAATGGGATCGTAGAGCAAAGAGACAGAACTCTTTTTGAAATGGTAAGGTCTATGATGAGTTATTCTTACTTACCCAAATCGTTTTGGGTTATGCCTTGGAAACAATAGCTTACATTCTTAACTTAGTACCTTCTAAATCTATTCTGAAAACTCCCTCAGAATTGTGGTCTGGGCGCAAACCCAGTTTGAGACACATGAGAATCTGGGGATGTCCTACATATGTGCTAGACAAGGAAGCTGATAAGTTGGAACCCCGTTCAAAATTAAGGTTGTTTGTAGGTTATCCCAAAGAAATGAAAGAGGGTTTATTCTATAGTCCTAAGGATCAGAGGATCGTGGTGAGCACGCAGTCTAGGTTCTTGTAAGAAGACTATATGAGTAACCTGAAGCCCCAGAGTGAGATTACCTTGAATGAATTACGAGGGAGCACTCTTATACCAATTGTACAATGTGATATACCACGTGATACACAAACACAACCGGAACCTCGTCGTAGTGGGAGGGTTGTTCGTCAGCCTTAGCGATTCATGCTCCTGGGAGAGTCTTCGGATTTAGTCCTCGGTGAAGATGAATCTGACCCCTAGGCATACAACGAGGCAATCCAAGAAGATGAAAGTTCTTAGCAAACTGCAATGGAAGCAAAAATGGGATCTATGAATCACTGTAAAGTGTGAGAGCTTGTTGAAACACCCAAAGGTATAAAGCGTGTTGGATGCAAGTGGGTTTATAAGAGAAAGAGAGGAACTGACGGAAAGGTTGAAACCTTCAAGGTTAGGCTTGTGCCAAAAGGGTATACTCAGAGAGAGGGAATGGATTATGAGGAAACCTTTTCGCCTGTAGATATGCTTAAGTCGATCCACATTCTCTTGTCGATAGCTGCACACCGAGACTTCGAAGTTCTTTTCGCCTGTAGCTATTCTTAAATCGATCCATATTCTCTTGTCGATAGTTGTGCACCTAGACTTTGAAGTTCGGCAAATGAATGTCAAGACAACATTCCAAAACGGAAGTCTTGAAGGCGACATTTATATGTGTAAACCTGAAGGCTTCATTGAAAAAGACCGAGAAAATCTTGTATGCAAGCTTAAGAAGTCAATCTATGGCCTAAAGCAAGCATCGCGAGCTTGGAACCAATGTTTTGATCAAGTAATAAAATCCTATGGATTTAATCAGAATGAGTTTGAGAGTTGTGTTCATAAAAAGTGTATCGGAAATGTCTTGGTATTCTTAGTACTATACGTAGATGATATTGTGCTTATTGAAAACAATAAAAAGGTATTTTCAGACGTAAGGGTATGGTTATCAAATCAGTTCGATATGAAGGACTTAAGAGATGCTGGTCATATCCTTGGAATCAAGATTATTCGAGATCGCCAGAACATGATGATTTGCTTATCTCAAGCCTCGTATATCGATACTGTGCTAAAACGATTCAGCATGAAAGATGCCAAGAAGGGTTTTGTACCTTTCAAGCATGAGATTATCTATCAAGATACATGTGTCCTAAGACACAAAACGAGATAGAAGAGATGAGGAAGGTTCCATACGCTTTGGCAGTTGGAAGCCTCATGTATGCAATATTTTGCACGAGACCGGATATAAGCTATGCAGTGGGCATGGTGACAAGATATCAAAGTAACCCCGACAAGGGATGTAAAATTGACCTCAGATAATATACGTCAACGTCTTCTTTTTATTATTTATTTATTCATTTACTTATATATATATATATGTATGTCACGTTAAGAAAATTCATCATCTTTATTATAAAGCAAAGATGAACTCTTCATGAGATTTTTATGCACAAATAAAAACATGTCAAGGGTTTATGCTTTTTTTAATTACATCATTATTCAAAGCAAATCAACCTCCACCCTCAAACTATACCCATTTCCTGTGAGGTCTCCTTTTTTTATATGCAAATGTGTATGGGGTTTTGTAACTAAGGTCAAACCATCAACGGATTCCTGAATCAAATAGTTTGTATGGCGGAAATGTGTGCATATTAAAGTTAACAAAGCGAATGTTGAGCAAATAACTGCATCTTGCAACCTAATGGATATTTAAAAAAAGAAAAAATAAGGATAAAAACACAATAAACAATTTCGATTACTCCTAAAGACGATTTACACATTAGAAGCTTGTGTTACTCGTAAATCCTAATTTCAATATTTTAAAGCTACGGACACTTAGTCATTGTTTAACAGTCCCCTAAAGGATTCCAAAAAAAACATAATTTTCACCTGAAAGTGGGTTTCCAACTCAAAAACTAAATGAATGTCAAAGCTAGCAATAAAAAAGAAATCACCACCACACAAATTTGTCCAATCTAGCCCAGATATCTTTTGCAGCCTTACCTGTTAGGGTTATACTGCAAATCATGCTTTGAAGTGTTGCTTTGTATATAAACTGTTTCTTGCACTTCGTTGAATGAGAATAAATTATCAGTGTTTGCTTTAAATATTATGAATGTTACATATATTTATTGCATAATGTTTGAATAATTTACATTGTAGACAATGTGGTGTACAGTAGATCACAAAAGATCACATTGTCGGTTCCTTGTAATAAGTATAAAGATTCACAACTTAGATGGAGTTGAACAATCCATTGATAGAAGTTGATGTGTAAGGCTCAGATTGGATTGTCTTGACCAAGAGATCACACTAGTGCATTCGTTGCACTGAATTGGACCAACAACGAGATAATTTTTCTAGACTGACTTGAAAAAACAAAGATCTCAGTGGTTATTATTTTGTTAATTTCTATCACTTAATTGAGATTATATATAATTAATTAATGTTGCTTTGATTTATTATGAGTAAAAGTAATTGGGACACAATACTCTATACTTTGGGCAATATTATTAATTATATGACAGATTGCTAAATTAATACAGAAAATCGTGTCTTGGTAAAACAAGTTGATTATGTCCCTTTGATGGGCTAAAAATGTTTATCATATCAAACATGTACAGTGGATTAAGTTCCGGTATGATAATAAAGTTGAGTTGTTTGTTCTCAAGGAATAAAAAATATTAATTATTAAAGCATTCAGTAGCTTAAATTAATTAATGGACGTTGAATCTTAGACAGGGGAAAAATAACCGGGAGCCATATTTCGTAATATGAATTATGATGGTTAGTTCAATATAATTCTATAGTGGAATGAATTAATACTAATGGGTTAGAATAATATTGATGGCTCAATATGGATATCTAGCCCATTGGGAAGCCCAATCATATTCCTCCTAAAGGCTCCTTGAGTAGACCAATAGAAGTTCATTAACTAAAATGATAAGAATTAATTAGAAGTAACAGATAAGAAAATAAAAGATATGGAAGAATCTAATTATTAAGGGGATTATGATTTATCCATATTTTATTCTCCCAAGTGGGAGAGGATTTCCTAATCCTAAAAAGGGGCAGATTTCGGCCCCTATTCCCTATAAATAGGGGACCAATCTTCGTCTACATATGCAATAGGAGATGCATAAGCGAGTGGGTATTTTCTAGAAAATTAATCATTTCCTTGAAAGTTAAAAAGTTCATTTAATTTCCCACCGAATTGGCGAGCTTGGACTTAGTGAATACTCAAGAAGATCTTTGGGTTGAAATACTATAGTCCCTTAACTCTGCATGTTTAGGGCCTATTGTATGATTACCTTGATTCAATTACATGAGTTATATGATTTGATCGTTCATATCATTATTGCTTGATTATTAAAATATAAATTCAAATTACGTAAACCTTGGCACAATCCCCAATTCCCAACATTACCAACTTTTCAAGGCCTTCAGTTGTAATAGAGTAACCTTCGTTGCTGTAAAGAAGGAGGCATGAAGCTGATGGTGAAACTTCAAACCTTTTTTAGGGCATCACCGTTCTTTGTTACCAGAACAACACAAGCTCCAAACCCACCTAAAGACGTCCAATTTGTTCAAATAAAACGAGCAACGCGAAATATAGGACACGAGATTAAGCCGAAATTTTGAAATAATGAAGAGACGAGAAGATAAGAACGAAAAGAAGAACAAAAAGAAGAAGAGAAATGAAGAGGAGGGCGAAGATTGGTTTTTCTTTTACTATATTTTATTTGGTAACCCGTTCCACATATAACAGGCTAATAAATTTGTTGATTCTCATTAAAAGTTCAAAATATGACGATCTAAACTTATTGGCCGGTGCCCCCAATTAAGGTACCCTTGAAGCCCTTTGTATAATAACACGCTGAATAAGAAAATAAAACTTAATGTTCAATTTTGTAAAACAAATGATATATATATATATATATATATATATATATATATGTAACATGCAGAATTTAAAAAAATTCAAACTCATATCATGCGCTGGTATAAAAGGATCAGAGTGTACAATGACATTAACATGCAACTGATGTACGCAAACCCTCCTCTATAGAGATAGGTTGAGTTGGGACAGGATAATGAGTAGCCCGACGTAAATTCGGGCTGACCCAACTCTTTTCAACCTTGATCATGGCGCATGGGTCACGCCAGGGGCCCAAATTAGCTTGTTACCCAAGCTCATATTCTAAACACAAATTATGGAAGTCATGATAAGCAAAAGTGTACTTGCATTATATAACTAACTAAATTATGAGAGAGTTGACTTAAATTTTCTGGGGAGAAAAGGGTTGACAATGGCAGGTAACATGACAATCATAGTAATAATGTAATTAATGGTACTAATATATGCAACTCACATGGATTTATAATTAACTTAGGCAAATATATTTAAAAAGCCAGTGGAGAATGTTCGCATAATAAGAATGATTAATTGCACATGGGATAAACATATATTCTTGAATTTTACAACTTAGAGCCTTCTTATTTGTAAATGCAGAGATCGCCAGATTAATACAATGGAACTCTATTTAATTACTAGGGGTATATTCAAGATTTTGAGATATTATAAAAGAAAATTAGAAGGGGGTACGATATAATTAAAAATATATAAAAATATTGTTCAATATTAAAAGTCGAAAGAATTCGAAATATATAAGAAACACAACACTCAAATAGAAATTAAATCCCAAAAATAAGGAATGAAATGTTTGAAGTTTAGTATTTAGTAGTTTGTAATTTTATTGGAGGTACACAATTTTTGTAATTGTACCCCCAACCCTTTATGGATACACCAGTGCTCTTTTGAAGTCATTCTTCATCCATAGGAGATCATCTAACCTTTTGCATATTTCATTTTCTTTTTCAGGGAGATATTTCATTTTATTTTTTTCATATATGTCATTGTTGGAAAGTGATAGAATAAATATTGGAAATATCACGTGAAAAATAAAAAAAAATCGCAGAAAAAGATATTTTTTTTTTTAAAAAAAAAGTTAATTCTTTAATCTAAAAATATAACTTTCCGGAAAAGCAATATTTTTTATAATACTTTTCAAATAATATTTTACTTTCTAAATGTGACTGCATACCAATCTTGCAACGAGAATGTCCTTACACGTCAATTTCTCTTCTCATAGCGTTTGTTTTAAATTGATGTCTTCGGTGGTACTAAAGGCAAAGTCTCATGTGTACAAGATGCACGGTACAATTCAGGATGATTATTACGGTTTATGATTAAACGTATTACCTATTATGGGTAAAGGTAATAAGGTATACATTAATCCAAACAGGTGATATTTTTAAGTATAATTCGTAATATCTTTTAGCCATGCATGATTGTTACCTTTAGATATAAATAATAATACATTTTGACGCATGGTGCACAAGAGACTCCATGGTAGTAAATGGTATATTTGTTTCTGATTCTCAATCAAAATCTACTTTGACGGAAGACGATAAGGTATTGATAGAAGAATTTTGGAGAAGACCAACAACAATTAATTACATGCCAAAAGATCATATTGTAAAGAATAACAATTTTATGTGGCAGAACATCTACTACATAGGCATTTGGTTCTGGGTTCGAGTCACCGTGGGAGAGGGGAGGGTTTTTTTCTTTATTCATAGATTAGGAGATTTTTTTTTTTTAATAACAATTTTATGTCAAAAATGCAAGTATCGATCTAAGTACATGTTTTAGCCAAAGGGCAAATTATAGGAAAAGCTTATAGGAAGAGACAGAAACACTTATAGGAAAAGAAAGCTTCTTCTGTTTAGCCAAAGGGCAAATTTCACAAATTTTATTGATATCAGGGGGTTTTACAGTAATGTTCTTCAAACAAACAAGATTCTTATGTGAAATATGTCATAACCTAGCATGCTAAAGACTAAAAACATCATCAGTATTATCAACAGTAGCAGCATGTGCAACAGTTTCATTTTTCAGAAGATATAAACCAGCATTTTGCTCAGCAAAACCAATCACTTTCTTGGTGTTTGTTTCCTGTAAAGTACAACAAGAATCACCAAAAATAACAGTGACATTAGAGTGCTTAGTCAAATGAGAAACAGATAACAAATCGTATGAAAAATCAGGGACAAATAAGACATTGTACAAAGTAATATTGTCATTGATCCTAACATTACCTACAAAGGTAGCAAGCACTAAATGATTATTTGGTAAATTAACTTTTATATGACAAGAAACAGGATTATTGATAAACAAGGATTTATCACAACACATATGATATGTTGCTCCTGTATCTAAAATCCAAGAGTTATTTACAGTTGTGGAAGAAAAAGAGAAATGCATACCAGGGTCATCAGGCTGCACAATAGCTCCTGCCACAGAATGTTCAGTGCCCTTCTGCAGCTTAGTGAAAGCTAAGAATTGCTCAAACAACTCTTGATTAAAAATGGGGTTAGAGACATCAACAGAATCAGTATTAGAAGAAGAATCAATAACAGAGTTATTTGCAGCAGTTTCAGCATTTCCTTTCATTGGTTTTGGACCTTTCCATCCTGGGGGATATCCAATTAGTTGATAACATCTATCCACAGTATGACCAAGTTGCTCACAATGTGTACATTTCATGGGTTTCTTTTTGTCCTTATAATTTCTAGCACCCTGTCTTACTAACATAGCAACAGATTCAGGCTGAACAGTCAAGGTTCTTTGACTCTCTTCTTGCAACAATAAGGAAAAAATCTTAGGCATAGGAGGTAAGGGAGTTTGTAACAAAATTTGACTCCTAATTACAGCATAGGAGTCGTCTAAACCTATCAAAAACTTCATCACTACATCACTTTCTTGTGTTTTAGCAACAAGTTGAGGAAGATCACATGAGCAATTAGCCCCACAAGTACATTTCAGAATAGGTCTATAACTAAGATACTCATCCCATAAACTCTTAAAATGATTATAATATGAAATTAGAGATTGAGAACCTTTAGAAATAGAACTCAAGGATTGTTCAAGTAGATATACCCTAGGACCATCAGATTTGGAATACCTTGCATGAAGCTCATCCCAGACTTCTCGAGCAGAAGTGAAGAATTCCATTGTGCTCTTGATGTCTGCATTAATCGAATTAAGGATCCAATTGAGGACCAAATCATTGGCACAGAGGCATTATAAATCGCAGCATCTTCATCAGCTGAAGGAGGAAGTAAAGAACCATCAATGAGAGGAATCTTGTTCTTGACGCTCAATGCCCTTTTTACCGAATGGCTCCAAGAAAGGTAATTGACCCCGTTCAGTGGTTCCAGAACAATGGAAATGGCAGGATTATCCTGAGGATGAAGGGCCAAAGGAGAAAAAGGATTGAGAATAGGGTTTAACGAAACAGATTCAGTCCCCATTTCGTAAACAATCTTGCAAATCAGAAACGAAAATAAAGGATTCAAGGAAGAATCAACAAGAAAAACTGATCGATTTACAGAGAAATCGAAAAAGGAAATATTGTCGCAGCGGAAATCAGGCGAAAACCTAACGTAGCTGAATCAATGGATTCACAAAACTGATACCATAACAAAGCAAATGGTATGAAGCAGTTTCATTGAAGAAGAAAACTGGAAAAGAAAGCTGAAGGAAGAGGGAATTAATTCCTCATTCTGTTATATTTTAATGACTTAATTACAGCACATTAAATAGCTAACAGATTTAGCTACTAACTAATCTAAAACAGTTTTAACTAACTAAATTTTGACTATTTACAATTTTGACCCAAAATAGTTTTATTTACTCTTATTAATTCTCAATCAAAATCTACTTTGACGGAAGACGATAAGGTATTGATAGAAGAATTTTGGAGAAGACCAACAACAATTAATTACATGCCAAAAGATCATATTGTAAAGAATAACAATTTTATGTGGCAGAACATCTACTACATAGGCATTTGGTCCTGGGTTCGAGTCACCGTGGAAGAGGGGAGGGTTTTTTTCTTTATTCATAGATTAGGAGAATTTTTTTTTTTAAATAGCAATTTCATGTCAAAAATGCAAGTATCGATCTAAGTACATGCAATAGATCTATTCATGAATCTAGTACACCTAAACATTCACTTAATTCCAGAGAAAAAAAAAAAAAAAAAAAAAAAAAAAAAACTGTTCTACCAATCAACAAGCATGTAATATTTTTCTAAGAAAACGTAATATGTTTTTTTGAAAAATGTAGCACGAGGAATAATGAAAGTATTTTTTTCTTAATAATTTATTTGTTCTTATAATCAAGTTATATATATGTTTGAAGTACGGAGATTCGTGAAAAAAAAAAGTCAAATTCTGTAACGCCTGGGAATTTTCGTCTATTTATTAAACTATTTTGTATGATTTTATTTTTATCATCATTTCATTCAATCGGACCGAACCTTTTCATATGATTATTTTTCAAGATTTGAATTTTTCAACCCAAATAGATTTATATTGACCCAGTATATTATTTCAAATCTTATTTCTGAAAAACTATTTATTTTTAAGTTAAAATATTTCTTTTAGAGTCCATTTATTTAATTCAAATAAGCACATTCATATACATTATCTCATCCATTTGCATCATTGGCTCAATATATGAATAACAAAAAGAACATGATTGCAAATAATTTCACAATATATAATCTGATAGTTTTTTTTATTAATAAGACAGGATAACAACTCATCAATATTGATAACAAAAAATCAAAACATGATTGCTTTTATTATACAAAGTAATTTCATGTTCTTTTGAAAATATTTGCACCTCTAACAAATTGTGAATTTGAAATTCGAAGTGACTGGGTAGCTTGTTCAATTTCGTTTCCCTTCCACACAAAGTTTTTCATAAAATAATTTAAATAGAATAGAATTATAATCGGAAACCAATTGATTCATCATAAAAAAAGGGAAATGATAATATTCATTAAAAATGCAAAGGCCAATCACGGGGGCAGTTGCAAATTCTGCCATTGAAGGTAACACCAGTCTCAAGTTGAAGCCCGTTTTTTATGGTCCGTTGAATGAGATTGAGTAAGATTGAGTGCTCTTGAAGCTGCGTTGTTCGGTAAAAGTCTTGTTATTCTTTTCTCGCTTTTTTCTCCTAAAGCTTTACCACGATCGGTTTTACTTTGTCTGCGACGACTGGCGGACGAAGGAGATATCCGAAAGTCTTGTTATTGTTTTCTCGCTTTTTTCTCCTTAACCTTGACCACGATCGGTTTCACTTTGTCTGAGACGACTGGCGGACGAAGGAGATATCCGGAGCCTTAAGATCTTAGATTTTATCGAAGATCCGCTAAGAGGGTGTAGAATTTGTCTAACCCTCTGTTCCGCTAAGAGGGTCTCTGTTCTGCAAAAGGTTACCAGAAAAAAAAAAACAAAAAAAATTAAGAATTCATTTTAATAAGAAGACAATGTCAATACAACCCTAATTTTTTCACCAATTAATTACCGCCAAAAAAAATCTCACCGTTAAGGGATTATATTAATGAAGTTGCAGTCCATGTGCAAGCCTAATTGTCATATATGATGCAATTGATCAAGACCAAAGGTACAAAGTGTGATGAAAAACGAAATCGAAATCATCAATGAAATGAAAAAGCTAGTTTAGTACCTATTTCAATACAAATTGTAGTTTGCGGATATTACCTGCCTATGAACTTTTTTCCATATCCAAGCTCATTTAATGAAATAACTGCACGCCACATAACAATAATCACACCCGACGAAAATAGAGATGATATATATCCAATGATGCTTCTTATTGACAAAAGTTGTAAATTAGAGAAACTCAATCATAAACCCATCGATATTGCGGAGGATTCATCCCATAAAGTTGGTTCAACACCTTCAACACCGTTCTCATAGCCTTGTGAAGAAGTCAAGCATTTTCTGAGGATTCATCCCATAAAGTTGGTTCAACACCTTCAACACCGTTCTTATCTGAGGTTCAACACTGTTCTCATAGCCTTGTTCTGCAATTAATTCACAATGCTGAAAAGACGATAGAGTAGTTTGATTTTGATCGATGAAATGATTGATTTGCTACGTGTTTGTTCTAGTATTTAAATGGAAAATTCTAGGGTTAACTTTGCTATCAATATCCCTATTTTCGTGAAAATCAAATATATTCGATTTTTAACATCATGTATAAGTTGCCGAATACTATGTACTATTCTTGTAGACAAATCGGTAAATTGGATTTTGAATTGATTTTGTAAAATATTCAGAGTATAGTAAATATCTCAACAATGAGATTTGCTATAACAGAAATGAGATTATCTTTGAGAATAACATTTAAAATACTAACAGATTTCCTCAAACTTCGGATTTTTCAACGTGTTATCATATATACAGATTTCGCGAATTTTATTGCTAAAAATGGAATGTGAAAATGGGCGGGAAAACGTCTTCTTTCCAATTGAGGTATAAATTCATTTTGTTTTTATATATATATAGATTGTAGGATTTGAATGAAAAATCCAACGGCCACTTTTCCAATGGTTCAAAACCGTTGGAATTGAAATTGCAACGGAAACCATATTCCAACAATTTTTTTACCATTGGAATTTGACAATTTTCTTGTAGTGCTTGTATAAGTTCTCCATTTATAATTCTCCATTTAGTTGCATTTCTCTAAAAAGTAGAGTTTTTCTATTGTGTGATGCAAGTTTGAAATGTATTTATTCTTTAAAAAATTAGAATCAAACAATCAAATAAAACAAATAGAATAATATATTTATTAAAATAAGAATTTTATATTATTTAATAACTTTTTATTTGACTAAAAGAATTATTTATTTATTTAATGTACGCGTGTAATGAATGAATTTTTTAATGTGTGTGAAACTTGAAATAAGACTATCTTTTTTAAGATACATGAATTATCTTTTTAACGTAATTGAATTAATTATATTAACAATTAAATTTGTAACTAATTTTTTACATGGATTTATTATCCATATACATATGATCACTTATTAAGTTAGTAATGATCAAACTTGTCTACTATTAGCAGGTGGAATGATCTGGAAAAGATAATAGATATCTTCTCGTATTATATAGTAAACTTATGTCTCTGGGAAAGGTAATAGATATCTTCCTTTAAAGAAATATTACTTTTATTGGTTACATTATTTGTTTCTTTTCTCTATTTAGTACCTTTAGTTGAAAATAAAATTTGAGGACTTAATAATTTTTAGCGTGTTTTGAACCTTATATGAAACCCAATGGGCCAGAGAAGCGACCTGACTTCCAGGAGCTCAAAAATATATGATTTTATTTTATATATTACATGCATATCATTAACTGTGATGTGTGTTTAACCTCCTTTTTCAATGTTATACACATTTTTAGTTCTTCTTCCCTTTTTCTGTATTGCAATGCATGTATACATATTAATGTGTAATTAATATTTTGGGGTATTTTATATCATATATATTAACATAACTTTTTGGGACCTGTTTTAGGAGACAATTTCTAAATTTCTTTCAAGAGATACGTATACATATTTCGCGTTTTGTTTATTATGATGGCATCTTTGTGAGTAACTGCATATGTGGTAGTTTTCTACATATGCTAGATTATTGACACATCAACAAATATTCACGAGTATTGACCATGTATGCAGCATATCAAAATTCATTAGGATTGATATATTAATATACCGGCCCTAGTATATAAATGTGCCATTTAGAATATAATACTTTTTGCCCAATTAAAAAATAATGAAAGTTTTATATATCGGTCTTTACTATTTTTTAATCAATTATGTTTATTGTATTGGTTATTTCGTAAATTTATTTTTCATTATTCTTTGAATGAGATAATATCAATTTAATGAGAGACATATAATTTGAAGAAAAGCTATATTCTTACTCCACATGAAATCAAATGTAATATTTTTAGTCCACATGTTTGTAAAATTTTTAGACCACATGTTTGTAACATGAAATATAGTGTAATATTAGTTAACTGTATCTCTATTAGAGGTGCTTTGATACGATTAGGGTATACGTATCGAATTACCCATATCGTTATTATATCGAAATTTTTTATATGCTCAAAATTTATATCGTTATCGTATAAAAGAATTCAGTATACCGAAATTCGGCATACCGAGAATTCGATATGATATCGATAAATATCGATATCGTACCGAAACTTATCAAATTTTATATCGGCATCGGTGTATACTGATCCATACCGTTAATTTTGGTATACCGAAAATTTACGGTATACCTTTAGGAATTTGGTATACGAAATAACAAACTATTGAAATACCGAAAAAAAATCGGTATACCGGTATATACCGAAAATACCGTACTTTTTTTTATATTTCGATAAATACCAAAATTTTGGGATTATCATATCGTTACAGTACCGAAAATTTTCGGTATGGTATCATACCGTACCGAAATTTCAGTATGCCTAAAATTTTGGTATTTTCGATAATTTTTCGATACGATATGTACGATATTTCAGCATTTTAATATTTTTCACCCCTAATTTCTATATTGTTTATGTGAAAAAATGTTTTTGGTCTTTTATCTTTTTTTTTTTAATTAAAATATTATTTTAAGGGAACCATTTATCCCATGAGTGGGGCTTAGGTGCACCATATGCACAATAGTGCTATGGTGTACCACTCATATTATATTTTTTCGTGCACTTAAGGTATGGTTGATTTACTCATACAATATGCCTCTATCAGTATGGTTGATTTACTCATACAATATGATTGATTTACTAATTGATACAGGATAATTAATTTGCTCATATAATATTGTGGGCACAATAAATCTGTTGTGCACCTTGTACACACAAGTTTTTACCCTATCTCATCCAGGCCCCCTTAAAACTCAAGGCCTGCCCAAACAAAATTTCTCCTTTCTTTGGTTGTTGTTTTTACATGTAACTTCTAAATTGCACACAATAACAGTTAAACCTCGATAAAGAATAACTTCGATAATATAATAATTTTTTCAGGTTCCGATTTGAGCTACTGTATTAAAGTAATAATCTGGTTAAATGAATTAAGTAATAAAAATTAAAAAACGCCAAAACCGACTAAGTCTAATGATAATTGGAAGACTTTTTTGGATTACTGGGCTACTCCTGATGTTGTAAGCTTGTAAGAGAAACAACGCCAAAACCGACTAAGTGAGCCTGCTGGAGAGGGTACAGGTTTCTCACGCCATAGAGCGGGATCGGGATCTGCTAATGAGCATGCAGAGGCAATTGTATGTGTTGTTTTCAAATATAAATTAATATTTTTCTTTGATTATTAGCGGCTCAAAACTGGAGTAAATCCAACAGAGTACCAAATCTTTCTGAGACTACATGATCCAGATAGTGAAGGAAAGTTCACTAATTGCAAGGAGAAACAAGTCGATGTACGTAAAATTCCTTTTGAAATAACTTGAAAACGTTTCAAATATATTAATGTTTACATTGATTTACATTTGTTGTTTTGTGGTAGGAGGAGGTAAAAAAACATGTAGCTATTTTGTGTCAGCCGGTGGAGGGTTCTACGGAGCTTCAGTATGTTGACATGACTAAGGTATTCTTGGAATCTGTTGAAGGGGTTAGTAAGAAGAAGATGGTTGTCGGGCTTGGTGACATGTCAAACAATTACACTACTAATAGTCATGCTAGTTGTAGTTCTGTTTTCCCTCAACCTGTTAGTCAGGAGGAGATGCGAAGAAGGATGATTGAGATGCATTCTGAGATACGTGTTGAGTTACGTGATGAGATCTGTGATGAGGTTTATGCTAATACCCAAGTGCAGATTCAAAAAAAAATTCAGGAGTTTATGAGGACAGGCAAGGTGCCTTCACTAGGCATTCCATCTGGTGTCAATGATGAGAATGATGATGCAAATGTTGAAGATGAGGATGACAACACGGATACCGAAGCTGAGGATGACAACACGGATACCGATGATTTGGATGAGGACTCGATTTACTAGACAATGTTCGTTAGATCATAACCTTTTTCATTTGGATTTGTTGATCACTTCGTATTTGGATTTGCTCTCTTTTTGTTTAGGCGTGTTAATATAGAATCAAATCTAGCATTTCAATTTGGATCATGTATGTTACTTTAGACTTTTAATTTGGATTCCTATGCTTGATTGGATTGACAAATTGCTTTTGGTGAAAAAATTTAGGTTTTTCTTATATAGTTTAAAGGGGGTGCAATTATATTATATATTTATAATATATAATACAATTATTTTTACGAATATATATAATATATGATCTTGCCATTAAATTAGGCAATTAGTGACGGAAATTCCGTCGATAAAATATCCATATATCAACTTGTAATAAATTTAGTGACAGAATTGCTGAGGAAACAGTCCATCGGTTATTAGCGACGCAATCCAGTCGTTAAATCGTGTCGAAAACAGTGACGTAATTCCATCGACAATTAGCGACGGATAGTGCTGTTGGCAATTAGTGACAGAAGATTCCGTCGCTAATTAATGACTGAAATATTCATCGCCAATATATGATTCCGTCGGTAAATTTTTGTTTAAATGACCAATTTTGGTCACACTTTACCGACGAAACTTTTCTTTAGCGACGAAACTTTTGTCCGTCGCTACTCGCTAAATTTAGCAACAAATGGAAATTCCGCCGTTAAAATTTAGCGGCGGAACACATTCCGTTGATAATACGTCGCAAAACAAATTTAGCGACGGAATTGACTTAGTTACCGACGAATTGTTCTGTCGCTAAAGAGCGTTTTTTTTTTTTAAGTGATTCTACATCATAAGCCTATAATTGATTGCTTGATCATGCTACATCATAAGCAGCCATTATTCTCATTTACCCCCTAAATCTTAAAGCCTATAAATACACAAACAAATCCACACATTCACACACTAACTATAAATGGCTACCAACAAAACTATACTACTCTCCATTTTCACCTTCTTCTACTGCTCAGTTGCGGTCGATTTCAGTTGCAATGTCGACGATTTTGGAGCAAAACCTGACGGAGAATCCGATTCCACAAAAGCTTTTCTCAGTGCATGGAATGCCGCCTGCGCCACCACGGAACCAGCCACAATCTACGTGCCGTCCGGGCGATATTTGCTTCGGAACGCCATTTTTGCCGGCAAGTTATGCAAGAATAAGGCGATCACTATACAGATCGACGGCACTCTTGTAGCACCGGAGGATTACAATGTGATTGGGAATTCCGGTATATGGTTGAAGTTCTACAGGGTCACCGGAGTTTCTATATACGGTGGAACCCTAGACGGACAAGGGTCGGCGTTGTGGGATTGCAAAAAGTCCGGCGGAAGTTGCCCCAAGGGAGCCACGGTAAGTTGACTGTCCCACATGTTTGCATGATCATGAAAATTGATTGAGTTTGACTTGTTAATAAATTAATTATATGGTGTGTTTTCAATTGTTGATTATTATTAAGATTATATCATGACTACAGACATCAATTATATTGATTGAATCAAATACCACACATCGATTTATCCCCCTAAATAGTCTTTTGAGGTAGTAAAAAATTATTTAAAATAATAAGTATTTGTAATATCTACATTACTAGAGATATATAATATGGTATCACTAATTAGTCGTCTCAATAACTGTATCGTAAATAATATAATTGGAGACGACAAGAGTCGTCTCAAACACTTTTGAAATATTTTTTCAACTAGTTATCCGTTAAAATAGTTTGAAAATGATATCAAATAATTCATACAGAATACAAAAAATTTATTATTAGATGCCACAATTTTCGTCTAAAAAATGTATCACAAAAGACCTGTTTCTTTTACTGATTTCATAGGTTAAATATTAACAAAATGGGGATTTCCATGACTTTCACATGAGTTAACAAGATGGGGATTTTCGTTCATTGGTGGTGACATATCGCAATCTATTGTGTATTTATACACATAAATTTTGTAAGATGTGTAATTTTTAAAACCCAATCAGCAAGAGATTACTTTTAATTGCGACCCGTCACCGTCAACGAATAGAGATCCCAGTTTGTGAATTCAAGGCAAAATCCCATGGTGTTTTCTAAGCAGATTTATGATTTTCCAACTGAAAAATAACGGGAGAAATTCATTTTTTGTCCTGTATATTAGACTTTGCAAGTGATGGGACTAATATTGCAAGTGATCATAATTTATGGGACTAAAACTGTAATTTCTCCAAATACATATATATACATCATCTCTAGTTAGGTTTCGTTGTCGTTGGGTATATTTCTTATTTTTAATTTATATATTTACTGATGTTTTTTTTTTTTTTTTTGGCAGAATATAGCATTCTACAAGTCAAACAACGTAACTGTGAATGCACTATCTTCCTTAAACAGCCAAATGTTTCATATTCGCATCTATGGATGCAATAACGCAAATTTGATTAACATGAAAATATCCTCTCCCGAAAACAGCCCCAACACTGACGGAATTCATGTGGAGAAGTCTTCAATGGTTACCATTTTGAACTCTCGCATTGGCACAGGCGACGACTGTGTCTCTGTAGGCCCCGGCACATCCAATTTGTCGATCGAAAATCTCTTTTGTGGTCCCGGCCACGGAATAAGGTACGAACAAGTATCTCCATCATATCCCACTTAATTAACATTCATATATTTATATTTATGTAGGTAACTATCTACTTCTATTATAAAAGTGTGAGTTGTTTCTTACAAAATTTGATTTGCCTATTATATCCTTAATGAATTTTAATTTTTAAGGTTAGTTTGGTAACTATATTTTAAAGTTTTATTTATAAACTAAAATCTTTGAATCTTTTTTATTTATAGTTAGACAAAATTTGATTTGCCTATTATATTATTAATGAATTTTAGTTTTTAAGGTTAGTTTATTAACTATATTCTCAAAGTTTTATTTATTTGGTTAGAGCCCTATATAGTTCATCTATCAATTCATAGATATGATACCCCAAAAAATTCATGGATATGATATGTAATTCATCTAATGGCATAAGTTAAACCTACATATTGATTATATTCTATATATTTTTTTTATTTTTAATAATATATTATTATTATTATTATTATTATTATTATTATTATTATTATTATTATTATTATTATTATTATTATTATTAATAATAAGTTTCTTTATAAATTTCTTATCTCTTTTATGATGAGATTCGTTTATATAATTGTCAAGAAAAAAAACTATAGAAAAAAAATTATAGGTAGATGTACATACAAGTTAATTATTACAATGTAGTATTTCAAAATTTGGATTAAACTAGGCATACATTTAACCTTACTGTTTAAATTTAGATGAAACTAGCAATATATATGTTAACAAGCTAAATTTCTTTGTATGAGCATTACTAAGTAAATATAAATCGAATTATTATACTTGTAGGAAATGAGATTATATATTATATTTATTTTCAATGATTTAGAAGAATGAAATCGATATATTTCATAAGTAACATTTATAAACATTACAACAAGAGAAAATAATAATTGATTTACGAATTTTATTGAATTTAAAAAGTATACGATAAAGTCATTTATATATGTATATATATATGTGTGTGTGTGTGTATATATATATATATATATATATATATATAAGATGAAAAAGATGGAGGAAAACGATAAAAGTAACTTATATATGAAATCAGTAATAGAGATATACGAAGATATAAAAACTATAAATGCATTGGTAGTGATATTATGTAAATTTAAGTACTATTGGTCTATACAATGAATAGTTGCTTCTTTTAAATATTTAAGATCTAACATTAAACAAATTATTAAATCGATAAAAATATTATATATATATATATATATATATATATATATTTTAAGCATATGTAATAACTTGATAGATGAATGTACTATGCTATATAAATTATAGGGTACAATAAAGAATAAAATAAACGATAAAGAAATAATGAACTAAGTTGTACTATGAATGATTCAATTGTACTATGTGAATAAGTATCACATAATTAAATTAAAACATGCTAAAAAATAAAGAAAAGTGAAATGTGAATGTTAATATTAACTTGACAATAGATTAAAAAAATAATTACGTCGAATAAAGTACGGTATAGTTTAAATAAAAAATGAAATGAGAAAAATAAAATCGGAATGCGTGGTTTAATAATGTATATATAAGACTTTTAAATGGATGTGCAATGTTTGAAAAAATTAGGAGTTTTCACTATAACTAAATAAGGAATTAAAGACATTACAAATTATGTAAAACATTTATTATATTTTATATAGATTGTAGCATGTGTCTTGATTGAAGATTGTGAGATACTATGTACATAGTCAATCTTCCATAAAAAAATATTATTTATTTTGTAATTGTACTATAGTATGATTTTTATTGTAAGTCACACATCATTTTTAAATTTCGACGTTGTATTGAGAAAATAATTAAGGAAAATTGAAATAAGCAATTTTAAATCAATAAGTACATTATATTAAAGAGGGTTATACTTAATAATTAAAAAAAAAATTAGAAAATAGCTTTCATAACAAAAGTTGGATGTTGGACCTTGATACTAAGTTGTTGGAAGTTTTTCCTCACATTAAAATATGTAAAGAATTTCATGTGCAAATGTATATTGAAATCGAAATTATTTATTAAAGAATTATAGAAAAGTATGTTAGACCTAATATTTTGTGTGTATATAAACAAATAATTGACTTATGAATGTCAGTTGATGATATAATTAATGAGACAATTAAAAATGTGTTTTTCTTCAAATGTCAATGATTTGGTGCAAAACATAAAAATATATGCCTCATTATTCCGTATATAGTTTTTCAATCATCGTATAACTTTATTCAAGATATATTAATGATGATCGAGTCTGTGTATAATAAGAAGTAAACAATAGTTTGAATAAATCAAACTTTACGTGTATAATAGAAAATTTTGTAAGACTAAATATTTCTACAATATATCATGGTATGTCGTTGTTACGAATCTTTTAACATTAATTATTATAACTTAATTAATTAAGACTAACGTTATTTAACTTTTCTGTTTCTTTTTTGTGATTCTTTTAGTTCTTAGTTGATTCAAAATTATGTTTGTTCAATGGATTAATTTTTATTACATTGATCTATGAAATTATGTATATATATTACAGTGATCACAATGTACAATTATTTTATGTTCCAATTAATTTTTTTATTAAATAATAATAAAAAATTATAACCACGTGCAACGCACGTGCGTAGTGCTAGTCATTATAAATGTCCAATTGGTTTTTTTCTTTAATTATGGAAATTATTTTTTAAAAGTTTACTCCACACTACTACACTAAATTTTCACTAATGCGATGCATGGGGCAATTTAATTTGAAGGTACAATCGATATGTTTTGATCGATTAGTCTTTCAATATATCATTGTCTAATCATTTTTCTTTCTCATTCCATGATATTATTGTAACCTTCTAGAAGAAAAGCAAGTAATGTTTAGTCCTTCAAATTTCTTTTTTGGGATTATCTAAAATTCTTATTTAAATAAAAAAATTAAAATTCAAAGTATATCATTATTATCCGACAAAAGTATTTTACACTTTAAGGATGAAAGTTGCAATTATATAGGTTAGTGGATGTCAAATCAAAGATCATGAAAAAATGATTAATTTGGTATTATTTTCATAAAAACAAAGTTGAGACCATAAAAACCATGGCGAAGCTGCTCTCTTACCTCGTCGCAGATAACTCCTAATTCTCGGGTTTTGATTTTGAGAATTTCTGGAATTTTTTTGTGCATGTTCTTCAAATAAATTTGGTTCAATGTTTTAGGGTTTGTGGCTTTTGGGATGTCAAGATACGATATTCGATGCTGATGATTAAACTTAAGTTTAATTTTGATATTCTTTTAACTTTTAACATTACTAATAATGTTATTTTTTGCAAATAATAAAACGATTCTTATATTTGAATTAATGATGTGGATATTCTCTTTGTTTTGAATTAAAATTTAAGAAATTTAAGTCTTACTCAACTATTTTATGCCACATCACTTAGTATAGTTTGATTTCCTCAAATATTAGGGTCACGTGAGCTGCACGTGACTATTTCCGGCCAATTTAGTGTTTTTTCGACGAAAATTATCCTTAAATTTGAACAATTTCAGCACTTATGAGACTAAATTGAAAAAATAATACTTGTGGAAGTAAAATAAAAAAAGCAAATACTTACGGGATCAAAGATGATTTTTGGCCTGCATTTATATTAATTAAAGGGACAAGTATAGTCAAGCTTTATAAGTGATTTAACAATTAATTGCATACAATATAAGTGTATATATATATATTGATTTACAAGATCAGGATGTAATATTTAATTAGGGAAAATTACAAAAAAATATTTATACTATTCATGTTTTTACATTTTACTGCATATAACTTTTTTCATATCAATCTCATCTTTGCGTGATTTACAACTAATCATCTGAATAGATTAATAGTTATCAAATTTTCCAGTGAAACAAAGCACGTGATGTACAATAAACTATTTGCGGTGTACTTGACGATGGAGAGTGTGCAATTTTGACAGTATAGGGAGTCTAGGTTGGGATTTGGAAGAGGCAGGAGTGGAAAATGTGACAGTTAAATCAGCAACACTCACTGGAACTCAGAATGGTGTGAGAGTGAAGACATGGGCAAGACCGAGCAATGGATTTGTTACAAATGTACTTTTCCAACATATTCTCATTCTTAATGCCAAAAATCCCATTCTCATTGACCAAAATTACTGCCCCACCCACACCAATTGTCCCTCCCAGGTAACCTATTTATCTCTACCAAAACTACTTGTATCATATTTCCTAAATTTATTTTTGTCCCATAATTTCCGGCCCATACTCTTTTGGTACTAGACATAATTAAATTTTCAATTTAGTCTCATAACTACTGAAATAACTTATTATTGGTCCTATTTTTGCCGTCAGTGACCAAATCGGCCGGAAAAGGGCATGTGCCTGTCATTACGATCGATTTTAAATACGTGGTACCGACGCTGACATACACATGTCATTTTCTGATCGATTTGGTAAACGACAACAGACTATGACCAATATCGAACAATTTCAATTGTTACATGATTAAACTGAGAACTCCTATTTTTAGGACGAATAATGTATGAGCGAAAAATTATGGGACCAAAAATAAGTTTAGCCCTTTCAAGAATTAATTCAAATTTAATTTATTGATAACAACTTACTTCTTGCACTAGGTTTTGTCACGTAAAGATTTCAAATCATAGTATAGCACATTTTGCGTAGCCTGAGCTAAATCGGAATTAATTATATGCCCACCTCGACACCAATTTATATATCCAACACTTATGTGGCACGCCACATAAGTAAGGAGTCCACCATCATTTAATTTATGTGCGTTACAAGGAAGAAAAATAGCGGGCTCCACTGCCATATCACATAAGTGGTGGATATATAACTCGGTACCCAGCTAGGAGTATTCATCGGTTGAAAATTGAATCGAATCGATTAGCCAGAATCGATGACCGAAAATTGTTTAAGGTTGGAAAGCGAAACCAACCGAAAAGTATAAAAAACTGACCTCAATGGAACCAAAATATTCTCGGTTCGATTTCTGTTAAAACTAATAATCGATAAGAGTTCAAATTTTTCATTTGTTTGCAATAAAGAACCACCAAGATTGAAAAATTGAAGGGTTAAAATAGAAATAAAATATGAAATTTTAGAATTTATATGTTATCGGTCGATTTCGCTTGGATATCAGATTCTCAGTCTGAAAATCGAATTGAAACCGATAATCGAATTCTTACAATTTTCAAAATCAAAACCAAACCGATAACTATATAACATAACAAAATCTTATTATCGGTTAGATTCAATCTATTTTTCAGTTTTGGCCCAAAATTAAACACCCCTACCCGCTGGTGACTGAGCATATGATTATTTCCATATGATATATATGTTATTGAAGAAATAAAAAGAATCAACAGGGTAATATTTGGAACACCTGTCGAATTCATTTGGGCCCGGATTTACCTTCCTGTTTTTGTCCATCTCGCGTTTGGCTAATTTATCACTTTAGCCTGTGTAACAACTCTAATTTTAATTAATTTTGCACTCACTCGTAGGGAAATTTGTATTTTTAATCAAATAAGTCCGGGTTACTTGTAATTTCATTTTCGTTCAAATAATCTTATGCAATTTCAATCGTATAAATTAAAAACTGTGCATTTTTAATAACCCATCCCCATCCTCCCAAAAAAAAAAAAAAAATCATAAATTTGCCCTAAAACATCTCTTGAATCTCATGTGAGTTTATAAAATGTGGATCTCCCAAGTAATCCTATGTGGAAATTTATTTCCGGATTGTATTGAGTTATTTTGTAAGCTTAATCAATAGGAGATTAGTTCAGTTTGTGTCATGCATGTCGCCACCAATAAATAGGGATCCCCATTTTTTAAACTTACATAAAGTTAATTGGTGTTTTTCCAGCGAGTTTACGATTTTTCAGCGATAAAATGACTAACATTTAATACTTTCTTTCTTTCAATTTATGTAATTGAAATTGCAAAAGGCTTATCGGATGAAATTAAAATTGCAAGTGACCATAACTTAAGGGAACTGCAAATGAAAATTTTCCTCAGACATATAATAAGAATGATAAGTCTTAAATAATCGTAGGACAATCTGTTAATTTTTTCGTGAAATATAGGCCAAACATAAAGTTAGAAGAAATAATAAAGGTTGTTAGGGAAACGCATTCCTCTGAAATGCTTGTTACATTGTCATGTTTAAGTTTAACTAACATATTGATCGACTATCGTTTATGTAGGGGTCAGGTGTGAAAATTAGCAACATAACATACCAAGATGTACATGGAACATCTGCAACATTAGTTGCAGTCAAATTGGAGTGTAGCAAAACAAACCCATGCACTGGAATTACGCTCGATGGAGTTAACCTCAACTATACAAATACATCAGCTGTATCATCGTGTTCTAATGCCGTCGGGACAACGCTCGGCACCGTCCAACCGGCCGTAAGTTGTCTGTATTAATGTTTATCATGAAATGTAGTACTTGTTCTGAAGGAATGTATTATATTGAAAAGTAATACATTTTCTTCAAAACAAGTAATATATTTTAATATAAACAGTAATACATTTTCATAGAACCGTCATTTAAATTCGTGCACCTAATATACATGAGAAAAGTGGTAGGAAGTAGGAATATATGAAAAGGAAAAAGGATAATATAAGTTAGTTTGGGTTAGAGAGATGTATAATATGCATATCGAATGAAGATGGGTAATTTTTTTATTGTAACGTATGACAGAGGGTGACTGGGTGAGATGTTATGTCATTAATGTTGTGACACAAAATATAATAATTTTGCAGAGCTAGTCTAATATTGTAAAAAATTCGGTGCAAACAAAAGTCATGTAAAATCATCGATCCCGAAATTTAATTTAGGGCCCGCTTGATTGCAAATCATCAATGACAATGACAATGGATATGAATGACGGGTCAATCATATTGTGAAATGAAATGGGGGAAATTGTTAATAAAATAGGGTAATAATTAACTTATTTATTATGTACCAAGCACCATAAATGGGAATGAGTTCATATTCTTTACCCCTAAATCCTCAACCAATCAGGCTCTTAGTGTTTGGATCTGGCATAAACAGACACTTGATTTTGGGCCAATTTTTTAGTCTATATATTCAATTTTGCAAATCCAGGACATATTTGGCCCAGAACGTCGGGTGACAAATGGGAGCTTTGATAGATAAATTTGAGCAATATATATATATATAATTGATACCATGCATAATTAATGTGAGCGGGAAAATTTTATTTTTAGTTCAATATGTTAAATTTTGTCTATTAAAATTTTTGTATGTAAGAAAATTTTATTTTTAGTCCTATATGTTGCAAAAGTTGTCCAATTTAAGGACGCTGACCATCACCAACGATCAACTTAACCGGAATAAGACTAATAAATTTAGGGCTTTTGAGCTCTAATGCTTATGTGTTAAGTATTTATTCAGATAATATGTCAAATTATTAAATTACTTTAGTAGCTCGTCCAAAAAAGAAAAGAAAAAAGTAAATCCTAATTTCTGTATGAGGTGCATTTCATTTTATTTTTCTTTCTTTCTTCATCCTTCTCAAATTTACAGTCATGTGCATCGCACGTGATTAATTGTGGCCAAATTGACCGTTTCTGATGGCCATTATCTTTAAATTGAACAATTTTTTAAACATATAGGACTAAAATTGAAATTTTATAACATACTAAATTTTTAGTGGACAATATTTTTCCCTAATGTGAACTAGGGGTGAGCACGGTCCGGAGCGGTTCGGAGATATGGAAATCTCCAGAACCGAACCAAAGCTCGGAGATATTCGGAGATTTCCAAAATTAAATCTCCAGAACCGCTCCGTTGATCGGTTCAGTTCCTTCCGGAGATCGGTTCTTTCGGTCCGGTTATTCGGAGTTGTTCGGAGTTTTTCCTTTAATATTTTTAGCAAAATGCACGAAAGAATTATAGTGTTGTCTTTACAATAATATCATATTGTTAAAGAAAAAGTGTAATTAAACAACTTATAAGTTATATATTAAGACAAGTTTCAAAATCATAACTTATAAAAATAATTACAGGTTACTGAAGTAGTTATCTCGTCAAAAGAAGAATAGCACTAAATTATAAAGTTATTGGCTATCGATAACCTCTTTGGACATTTACCGATTATTTTTCATTGATAAAGCTCTAGTCGTATACATTGTCAATAAGTAAAGGTAAACTTAATATGACTATCTACAGTAAAATTAAAGTTGACTTCAAGAGAAAAAGGTGTGTGCACGAGAAAGATGGAGAATCAAAGAAGAAGAGAACAAGAAACGAGCCACTACTTGAAATTCAGGCGTAGGATAGTAACTATGTGCAGTGAGTTCAGGTCTAGAATTTTGACCTTTATATGTGAAAATAATTAAATATTAGATATAATAATAAATTTTAGTGATTGGATTAAAGAAATGTAGAATTGAATTATCATAGTAATGTATTTCTTTATATAAACTATAAACATATTCACTGTTCATATATTTATAATTAATAGATATATGTTTATTTTGAAAATGATTTATTATAAATATTGTACTCTATTATTAATTACTAAATCTTTTATAAAATACTAAAACAGTAGTTATATCATTGTTAAAATTTACTAAAATTCATAATGGTTCAATATTATAGTATAAAAGAAATTAATTAAATGATATAAAAAAATTCCATAGTTGATTACTTAGAATCGGTTCTACTCGGTTCTATTTCGGTTTTTCGGTTTGGATCGGTTCGGATTTACAACAAAAAAATTCGATTTGGTTCGGTTCGGATAAAGTCAAATAGTCAACGGATATTATCGGTTCGGAGTGCTTTCCGTCCGGGGTTCGATGCGGAGCGGATTATCTCCGAGACCCGTGCTCACCCTTAATGTGAACACTATTGTAAACACCTAGTTACATAGCAACCCATGTCAACTTTTTTTTTTTTTTTAATTTCTACTACTATAATTTCTTTTTCCTATATATTCTCAAATATTTATTTCTCTCCCTACAAAGATTCGTTCCCTCTCCACTACTTTTCTCTCTACATTACATACATGTTTCCTCAAAAATATATTCTCTCTAACGTAATAATTATTTCTTTCTCCAACATGCGCGCAGTACAAATCTTTGATATATATATATATATATGACATAAAATAAGAACATTGAATTAATAAAAAAAAAAAAAAGGAAAAAGGAAATCCATACAAGCTGACCTGCTGTTAAACCAGATACGAGAAAGAACACATAAAATGATAAAAGTAAAGTCGATACAACAATTTATGTGGTCCACTAAAAATGTGTTTGCTACGTCCATGGCCAAAAAAGAGGAATTAATTCACTATATATAACAGACGGTTAAAGACAAACTATTCACCGACTATCGAGTATTTTTAACAGACTGACTACGTAATTTAGAGTACTTACAGACATATAAAATTTGGAATACCACGTACATAATGACCAAAGAATAATCTAATGACTCAACCTAATAATAAGAATAACAGTAGTATTATTTATAAGCCCTAAAAACAGACTAAAACACAATTAAGTCGAAATTGGGCCTAAAACGTGCAAGGTCCAGAAATGCACTACCTAAATATGTCGCGATCGCGTCAGTTCTTGTCGCGCCCGCGTCACAATTGGCTCAACTTTGTCGCGACCGCGACAAACCTTGTCGTTGCCACGTTCACTCCCTAGTGCCGATCCCTTTTTCAAGCACAAATTGTTACGGCCGCGTTGCCTCCTACGCGGTCGCATCACTTGACACCCAAAAACAGCTTTAAAGCTTTGCTCAGCAAACTTCCTTCCTAAACACAGACGTAAACCCAAAAAATCGATGAGATTCAGTCACTATTTCAACACTTACTTTATCCTTTTTTCTTTTAACTCTAACCATATTATCACTTATGAGGTAGATTAATTGAACATGAATTGAATTAGTGGCCCATGTGAGAGGCCTTATTGATTTGGGCCGCAAGAAAACATTATTGAATTGGGCCATTGAAACAAAATGATTTTATCCTTTTACTAAAAGAGAAGTAAAAGAAGGCTTTAATATGGCGTTGTCAACCACTTAGGCCCAATAAGAAACTAACACATTTTGGCATCTTAAAAAAATAAAATATGACTCACTTAGTTTCAATTCAAAAAGATATGTCGTTATAGTTCTTTTTGGAAAAATATAAAACGGTATCTGTCTCATAACATATAAAATATATATATTTTCCCTACTTATCATTTCAAGATAATTTATTTTGTTAGTTTTGCAATTTGTCAAATAAATTCTATAATGATTTTTAATTTATATGTATTTCATTAATAATTTCAAATTTTTTATGCTTTTGAATGATAGAATTTTTCTTTCGGGACTTCAATTAATAATTGACTTATCTTTCGATTTTTGATCGATAAACTCCTAAAATTGGTACAATATCACGGGTCTTATAACACCAAATACGATGTGTCACGTTCACGGGACACAAAATGTAAAATGTCACCACGTTGAGATCAAGTGTAAAACGTCGTTATTATTCACATGTCCCCACATTTAGCATTTCCTGTTTTAATATAATAAGATGTTTGCCATTTCTCATTTCTGTTATCGACAGTTGAAAATCCTATATATATAACAGTACTATATTTCGAGGACGTTTGGTAGACTACTTTTAAAATGTTATAAGTTTCAATATTTTATAAGTTGTTTCAAAAGTTTATAAAATGTAATTTTTCAGGTGCCTAAAGGTTAATAAAGCATTTGGATAAAGAAACTTATAAGCTTGCAGGTGAATGAAGGAATTTAGTCATGAATTTTGGGATGAATTTGAAAGTCACCATCAAATACACATTTTTATTAGTGTTGAAGTGTATGTAAATTAAAGTATGTAGTGTGTGTGAAATATGTGTACGTGTGAAATGTGTGTATAATTTTTGTGTAGCTTATAGGTTATGTTTGTTATATGGATTTAGTGGGACGTGGCAAATCCGGTCGTGTAAATCTTAGGACGTGTGAGTTCCAACGATGGTGTACATCTCTTGTTTGTTCTAGGATTGAATATGATAGGATTTATAAAAAAGGTGCAAACCGTATGCTAGAAATGAAGAGGTCAAGGGTAATGGAAAAAAGAGTAGAATAGATATAGACTTAAGTGGATTGAAGGATGTCCGAATTTTAAGTCCTAGCCCAATAGCAAGTTTGTATTGACCTGTCCTCCATTCGAACCGGCAAATCCATAAACAAGCATACCCATAAGTTCTTTAAAAAAAGAAGATGGACGAAAGAACAACTTTTTTTTTTTTAGCTTATTTTTACTTCTTGTAAGTTTTTTTAACATCTTACCAAATATATTTCAAGAACTTATAAACTTTCAATATTTTACAAAATATTTTGAGGAGCTTATAAACTTAATCAAACATTGTCTTCTTATAGACTTAATCAAACATTATCTTCTTGTTTATTGAGACAAAATGGACGTAGAAGCACGTTTCGCTCATGCATGCAACCGACTTATACAATGTTATACTCCAAGTGGGCAATTTAATGCATGAGAGCTACATATCCCCGTGCACTAATGGAAATTGTTTGTCGATCTGTATTCCGTAGGGTCCTCATGTTCTTACAATTTAATTATATGTGGCTTTTGGGAAATGTGTTTGTCAAGATATACGTAATCATTCAAACGAATTGTGTGTGCCACTGAGACAAGGCCATTTTCTTGAGGTCGTAAGTTGATACACATCTTTTATGCATGTATTTAGGTCGGTTTAGCAAAGCTACAGAGGATTTGATAGCATTTGCATGCATAATTGTTGGTTAGCACTTATATTCGTTATATTGTACCGGATGATGCGTCAGTGCTTGTTTATATAAGGTTATTTATGTGATTTTATGCCAAAATGTCTGTTTGGATGAATTTTGGTTAAGAAATGAGCGAAATAGTGGGAAGAAACGAAGAGAAGAGGAAAAATGACTCGAAGGTCCAACTCGGCCGAGTCCATATGTGGAATCGGTCGTGTCAATAGTTTGAAGAGAAAGAGGGTTTTAGTCTGGGGAGATCGACTCGGTCACGTTCCTTATAGGACTTGGTCGAGTTAATTTTTTGTGTTTTGATACGAGTTATGGCTTGAAGAGCAACTCGGTCGAGCCCAAGTATCGAGTTTTATCGAGAAATTGCCTCGAGGATCGACGACCGAGCTATAAAGTTACTCGGTCGAGCTGGTAGATCAATTTGTGCTAGGAATTGAGTTTTTGAGCTACTATGTTGACTCGGTCAAGTCAGGTAAGTAGGTCCACGTGTTTTGGACGCGTTTCAACCTATTTTCGGCACGTTTCAACCCCAATCCATCCCAAACTATAAATACAACGTCCCAAGTTTGAGAATAAACATTTTTTTATCATTGGAGAACCATATGAGGCTCGGATTGACAAGCAAGGAACGCAAGAGACGACGATCGAGATCAAGATTCTGGATTTCTTTATTTCGTATTTTATTTTTAATCATTCAACAATGTTTGTCTATAGATTTTTTTGGTTTATATTATCAGACATGAGTAGCTAACTTTGTTGTGTTCTAGGGTTAAAGAGTAAATTATGAATCAACTATGTTTTGATTTAATTCGTTTAATTCTCGACTCCATTTTAATCATTTATCTATATGTCTGTTTTATTTATATGATTGTATCAATTTGATCACTCGGTATATTTCTACAAGTTTAACAATTCAGCGTCTGAGAGGAGAATTTTGTTAATACACTTTGGTAGCGTCGTTTCCGACTACCAAATTAAATCGTGTATGAAGATACACGTAAACCTTACCGACTACTCTAACTAGTAGAGTGGCAAGCAAGGGTCGATCCCACGAGGAACGGTCGAACAAATTTTGCTCTTTGAGTGTTAAGCTATTATTATAAAGAAACATAAAGTAAATAAGCTAGAAAACAATAACGAAGTGGGGGGTTAATGAAATAACAACTACACCTAACTAAACAAAGACAAATAAAGAGATTTTTATAGGTTTTTGGTTTTTAAATAACAAAACGATTCACCCTTGATCATGTTTCACCGAGGTTTTGGACGATTTATGTAACTATTGTCAATGCCCTATTCAATTGTGATTCTAGCCCTTATCTCAAGGCTATTAACAAGCTCTAATAGCCTTGTTATCCCTTAATCTTAGTTAATCAAAACAAGCTCTTCGACTAACCCTATTCAGTTTAACCGAATCCTCGAACAAGCTCTCTTAGATTCAATCACCAAATGCATTAAACACTAGGACAACGAGATAAATTCAACATAAAACTCGCAAGCTCGGTTTTAGAGGTTGAACTTTGTGTTATCACCAATAAATAATTATTGTTTGCTACTCGGGAATCAGAAATCCTACAATTACGGATAGTGACCTCCTATTCTAGCAACACATTCACAAATCCCTTAAAGGGTGATCAATCCAATAATAAATTCATAAATGTGAGTCAATAACAGCAAATAACACAAAACACTTGAATACACAATATTTTCGGTAACATTAATCGTAATAATCACATAAATGTCTTAGACTCAAGGTTCACAATAATCAAGAGTGAACTAAGGGTGCTAGCCACCCATTTTACCTAATACAAAGATAAACTAACAGAAAATTAAAGAAAAACATGAACATAGGATGGAAAGAACCAAAGGTTAGGGGTTGAAGATCAAGATCTTCAACCCCCTTCCATTTCATTGCTTCCAATGGAGAAAAGTGGCTAATTATGTGTGGGGGATGGGTTCTAGGTTGTTCTAAGTTAGGTTAAATTCGAATGGGATGATATATATATAAGGAGAGAGAGTGCTAGCTCCAATTTAGGCAAAAACGTGTTTGGGTTTTTAAAACAGGGAATCCCGCCGCGGCCGTAGCATAAAGTTGGCCGCGGGCGTGGTGAACAAGGGTTTTGGGCCCAATTTGGGGCCGCGGCCGTGGTATATCTACTGCCTCGGCCGTGGTCTTTCTTGGACTGAATTCGCCTTTACTTCTGGAGGACTGGCCACGGTCGCGGCTGATTCAGACCGCGGGCGTGGGATGTGTAATGCCACGGCCGTGGCACTGGCTGCCTCGGTCGTGGCAAATGATGCTGAAATGTGGCCTTTTCTGGAGGAATGGCCACGGCCATGTCGTTTTACTGCCTCAAGCCACGGGCGTGGCCTCACCACCTCGGGCATGATCCCCTGTTTTTCCTTGTTTTCTTCTTCCTTTGAGCTCGATTTGTCAATTTGAGATTTTCGAACCTGTTTTTCAGCCTTAATTCACCTGTCTTTACATGAAAATGAAACAGACACATCAAATTGCCCAATGAGAAATAAACGCACAAAACACACGTGAAAATGCACACAAAAGTCCGTAAAAAGACACTTAAATTGACCTAAAAGTGTGTGCACTACCACTTGCACCAAATCTCCCCAAACTTAAACCTTTGTTCGTCCCGAACAAATAAAGAAAAAGAAGAAAGGACACTTTTTAGGGCAGATTTAAGTGGCAAAATCAATTTCAGAAGAAATTTTCAAAAGTTAGGCAATCATGATAACGTTGAGCATAAGAGATAGAGCATATCAACTACTTTCAAGACTTGACACTCTCAACTTGAAATCCTTACCGGATGAGTGTATCTCTCGACTCTCAAGTGTATTGAATAGGTAGTATATACGCTCACATTGAAATGCAAATAGTATCTACCATAGGCTTGCCAATCATCTAAATTTCGATGTGTACCCGACATGTGTGACAAAGAATCAAAAAGGTCTTTAACGGGTTGTAATGTTGGTTTGGGGTAAGGTGGGATAATTTTGGGTATAAGTGACTATAAAACGGACTAAATGAGTCGTGCACTACCCATCTACCCCTCAAACAATGGTCACTCAACCTCACTCTTTACTTCCTTAGTAAACCAATCCCAAAAATTGATTTCTTCTCCTTACCACAAAGTCCACAACCTAAATGCTTTCTCAATTCTCCCTTGGAGTGTATTTTCTTTTGAATTCTCACAACTTTGAGAACATCTATTAAAAGGCATTTATATTACTAGCCTCTCCAAATCAAAAGCAACAATGAGTATATACAACTAACTTTTTCTTTTGTTTTTCTGATTTTTCGACTTTTTTCTTTTTCTCTATTTTTTTTTTTTTTTTTTTTTTTTTTTTTTTTAACACAAACAAAAATTGGAGAGGACTAGTATTCTCGATTCTTTCCTATTGTTTCAATTCCTTTCACCTTTCAATACTCCCAATAGGTCACCCTTTTCAATCCCAAATTATCCGACTACCTTCCAACCACCTCCCTCATACTCAAATAGTCCAATTAGGTTCAAAGGCTAATCGAAAGGGTTTTGGCTTGTAGAATTGGGCTGTCAAACAAGAGGCTAAAAGCTCAAATGGCTCAACTAGAGACAATATCAAATTAGGTAAAAAGGATGTGTTTTCAAGCTTGAAAGTAGGCTCAAATCAAGGATTGCCTAAGATCATTTTCAATGTCACACAATGCACCGACTCATGCAAAATAGAGAATCAAGGCAAGTTCTAGAGACAACTAAATGCACTCAATGAATTGCACACCGAAAAAAAAGTTTACGTTACTCCAAAGGTGGAAGTATCTTCTAAAGCTCAAAAACTCACTCGGTTGCAATTTGATTAAAAGTTTTGAATGTAAGCTCAATTTCGTCTCATAGCCTATCATGCTCTATCATTAGCCAAGTTTTCAATTTTTATGGAAAATTTTATCATCATTAACCGTTTGCCACATTTTCATTCAAATTTGGTCCAATCAACTTTTCCAAGCAGCCAAAATCCGTACACCTACCACCCCCTCCCCAAACTTGATTGAAAATCAAAGTTTGTGGAAAGAAAGGGTACGGATTGGTGCTCACTTAACTCAACCATTTATTCAAAACACCCATCCCAATCGACTAAAAAAAATATCAACTTATTACGACTATGCATGTAAGTGCCCAAAACTTCATCATATAAATAACAAAACTCAATTTATCTTAACCAAACAAAGATGATAGTAGAAAATGGCACACAGGCCAATAAAGACAAAACATCCTACAAGAAAATCCGATATATTATTCAATGAAATAGTGCAAGCAAGTTTACAAAGGCAAAAATAACAATCAAACGGCCCACACGCCGTGAATCCCAAGTATAGGCAAAACAGAAGGGGCACACAGGCCTAAATAGTCAACAAGCAGTAAGATATGGAAATGAAATATGAGAGATTGTAACACCGGGGTGGCCAAGAACATCCTACTTCTTACTTTTCTCCCCCAAACTTAGTTGAAAACTAAGCTTTTGAAAAAGAAGAAGGATATTCTTGGTACTCCTACTCACAAAGATTTGGACGGTCGTGAAGATCGGGAGCTTTGTCCACCAAAACATGCTCGAAGGCTGTTGAGTGCCTCGAGGATCTTGCTCTGGTTTCCTTTGATCTCCCTAATGTCCGACTTCATCTCTCGGGTGTCCCCCTCCATCGTGCTTAATCTCTCATCCACTTGTTGTTGAAACTCGGTTTGGGACTGAACAGCGGATACGGGTCTCTTTCGTGAATGACGGCTGCTCACACCCTTGCCTGTGAGGTCTATCCCTTCTGCAGCAGGTTCCGATACTTGGCCTCTCTGATATTTCCGGAACTCGAGGTCACTGGGTTCCCTCGAGGCTGCCCGGTGTGCAGCTGAGCTCAAGGCCAAGTTGGCTGTGGATTTGAGGTCTCGGATGCGGGTGAGGTCTGGGTTAGGAAGGCGTAGCATTGGCCCTACATTTTGGATCACGTAGGGAACGGAGACTCCATCTTCTAGTCCTAAAGCAGCAATCCTCATGTTGGCTAAATCTTCCCAACCCAGAAGGAACGAATCTGAAACAGCCTTGAAGTCAATCAACGGAACTCCACAATGCTCTAGAATTGGTGTGATAAGAGCTCCGCTGAATATTGAGTCATATTGCTTAGGCTCTTTCTTTCTGGTCGCATTTAGTTCCTTCACTGTCCTCTCAAAAGACTCAATCAGCACCTCTTCATATCTCCTATCGGTCCGTTTGAGAATGGACCATAGGATACTGAGCTCGGCCATCCTTGCTGCCCCCGTCTCCTTCCTCCCAAAAAGTGTCAATGCCAGGAGCCTTTGTAAAACCTTTACGACTGGATTTTTGATCCAGCTAGTTTTGGAGCTCTTAGAATCGAAGGCTTGCGGTTCAACCAAGCCGGGAGCAACAGTTATTTGTCCCCAGAACCGCTCGACATTGAATTCATCGATGCTTTCCAAGTCTGTGGTGGAGGGATTTTCTTTGAAACCGTAAATCTTCCTCAACTCCGCTGCTGTGAGTGTCATCTTTTTGTTCAGCAGGTGGAATGAAATGCTGTGGATTCTATTTCCACATTTTTCAGAGTTGGATCGGACAGTCAGTGTGCTGAAGAATTCAAGGACGAATCGTTGGTAGGTGGGCCTTGGAGTGAACAATCCAATGAGGCCCGATGCTCTCAAAAACTCATCGATATTATCCTTGACTCCCATATCAGTCAAACACTCGGTTTTGAAATAACGGGTGGCAACAATCTGACGCTTCATTAATCGGGCAAATCTTTGTTGGTGAACCGGGTCGTCCAAAATGATGTCGAAAAGCCGACTGTCTGGCCCTGTGGACGTTGGGACCTCCGGGGTTTCGATCTCCGGTTCCTCTGGGAGGGGCTCCCGGATCACCAACTTGCCCTTCCCCTTTCCTATACTTGGTGTGCCTTTACTTGTGCCAACACTTTTCTTTGATGTCTTTTTTTATGGTCCCATTTGTCCTACAAGACAAACACACACACACTAAATTCCGAGTTTTAACACTTGTCACCAATTGAAACATTAACTCTAATCAAATAGAAGGCCAATCACTCATGTTTCAATCACTCATGTTCAACCAATCACAGAAAATCACAAGTGAATTCGCAATCTAGATGACTTAGTTGACTTGATTAAATGTGCATAAATGGCAAACATATCTAATTATTATCCTATTGCAAGAAAATTCTATTAATGCTCAACAAAAATTTGGTAGCGTCGTTTCCGACTACCAAATTAAATCGTGTATGAAGATACACGTAAACCTTACCGACTACTCTAACTAGTAGAGTGGCAAGCAAGGGTCGATCCCACGAGGAACGGTCGAACAAATTTTGCTCTTTGAGTGTTAAGCTATTATTATGAAGAAACATAAAGTAAATAAGCTAGAAAACAATAAAGAAGTGGGGGGTTAATGAAATAACAACTACACCTAAATAAACAAAGACAAATAAAGAGATTTTTATAGGTTTTTGGTTTTTAAATAACAAAACGATTCACCCTTGATCATGTTTCACCGAGGTTTTGGACGATTTATGTAACTATTGTCAATGCCCTATTCAATTGTGATTCTAGCCCTTATCTCAAGGCTATTAACAAGCTCTAATAGCCTTGTTATCCTTTAATCTTAGTTAATCAAAACAAGCTCTTCGACTAACCCTATTCAGTTTAACCGAATCCTCGAACAAGCTCTCTTAGATTCAATCACCAAATGCATTAAACACTAGGACAACGAGATAAATTCAACATAAAACTCGCAAGCTCGATTTTAGAGGTTGAACTTTGTGTTATCACCAATAAATAATTATTGTTTGCTACTCGGGAATCGGAAATCCTACAATTACGGATAGTGACCTCCTATTCTAGCAACACATTCACAAATCCCTTAAAGGGTGATCAATCCAATAATAAATTCATAAATGTGAGTCAATAACAGCAAATAACACAAAACACTTGAATACACAACATTTTCGGTAACATTAACCGTAATAATCACATAAATGTCTTGGACTCAAGGTTCACAATAATCAAGAGTGAACTAAGGGTGCTAGCCACCCATTTTACCTAATACAAAGATAAACTAACAGAAAATTAAAGAAAAACATGAACATAGGATGGAAATAACCAAAGGTTAGGGGTTGAAGATCAAGATCTTCAACCCCCTTCCATTTCCTTGCTTCCAATGGAGAAAAGTGGCTGATTATGTGTGGGGGATGGGTTCTAGGTTGTTCTAAGTTAGGTTAAATTCGAATGGGATGATATATATATAAGGAGAGAAAGTGCTAGCTCCAATTTAGGCAAAAACGTGTTTGGGTTTTTAAAACAGGGAATCCCGCCGCGGCCGTAGCATAAAGTTGGCCGCGGGCGTGGTGAACAAGGGTTTTGGGCCCAATTTGGGGCCGCTGCCGTCGTATATCTACTGCCTCCGCCGTGGTCTTTCTTGGACTGAATTCGCCTTTACTTCTGGAGGACTGGCCACGGTCGCGGCTGATTCAGACCGCGGGCGTGGGATGTGTAATGCCACGGCCGTGGCACTGGCTGCCTCGGTCGTGGCAAATGATGCTGAAATGTGGCCTTTTCTGGAGGAATGGCCACGGCCGTGTCGTTTTACTGCCTCGGCCGTGGCTTGAGCCACGGGCGTGGCCTCACCACCTCGGGCATGATCCCCTGTTTTTCCTTGTTTTCTTCTTCCTTTGAGCTCGATTTGTCAATTTGAGATTTTCGAACCTGTTTTTCAGCCTTAATTCAACTGTCTTGACATGAAAATGAAACAGACACGTCAAATTGCCCAATGAGAAATAAACGCACAAAACACACGTGAAAATGCACACAAAAGTCCGTAAAAAGACACTTAAATTGACCTAAAAGTGTGTGCACTACCACGTGCACCACACTTATATCATATAACGTAGATACCAAGAATCGTCTTAGCGTAGTAAGGTGTTTATGTAGGCATTGGTATAGGGTCTTTGGGGAGTTTTTATGTGATGGTTAACTCGAGAAAGTAATTGTCCTTAATTGATTTACACGTTAGCATCATATGAGAGGAGGACTAATTTAGTTGTGTTGCTTAATAAACGATAGAATGGGTCTAAAAGTCTAGAATTTGGATAATCAAACAGATAAGATCATAATTGAAATCGAAACCCTAGGATACATTAATCTCATTCGAAATTTTCCTTGATATTTGGTTTCTTGTTAATCAAGCAATTAATTAGTTTTATTATTTATTTTCTGTAAATTAGGGTTTTAAGTTAAAACCATAATCACTTCCTTTTCGAGAATCTAGCTAGGGAGGAATTATTAGGATTAGGGTACAAAATTGGATATACGGCAATGTCCTTGTGGGATCGATCTTGTTGCGATTAGCTACACTGCAGTTCACTAGGTTAGAAATAGTGCATCCCAAGTCCTATTCTCAGCTCCCATGTTATTTCCCCAGCTGCAGGAGTTCTTCCCTAACTCGCAGGTCATTTCCTCAGGGGACAGGTCCTTCCCCCTCACGGGTTCTACAGATCACTCTTTGAGCTACCTAGGCTCTAATTAAGCTTGTCAGGTCATGTTTTCAGCTCTCATGGATGTTTCTTAAGCCTAAGGGCGGATTTTGTCACATTCTATTTTCATAGCTTTAAATAAAAAATATTATTTGAAGGGATGCGAGCTAAATCACATGGTTTTAAGTTAAAATAAAACTTGTTTGATCGATTGAAAGACGTATTTGAAAGCAAAATAGCATAATTTTGAAAAATATCCAGTTTGAAACATCTTAGATAAAACATTTTGGCGGAAGCGTAATTTAAAGAAAATCATAACTCGACTAGAACTATAAATACTAGAACTTCAGTAAAGTCATTTTTTAGACTCTAACTAAATACACGTCGTAGAAATTAAAATTTGACCTGAAATAAATTGGAAACGTAATTCTTTGACTCTTTGACATCCACCGCATCCTCGTACCACGACCCAACTCCAATGGCCTGTAGAAACTCAAAAAAGTAGAATGGAGTGAGCAAGCCACAAGTTCAGTCAGAACATGTTTGCCAATCTTAAATACAAATCATGTAATAATTAATGAATGCATACAACACACTGTAAAAATAGATGCTAGCATAGCACAACACAAAGCATAGCATAGCATAAACCTGTTACTTGTTGACCATAGCATAGGATAACCCTGTTGCCTTTTGACCGTAGCTCAACACATAGCATAGCACCGAATGTAACATATTGTCTGTTAACTAGCATAACACATCACAAAGCATAACATAGAATAGCTAGTATATAGCATGTTGCTTGTAGCCTATGGAATGTTGTGCTTAGACATTAACATCATAATCAAAGCATTAAAATAGACATTTATAGACTATAAAACAGAAACGAATCTTCACTAGTTTGTCAACCTTAAATAAAAATCATGTAATAGTTAATGAATGTGTACAATACACTGTAAAATAGATGTTAGCATAGCATAACACATAACATAGCATAACCTATTGTCTGTTGCTTGTGGAATGTTGTGCTTAGACATTAACATCACAATCAAAACATTTAAAACAGATAAACAAACCTATAGAAATAATTCCGACCTTGAAAATGGATGAAACTTCGTATGCAAATGTCCGTAGTCCTATTGTCCATAGCTTTCTCTAGCCTCATCTCCTTTCCTCTTAGGCATGCATGAATCTATCCCGTTCTTTTATATATATATATATATATATATATATATATATATATATATATATATATATATATATATATATATATGATGTTTATAAACTGGTAATTTAGGGCTTGGTAGACATTTTAGAAAATTTGAAATAAATAGAGAATTTTATAGGAACGGATTTGCTGCGCATCAGCAAATAAATAATTTATTTTTCATAAAAGGTATGGAATCAAAATATGAAACTTTTAATATAGCTAAATACTTGAGTATAAAGATCATATTAAAATTTAGAAAATTTTCAAGTAGTATAACTATGGATTTGAATTTTTAAAATCGAATATGTTGAAACTGGAAATTCTGCGCAGCGGTTGGAAAACCTTAATAACTCAAAAACTAAGAGATGGAACACGTATATAGAAACATATCAAAAAACAAGAATTTTTGAAGAAGTATAAATATATGTACCAAATTTTGCGAATCAGAGTATGTAGAGAAATTTTCAGATTCTGTATTGGGGTAGTATGAAAATGATATAAATAAATACATGTTCAATGGAATTTAAATTTTTACAGGACATCATTGAAATAGAGATACAAAACATAATCATATTTTGTAATTTTTTAAATTTTCTAAATAGGGAAACGACTTTTAAAACGAAATATTTGTCTGCTTGGAGGATTTGAGATTGAAAAATGAAAGTGGCACAATAAAAACCCTAGCATGATATGGACGAAATTTTGAGAGAAAAATTAGAGTATTTGGGTTGTGATTTTTATTATGAGGTAATCGTATGTATATAGATTGTATTCCTAAGGTTTTAAGACTCCTAATTGGACTATGAAAGTGTTTTCTTGTTCCTTAAGTAAAAATCTTGGGCTTGGTCTTCTATTTTTGACATGAGTTTCAATAATAGACTATGAAATAAAAAAAAAATATATATATGGAACCTAAAATAATGTAGAACTCAATTTAATAATAATAATTTCTGTACGGGGTGTTACAAACTCAGATTTTTTTTGAAAGGGAAATACAAAAAAAAAAAAAAAAAAAAAAGTATAAACAACATGCAAACATTGTCATTTCAAAACAGCCTAGAAATTACTATTAATGGACTCACTATCAACAATATTGAAAACTCCTTTTTTTCAATGTGTACAGTCAAACATCTTTCTAACACAATTTTATACAAGTTTCTACAAATTTTGGTGAATTCGACAATAGAAATACTTATGGAGTCTTACTTTTCAATATATCTCTTGGAAACAAGCAATGAAACAACCAAGATCTATAGTAGCACGAACAAAAATGACCCAACCAGTTTTTGCTGTATTTTTTATTACATTTTCAGTCTTTATTATTTTATTTTGTGAGGCATAATTAAGGCCCACTCAACTCCCTTTTGGTAGAATGTGCACCACTTTTTTTCTTTTTTTTTTTCTATTGGTGGGAGCAGTCTTTTTCATCGTTCCACAAAATAAAAAAGAATAATTCTACGGGGCATGTTCCCCACCCCAGGGTTGTAGGTCCATCAATGCTTAAGTCATCAGATCATCTTCGTCCGCTCTCACCAGATCATCTCCCCTAAGCCATCAACTCATCTTCCTCAGCTCACCAGGTCATCGCCATAGATAGGCGCTTACCTCATCTCCAACAATGACATGATCGATAAATAAGGTTGTAGAGTACAAAAATGATTGCACTACGTACACAAATTAGTTGTCAATTACCTCTTCATTTCATTTGTTTGTATGGAGATCATTGAAGTTGTAAAATGGTGCAAATATTTCATTTTCACATGTAAGTTTATCTATTAATTTTTATTGACACCCTTAATATATAAAAGTTCGCCCCATTAATTGGTTGCCACCCTTGGGCTTCCAATTTTTAAATTTTTAACATGTAAGTTTATCTATTAATTTTCATAGACACCCTCAATATATAAGAGTTCGCCCTCGTAATTTGGTGGCCTGCCTTCAACTTCGCCCTTTCTTTTTTTTAACATGTAAATTTATCTAATAATTTTGATTAATATTCTTAATATATAAGAGTCCGCCCTCTTTAATTCTTCAAAGTTCGCCTTCCCTAACTCTGAAATTTTAATAAACCAGTAGAAAAAGGAGATAAAAAGGGAGAAGCTTATTTTATTCATTCACTGAACTCGTATTTATACAAGCAAGCGGATAATTAGGAGTTCCTGACTCGACAACTAATTGTAATAGAAAAAATAAATGCCTAGCTTCTAGAACATTTCTTTTACATATGCTCTCTCTCATGTGACATGTAAGTTGTTGTTGCGGTATCATACTTTCCCATATTCTAACATATACTCCTCAAACCAGACCAGACGGGCGAAGCAGGGAGAATTCTGACACAGATGTTGAAACCGAACGACAATAAGTGGCTTGGTTAGTATATTGGCTAACTAATCTTTAGATGATATGTAACGAAATTCATTTATGCCCTTGTGAACAAGATCCCTCATGTAGTGAATATCTATCTCGATATTTTTTGTGGGTGAGTGACACACGGGGTTGGATCCTAATGATATAACACTGATGCTATCACACTAAACAATGGATGGTTGTTCCATGTTGATACTCAGTTTAGTGAACAATGACTTGATCTAGACCAGGTCAGTGGCTACATTTGCAAGAGTTCTATATCCTGATTTCGTGTGACTCCTGGCAGCCACATCTTGCTTTTTGAACACTAGCTGATTAGATTCGAGCCAAAATATACACAGTGACCTGCAATGTTTTTCCTATCATCAATAGAGCTTGCCCAATTGGCACTGGAATAGGCAATGATCTTGGTGATAGGTTGAAATAATATCCCTAGATCTGTCGGGCCTTTTAAGTATCCGAGAACTCGTTTACAGGCCAAACAATGAAGAACTGTTGGAGCAGCTAAGAATTGACTCAACTTGTTGACAATATAGGAGTTATCTAGCCTGGTCAGGGTCAGACATTGTAGGGCCCCAATAATGCTTCTAAAAATAGTAGGTTGTTTAAATGGATCGCTTTCTGATAAGGAGAGTTTGGTATTAGAGCAGTAAGGACTAGCAGCTAGTTTGGAATGAGATATATTTGTCTTAGCCAACAGATCATTAACATACTTTTGCTGGTTAAGAAGAACTTCTGCATCACTTCTCAGAACGTGGATCACCAAGAAAATATTGATCTCACCAAGGTGCTTTAGAGAAAAAGGTAGAATGAGTAGAGAAATAAGCTTTTGCACCTCCTGAGAACTGGCACCAGTTACTAGTATATCATCTACATATACTAGCACCAACAGTAAACCACTCTCAGTATTTTAATAGAACAATGATGAATTTAAAACTAAGATTTTAAATTGCAGAGATAACAGATAGAATTTGAGCTTATCATTCCATGATTTTGGAGCCTGCTTCAAGCCATATAAGGATTTCACAAGTATGCACACATATGTTGGTTTCTGAGCATCCTCAAAGCCAACAAGTTGGGTCATGTACACCACTTCTTTCAGATCCCCATGCAAAAAATGTATTGTTGATGTCTATACGTTGAACTTTCCAACCATAAGTCACAGCTAATGAAAACATAATATTGCTGGAGATGGGCTTAATGATAGGACTAAATGGGTCAAAGTAGTCTATACCTAGAAGTTGTTGAATTTCAACCTTCCAACTGAGCCATCGACATTTCTCTTCACTTTGAACATCCATTTATGATCCAAAACTTTCATAGCATCCGTGAAGGGAACAAATTCCCATGTATTATTCCTCTGAAGGGCTTGGAACTCAGTAGACATGGCTTCTTTCCAGTCAGGGGATGACATTGCCTCAACTACATATGCTGGTTCTTGTATACATGTGAGAAATATTGTATGTTCTTGGGTTTGTAAATGCCTATTTTTTATCTTGTAAGCATGTGGTATCTTGAGAAGGTTTAAGGAGGAAGAGCAGGTGGTGCTGAAGAAGAAGGGAAGCAATTTTCATTAGATGATGAGGATGAAGAATAGCAGGATCAACATGAGGAGCTATGGGTGGAATTGGAGGGACATAAGTAGTGTTAGTAGAATGGTGTGACGCAGATGAATTTTGTGGATTCTTGTGTGTGGCAGACATATTGGATTGATCATGGAGTCTGGTGGTAGATAGAGGTATCAATGGAAGAGGAACATGGGATATTTTAGTTAGAGGAGTGGTCTCGGGTTCAAACATAGAGTGGTAAGGGAATTCATCCTCATTGAAAGCCACAGTTCTGGCAATGTAAACTCTTCTAGATTGATCAAGACAAATGTACCTTTCTGGAGGGTATTGTTGCCGATGAACAAACATTTTGAGGATCTAAATTAGAGTTTTCCGGTAATATAAGGTCTCAAATAAAGGAAGCAAGTGCAGCCAAACACTTTGAAGATGGAATAGTAAGGGACATAACCAAACAGTTTTGATATGGTGGGATATTATTTTGTGTAGGTGATGGAATTATGTTGATTGTAAAGGCTGCACTACAGAAAGCATCCCGAAAAAAAAAAAAAAAAAGAGTGGCATCAAAGCATGAGTTTGTATAGATAGGTCTATTGCAGTGACATGGTGATGTTTTCTTTCAGGACCCCCATTATGTTACTATGTGTAGGAGCAAGAGGATCTTACAGAGGTACCTTGATTAGTGAGGAACTTAGAGATAGGGATATATTTTTTTCCCATATCAGATTGGAAGATTTTTATTGTGGAGTTGAATTGAGTTTTAACAGCTTGTGGAATAGAGTGAACATAGATAATGACTCAGATTTGCATTACATAGAATAGATCAAAATACATATCTAGAATTCCCATCAAGAAATAAGATATAATACTTATAACTAAATGATCACACAACTGCTGATCCCCAAATATCAGAAGATACAATATCAAATAGGGTTTTAGCCTTAGTTTCTACAGAGTGAAAAGACATTCTATGCATCTTTTCTATTTAACAGACTTCACAAAATGTCAAGTGCTGAACTGAACTAGAAATTTTCATTTGTTTAAGAAATGAGGCTACAGTAGAAGCACGAGAATATCTTAATGGACAAATTGGTTGTTTTATTCCTATTAACACTACCGATTTTGCTAACTGTGGAAGTATAGGCAAATGTAGATGGCTTGAGCTTTGGAGCGGAAGGTGAATAGGTCTTAAAGGAAGTGAAAGCGGATGGAACTTGAGGAATTTCCAGTTGGTAGAGCCCATCTTTCAGGAATCCTCTAAGCAGAGTTTTGTGTGTTTGAGCATCCTTAACAAGGCAACAGTCAGGATGAAACTCAACATAAACATGATTGTCAGTTGTAAAGTTGGAAATGCTGATGAGATTTTTGCAGACATCAAGAACATAGAGAGTATTATATAAAATGAATGGAGAAGGTGACCTGTTAGGAAGATAAGAGGTGCCAATATGTGAGATACGGAGGTGAGAACCATTACCTATAATTAGCTTGTCATTCCTGCTATAAGAAGTTTGAATACTAAGCTTAGCTAGATCTGAGGTGACATGAGCATAGGCACCACTATCAACAAACTACTGCTCACTGTGATTGCTGCCACTTGAGGTAGCTGCACTGTAAGCTTGGGAATCAGTTTTAGAAGAAGTAATCTGGTGAAACTGAACTAGGGGAGGAGTAGGTTGAGGAATTTGAGCTTCAGGAACATGAGCTCGTGCTGATGATAGGTTGATGCCAGGATAGTTAACATCAAAACATTTGAAACATTTTGATGCAATATGATTTGTTTTGCCACAAATCGACAGGGAGATTTATGTTTGATATATTTTCCTCAACCATTTCCTCCACTATTTCTAGGATTAGTACCATTTCGTCACCCTTTCGACACACCAGAAACCCCCATAGCCTCTACCTCTGCTAAAATTCTAATTTTGAGCATAATTGGCAGATAAATTTACTGTTGCAGCCATTTTCTTGAGTTTCATTTCATACGATTGTAGAGCACAACAAATCTCTTTCAAAGTCAGTGGTTATGTTCGAGTAGATACGTGAACCACAATTGGCTCAAATTCAACACCAAATCCACTCAATGTGTACATTATCAATTCATCATCCGGGATATTTTGTCCAACATCAATGAGACCATCTACCAAACACGTCATCTTCATGATATACTCCTCAATCCTCGAATTTCTTTTCTTCGTAGTTTGAAATTCGAAACAAAAATTCATAGCATGAGCTTTTGATTGTGTAAAATAAAGCTTCTAGAAGAGTCCAAATCTCATTTGATGTGGTGAAACAGTGATATGACCAAGGAAATTTATGGAAGTCCTTGATATCAACCAAATGAACACCATCTGGTCCTTCCGTAACTAGATGAATAACCTCGGATTATCACGTGCAGCAGGAACTGTCGAATTCGGAGTATCGCATGCGATGAACGTCTAAATACTTGTTTTTCATGCATTATCTATGTCCATATTATATTGTGAAATTTGAGTGTTTATCACGTTTAGGTGCAATTTTGTGTTTTATTGCATTTTCGATTTGAAATTCCTTTTTGACATGATTTGATACACTTTTAGGTCTTTTTAAGTCGTCTTTTGAAGGTTAGGAGAATTCGGTAAATCGAGGTCACTTGCACCCATTTACTTAATTTGACCTTCAAATTGAGGCCCAACCGGGCCCAAATCAGGCCTGGATCGAGCCCAAATCAAATTTCATCAAATTACGAAGAAAAGTTAAGAAAAAGTCGGATCGAGAAAATGAGTGGAAAGAGGTCAAAACGACGAAAAATAGAAGAGATACGCAAAGACGGGGGCAGAAAGACCCGGTGCCCGAGAGCCGAGAACTATACCGCCATGGTACCGCACCTGGTACTCGGCCACTGGACTCATCTCGCCGGCAGTATTGCACCTACAGGTGCGGTATTGCTCGGCAGATTCCGAATTTCGATTGGCCATCGCAGTTTCGTATTTTGGTGATAACTTCCTCATATGACGTTTGATCGAGGTGATTCAAGTTTCCACAGATAGCCGAGACAAAGATCTACAACTTTTTAAAATACGTCAAAAGTTGATTCTGGATGTAAATTGCCCCGAATTTCCGATAAGAACGAATAGAGTGTGTTCAAGGGGTTCGATGGTACACTTATAAAGACCAAGCAAGTTCTTTTTGTAATTTTACCTTTTTACCCTTACTAAGGGCTTTATTTCTATAGAATTTGAGGGGTGAGGGATGGGAATGTGTCTCCAATATTAAAATTTCCTCACCCCCGTTTTAGAATAACCAATTCATTTGCTAGATTTTCACATTTCTAACTACTCGTTCTCTAGAGTCTCTCCTCTCTTTTCTCTTTAGAATTAGAACTAGAGTTAGGGTTTTCTTCTTCCTCATCAAGGAGGAAGTCATCTTTGGAGGAACACTTAGAGACTATTCACGGGCTTGTGACACCCGTCAAAATTATTGAAGCTCTACAAGGATCTTCAATCCATGGAGCATTCTCTTCTCCCTTCTCTTTTTTTACTTTCTTGCTAGATGTTGTTAATTCTTGTTTATGCTTTGATGATCTTTGAGTCCTAGGATTGTGAATTTTAGTGTAATATGCATTGATGTAGGTTTTATTGATGGATGAAATTGACAATGTAGGTTTGTATGGCTTATACCAGAGTAACTAATCGGTGGTGTATCAATCCTCCCCAGTAGGCCCATGCATGGGGACGAGGAGGGGACCCAAATCACATTTTCCGATCTTGTAGGGTGTCATAGGGCCTCGCTTCTTAAGCAAGTTCCATTTGGGGTGGAGATCAATTGGTTAATTTGATTGCTTTATTAATTCATTTGTCTTATCTTTATTAATTCCATTGTCGGTCTTTAGTAACAGGAATTAAGGTGAATTGTATTGTAATTGGTTAATTTAGTGATCTCTCTTGTTTGCACATTTAGATTTCTAATTTGGTAACACGATCTTCCTTCATGGCACGTCCCACTATTAGCTCGAATTAGTCCGATTTACTTTCCCTAGCTTGTGTAAAACCAAATCTTGGGAATATCTCCCCGCCGATCAATCGGTTCCCTCATTGCCTACATTTATTTTTATTTAGGTTGTTTAGTTTAATCTTCATCCTCATTTATGTTTGATCTAACTTATTAAAAAGTACTTAAACCAATTCTCACTGAATAATCATCCATGTAGTTCTAGAATCTTGTATACTACCTCTGTCACAAAGCCGTATGCTTGCGGTTTGAGAAAGTCGTTATAATCTTAATGATTTAGATTGATTCTCGCGAAAAGTTCAGCATGGTGTATCTGTAGATGCCGAAGAAGAAGAAGCAACTGCATCAATGAGACACGATGGAGCAACAAACATTCCAAGCTGCAACGAGTCATCCATAGGCATGAACAATTGCCATGACTTGAGTCTTCTAGAATCGGTAATTATTCCGATCAAGACGAATAGGGATCGGAGGCAATACTAGAATTACAGATAATAATGGTGAAATATGAGGCATGTAGCCATGGTTGAATGGCTCTGGATACCATGTTAAACAAGTAGAATGCGAGATAAAATGCGATAAGCTCATTTCATTCATTCATTGAACTCGCATTACACAACAAGAAATTTTCGTATTAGAGATGAGAAGTAATAAAGAATAATATCGGTCACAAAATAAAAACAAAATAAAAATAGAATTGTTGTTGTATAAAGACCAAACATTTCGTTTTAAGTTTGTAACTATTTTAGGTTAGACCTGTAGGGACGGATTTGTTTTAATATTTTCTTGTAGTGTCATACAAGCAAGTTGATAATTAGGAGTTGCTGACTTAGCAACTAATTGTAATAGAAAAGATAACAGCCTAGCTTCTAGAACATTCCAATTACAGAGCCTCTCTCTCACGTGACGTGTAAGTTGTTGTTGTTAACAATTTTTGTCCCAAAGTCGTATATTGGTCCCTGATTGAATAATGATACTTACAATCATTTGTTTAATTACAAAGAGCTACTCCCTCCGTCCCAGCTAAACTTGCACACTTTCCTTTTTCGTCCGTCCCACCTAAACTTGCACACTCCTTAAATGGAAATATTTCTCACAAATTATTACCCCCCTTTGATTCCCAAATTACAATGCTGCCATTACTAATTGTAACACCCCACATTTTTCTGCATATTATTTATTTACAATTATATTATATATTTAATAAAAATATTATTTATTTAATTTATTTTCTTGTTACACATCCGTAAAGTGTCGTAGATTACCGTGTTTCTTGATCAGATCCCGATATATACAAGAATTAACATTCCTAATCTTTTAAGATATACACTTAGATATTGATCCCCTAATCCTCATCTTATCAGAATATAGCCTTATCTAATAAGATATGAAACCCTAATAGGTGACCTATTAATCCCTAACTATAAATACACCATTATATTCACGCCTAACACACGCCATCTTTATACGCGAAAAAAAGAAAGAAAGAATAGATATAGCGAAAAAAAAAAGAAGAAAGAATAGACAGCGGCTCCTCCTTATTTTTCTTCTGCGACAACTGGGTTCTCTGATCAAGTACACGGCGATTAGACCGAGATTGTTTTTCTAAGGTGGGGGTTTCTTACTTGTTTGTCATTATTAATTATGTTTGTATGATATGTGTACATGTTTAACTTTTATTATATGATTTGTGCCTTGCACCCCTAAGTATGATTGGTTCAATCCCTCAAGTTTTGCATGCTACTTTGCTATATGCCCCTAAGTTATAAGTTATGTGGATACTCGTTACCCACCCTCAAGTTATAAGTCATGTAAGTATTTATTACTTACCCTTAAGTTTTATGTCATGATTATAATTGTTATTACATGTTATACCATCAAGGGTGTAATTAGTTTTGACAAGCACGAGCTGGATGTAGCTCACCCCCACTACTTTTAATATTTTCAGGTCAAGGGGCTGGACGTAGAGGAGATGGCGGTACGGTGAAAGCATATGCTCCAAATATAAATTGATTTTTTTTTCCTATTTTTTTGGTATTTGCAAGTTAGTCGGAGACATTATTTTCTTAAAAGTTAGATTTTGCTAATTGTTATGAGTTGGAAACAATATATATATTTTTTATTTAAATGATTCAAGTTCTTTCTTAGATTGTGGTACTTATAAAATTTAGTTAAAGTTTGTGAATTATTTTGGTTGTGAATGCTATTAGAATCTGATTAAGTAGGAACTGATTTGCATTTTATATAGGCTTGTACATTAGGTATGCTTGTACATTCACACACACAAACACCTATACTTTATAGGATAAATTAAAGTACACTCGTATGAGTCTCTTTCCATACGGTCAATGTAAGTGCACTCGTATGGGTCTTTTTCCATACGATCAGTATTATATTATGTATTGCTAGTTAATTATATTATAAGCATGTCAATGTATGATACTAAATAATCCCTTATTTAAGATAATTGTGTTCGCAAATAGATTTAGATGCGTTTTTCATTTGGTTCTTTAAAAAAAAAAAAACAATTACTTATCTCTATTTGAAAAGGCTTTAAAATATTTTTATGAAAATCCGGTCGTTACATTAATACAAATCACAACCTAATTAAACCCCTTCTAAATCTGAACCCAAAAGTTAACCCAACCCACTAAATTAAATTCCCGGCTGCCTAAAACCACTACCCAGCCCAAACCCATTACCCACTTCATCCCTCTCAAAAGCATTCTCTCTCTCTATCTCTCAAGAACCCTAGTTTGGTTGCATTCTCTCTCAAACATTGTCCAGCCGCCTCCCTCTAACTCACCGAAACCCTAGCCAAATCCTCCTCAAATCTCCCCCACACAAACTCGTGTCTGTTATTCTTCCACACATACATCCATTCAGTCCGTTTTTTGGTTCGAAATCCCTGTTGTTTCTATCCAGCTATACACTCCTGCTTCCATGGAAGATGTTTGTGATTTAGATCGCATCATCGCCGATTCTGAGGAAACAATTGTCCCTGAAACTCAGTCCCCCCTAAACGGGCCACAAAGTGAAGACGTGCAGAAGCTAGATCCATTTCCGGATCTGTGTTTCCCGTCAGAGATTGAACTTTGTCTTCGCTCCCCTAGTGTTTTCGTTGTGAATTCGAACGCGGAACTGGGTTCGTGGTTCGATTCGGAGGAAAGAAAGGTGTTCTTCAGAAAGCAATTTAGCATTTGGTTCCCTATTTTTACCAAGGTGATCCTGTTTCTCTCAAAAAATTTGTGTTGTCGGCGGATTTTGTGTAAATTGCTTGTTGCGAAAATATATTGCTTTCTGTTGATCACCTTCCGGTGCTGGAAATTGGGGATTCTATGCATGTGTCCTATTAATTGTTGTTTGTGTGGAATGTGTTGGGGTTCATGCTGATTTGGGGCATTTTATGCCGATATGTTGGCTAATTTGTGTGGCTAGGGTTTTGGGCAATTTGGGGAGATTGTTGTTGTTCATGCTGATAGTTTGAATTCATAAACTAAATGATGGGCTTTGAACTTGAGTAAGGGTGTGATTTTGCTGATTGGAATGTGTTTGGCTGAAAGATGTTGTTTCTGTTGATGCTATTATAAGCTGGTGGGTATGCAATGTTGCTGTTTCTAATGATGAGCTGTGAATTTATTGATGTTCAACCTAAACGATATGATGCTTTTATGTTCCTGATTGTTTATGGTTGATTTGGGTTATGTGCCTACATTGGCTGCCTTCTTACTGACTGGGTTTATCATTAGATACCACTCAAAACTAAATGATGCTTGTATTTAGCTGATAGTTTAGGGTATTGGTGTCCATTTGATTTCCCTATTTGGTTTCCTTTTGGTATCTGGTTTCTGTTAGGTATTCATGTGATGCCACCCTAAACTAAATGATGCTTTTAGTTAGCTGAAATTTTAGGGTATAGGTGTCCATTTGATTGTTGCAATTGGGTATGCAATGTTTGATGCCACTCTAAGCTAATTGCTGATCTAAACAGCTCTTAGCTTAGTTTATGGTGTCCTTCATGAGCTGCCACCCTACACTAAATGATGCTCTTAAAATACACTATGCTGCTGCTGAAAAATTTAAAAACCCTATGATGAAATTTTTCTGAGGGTTTAAGTCTCTTACAACAAAAAGCCCATCAATCAGACAGTGTTTAAACCCTAAGCAAAATTTACATTCTTTTATTGTTTATGGTTTAAACACTGTCTAGCAAAATGTACCTAAGCTATTACTTACCCACATTTCCTACATATACCCTAAGGCTGACTTCAAGCCATTAATTTCATAAGTTTTAGCAGCTTCTTCACAAGCATTTAGATGTTCAGTTGCGTCTCTAACCACCCTCTCATCAACTTCCAATGAACTAGGCAGAATCCCTTGTTTTTCTAAAGCAGCCTTTCCCATATGAGGCACCTTGTAGCTGTTGTCTCCTTTAGTCTTCATGATTTCAATCATGCATCCTTGCAGGCTTAGGAAAACATTGTTTAATTTTCTCACCTCCAAGTCTTCAAATGATTTCTTCACATTTGTGACCAAATCTTCAACTGTAGTTGATGGTTTCTCAACTTGTAGTGACTGAATTGCCCTAAAATAGCCCAGGTCAAGTACATTCGTGTCGGGGGAATTAGGGGGCTGGCAAACTAACTGAATTTGAAAATCATCCGCTGAAGCAGCAGCCCTGAATTCTGGGTCTAAATTACTGATGTGTGGTTTAGCGTTATCTTGATGTATGATGATGTTTTTGCATGCATTTTGTGGCCATTTTGCCTTTATAGCTGGTATAATCTGAAAAAAAAAAGACAAAAATCTGTTGTAATGTCATCAATTGGAGTTTAACAACTAGTGAAGTTGTTAAACAACATTACGGAGACTTACAACAGCTCCTAAGCTATGTGATGAATTTAAATTCTGATAGCCCTAGAATACCTGTTGCAATATGCATTGCTTGATAACCTCTTTTGTGATTGATTCTATTGGTTTGGTGACAAGAGTACCTCTAGCTCTATTCCGGCTGTTTCTTCTAGCCGGTTCATGTGTTGTGAATGGGAAAATTTCGATTTTCCCATCAAATTCAACCGAGCCTTGGCTTGAGAATATTGACCGAGCAACCGCACACATGAACATTACCTTCGGGATATAGCGTTTGCTTTTGCATGACCTGTAGGGTTCGGGTTCTTCTTGCAATTTGTATGTTCTTTCGCTAGTCCGCTGCATATAAAACCATTTTTCATCAATGTGTACCACATTATGCATAGTATCATACCTTATCCTATTTTCATGAGATTCAACATGCAAAGATGAAAGGCTGTATTTCAGCCTTTGTAGTTTGTTTGGCTCGGTTAATGCTGGTTTTATAGCATTTGTGTGGGGCTTGATCCTTCCAGCTTTTATCCATCGCCCCACCACACTTTTGCTGACCTCTAATTCTGAGGCAAGCCTCCTTATGCTGCCTCTATTGCAAAATGGTATACTCTTCATCTTCACTATGTTTAATTCAATGCTTCTTGTACCTGGATTCAGTCGGTTATTGTTAAAACTGATAGGAACATTTGCTAACATTTGTTGTCTTGTAGCCGCCCATATGTTTTGAATCGTTCGCCGACTGACTCCGAATGATGTAGCCGCTTCGCTGATCTTGCCACGATGTACAACCCTGTTCGAGCTGTTCTCGATCAAAAACTGAGCAATCAAGGAGCGGTCTGACGGAGCCAAATGATTAAACCCCTTCCGATTGCAAACCATATCTTCTGAAGTTTAATTCTGCTGCCTTTTTTTTTTCTTCTGTAGGGAGCATTGAATGTGGTTAAACCACATTCAATGCTCATTAAATAGACCAGCAAATGTAGTTCAAAATTTGGAGGGAATCCAAATTTTTGTAATTTTGGTTCTACATTTATGTAAAAACTGATGTGTACGGTGAATTGTATTGGAGGGAAATAAATTTTCCTTATTTTTGTCTTGTACAGATTCGGAACTTTTCCAGACTTAACTTTTGTATAGTTTTTTTTAATAATTCTCTTGTTTCTGGTATATGGTTTCTGGTATGGGCTTATTGGCATAAACTTAATTAATCAGTCTAAACACCTCTTTAATTTAAGGCTAATAAAGCAAAAAGCAACTTTGAAAAGTCAACAACAATTAAAAAAACATCTTTTCTTAATACCTGTGCCAACCGTCCCAGTGCAAGTTTAGCTGGGACGGAGGGAGTACTTCACTATTCTAAAGCCATAGGTTTTATATTATATTTTGTATCAACTTTCCTCTCTGTTATTTATATATGTGATGTGATGAATCATTGAAAATATATTCCTGCAAAATTTTCAACAATATTATACTAAAACATTATAAAAGTATAAATGTTTTATTTCGTCCTTTTTTTGTAATGCCTAATATATATTTCTTAGGTAATTTTGCGTAATTCATATTTCTTTTTAATACTTTTTAATTCATAACCAACAGAGATCCAACATATCATAAGTTAGGTAAGGCTTCGAGTGCGAATTCTCCATAGAAGAGTAAACAGAAGGTTATTTTGGATAAAAATTGAGGTGCCGCTCTCCTTTTTTTTTCTGGGGATGTCGGTTTTATTCGCAGGATAGGGTTACCCACGGGTAAAATCATAAACGGGTAAAGTACTACCCGAGTTTTAGGGCTACGAGTACGACATCATCTGTACCACTCAAATTTTAATAAGGTGTGCGTAGGGTATGAATTTAATATCATACCTATCTTCCGGACTCATATACGCTGCTCGTATACCTAATATTTATATATATATATATATATATATGTATGTATGTATGTGTGTGTGCAATTTCTTTTACACCATATATAACATATAAAAATATATATGTATATAAAATGAATTAGTTAATATTATTACGTAGATTAGACGCCTAATATATTATAGAAATAATGATTATTTTTCAATTTATGAGTATACATCAGAGTCTTGTCGGTTCTACCCGTATCTTACTTGAGACAAAGAAATAGAATAATATGATGGGATATGGGCAGAGTATGTTATACTACCTCCGTCCTAACTTAATCTGCCTACTTATTAATTTGATTTGTCCCACCTTAATTTGTCAGCTCCATAAATGATAAATTTCTCTCACAATCTGCACTCTCAAAATCTCCATTCTCAATTTCCATCTTTAAAAAAGTCAAAGATTCCACAAAATCTGTTTTTTCTTAACCTCCGTGCCCGATCAATCTAGGCAGGTTAAGTCGGGACGGAGGAAGTATATGGGTAGGATATAAAGAAGGCTTACCCGTACTTTATCCTACCAGTTGACATCCCTACTTTTTCCTGTTAATTTTTTTCTGAAAAAAGAAGAAAAATAAATAAAAAAGGGTTGGGAGAGTTGCAGTATTTTTTAACTAATAATAATTTAATTTAATATAATAATATCTATAGTTAAGTTTATAATAATACATAAAAAATAATAACCTTATTTGAATGAAAGGTCGCGTCAGATTACGAGAACTCATTTTCTTTCTTTTATCCATCTTCATAAAACGATGACAACAGTTTGATTGAGGGGAAAATGTGCGTTATTCAATGAACAGGTAATCTCTTTGAATCTAATAGTTGCAACCTTTCGTACAACTAGTAAATCACCCGTGCAATGCACGGTTGTTAATACGTTTAGTAATATGAGAGTATATGTATAAGTTTTATTCGACCATGTTTTAATACATAAATATAATAAATATTTGTCGATTTATGTAAAAGTAACTGATTGATCAATTGATTAAAAAAAATAAGAGATGTATAAAATATGAAAAATATATAAATATTAGAGTCCACAAAAAGAGAAAGAAAAATAATTCGTGTATGTCTATGGTGAACTCTTATAGAAAAAAAAAAGATAAAAAAATTATACATTTCTAAACTTACCATCTATACTTCTAATCTTCCGCAAATACTTATTACATGACAGGTAACACCACTTGCTATCCTCAATGTCAACAATTGAGGCTACACCCAATATGAACCAAGTTGCACCAATTATATAAAATAAAACAAACCATTACAATTGTGACGTTTTATTCAGTAATAAGATTAAGAGGGTGTTTGGCTGAGCTTATAAACTCCTAAAAACATCTTATAAGATGTTTAGGAGCTTATAAGCTCTTGCAAAGTGGTTGGGAAAAAAAGATGTTTAAGAGCTTATAAGACAAAAAAATAAACTCTAAGGGCTTATAAGATCTATAAAAAATAAGTTGCTATACCCCATCTTATTTTTTAAGATCTTAATTATTACACTCAAATTTCACACACAATTCACACACTTACACACACTTCAGACACCACACACTAATCAAAATGTGTGTTTAATATTAACTTTAAATTAGATCCAAAATTTATAGCTAAATCACTATATTCAATTGCAAGCTTATAAGCTCTTTTATCCAAACACTTTGTTAACTTATAAGCTCCTTACAAATTACATCTTATAAGCTCTTGAAACAACTTATAAGATGTTGGAGCTTATAATATGTTTAAAATAAGTTTAGCCAAACAACCCTCTAAGTCGCAGATACTAATTATAAGATGTGCTTAATAGCCAATAGATTAGCAGGTAACATAAACATTTTTGCGTTAGATACATAATTTGTAATCTATTTACTGCTATATAACACTTCAAAGAATGACACAGTAGTTTATATCATTCGGCCTACTTTTTCCATGTTGATAAGTAATACACACAACTAATTGTCGCAATTAACTAAAGAAGACAGACTACATAATGCTTTGTAATATGGTATAGATTCGACGAAAGACTATATTGAAGGCAAGTTACACCACAATGTAACTCGGAATCTTCATATAATTAATATTATCATCTATAGGTATTACCTCTCACTAAGCTGACGAACACTTAATGTTTGAACCTTACCTTTAGCCAATTCATCATCTTTAGTAACACCAGACGCTAATGATATTGTACTAATTGATGTAGTGATGGAGGACTTAGCCTTAAACTTTTTTGGATAAGGAAATTAAATAAAGAAAATTAGAGCAAAAACTCGTTATAAGTTGAATAATTTGATAATATAAAATAACGTTTGATGGGTAAGTATACCTCTTCTGGAATTCTCTCACTTCTTCCTTAATGACCCCAAATATATATCATCCTAGATGCATGAAACATATTTGAAATAATAACCTGACCTAATATTTCATCGACAAATAAGATGTAGTTTGATATAAGACTTAATAAAAAATACGGATATAGACTAATTGATAAAAAAAAAAATAATAATAACTTATAACTCACCACTGAACTGCTTAGCCCTGAAGAATCATAATATAGCAACCAGTAAATCTAGGCTGCCACCTTCAACAACCAACATCATTTCGTCTACAAAATCACCCCACAATGTGCAGGATATAGTATTGTTCCTATTAAAATAAAAAAAAAGCAAGATAATATTGAAAATATGGTTCATATGCATGTATTAAGAATAAAATTGCTTTCAGCTTTAGTAAAGTCGAAACAGAGCCTAACCCCAATTAATTAGCCAATACCAAAAATGCAAACTTAATAATATCATCAAATATACGTACTCAGCGTCTTCCAACACTATGACCATCATCCTTGTAACATCGCCTCTAATATCCTTGTACTGCGGTGGTATAATCGATATACCCTCACAGTAATGTCTGAAAATTTGTCAAAATTTTATCTGAGGTAATATATAATTGAAAATAACAATTGATTGCCACGAAAATTCTGAACCATATAACGAAATTGAACTACTTGTAATTTAGTGTAACAACGTAATCCATACCTATCAGCTTATTTTCATCCAAATCATCCAAATTCAGTAGCTTATCTACTGGCACAAAGTCATAAAGGATCGATGGAAATGACTCATCAAATAGTTCTATACGTCGGGTTTGACTTATAAAGAGTATCTTGAATTTGTTGAATGTCTTCTTGTAACGCATATTGTTGTCCGTGACAACAAAATTCTTCAGCGCGTACAAACAACCTTCAAATAGTCGCTTAGCGTAAATTTCTCTCTGGTTGGCTCGTATTGTAGCGTGGTTTGTCCGTCCTTCATCATGTAAGAATCAATCAGGATTATGTACGAAATATATTTTATAGGATATTTTTATTTTCATATTAAAAATAGAAGAAAAACCTCTTCATTGTGGAAGCATGATCGTGTTCACAATCCTGTTATGTTGACCATATGCTGGACAAGTGTACGTATAGACTAACCTTACCTTCATCGACCACAGGACTTTTGACAGGTTAACATCCCTCGCCAAAGAATACATAGGAGGCATAAAAGGCGAAAAGCAGAACTACGTTAGAGATATGTGATGATGTTTAACCTGATTATACCGGTATTTATAGAAATCTAATTAACTAAATACGTATGTGAATTGATTTTTTTTTTCTCTGAATATTACTGGACTAGTGCATAAATAGGGTGAATTCATAGGAAAAGTAATTAACATTTGACGCATACTGACCGAAATAATATTTAAAGCTGAAGTCACGCATGAACAACAGCAATAGTCTTCGCTAGTCACATCATTAAATCAGGTATCCAAAATTTAGTATAGATTGAGTTCAAAAAATGGAAAATGCTAAATCAGTGGCCTATATGTATAATCACAATTTAGATTTCTAGTCACCCATTTTAAGGGGGATATGATTGTTCACTATCCGTTAACCAATACTCCTTCCATTCCATATTAATTGATTCTCCAGATAGTTATTATCTTTCTAATTAATTGATATTTTAGATATATTTTACAAATTCTACTAATTTTCTCCCTGGGCTCAATTCTAAAATATCTCTACTTTTTAATCTATCACATATTTGGTCAAATCTTTATCACTTAAAACAGATATCAGTTGAGGGTATATTTGTCAAATTATTTAATTCTCAATTCTTCTCTTTCATCCTAAAACGTTAATTAATTGGCTGAATATAGATTGAAATTATGTCCAGTGATCTGCCCATGTATTAGGGCATATCCATAGTACATAATACTTCCTATAACTAATACTCATAAATCAATAATCATGCATAAAAAGGGATATGGTCGTTGAATATTATTTCGGAAATATTTAGTACTCCTCCGTCCCGGCTTAACCTGCCTAGGTTGACCAAGCACGGAGGTTAAGAAAAAATAGATTTTGTGAAATTTTTTAACTTTTTTAAAGGTGGAGATTGCGAATGAATATTTTGAGGGTGGAGATTGTGAGAAAATTTTGTCATTTATGGAGCTGGCGGGTTAAGGTGGGACAAACTAAAAGGGCAAGTAGGCAGGTTAAGTTGGGACGGAGGTAGTATTTCATAATAGCTTTAGGTGTAGATAATATGGAATTATATTAGGTAATATTGATGAATCATTCAAAAATATTCTTCCACCGGGATTGCATGATATTCTCTACGGTTGTAACGCCATCTGAATGGATTTTTAAATATGGCAGAATAATTACTGATTTGTTCAACATTATTGCCCATATGTGATGATTAATTATGTAGTTACGTTTTAAATTACATAAATAACGCAATCTGCCTAATTTCAATTATTTACCATACAAAAAAGATTGTTCAATTTAGGCAGCCCAATGTTTTCCATATATCATTAATCAATTTGTGCTAATGTAACCAATTTTCCATATATCATTAATCAATTTGTGCTAATGTAACCAAAAAATTGGCTGATGCTTCAATTAGGAATATATTGAATAATAAATGCGCTTTTGGTCATGCATGTGCGAATGGAGGCTGAAATAGAGGTTTTCCAGTATTAGAAAGTTTGATTTAGGCGGGAAATTGTATTGATTTCTAAATTAGGCGGATTTTGTTATATTATATAGTATAGATTAGTTGCTTTAACAATTACGTCATTACGGATTTAATTGTTCCATATCTATGAATAGGTTGTGAATTGATAGGAATAAAGAGATATACAAGAATAATTCAGTAATCTCAATTTTGATTGTTGATTTTGACTACCTAATTCAATTGAGTTCAAATTACTTTTATAACGCAATCTAAAGGTTAGATTAGAGTCTGAGCATTGTCTTCACAGATTTTTCATATTGCCATTTGTTCCAGCTCTTTATGATAGTATCTTTTGATACGCCTTGTCCATTTAATTTAATTTTATTAATTCCCAAATTCCTACAACATGGACCATAGACTCTGCGACAAATGTTCTCCTCAATATTTAAATGTTTTGTAGCTTTTTCGTCTTAACTATTTTTAATGAAACATATACTAAAGTAATCATATTTTCATGATCTACGATTTGACATCTATTATGCATATACATGATAAAAATATTGTTTTAAGGGTGAGTCACTTTTTAAGGATTATTATTATCTAGAAAGTAAGAATGTCGGATAATTTCCAAATAATATTTTTTAAGGATAAAACTTATCTATTTTCTTTTAGAAGATTAAATTTATTTTATTTTAATTTTCCCTTTGTGTACTTATTTTGGATTGTTTGGATCATTTTTATTTTAAAAAAATCTGATTAAAAAAAGTTACTAATTTGTTAGGTTTACAATTTACTGTAGAAAGCTTAGACATATTATTTAAAGTGATTTGTTGATTGAATTAGTTTTATTTTTATTTTTTGTGAAGAAAAATTGTATTAACTACAAATATAATAAGTTGGTTACTTTTTTTAAAAAAAAAAAATAAAATATGTTACATTAATATAGTTTAGAACCTCTATGTTACATTGTTCGGCTTTTTAAAAATTTATAGTTATCCTTATAACAAATCATTTATCTATTATGATCGAAATAAAAAAGGCGCCTTATCTTCTTTGTCATGGAAAGAAAAGAGAGTCTGAAACTTAAACTGATTAACATTTAGTCCATGTTATTTGTGCATTGTAGTCCCGTAATGGGATGAATTAATGTTGAATGAAAAAAAGTTGTCTTTCATCTTCGTCGTTCGTCTTACCCAAATTAATTAATTGATTTGGTAATGGAGTGGACTGTGAAGTTGAAGAATTTGATGAATCTAAGAGACTCCCTTAGTTTGACAAAATTTTAATTGAGATTTGGAAAGGTGGAAAGCGGTGAAGTGGAGGAAGGAACATTTCTCCTAATTATTGAAAATTTAGGGGGCCACAGTGGTAGTGTGAAGGTTGTGTAATAGCGATGTTGTGAAGAAGGGGGAACATAAGACGTACAATTTTTTTTCAATTAATTATTTACAATATAAATCATTCAAAAAATTATATTATAATTAATAACTCAAATATAATTAAAAGTTAATCTGGTGATACTCAAAAAGATTATTAATCAGTTGAGTCATTGATCATTTAAGTAATGAATGAACTAATAAGTTTTTTAGAGTCTACTCTGCCAAGATTCTTGCAATTCGATGACATCACTCTTTGCTTATAATTAAGAAGTCACGAATTCTAGATCCATCCTCAACTCTAATTCCACATGTACTTTGCATTTAAGTAGGATTATTTATGTAAATGAATTTCGGGAAGGGGGTCTTGTGCCGGCAAAAACCTATTAAACAGGTTAAGAACTATTATAAAATAATTTAATTGGACTTAAAAAAATTAAATGTATTGATAAAAAAGGTGTATAGTAGAAGTGTCCTAAAAAAATAAGAGTGAGTCTTGTGTGTGAACAGTCACACGTGTGACAGAATACACTTTTACAGAAAACATTGATACTTTTACAAGAAAAAAGTGATACTTTTACAGGAAAACGTAATACTTTTACTACATTGATACTTTTACAGATAAATGTGATATTTTTGCTACAAAAAGTGATACTTTTTTGGTTCAAAAAAGATGATACTTTTACAGATAAACGTGATACTTTTACCATAAAAAATGATACTTTTTCCCGTCATACTGTGTGACGGCCGTGTGACGTTCATATACAAGGTTTTTGCCAAAAAATAATTATCTTTGTCCTTACTATTGCCTTTGATAACAAATATATTGATAGTTCGATTTCTATCCTTTTCTGTCGTTTTGTACTTGGTTGGCTTTGATAACAAATACTAGTATATTGATAGTCTGATTCTTAGTCCTTTATTATTCTTTTTTTCAATTTTCCAAATTACATTTAACAGTTGATTGCGTCTTTTCTTTTTGTTATGTAAATTTAGAGTCATATTGAGTGCCACTGTATATGTATAATTTAAGTGTGATTAGTGATCTGACATTCTTCTTCCTCATTAATGTTTATGAAATAATGAAGCATTGAAATTAGCAAATGTAGTATTTCTATATAAAGCAGAGCTACTGCATTGAGAAGTCAAACTAATTTTATGGGATGAAGCATCAATGGCTAAAAGATGAACTATTTAAAATGTGAATCAGTTACTTAAGGATATAATAAGAAATGATAAGATTTTGGACGAAGAGTTGTCGTTTTTTGTGGAGATTTTAGATAAGTTTGCCGGTTGTTCCAAAGGCAACAAATTCTTAAAAACATATGGCTAGCATGGTCAAATCATAATTATGGTGTAAAATGCAAAAAATAACCCTTACAAGAAACATGTGATCAGGAAGTGATCCGAGTTTCAATTAGTTCTTGCTAAGAAGAAAGTGGTGAAGAACCAACTGATGAAGAATGCATAACTCAAGGTTTATTTATAGAGAAATTCATTTGTTTGATTCTATTAATATGCACACTCTTTAATTTTTAGTTTATGTCATACAAATATGAAAGTTAGCACAACTGATAAAATAATTGTTTTCCTATAAATAAAACAAGAATGAACCAATAGCTATTATATTCCATGTTATCACAATTTTTGATAAAATGAGAATTGTAGAAATTTTGTAATAAGCTCTAATTAAATTAGCTGATTGAACAACATTTGTATATAGTTGAATGTGCCAAAGAAAAATAAATGTTAAATAAGAAGTTGGAGAGAGATGTGAAAATTACAAGATTTTATGATAATTATAGTCATGACTAAAGTACAAAATATATTTATTAGAGAAAACATAACACGGTAATACGTGGAGAAAATTTATAAATGCGTAGGTTTATGTTTGACAATATGACATAATAATATCTTTTAACAATAAAAAAATAAGATGTCATACTAATAATAAGTGGTGACCGTAAAGAAAAACGATATAGAAGGAAAAAAAAATAACAATAGAACAAGAAGTTACGATTGAAATGTAGTTGATAATGTAAAATTAACGCAGAGTGTAATTTGCAATTAGGAAATTGCTTGACCAATAGAGAAAAAATGTATCAATATCTTTATGTAAAATAATTTTGCAAATTATAGAGTGTTAGATTATGATTCATACAATAAATCGAAAAGAAAATATTTTATAATTAGGCATACATTTAGCTTCACTATTCAAATTTAGATTAAACTAGCAATAATTAAATTAGATCATGCTGAAAAATGAAGATAATAAATAGTGAATGTTAATATCAGCTTATAAGCATAGATTAGATAAAAATAAATAAAAATTACATTTGAATAAGGTGCGGCATAGTCCAAATAAAAAATATAATGAGAAAATTAAAATTAGAATGGTTTAAACATGTCTATGTAATACTTTTAAATGAATGTTCAACATGCGAAAAATTGAGAGTACTTCACTAAAACTAAACCGAGATTAATGACATAAAAAAGTTAAAACATTAAAAAATAAATTATATTGGCATATAGATTGGACCGTGTGTCTCGATTGAAGACTATAAGACAATTTGTATATAGTCAACCATCCATGACAAAAACATATGACTTATTTTATAATTATACTATAATAGAGTTTTAATTTTAAATCACACATTATTTTCAAATTTCAACATAGAACTAAAGAAATAATTAAGAAAAATTAAACTAAACAATCTTAAATAAATAAGTAAATTATACAGGCGTTACATTACTAATAAAAAAAAATCATAATAGAAGTTAGATGTTGGACAATGATACAAGTCACTAGAAGTTTTTCCACATATTAAAATGTACAAAGAATTTAATGAGCAAATGTATGATGATATCAAATTGATTAATTATAGAAATTATAGAGAAAATATGTCAGATATAACATTTTTACGTATATATAACTTATGGATGTCAGTTAACGATGTAATAGGACGAATGAACTTGTATCTTTTGTTCAAATGTCAGTGATTTGGTGACAAAACATGAAAATCTATACCTTCATTGTAACTTAGTTTTTTTTTTTTTTTTTTTTTAAATTTTATAAATTGAGACTCTTATTAATCAATGTAAACCGTCTAACAAGATTCTGAATCCAATTAGAAAAATTAGGAGTTATCCAAACAATTGGATCACTTGAAGAAAAAGAAAAAAACGAGCAAGCTATGTGCCAACAAGTTGGCTCTAAGAGACATACGTTATATGTTAAAAAATAATCAGATAGCATAAAAAAAAAAATGCTAAATATTACCCGCGAAAAGACCAGTGGAACTAAGATATGTTCCTTGCTTAGTGACTGCATGGACAACGAGTAAAGGATTTGGATGACGAACCCAGACATAAGCGAACTTGACGATCGGAGAAGAAAACTGGTGGAGAAAGACCAAGAAAGGCCGAAAAAAGACGTACATAGACGTGGCGAAGTCTCGCGCTAAAACCCTAGCGGAGAGGCGTGGTGGATTATCCATTATTTTGGAAATTGAAAAGAATAAAAACAAAACAAAATAAAGATGAAACATTCCCCCATTCTCCCATGAGGGATGATGAGGGAAGAAGAAGACGGCTAGAGCTTTAGATAAAAAGATTGTTAACAGCAGCGGCTAGATTGTTTAACTGTATTTTTGATATATTAATGTAACACGCCAGCCCTGCAAGCGAGTGAAGGGTTGTTGTACTTCTACTTTTAAAACATTTATAAGTAGAAGACTTTCAATAAAAATATGAGTTAGAAATTTACTTTACTACTCACTCCATTCCATTTTAATTGACGTTTTAAGATGTTTTCTTCTTTTCCTATTAATTGACGTTTTACATATTTTTTACTAATTCTCCGTTTTCTCCCTGCACTCAATCCTTAAAAATCTCTACTTTTAAATCTATCAGAGATATTTTTATTTGATCAAATCTCTATCCCCTAAAATATTCCTGCTCATTATAGCACCTTCTTCTCTCTCCCTCCTTATTTCACGTTTTCTTCCCCTCTTCCTCCTTCATTCCACAATTTAAATTGAATAAAAGCTTTTTCCCTCTCCCCTCCTTCATTCCACAATTTAAATTGAATTAAAAAAATCCCTCTTTTTTCTTAAATTATTTTCCTCCATTTACAGACCGCCCCATGTCGTCTTCTCCAGTGCAAGATTCCGGCTCAGTTTTGCAGTCCACACTTATAGTCTTTGCCATAGACGGATCAGAGATATTTCCTTTACAAAATGTTGTCGAGTATCTGGTAATGGCTATTGATTCACCAGAACAATTTGATTTCTTAACCCATTTAATCAAATTCTATTCGAAAATAATTGTTGGAGATGGAAGTCCATAAAAAATACGATGATCCAGAGAAAGAAGATGGAATCTTGAGAGACGGAAAATAAATATTTAAAGATGCTAAATTTTAGGATTTATATGAGAGAGATAAATAAGTATTAATTAAACTATTCTTTACATAAAAACTAACTCGTAAAAATCCACATCTTTGAGTTAATTTCTCTAATATAATTTTATAATATCATAAGTAATAGAAACCTCTAAAGTAAAAATATTTATTAGATACAATATTTATAACTTCAAAACCCAATAACTTTTACTAAACTTTGAAACACTTGAAACTTTGATTAATCACTATAAATTAAAGACTCTTACTTGATACCTAACTTCAAATGAATTTGCTTTATTCTTTATTCTTTATTCTTCTTATTGGGAATTTATCTGCGCCAGCTATATTCCTTCCCCAGCCATCCATTGGTCTTGAAAATGTTTTAAGCATAGCATCATAAGTTATCCGAACCCAGTGGGAAACTCTGTAAGCAGTTGTACTAAATGAATATGCACTATGATAAATACATCATTGACTAAGGAGCCTATCTTACGACTCAAAAGTCTGACTAGGAGCCCATCTTACGACTCGAAGCTATATTATTAAGATCACTTAAGAGTCAATCTAAAGATTTGAAAGCATTCGACTCAAGAGACAATTTTACGACTCAAAAGTCCTACTCAAAAGCCCATCTTACGACTTGAGAATAATTATATGCCTGAAGGCGAACATACAAATCACAATATAAATTCAATAGTATAAATGCTACATAGTTACCCACTTTTCATGAAGACTTTGTTTGACATATGTTGATGCTCTTTGCTTGATTTGTTCTAGAGAGACTCTTAGGTTATCCGGTCCAACTCGTACACCAATTTGAGACATTTAGTCACATAGTTTTCTTTATTTTTTCTTCCCTTTATCATTAACTCAATGGAATGCCTTCAAATTTTAACCATATACTCATAACATCATATAGTACCACATAGTATAACAGTGTTTGAAAATATTAAGTAAATATTTTTATATAATTTTTCAAAGTTGTATGTTGAACATGAATTTTAACTAACGTAACAATGTATTCAAATAAAGTTTACACATTTAAATCATATAATCTATACTTATAAATTTATAAATAACATAAATAATCAATATATTATGTCACGACCCGATTTTCATAAAATAATTTAATCTAGTTTAAATAGTAGTAATAATAGATATTTCATAGTAAGACCGTTAGAAACTAATTGATCATAAGTAATCTCATAGAAAATATGTATAAATCATCAATATTTCCTTGCATGTAATCAATCAATCAATTAATCAAGTAACATAAAATATTATGTCTTATTTGCATTCTATATACGTTTCCTAACAACTAATTAAGAGTACCACTAACTTTAGATTATGATTGCATATTATCTATAATACAAATATCAAATAACTAATTAATTCTAGCAATAAAATTTTAGCAAACCGCATAGATCACTATGTGTTAATATAATATTCTTAAAGACATTTCTTATTTAAAGAAAATAATTATAGGTAGAGTAATTTTATGATAACAACCAATTACTTATTTTATAACTAGTTGAGCTTGTTAAGTTCCTAATATTATTCACGCAATTATCATAAATTTGAAATTATCATAATATTGCCAAAGTTAAAAAAATATATATATCTCCTAATTATGCAACTAGTCAAACATGCTTAACTAATAAAATCACTAATTTTCCTTTTTGAATAAATTCAACAAGTCTCCATAAACAAAACGATTATCATTAAGACCTAACAATAACACTCGTAAAAATTAGCTAGTTTAATCACAATAAAATAATAGTATCATGTAGTCATATAAATAATCATCTTATAGTAGTGAAAATAAAATTATATCAAAGATTGTCATGTTGTCATATGCTTCGCCTCTTCTCGTACTCCACCTGCTCCCTCCAAGCTAACCTGGCTCAATAAATGGTTGGGGTGAACTTCCTTCAGCTCGTGGATGATCACAATTTACAACAATTATATACAAAATTAAAAGCATAAAATATAAACAGTCATAACTTGTAACTTGAATATTATATTCAATAAATTGAATATAAACTTGTAACTTGTAATCCATGTACTCACGGAACTTGAATTTGTATATAAAATAAATTTGAATATACACTTGTAACTTGAAAATATAACAGATATATTCACACAATTAGTCAAGCATATAATTATCATAAATAGTAAAACCCCACCTGAATTGAGATGCAACTCGAAATGTAGATGCAACTGTCCTATGTTTGTAGCATTCTCTAATCTCGTTCTCCTTCCTACATAGGCATGCATGGCTCTATCTTGATCTTTAATTAATATATGAGATTTGAAATTTTGGAATCTACGGTTTGGTTGATGATTTAGGAAATTTTGAAAATAGATTTGAAAGAAATAGAGAATTTGTAAGAATGAATTTGCTGCGGTGCAACAAATAAATAATTTATTTTTCATAAATGGTAAGAGATAAAACTTTGAACATTTTACAGCAGGGAAGAAACTTACTTGAAAGTATCATACTAAAATTTTATGATTTTTCAAGAAGTTTAACTATGGGTTTTGAATTTTTAAAACCGAATAAGTTGAAACTATAAATTTTGCAAAACCTTAATAACTCGAAAATTATTGGAGGGATTACTTTGAAAATTTAGATAACAATAGAAGACATGTATATGTAGTACATATACAAAAATAAGAATTTTAAAACATGTATAGATATGTTTTTCGAATTTTTCAAATCATAAAATAGAATATTTCATATCATGAGCAGACGTAATAGAAAGATTATATGAAATAAAAAATAAGTTGGATGGATTTGAAATTTTTACATAATATAAATAACATACTAAGGAACAACATATTCGAAAATCATAAGATTTTATTACTTTTAACTATACATTACAAATTTTCTAAATGAAGAATCTGAATATTTAAAATCTGGATCAGCGGAGATAGAAATTTAATATAAAATAAAATACAACTCATATGGGGCTAAATATTTTACTGAAAATTTAAAATATATCATGGAATAACATACTAAAAATTCATCGAAAAATAATATATATTGATATGAATTTCGAATTTTATAAAGAAGATACCTGAAAATAGAGTGAAAGAGGAAAACGAGGTTGGCGGCTCTCAGAAGGACATCTAGGGCTTATGCACGAAATTCTTAAGAAAAATAGATGACTTGGATTATCATTTTGATTTATGACATGAATCTCTTATTTATATATTATATTGCTAGGGTTTTAGGACTCCTAATTAGACTAGGAAAGTGTTTTCTTGTTCTTAAGTAAAAATCATGGGTTAGCTTGGGCTGACTAATGCATTGGGCTAGTATCCAAATTAAATATTTAAAAGTCTAATACCAAGAAATATACATTTAGCCATAACGTAAAATAATTTTCATAATGTACGAAAAACAAATAATTTTCATTAGACAAAAATAAATATTTAAATATAATATTAATTAAATAATTTACGGGGCGTTACATATTAAATATTACAAAACACAGATACTTCATATGCATGCCGATTTTGCTACGTGAGTTAGCGATAAACCATATAACACCTCCTAGTCATATATACTAATTAATATGCATCATATCTAACACCTACTTAATATAAATTGAAAAATAATTAAATTTTGAAATCTATTTAAATTACAAAGTTAATAAAAGGTTATTATTAAAGAAGAAATACCTTAAAATGAATATATGTAATACCCGCGCCTCTCAAAACTCACTGGCCAGTATAATTTTTGTATTTCATGCATTCCATATTGTTATGTGCTATTTGCGTGATAGTTTTATAGTAATTAATTTGTTATATTTATTATGTCATTTTATATTTTTGCGACTAATTTGGAGATGTTTAATTTGTTAGTCAATAACTCCCTAGTTTAAAATATTGGGACATGCTACAAAATTTAAGACTACACGTGACAAGTTTAAAATATTGAACATTAGGTAGTACATGGAAGTGTTAAATATGTAAAGGGGTTTTATTGTCGGAATAACAACAACAACAACAACAACAACAACAACAACAACAACAACAACAACAACAACAATAATAATAATAATAATAATAATAGGTAAAATGACCGCCTTAAAAATGGGAAAAAAGTGGTGGCTGACTTCTATAAAAAAAAAAGAGAATCAATCAAAGTTATAAAAGCACACTATTAACTCATTATTAAAAAGCATACACACATCCAAACATAAGTTGCCTTTAGGAGGAAAAAAGAAGAAAATAAGCGAAGCAGAACGGGTATGTATTGTTTCTTCAATTGATGTTATAGTAGAGTGTTTTCTCATCATTTTATATAATCCAATTAAATTAGTTGCACTGTTGATAGAGATGGTAGAGAAATATAGGAATTAATGAAGTAATGGTTTTCCTAATGTACAACAGTGAGAAACTCACATGTTCTAATAAAGAAAGTATAACAATAATGATTGTAGAAGCAGTTTACATTTGAATTGATTAGTTATGTGATTAATATTTAAAGTTCGATGGTTTTGATTTACACCCTGAGAAAATATTAAATTAATTGAATTTAAGATAATGGAAATAATTAAGCACATTCATATATACATATTTAAGGTTAAGATAGTGAGTGAATTTTGATTTTCCCAGATTTTTGCATTAGATGATCATAATCAGCTTATTACATGTGTACATATAAGAAGTCAAAATAGCATAATTTCATAAATTGATAATATTTTGGGGTTGGTCATCACTGGCACATTGAGAGTTATATATATTATATATGATGTCTCTCAGGATGCTTCCGGTGACAGGCGTGCACGCGGAAGAGGTTCCCACTTCAGCACCTTTATGATGAGGGATACGGAAAGAGGTAGACTTTCCGGTGGACTGCAGGGGCAGGCAGGAGGCGGACTCCTGGTAGTCTCGGAAGGATAGCCGCTTGGTCGTACCAACCATCACTGATATCTCAGGTGGACTATAGGGGGGGGGGGGGGGGGAGGGAGGAGGGGATGAGGGACCATTGCTAGTCACGAGTATGGCCAATAAGTGATATTCTGGTGAGGTTGTGCCAGTGAAGGGAGCCAATTCCCACGAAAACTGTTTTCTTTTGAGAAAAGAGTTGAAAGAAATGGTTTTGTAAATTGCATCTCATCATTCACGCATTTGTCATGCATGACTTCTGCTTACTGAGCTTTAACTCACGTAGTTCTTGCATTGTAGGTGAGTTTGACTACGCATGAGCTTGATGACTGATCTGGCATGCGGTTGAAGCTTCTGGAAGTTTTGGGGCCTCGTGTATATGAATGACGACCTGTGGGGCAAAATCGTGGACTCACTATATTTTGCTATCGTTATAACTATCCTTTTTGGGACATGTTCAAGTTAAGGAACTCTAATATGTATATTTTGGTAAATATGGTGATGATTGGAATGTGATGCTTTTGTACACGATCTGTATTTATGTGAATATGTGTAGATAAAATTTTGGTGTCGAAGAAGTGCTTTAGAATGTTGATTTTGAAAAAAAAATAATAATACAGGTTTTGTAATGTTAAAATTGGTGTAGAGTAATTCTATAAGGGTGGATGTGACAATATACTAAACAACAACTCCTTAAAAACGCCGAACCTCCAAACACCGTTTGACATACTGAGCCTTTGAACATCGTTTAAAAATATACTACTAAGAGCCTCCTAATTAAAGGAATCCCTATTTTCTTTTCCTCCAAACGCCGAACCTCCAAACACCGTTGCATATAGTAAATTTAATTCTTGTTCATTCTAATAGTTTCGATGTGGGATAGCAAAGCTCATTGATTTCGATGTGAGACTCTTATTATTTGATTTGGGAGAGTACTTTGAATTAGTTTACCCAATGTTGAACGTGCTGCCAAAATATATTTGATTGGGGTTGTTTTAAACTTACATGTAAAGACATTTCCAAACTATTAATATTATATTACTATATGCATTAGAAAATCACATTTATTCGCACACACGTATGATAACACATTAATTATGTATGTATTTACGTTGATTTATGATCATATTTTAAATCATTTACGTGCATATTTGACTGGCATTCATTTATATTTATAATATTTGGGTCATTTGACGTGTTTCGACTTGTTTTGAAGTTAATTAGGTAATTTTATTCCATTTGGATAAAGTTCGAAGAAGAAACAAGCCAAATAGGGTTTAAACGGATGAAAAGGGAGTTAAAGGAGCAAAAGGGCCAACACGACCGCGTCAAAAGTGGCCTAGAACATGGAAAACGCACTGCCAACCAACACGGCCGCGTCAATAACCAACACGGCCGCGTCAGAATGTATCCCGAAAGTGAAGTTTTCTGTCAGCTTAAAATACCTCGAGTATTTTGGCCATGTCTTGAGATATACAACTCCGATTGAGGTGAAATTGGTGGCGTTAGAAAGCTGATTCAAAGGGCTACAACTTTTCCTGAAAGGGACAAATCCCAAAAAATGATCGGAAGACCCTAAAAATTGGCTTGGAAGTCAGACCTGAAAACTCGCCTAAGCAAAACGGACGCGGCCGCGTCACAATGCCAACACGGCCGTGTCAGAAAGCCTTTCCTACGAGAATTTCCTAATTTTAATAGGATTTTGATCCTATCTTCCCAAAGATTCGTCCCCAACTCTATAAAAGGACCCCAAGCTCTAGAAATCAAGGAAATCAGATAGAAAACATCAGAGAACATCAATTACATCACCATTCTACCTAGAAGAAAAATTGGAGGACAAAGAAGACGAAGATCATCGAGATGGATTCATCCGGGTTTAGTCGTTCTTTCCTAGTTTAATCTTTTACAATGTTTTTCATAGACTTTTGTATTGGATTATTGCTAGGCATGAGTAGCTAAGCTATTCGTGTCCTAGGGTTAGAGAGTAGGGATTATTATGATAATGTTTTGATTTATGTTTGATTTATTGATTCCGTTCTTTATGTGTTTATCTCTATGTTTATGCTTATAACTAGATTTAGCTTGATCACCTAGATTTAGTAATTTAGTTTAGCAATTCCGCTTCGAGAGGAGGGAATCGTTATCAGACTTATGAAATAGAGCGCAGTTGTCTATGACTGTGTAGGCCGTGGCTTAGGATCATTTGGGAGTTATTAGTTTAATTGACTCGAGAGGGTAATTAGCTTAATTAATCAACGATTTAATCGCTTCGAGAGAAGGGTTAGATTATTATCGTGCCGCCTAATAAACACTAGAATTGGTAAATCTATAGGTTAATCATATTCAACATTGAAGTAATATCCTGAAATCAAAGCCCTATGATACTTTTTCTCATTGATTGTTAGCTCTTTTTGTTTGCCAAGTCATAAGTAACATAGTTATTCGTTAAATTCCTCAGTTTTTGTTAAAATCAACCTTTTACAAGCTAGTATCTAGTTAGGACATTCCTAGAGTATTGAGGTATCAAACTACCTAAAACTATTCCTTGTGGGATCGACCTTGATTTTACTACACCTACATCTGTACACTTGTGGAACACTAGGTTAGAAAGCGACGTGTCAAGTTTTTGGCACCGTTGCCGGGGAATAGGATTTAGCGTTTAGTTTTTATCTTGAAAAATAGGAGGAAACTAGACTAGATTTTATTTTTCGTAATTTTAATTTAATTTTCGTTTTTATTTTTGTTTAATTTTTGTGTTATGCGGTAGTTGTTGTTTTTGGTGTTTCCAGGCTTTGCATGCAAACCAGATCGAAAGGGCAAGAAAATCTTCTTCCTTTCGATCCAAAAATTGAAGCGACAGCTCGTAGACACCGAACTAGAAGGAATTTTGCGTCTGAGATGGAGAACCCACCACAGTATCCGAATCCGAATGAAGATCTTAACAGAGTACTGACAGCTCTGGCACGCTTGGACGATCGAGTCACTAATATACAACAACAGCTACCTCCACAAGGGCCACAACTGCAACAGCAGCACGGCCCAATTCAGATAGAACCAGCTGCAGGCGATGAAGATGATACTCACTGTCTGAAGCCTAGTCCAAATCAGCAGGCAGGAGGAGTACAACCTCCACCACTCAATGCCAACAGTTTCGAGTTGAAGCCTGCACTAATCAACATAGTGCAGCAAAACCAGTACGGGGAAAGTACTTTAGAGGACCCGAATGCTCATCTGATAAAGTTCCGTAGACTGGCAGATACTATTAAGATAAACCATGTGCCGCATGAGCAGGTCAAATTGAGACTATTTCCCTTTTCCCTGAAAGATAGAGCCCTATAATGGTTCAATTCATTGGAGGATATTACAAGATGGGAAGACTTGAGTACTTCATTTCTGTTGAAGTATTTTCCACCGAGCAAGATGCTCGACCTGCAGAATCAGATCAACCAGTTCAAGCAATTGGATCAGGAGCCGTTCCGAGAGGCTTGGGAGCGATTCCGGGATCTTATCCGGAGTTGCCCTCAACATGGTTTTACCAAGAAGCAGCAAGTGTGCAAGTTCTACAATGGTCTACTTGCTCCGACTAGAAACCAGGTGGATGCAACTGCAGGTGGTAGTTTGATGGAGAAGTCAGTGAGGATGGCATTCTCAATCCTGGACGCTATGGCCAGAACAAGCTACCAATGGTCGAATGAGAGAAACATGCCAAGGAAAGTGGCGAATGTAATGAAAGTCGAGCCAGTCAATAATGAGCCAATTGAAAAGCTCACATCACAGTTAACAGCCTTGACGAGTCAGGTAAATTTCCAGAACAATCAGCCTAGGTACAATCAGTACCCTCAGAATCAGAACCATCAAAACTACTCGTATGGTAACTCGCAGAATACACTTAATCCGCCACCCGGATTTACTGTTAAGCATGGGATGATTCATGATGGCACAAAGCCACACAAGAGGAGATTGTGCAGTCTCGGTTCGCTAAATATGACGAGAAACTAGCTCAGTTGGAGAAGAAAGTAGATGGAAAATTTATTGAGCTAAACAAGAACATAAATGGACAGGGAGCTGACATCAAACGGCTCGAGAACACATTGGTTCAGACTCAAGCTAGCATTGGTGAATTATCATCAAACATGAGCCAATTGATAAAGATTGTAGGGGCTCAACACAAACAGGGCCAATATCCGAGTGATACAGTGGTTAATCCGAGGGAGCACTGTAATGTTGTGAAGCTAAAGGAGCAAAAAGATGTTGTGAACTCAAGTGAGGTTCAAGAAACCGAAGCAGACGAACCAGCATATGTGCCTCCACCGGTATATGTACCTCCTCTCCCATTTCCTCAAGCACTGAATAGAAGGAAGAGAGCTTCTAGTGGCGACAATGGTACTATGAGCACGAAGGACCATGAAGCGAAGAAATCAAGCGAGAAAGTAAAAAACATTGAGAAGGAAGAAGTCAATATCATCATAGATAAGAAAATTTCATCTCCTATTCTTGATGAGTCTTTTGATTTTTATTTTAAAAATTCATTCTTTGCTAACATTGATCCTTTAGAGCAATCTAGCACTGTTGTTGTGAAACAGGAACTATTACAAGAGGAAACCAAGAAGAGGAAGGATGGAAAAGAGACAACGAAAAAGAAAATGAGCAGTCTAAAAAAAAGCGCAAACACAAGCATGGAACCAAAAAGAGCAACAAAAGCAAAAGATCCAGGGAGTTTTACTATTTCTTGCTCAATTGGTAGTCATGATTTTCAAAATGTCATGTGTGATATGGGGTCTAGCATAAATTTGATGTCTCTTTAGTAGTATAGACAATTAGGATTACGGGAGATTAAACGATCCTTTACTACTATCCAATTGGCTGATGGATCTTCATTAACGCCGTTGGGAGTAGTAGAGGATGTAGTGGTGAGAGTGCTGAATTTTGAATTCCCTAGTGATTTCTTAGTTGTCGACATGAAAGGGAATGATGAATTTCCTTTTATCTTAGGACGACCTTTCTTGGCGACTAGCCAAGCACTTATAGATGTGCCTAAAGGGGAGTTGATTTTTCGTGTTCAAAACGAAACCATTACTTTCCCAATACATAAGTCGGATCTAAGGGGTAGGCATAATGGTAGCATTGTTTATACTACCCAAGCTGATATAAGAAATCTACACACCCCACATAGCTCATTAATTGCTCATAAATTACCAAACTCGGGGTGGTTGGAAAATGGTTGATAGGAAAAGGACGTCCGGCTGATGACGTAAAACAAAGCGCTTGTCGGGAGGCAACCCGATGTTGATCATTTTTATTTTTATTTTTATTTTATTTCAAATATTTCGTTAAGTTTTATGTTTTTACTTGTGTTTTAGTGTTTTATATTTTTAGAAATCAACATCGACGAGAGTTGCAAGAAACGGGGGTCGAAAAGACGAAAAACTCGCATTAATAGAAGAAGGAATAACACGGCCGCGTTACAAGCAGGACACAGCCGCGTCAAAAAGCGCCTAAAAAGTGTTCTTACAATTGGGAAGCAACACGGCCGTGTCGCAAGACGGACGCGGCCGCGTTGAATTTGGCTTAACAGCAACACGGCCGCGTCAAAAGCCCTCTCTAAACACAAAATCAGCGCTGTGGACCAACACGGCCGCGTCACATGCTGGACGCGGCCGCGTCAAAAATAGCCCAGAAATCCCAGATTTGGTTGAAATCGAACACGACCGTGTTAAAACATGGACACGGCCGCGTCGGTCTTCCTGAAGGTTAAAAAAAGGCGAATATAAGGTCATTCTTCCTCCCCTCTTTTCTCTCTTGCACACACACGCATGAAAAACACATATTCACACACCCACCACCAAATGGTAGCTTTAGCCGAAGCAAAGGAAAGCAAGTGATGGTAAGGGAAACACCGGTAACGCACTCATTCAAAGGAGCGATGAAGCGCGAATGTAGAGATCGCAGCAACAAACTACAGTGATTTTTAAGTTAGCTACCAAGGCGTATCACGTTTTTCCTCCAAACATTGACTTTCAGCCAAGTTTGGGGGAGGGGGTGTACCGTGGGACGTCTTGGCAGCTATATTTAGAGTTTTGTTGTTATTTCTCCTTTTAGTCGATCAGTCGGTTGATCGGTTGATTTTCTTGCTGTTAATTGTGGGTCCGTGAGCCCATTGTGCTGATTTTTATTAATTCGTATTTGGTTTGATCATTGGGTCTGTGTGCCCACTTGCTTATTTTGCTGTTTGATTTGGAGTACCGGGTCTGTGAACCCAAGTTTGATTATACTTCGTTTCCATGTTGAGTTTTAGGAGTCTAGAGTTTAGAGTCTTATTAGTGTTTTAGTTTTTAGAGTTAGTAAGAATGAGATAAACCCGAGAAATTGAATAGATAACAAGTGAAAAGAAAAAGAAAAAGAGAACAATAGGGAAAGATGGATGGTGAGTAGTTAATGATGAGATGATTTTGAAAAAAAAAATATGAAAAAATGGCACATAATAGAGCATGAGAGGTGATTTGAGACGAAATTGAGCTTGAACTTAGAATATTGAATCAAAATTAACCTTGTGAGAATTTGAGCCTAATTATACTCCTATTTTCGGAGTAATATACTTTCTTTCCGTGTGAATTTGATTGAATATGTGGACTAGTCTCTAGAACTTGCATTTGAATCTTTACTAAGAATATGTCAAGTATGGGTGTGACTGAGGAAATGATCTTAGGCAAATTTTTGTTTAAGCCTATTTATTTGAACCATGAAAATTGCCTTTGAACCATAATGTCAAAACAAATTGTCCCTAGTTAGCCACTTGAGCTTTATAGCCTTATTCTTTCATAGCTTAACAATGTAAGCCGAAAACCTTTCGATTTAAGCCTTTGACCTTAAACTGGATTAATCAAGTAAAATGGAGGAGGATTGGAAGGTAGTTGGGTAAATAATTTTGGGAAGAAATGAGAAAACTAGTGGATATTCCAAAGATGAAGGGAACAATAAAAAGGATAGGTGAAAAACAAGGAAGAATAGCCTCTTCTAATCGGGGAAAAAAAAAAAAAAGAAGAAAAATTAAAAAAAGAAAAAAAAGGAAAAATGTGGAAAAAGAAAAGAAAAAGTTTATGTTTGTATATTCTTTGTTTAGTATTCTTGAGAAGAGACTATAAAATAAAATGCTTAAATTGTGAATTTGATTAGAACAGTCGGGTAGTCCCAAAAATGTGGTACCCACACAAATGAAAATCACTTAAGTTGTACGGACTTTTGAAGGTGAAGAAGTCACTTTACGGGGTGATTTGCTGAGATTTGAAGAGTGAGGCTGAGCGATTATATTGAGAGGCAGTCGGGTTAGACGTAACTTGATTAGTCCAATGAATAGTCACTTATATCCAAATGTATCCCACCTTACCTTAAGCCCACATTACAACCAAAAGAAAAACCTTTTTTATCCTTTGTCACACGTATCAAGTACGAGGTCTAGTTTAGACGATTGACAAGCATATGGTAGGCTTTGCATATAATTCAATATGAGTGGAAATTATTTTAGCATAAACACTTAAGATATGAGTGAAACACTTACCCGGTGAGGGTTGAATAATTCGAAAGTTCAAAGTCTCGAGATTAGTTGATTTTCGCGTTATCGCATATGCTCAAGTGAATTGTGTTGCCTAGTTGTTTTAAGAAAAATCAGACTAAAACTGAATTCATCATCTAATCACCCTAAACAAATGCATAATCACTTGTATTCTTCATGTCTTTTGTTATGTTGTTCGGGACGAACAACAGTTTAAGTCTGGGGGATTTCAAAAACTTGACACGTCGATTTCTAACCTAGTGTTCCGCAAGTGTACGAATGTAGGTGTAGTAGCGATAATCAAGGTCGATCCCACAAGGAATAGTTTTAGGTAGTTTGATACCTCAATACTCTAGGAATGTCCTAACTAGATACTAAGTTGTAAAAGGTTGATTTTAACAAAAATTGAGGAATTTAAGGAATTATGTTACTTATGACTTGGCAAACAAAAAGAACTAACAATCAATGAGAAAGGGTATCCTAGGGCCTTGATTTCAGGATATTACTTCAATGCTGAATATGATTAACCTATAGATTTACCAATTCTAGTGTTTATTAGGCGGCACAACAATAATCTAACCCTTCTCTCGAAGCGATTAAACCATTGATTAATTAAGCTAATTACCCTCTCGAGTCAATTAAACCTAATAACTCCCAAACGATCCTAAGCCACGGCCTACACAGTCATAGACAACTGCGCTCTATGTCATAAGTCTGATAACGATTCCCTCCTCTCAAAGCGGAATTGCTAAACTAAATTACTAAATCTAGGTGATCAAGCTAAATCTAGTTATAAGCACAAACATAGAGATAAACACATAAAGAAAGGAATTAAAAGATTAAATCACTTTGTTGGACGAGTGATACGAGTGAGATCGGTCTTCCTTATAGCTTCTCCTGTAAAAATTGAGTGAAAACACTTTGTTCTTTGAAACTTCATTAGCCTCAACATTTGGATAAAGAATTTGACTTGAAAATCTTTGAAATAAAATAAACTTAAATAACTCTTTCTGGAAAATTAATTAAATGCCAACAAAATTATTAGTTATTTTTTATTTTGGGATGTTACAATTAATGGCGTCTATGTGTAACACCCATAAAATATTTTTATTATTATTTTGAGCTCCATATTATTTTAGGTTTAATTATTTTTGGAGGCCATGTTCTAGATTCTAGTCCAAGCCCATGATTTTACTTAGGGGCCAAGAAAATAATTTTCTAATCCAATTAGGAGTCCTATACCCTAGGAATATAATCTATATATATGGGATTACCTCATAAATCAAAATCACAGTCAAATAATCTGATCTTCACTCAAAATTTTCGTCCACACTATTTTAGAGACTTTTTATTGTGCTATTTTCATCTTCAATCGCTCTTCCTCCTAATAGACAGGTATTTCGTTTTTAAATTACGTTCCGTTGTCTAAAAAGTTCCAAAAATTATGAAATTTTACTATGTCGTCTATTGTTATGCCTAAAACGTTTTTGTTAAATTTCAAATTAATTGAAGGTACATTTTGTGTTATATAATTTTTACACCACCTCATGGCAGAATTTGAAAATCTCTCTATTCCGATTTACAAAATTCGATTTATATATTTATACTTCTTAAAAAATACTGAATTTTGAATATGTTGTCCATACATGTGTTTTCTATCATTTAGTTAAATTTCAAAGGTATCTAACCAATAGTATTTTGTTTATAAAGGTTTTACTATTGTTGGAAAGAATTCTCAATTTCAACAAATTCGAATTCAAAAATTCAGAATCCATAGTTATACTTCTTCAAAAATTCCAAAATTTTAATATGATTGTTTTACATATGTTTTTTATCTACTGGTAAATTTTCAAAGTTTTATCTATTGTCTTTTATAAAATAAAAATTATTTATTCATTACTACGCAGCAAATACATTCCTACAAATTCTCAATTTCTTCCAAAATTTCCTAAAGTCTCTGTCAAGCCCTAAATTTCTAAATTCCTCCCAATTTCAAAATCACATATGTATTGATGATAAAATAGGTTCATGTGTGTCTATGTGGAAGGAAGAATGAGACTATGAAAAGACTATGGACAATAGTAGGAGCATGCATCTACATACAAGGCTATTTTCAAGGTGGAGAATATATCTATTCTATGGGCTATGTTTGTCTATTTTAAATGTCTTGATTGTGATTTTAATGTCTAAGCGCAATATTCCATAGGCAACAACCAATATGTTATGCTATGTTATGCTATGCTATGTGCTGTGCTATGCTATGTTAACAATTATTTTATAGTGTGTTGTACGCAATCGTTAATTATTACATGATTTGTATTTAAGGTTGACAAACTAGTGGGGATTATTTCTACTCTATGGATTATGTTTGTCTATTTTAAATGTCATGATTGTAATTTTAATATCTAAGCGCAACATTCCATAGACAACAGTCAATGGGCTATACTATGCTATGCTATGCTTTGTGCTTTGCTATGCTAGTCAACAGGCAACAGGTTAATTACATTCTATGTTGTGCTACGCTATGCTATGTACATGTGCTATGCTATGCTATTCTATGCTATGCTCAACACGCTACAGGGTCATGCTATGCTATGTGTTGTGCTATGCTATGCTCAATAGGATACAGGGTTATGATATGCTATGTTATGTGTTGTGCTATGCTAACAACTATTTTACAGTGTGTTGTATGCATTCATTAATTATTGCATGATTTGTATTTAAGATTGACAAACATACCCCCACTGAGCTTGTGGTTTGCTCATACCATCCAACATTTCAGTTTCTACAAGTCATTGGAGCTGGATCGTGGTACGATGAGGCGGTGGATGTTATGGTCAAAAGGTTCTCAAAACTCTTCTTATCTATTCGAATCAAAGTTTTATTGGTGTAAAAAAAAGATTTCTATCGACGTTCTAGTGTAAAAAGTTTTGAGTCAACTTATGTAATTTTATTCAAATTACGCTTCCGCCAATATTCTATTTAAATGTTTCAAATTGGTTATTTTCAAAAGATATGTTATTTTTTTTTTTTTCTTTCAATTATGTCTTTCAATCGTTCAAAATGTTTTGCAAGTTCAAACGATTTAATGCAGTTCACATCCCTTCAAAAGAAACCGTCTTTTATTTAAAGCTACAAAAATCGGGGTGTGACGCTATGTATACTGAGAAGTAACAATAATTAAAATATTTAAAAAATTATATATAATAGAAGTAACCCTACATTGTATAATGTTATGCCGTATTAATTTATGAATCTTCTAATATAACAATAACTTATTTTGTTGAGATTAAAATCACTTAACTCTTTTTTTCTCTTTAGTAATTCTTTTTATTTATTTGATTTTGAATTGTTTTTGCACCATCAATCAAATCCCTCATTTTTTTCTAACACAATCTAAGAAGTTGATAATATATATTACAATAATACATCACTATATTGGATTTTATTAGAGACGATCAACTAATATCAAATTATATTATTTTATGTTTAAGTTAAATTTTGTGATTAGATGATAGTAAAAAATAACTGGCACGTGCAACGCACGTGCGAATTGCTAGTGTGTGTATATATATCTATTATTACTAATATAAAAGTGTGAATGTTTCGTCTTTTCTTGTGATGCCTACTATATCCTTATTAAGGATTAAAAATAAGGGTAGTTAAGTAATTTAAAATAATTTATGTTTTCCTTATTTGATTATAAGATATATATATATATATATATATATATATATATATATATATATATATATAAAAGTGTGCGTATATAACTATTACTAATATAAAAGTATGAATTATTTCGTCCTATTTTAGGTTTCGTCTTTTCTTGTAATGCCTATTATATCCTTACTAAGTATTAAATTTAAGGGCAGTTAAGTAATTTAAAATAAATTATGTTTTCCTTACTTGATTATAAAAAGTAAAATATCCTTACTAAGAATTAAATTTAAGGGTAGTTAAGTAATTTAAAATAATTTATGTTTTCCTTACTTGATTATAAAAAGTAAGAGTCTTTTTATATTAAAAACTTCTCCTAAAAAACTCGGTGCTTAAATTATCCTTCTTCTATACTTTAAATACTTTGAATTTTGAAATGAAATCAATTTCGTATTAAAGTAGATTTAAATAACTTTCCAGTGATATGTTATTTGCATATATTTTAAACAATCGTACTATGTTATATAATTATTTAAAGTATGGAATAAAGAAAAAATTGAATTTATTGATTTGTTTTCAATCTTATCAATAACTATCATATTTTTATTGTTCATACTGTCAATTTTTTTTTTTTAAATAATAAATTTTATGAAATAATCTTAAAACTTTTTATAATACACACTTTTAATTTTTATTATTCATATTAATATATACTATGATTTTTTTACATGTCAAATTCATGTAATTGAGCTTAACAACTAACATAATTTAAGCTCGTATACTTGCATATAATGTGATTATATATTAAAATTAATTTTATAGAATAAGTAGATGAAAAATTTATATAGATCGACAAATAAAAATATTATCTTTTAACACTATTAATTTAAGATATAAGGTCATATTACAAAAATAAAAAGTCTAAAATATTGAATAAAAAAAAATAGTGAGTGAATTTGTTGTGATAAATCTTATCATGCATAAATATAAATATAATTAAAAAATCTATATTTGAATACTCATGCTACTTCATTATAATTTGTAAATATCAAGTCATTGTAGTTTTTTAAACATAAAGTAATTTCATTAATGGTTGCTTGAATCGATCAACACTGATTGACATAAAAAGGGTGGTGCATGGGACAAACAATTATTTTGGCGCTATAAATTTCATTTTACGTTCTATCCATTACAATTTTCGTCCATAGAAGGCAGAGATTAGATGTCTAATATCAGATAATAAATACATGCATAGGCACAGTCCGCATCACCTATCGACGTGAATATAGTAGTGCTAGAATCCCCAAGAATACAAAACTTGGGAACTCCAGTATCAGTGGTAAGTCGAACTACCTCACAAAGAGCAAGAACTTTAGCATACTTCATATCATTGATATTTATAAATTGGGCATCCTTGTAGCAAACATAAATACCAACAAATGAGGAGTTACGAGTAAATGATGTATCTCCCTCAAAGTATACATGAATAATGACATTTGGGGGGAAGAACAAACAATGAATCAAGGGTGCGACTGTGATGCTTAAGGGAAGTAATTAGCATCCCGAAAATCTTGGAAGGTCTGGGTTGCTGTTGCAAGCAATACTTGTGAGTATGTACGAACATCGCAGAAGACAATTTTATTTCGTCTAGATTAAATGGGCAAGGACAACAAAGTATTCTACTATATTTAAGTTATCAAGGATCACAATATCTTGAAACTACAAGTCGCGTGGATCCTGTCAGAATCGGAAGATAATTTCATAAATTTCAATTGCTTGCTTAATTAATGAGGAAACAAGGCACGTGAAGAAGAGATGCATTAAAGAGTGATCAAGTGGTGAACATAAAGAACAACGGGGCTCATAATGAAGATGATGACGAGCTAAGTTGTTGGATGAAGACATGAATTAGAGCAGCATCTTCAAAGAAAATGTAAGATACAGGCTGATAAGGTTTCAGATTCTCCTCCGAATAGGGTTCGGGCCATAACTACTAATCGAGAATGAGTGAGTGCCAGTAAGGTCTTCGGAAGAACCCATAATAAAATGATATGCGGATCAGACCGAAAAGTTACTACAATAGGAATAATCTAACATCCAACAGTCCGGAGAATGATGATTTTTCAAAGGAATAGCGAGAATCACATCAGCCTTCAATAGGTCAAAATTGGCCCGAACTAACAGCTCATTCTAGAGTCCAAGATCTTAATCAATGATGGAGCTGACTCGGGCGTCTTACGGGAGGCCTGATGTAGCTGATCTGATGGTAAAACAGGAAAGCAAAGGAACTCATTTGTCATGGAAGAGTGTCTTTGTCGCGCCATTGCCTATGAGCCTTCGACAACCAAGAAGAATAACACGATGATCGTCATATTAATACTGTGCCATGTAAAGTTGGGCTGAGAACCAAGAGCAGCATGTAACACAGACGTTGTACTAGGACTGCATGATTTGGAAAAAGAGGCTGGATGTAGAAACTAAAGGGCGTCATGCTAGCTTAAGCAACATGGCAAGGTTAAATGTTTTTAAATTGCAAAAACCTAGGCACCTTGAGATTTTCGTTTTTTGAGGACGTCCCAAGATTTCCATCGAATTTTCCTCGTGGACGAGCTACCCGCCTCCCTCCCTCCCCCCACCCCATCAATAAGATTTTGCCAATTCTCCAAATTACTAAGAACATGGTTCGACAATTGGAAATAATACATCGTGTATGTGGATATTGTTTATATAATAGATATAATGTGCACTTCTTTATCCTTTTTTTCTTAATTGCTTCTCTTACCAACCATTAATGCACTTAATAATATGTTCTTTAATGCCTGCAAAACTCTGTTCTTTATTCCGGCTAACAATATAAAGAAACCGAGATATCTACCATTTGAAGCCACTCCAGCAATTCCAAATAATTAGCAGATTGAGTGACGAATCTGAGCTTGTGTATTAGGCCTAAAGGAATCCCTGATTTCTCAAAATTAATACATTCTCCTGAAACACTCTTGTAGAGATTGATAGCGAACTTAGTAAAATGCAAGAAAAAACATTAGCATAAATAGGTGGGAGGGGATCCCCCTAAAGAATTCCCCGATATAGCGTGGGTGAGCCAAAATTAATACCTTAATGAAGGAAGCTAAATTGCACAAATGACAAACAAGACAAAACAATGTCATAAAAACTCTTAGGAAATCCTCAAGCAAGAAGCATACTGTAGACGAAGGACCACTCAACTCTGTGAAAGGCTTTACTCATACCCACTTTAATAGACATGAGTCCATATTTCCCGGATTTCCTAAGCTTCATACAATTGTGTGATTCATAAGAGATAAGAATATTATCGGTAATTAATCGACCCGGGATGAAGGTTGACTGAGATTCGAAGATTATAAAAGAGATGCAAGACAGTACCCAATTAGAGAGCACTTTAGTAGCTAACTTATAAATGACATTCCATAAATTAATCGGGCGGAAAATTAATACGCTTTGGTTTTTCAAAATTAGCACAATGTAAGTGATACTAACAGAAGGACTCAAAGAATTATGAGTAAGCATGTGCAAAAAAAAAAAATTATAACATCTTTGCCAACAATATGCCAAATTTATTTAAAAAAATACAGGGCTCATAACATCTCTCATTAAATTATGAACAATGACATTCCGGGGAAGAACAAGCAAGGGATAAGATGGTGGGGTTGTGACGTTTGAAGAAAGGAAATAGCATCCTGAAAATCTTGCATGCCCTGAGTTGTTATTGCAAGCAATACTCGTGAGTATGTATGGACATCAAAGAAGAAAAAAATGTTTTGTTGAAACCAGATTAAGTGGGCAAGGAAAACAAAGTATTATGCTATATTTAAGTCATCGAGGAGTAAAATCTCTTGAAACTACAAGTCGCGTATATGCTGTCAGAGTCGGAAGATAGTTTCATAAATTCCAGCTGCTTGCTAACTTGATGAGGACAGGAGGCACATGAAGAAGAGATGCACTAAAGAGTGATAGGGTGAAGAACATAAAGAACAACGGGGTTCATGATGAAGATGATGACGAGCTAAGTCATTGGACGATGGCAAGAATTAGAGCAGCATTTCCAAAGATAATGCAAGATACAGGCTGATAATTTTAGTTTCCGAATTCTCCTCCAAATGAGGTTCGGGCCATAACTACTAATCAGGAAGGAGTAGGTGCCAATAAAATTTTCGAAAGAACCCATAATAAAATGATATGCGATCGAACCAAAATGTTACCAGAATGAAAATAATGTCACATCCAACGGTCCAAAGAATGGTGATTTTTTAGAGGAATAACGAGAATCACATCAGCATTCAATAGGTCAAAATTGGCCCAAATTAACATCCCATCCTAGAGTCCTAGATCCGAATCAATGATGGAGCTAACTGAGGCATCTTGTGGGAGGCCTGAAATAGCTGATCTGATGAGAAAATGGGGAGGCAAAGGAACCCATTTGTCATGGAAGAGGGTTGTTGTCTGGCCATTGCCCAATGAGCATTCGACAACCAAGAAGAATAACACGATGACTAACCGTAATAAGGTGCTATGTAAACCTGAGATGAGAACCAAGAGTAGCATGAAACACAAAAGTGGAAGGGTAGTACTTGGACTTTATGATTCGGACAAAGAGGCTAGATGGAGAAACTAAAGGGTCCTATGCTTGCTTAGACAACATGGCAAGGTTAAATGCTTCCAAATTGCAAAAGCCTAGGCCACCTTGAGATTTTCGTTGATTGAGGATGTCTCAAGACTTCCACCGAATTTTCCTCGTGGACGAGCTGTCCCCCTATCCCCACCAATAAGATTTTACCTAATTCTCCAAATTAATAAGAACATGGTCTGGCAACTGGAAGCAAGACATTGAGTACATGGATATTGCTTATATTAATAGATTTAATGAACACTTCTTTACCTGCTTTACTTAATTGCTTTCCTTGCCAACCATTGACGCGCTTATTAACCCATTCTTTAATGCCTGCCAAAATATCTTATTTCTTCTGGCGAACAATAGAGACGAGCCGAGATATTTACCATGTGAATCCACTTCAGTAACTCCAAACAATTGGCAGATTGAATGAGAAATCTGAGCTTGTGTATTAGGCCTAAAAAAATCTCTGATTTCTTAAGATTAATACATTTGCCATGAAACACACTTGTAGAGATTGATAGCGAACTTAAGATGTTGGATTTTTTTTTTTTATAGTTACAGTACCAAATAGAAGTGTATCATCTACACTAAAAGAGATGAGAGATAATGGGTGCAGTTCGGGAGATTTTTATCACATGGATGAACCGACAAATCTGTATATATTGTCAAATGCAAGAAAAAACTTCGGCACAAATAGACAATAGCGGGGTCACCCTGAAAAATGCTCCGCTGCGACGTGAGGGAGCCAAAATTTACGCACACATTTGTGAAAGTCAAGAATGTTACATAGACTTCAATAATTTTCTTAATCTTCTATATTTAAGAATATTTTAAGATGAAATTTGTTTTATATTAAATTTTTATTGTAATAATAATAAAATTAGTTAAAGGGCAAACGTGAAAATAGGGAACATGCAGAAAAATAAAAATAGTAAAATGTGAATGTTAATATTAGCTTACAAGCATAGATTAGATAAAAATAAACAATAACTACACAAAAATAAAGTGTGGTATAGTCCAAATAAAAAATAAAATGGGAGAAACAAAATCAGCATGACTTAAGTACATGTATATATAAGATTTTTAAATGAATGTGCAGCAATGTGTGAAAAATTGGGAGTATTTCACTAAAACTAAATAGGGAAGTAAATTCATAAAAATAGTTGAAACGTTGAAAAATATATATTATATTAACATACAGATTGTAGCATGTATCTCGATTGAAGTTTATGAGACACTATGTATATAATCAACCCTCTATAAAAAAATATTATTTCTCTTATAAATATACTATAGCAGAATTTTTATTTTAAATCACACATAATTTTCAAACTTCAATGTCGAATTAAAGAAATAATTAAGAGAAATTGAAACAAGAAATCATAAATCAATAAATAAATTAAACTAAAAGAAGTTATACTTCCTAATAATAAAAATAAAAAAACAATAATAATAACAGAAGTTGGATGTTGGATTATGATACAAGTTGTTGGAAGTTTTTTCTCACATTAAAATATGTAATGACTTTATATGCAAATGTATGTTCAGATCAGAATTATCAATTAAGAAATTATAGAGAAAGTATGTTAGGCCTAATATTTGTGTGTGTATCTAACAAATTTTGAACTTATGAATGTTAATTGATGATGTAATAAGACAAATGACTTTGTATCTTTTGTTCAATGAAAATCTATATATTCATTATTATACCATTTTTCAGTAAACGCATAACTTTATTTTTAATATATTAATGATGCCGGAGTCTATCTATATTGAGAAGTAAACAAAAATTAGAATCTTTCATTTTTTTTTTCTGGCGCTGAATAATCTAAGAAGTTTTGTATATATATTACCATGATTAATAACAACATTGAGTTTTATTAGAATGATCAACTTATATCACCACACAAAGTATAATTATTTTATGATCACATTAATTTTTTTATTAGATAATAGTAAAAGCAATAGTGATCACGTGCAACGCATGTGCGTATTATTAGTATATATATATTCTTATGTGTATAAGTTGAGGCCACGTCAGATGACTTGGTTGGCATTCAGGTTCCGACAAGATGCGTGCGCTGAACGTACAATATTCCGGCGAAATTTCTAAATTATTATTCAATTAATACTTAAAATGCAACATCTAAAAAATAGTTATGCGATCTGATTGAGAATTTTAATTTGTATGATTTTAAAAGTGCAACTGACCTATACTTACGAGACTGCTTTTGCATTTTACTAGCAGGATGATACCTGAACAATATTCATATATGCTCCATACATCATACCCATCTCCATTTCTCGTTTGTTATTTTAAATATTTTTAATTTTATAATTATTGTACATATTTAAAATCTTAATTTTCGTAGGTTCCAATATTGAGTCTAGAAATTAATAGAACTAGTGATGTAAAGTCTTCATTTTTCTTCTTTAGACTTTGATAGTTCTATTGCTTTAATTTTACCTATAAATTGATTTGAAAAATTAAAAATTTCGACGTGAAACATATGGTATCCGAATTTTGCGGATATCGTCCCCTGTGAACAAGATCTCGTTTTGAATTAATTAATGTGATAGTATATCTTTCCATTAGGTAAGATGTTACTCTCCGTAGTAGATTTACAAGAAAGCTCAGATTTTTAGTTTTTAAGTTTTTTTCTTTTTTTAATTGTCATTATTGCTTTTCATAAGAAAATTAAGGAATTTAAGGAGTTGTCAAATCAGCCCTCAACTAATTTTCTTAAATCACTTGATTTTTTTAATCATTTCTATATATTGTTCATTTTTTATAACTATAGAACTAGTATTATAAAAAAAATGGTAAAAAAGTTAGAATGACAATTATTTATAAACAAAATAAATAAGTTAAAATGACGAGAAAAAAAAATGGAGGTAGTATTTCTTACTAATGGTCATTGATTACCATCTAATTTATATGTGTAACATATTGATTGATTACGATCTTCATTATGTGTCTTGCGTGCGGATAGTAATAAATGGAGTTAAAACTAGCTTAACTTGCCTGGTCTGGGTTGTGTTCAAAACCCGATCAAACGAGTTTTATTCGGCTTGAGAAGTTGATAATATTAGAATCTTCTTTTTTTTAATTGTCATTCTAGCTTTGGATAAGAAAATTAAGCGATTTAAAGAATTGACAAATCAATCCTCAACTAAATTTCTTAAATCCTTTTTATTTTTTATCATTTCTATATGTTGTTAAAACTTTCCATAACTATAGGATTAGTATAGTAAAAAAGATAATAAGAAAAATTAGAATGACAACTATTTACGAACAAAATAAATAAAGTAGAATGACAACTGAAAAAAAAAAAAAAAAAAAAAGGAGGTAATATATATATTACAATGATATATGACTATATTGGATTTTATTAGAAACGATTAACTAATATCACCACACAAAGTACAATTAGTTTATGTTTAAATTAACTTTTGTGATTAGATGATAGTAAAAAGATAATTGCCACATGCAACACACGTGCGAATTGCTAGTGTATATGTGTGTGTGTGTGTGTGTGTGTGTATTACTTGATTGTTCAATTATTTACATAAGTTATTTGCAAAATGCATTTTTGTTATTTAATATATATATATATATATATATATATTTACTATTTTGTTATAGAAATATCAACATCCATCGATGGATTGATTCTAGATGTTATGCAATTGGATATCGATGATATAACTCAAATGATAAACTGCACCAGATTCCAACTCAAATGTTGTGAGTCTACAAATATCATGATTTATACTAACTTACTAGGAATTTTTCTTGCATAATTTAACTATCACATGTAAGATCAAGGTTTGATGAATGTTTTGTTTAATAATATTTTTTTTTTTTTTTGCAGGTCATTTGAAGATTGTGATTGTATTGTGTTACTGTGGGAGCTATAACTTTTGCTTCTAGTTGTAATTTATAATGTTAGACATATCTGGAATCCTTTTTGTGAATTAGTCTTAAAATTTTCAACCTGCAGTTTTGTGGACATATGTAATTATTACATAGTGTAATTGACTTGTAGTTGTTACTGTTTATTTTGTTTATTTTAATCTTTTGGAGCATGGATATATATTTCCAATGCATTAAATGCAATTTGAATTTTACAAAATGTATATTTTGTGATGCTTCCATTTTTGAGTGTTAAAATAATCATTTTAGGTTTTTGTGGAACAATAGAAAAGTTTAAAAATATATATATTTTTTTTCAAATTCTAACTTTTTGGGTTGGAAATGGGTTGAGGGGCCGACCCCCAACCCTAAAGGGTTGGGTTAGGGTTTGCGAGTCTCAACCCGTTCGAGTTGTGGATCGGATTAGGGTTGAAAAAAAGTTCGTAAAAATCAAGTCTCAACCCGACTCGAAAACCCGCAACCCGACCCATTTGACACCCTTAATTATAATACAATGTTTTTCCTAATGAAAATAAAACAACTAAAATCTAAAGGAGAATATAGTCCAACAAAACAAATTGCTATGGTATCTAGGTGAAAATACAAGTTTTCATATCATAATGCATAATTTTCCTTGATAAATAAAAACAAAAAAATCTACAAAAAAATTATTTTGTAATAAAAAGAGTAAGTTGTTATCACCCAAATTCTTTTTCATAATTCACAAATTTTCCTAATAAAACAAAACATAAAAATTTTAGACATATAAATAAATTTGGATTGTACCTTCCCTAGATGAAAACACATAATTTTATATTGTAATACACATTTTTTCATAATGAAAATAAAATAATAAGAATTTAAATAAATAAAAAGAATTAATTGTAATAGTATAAATAAATTAAAAGAGAAAGAAATACTTACTTGATGGTTGACAATCCCACCCATGTAACATACCTATGTGTATATAATATAAATTATGAAGAAAAAGAACGCAAATAAGAAAAGTTAACAAGAACATATATATATATGTATATGTATATAAATTATGAATAAAAACACAACTATAAAAAAATTAACAAGAACATATGCATTGTGGACCTAAAAAAACATATATATATATGTAAATAGATCATGGGAAAATGAACATAAATACAAAAAAGAAAACTAACAAGAAGGAGGTTCAATCTCATTACCTTTCAATTCTAGAAGGATAGTAAACAAGACATTGACTACTTTAACTACTCAATTAATAATAATATATTTAGTAATAGTTTTATATATATTTATTAATTATATATACATATATATATTTAACAAAAAAGAAAATAAAATTTAGGGTCCTGGCCAGCGGGGGTTGGTGCAGCGGCACCAGATTGACTTTCGCCTAAGGGCCGCCCACATATATATAATATTATTATTTAATATATGTATATATATAATATTATTATTTAATACACTTCTCGAAATGATATAACCTTATTGTTAGGCTCTGATGGGTCCCCTAATCTTCACATTGACCACTTTGGGCCGAGTTCACACGAATTATTTGATTTTAGTTTTTTTTTTTTTTTTTAAATGCAGAAAAATCCCATCGAGCGTCGACAATACACCGTCATGGCTTTCTAGTGTTTTGAACTTACCGCCTTCTTTTGAAGTCTCGTTTGGTGATAGGTATGGCCCAATCTCCCCGGGTCGGTCTAACCCGCCAGACAGGTCAATTGGGCCTAAAAGCGCAAGCCCAACTCAGCCAAGCCCATACGCGGCATCTTTGGTCCAACGGCCATGCAGATATGATTGGCGGATTTGAGGGATTTTGTTAGGGTTGTTATTGTATAGTATAAATAGGAGAATTGTCGTTTAGTTTAGGGTTTCAATTCTCAATTCTAGAATCAATACTTGTAAGATTGTACTTCGGTATTCAACGGAAAATAGTGAAACATCTCGGAAGGCTATTACCTTCATCCGTAAACGTAGATCTCCGGATCGAACCATGTAAATTCTTGTGTCACTCATATTCTTGCAGGTTCAATTATTTTGGTTAATCGTTTTGATTGTGATTCGTTTGATATCCGGGTCACGGCTTTATCAATTGGCGTCGTCTATGGCAAAAAGAAAGGAAAAGCAAACCCTAGCATCGACCATAACCACATTCCGTAAAATATGGTGAATACACGCTAGTCAGCTAATCCAACTCGATCTCTTCGGAACCCTCCAGTCGATCAAAACCCTCCACTGCCGCGTCAGCAGATCCAGGATCCGCCCGCGGGGCAAGCAGATGCGCAGCACCTCGCACCCGCCGATGCGCCAGCGCAGGTTGACCCTCAACCAACCCCTGAACTATTGCAGGCACAACAAGCATTCCTTCGGGAACATGCCGCCCCATTCCAAGAATGGAATCATCGGCGCGTCGACTCCGGTATGCGCGCCGACAATGGCGTTGATCAGGTGGCAAGACATTCCCACCAAGATCGATCTCGCGCATTTAATGAAGATCCTCCCCATAGAGTCAGGCATGATCGCCGCCGTCGCCGGTCAGTGTCACCCGAGGAGGATCGTAGTTCTAATAGTTCGAGGCCCCGCTATGCTGATCACGCTGATGCAGACCGACGCCGACCTATTGATGCGGCGAAGCGAGCTCGCTTAGAGAGGTCCCGTTTACTTGATCCCCTAGAACAAGAGTAGGCTCAATTTGATGCCAAGCTTGACAAGGTATTAGGCCTTGATGCTGATGGGGAGATAATCACCCCGTTCTCTGCGGAGATTCTCTCCACCACACTCCTCGAGGGGTTTAAACTTCCACCAGTACCCTTCTACAACTGCACCGGGGATCCAAGTAACTTCTTGAGCGCGTTCAAATATGCCATTTTCAATCGGAGCTGCACGCCGCATCACTTGTGCAAAGTGTTCCCCGAATATCTTCAAGACGAGGCCAGAATTTGGTTTGATTCTTTGCCGCGCGGCAGCGTTACTTCTTTCCGGGATCTTACCGAGCAGTTCTGGGCTCGTTTCCATACACGAGCAAAGCCTATGGCCACTTTGGCTAATCTCATGAACCTGGAGCAGCGAGACGGGGAGACAATTTCTTAGTTTCTTGAACGCTTCACTGCGGAAAGCTTAAAAGTAGGCAGCCGGTCCGATGATGTTATCATCACTGATTTCATGAACGGCCTCCAAGCCGGACCGCTTTACACCGAGCTCGCGCGACATCCTCCGACCATTACCCGTGCTCTATTTGGCACTGTAAGCCGGTTTGCCAAAGCTGAAGAGCAAACCCGGCGCAAGCGGGAGAAGTATACTACCAAGAAACAGTTAGACAAAACGCAAGCCGGGACTAGTACCCGGCCCAGTGCCTTTAGTCGTTTGGGCAAAGGCAGGTTGGAGCCCCGCAGCGATCCCCCTCAATTCACACCCCTTACACGATCAAGGACAGAAATATTTTCTGTTCACAAAAATGATTTACGACCATGCCCACGGATGACTGCTTCGGCAAAGAAGCGTCATCGCGAAAAGTGGTGTGCATATCATCGCGATCATGGACACGACACCAAGGAGTGTCGCGAACTTTGTAAAGAAATCGAGGACTGTTTGAAACGAGGTTTTCTCTGACAATACATCGCTCGGACCGAGGACAGGTCTCAGCCGAACCAAAATGGAGGTACATAACAAGGTCGAGGAGGTTACAATGGCAGAGGCCCAAGACAGAACAGACCCCAATAGCAAAACAACTTGGAATATATGTTGGGTTTGATTCCCCGTCAATCATTAGGTATTTGGAACCAAGAACAGGCGACCTATTTACCGCCAGATTTGTAGATTTTCATTTTGATGAAACAATGTTTCCCTCGATCAATGTGGGTAAGGTTTTGAACAATATTATTCAGCAAAAACCAGTTGAGAATCTCTCCTGGTATGAACAACGCTTATCACACTTAGACTCACGTACTTCACAATGTGAGAATGAAGTAAGAAGAATAATTTATTTGCAAGACATTGTTAATAGACTTCTTGATGTATTCAATGATGCCAGTAAAGTCACAAAATCTCACATTCTAGCCATAAATGCACCAGCAAGGATCGTTATTCCAGAAGAACAAACAAAAATAGATACGGTGCATAAAAAATGTGGTCGGCCCATTAGATCGAAAGACATAGTTCCTCGAAAACGAAGGGGGAGAACTGGTGAATCAATTGATAAAACAGAAATTGCTAAAGATACTCCAAATGAATCTGCAGAGCCTGGTGCTCCAATAGAGTATTACAAAAACTCCAAATGTGGAAAATATTGAAAATCCTACAAGTTATTGTAGCGAAACATGGTATCTACATGAAATGATCACTGATGATTGGCATAAATGGGAAGATGCAATAAAGTCTGAATTAGCTACCCTAGAGAAACCGAACGTGTTCGGCCCAATCAGTCGAACCCCAGATAATATAAAATCGGTGGGGTATAAATGGGTTTTTGTTCATAAAAGGAATGAGAAAAATGAAATTGTGAGGTACAAAGCTCGACTTGTAGCTCAAGGTTTTTCCCAGAGACCTGGGGTTGATTATGAGACATATTCACCAGTAATGGATATAATCACTTTTCGTTTTCTCATTGGTATGGTTGTCCACGAGAACTTAGAAATCCGTTTAATGGATGTTGTAACAGCATACTTATATGGTTCATTAGATGCCAATATATATATATATATATATATATATATATATATATATATATATATATGAAAATACCTGAAGGATTCAAAATGCCTGTAACGGACATCCCTCGTGAATTGCACTCAGTAAAACTACAGAGATCGTTGTATGGTTTGAAGCAATCTGGTCGCATGTGGTGTCATAGATTAAGTGAATACCTTATAAAAGAAGGTTACAAGAATGATCCGATTTGTCAATGTGTGTTTATAAAAAGGATAATCGCTGGATTCGTTATTATCGCTGTTTATGTGGATGACATGAACCTGATTGGCACTCCTGAAGAGTTAGCCACTGCTGCTGGATATCTCAAGAAAGAATTTAAGGTCAAAGACCTCGGAAAACTAAACTTTGTCTTGGTCTTGAATTAGAGCATAGAGATAGTGGAATACTTATCCACCAAACTGCTTATACTGAAAGACTACTCAAACGATTTAATATGGACAAAGCTCATCCTTTGAGCACTCCAATGGCTGTGCGCAGTTTAGACATTAAAAAAGATCCATTCAGGCCAAAGCAACCTGATGAAGATATACTTGGCCCTGAAGTACCATATCTTAATGCCATTGGAGCATTAATGTATCTAGCCCAATGTACTAGACCAGATATCGCATTTGCTGTGAATGTACTTGCGCGATATAGTTCTAATCTAACACGAAGACACTGGAGTGGAGTTAAACAAATTTTACGTTATCTTCGTGGTTCTACAAATATGGGTTATTTTATTCAAAGCAAATCACTAACCCCGGGATACTTGGTTATACTGATGCAGGATTTAGATCCGACCCACATAAAGCCCACTCACAAACTGGTTATGTATTTTGCTACAACGGAACAGCAATTTCGTGGCGTTCCACTAAACAAACATAAGTGGCTACCTCATCCAATCACTCTGAGATAATTGCACTTTATGAAGCTGGACGAGAGTGTATTTGGTTGAGGTCAGTGATAACACATATTCGAAATACTTGCCAACTAAAATCGGTTACAAACACTCCCACTGTTATCTATGAGGATAATGCAGCTTGTATAAATCAAGTAAGAAACGGGTACATAAAGGGGCATAGAACTAAACATATTTCTCCAAAGTTTTTTCATACCCATGAACTCCTAAAGAATGGAGAAATAGATATTCAACAGATCCGCTCAAATCAAAATCTTGCAGATTTATTCACTAAATCATTGCCGACGTCTACTTTTGAGAAATTAGTATACCATATTGGTATGCGAAGAACTACGGATAAGGAAGATTAAAAACTTTTTTACCAGTATTGTTTATTTGAGGGGGAGTGAAATTATGATTACAAATATGACAATATTTATTGTCCAAAATCTCATACACTAGAGTTCCATAAGTATGAGGTGCCTATAACCAATCAAAAAATGGAGTAATAATAATGTGTCCAAGGGGGAGTGTTATGAGTCACACGGGTGACCCATGTATTTTGTGGACACCATAACCTATCGCTTATCTTGGAAGTGGGATCGAAGCACGACAGTGCCAAAAGCACGACAATGCTAGAAGCACGAAAATGCTAGAAGCACGACAGTGCGGAAGCACGTCACTGCAAGCACGACACTGCAAGCACGACAGTGCGGAAGCACGTCACTGCAAGCACGACGATGTTTTTGTAAATTTTTCTATAAATAGGGCTCATATGTTGAATGAAAGATTTACGGTTTCCTCAGAGAATCTCTAGTTTCACTTATGTTCAAGTTCTGTTACGAATAGTTTATAACAATATGTATATATATATATATACACTTTGACTATCCGAAGTCATATGATGGAATATGCCTTATTTATACTATATAGCATAAATGCGCTTGAGCATTTAAAAATAGAACTTATTAAAAACTACTCAAACTTTTATAATAGTAGTAGAAACTTCCATGAAATAGTGGATAAATTTAGATTATAAAAGAACTCCTACCAACATAAATAGAATTTGAAAATAAGATTACTAAATAATCCTTAAAAATAGAACTTATAAAGGATATAATAGGCAAATCAAAATTTACAAAAAACTACTCACACTTTTATAATATCAGCAGATAGATTGTTGATAGTGTATTTGTAGAAGGATGTTAACAGTAAATAATTACATATTTTTGTTCTTACGAAATAATGATAAATATTTTTAATAATTATTATTAATGTCAACATTCATGAAAAGTATTAATATATATATTGACATTTATAATTATATCTAATCCTTAGGGTGTTTGGCTTCAGCATAAATGGATCGGAGAATGTTAGACAATGATCAGAATTGAATCAATCTTGATCAATTGAACTAAATTCACACAAACCTTACTCAATGCAACTTACTAGAATGAAAAACAGTCAAACTCAAAACAAAACACTCAACACAACTCTTTACGTGGTTCGAACTTGATGTTCTACATCCACGGAGGATTGGTGTTCCTCAATTCACTATATCACAACAACAATTACAAGTAATCAGCTAGTTACACAAGAATCCCCAATTAAAGAACCCTAATTGGATCAAGAACCCTAGCTTCTCAATTACACGTAATTCTAAACTGTTTCAAGGGGAAAACTAAAACTGATCATCTCCTACTTCATAACTGCTTTTATCTTGCGAGTGAAAGCTGGAAAAACTGGAAGAAAACCGCCAAAACCAATCAGCTGAAAATGAAACAGAAAACCGTTGTAAAAAGCCCTGCAAAACCGTTGTAGAAGGCCTGAGTCCTATAACTGCCGGTTCGAGGTTGTTAGACATCCGGTTTCCTCCTACCGACCGGTTCATGACTTAAATCCTCCGGTTTTCAGTTAAACACAATTAGCAAAACATGATAACACCAGTTTTGAATGAAATTGATCAACACATTTTACAATTCTCCACCTCAATGAATTCAAACACTTCATCTCCTCAATCTTTGCTAATCAGACTTGCTATGCACAAGCTAAAAGCTTTACCAAGCCTACACAGTATCTAAACTTTGAACCAGTAAGCGATTTTGTAAGGAAATCTGCTGCATTCTCCTCAGTAGAAACCTTCTTGACTAACACTGCTCCCTTCTCCACTATGTCTCTTACAAAATGCATCTTGACATCTATGTGCTTTGATCTCTCATGAAACACCTGGTGCTTAACCAAGTGTAGAGTACTTTGGTTATCACATAACACTGTAACACAGCTTTGTTCTATTCCAAAATCCTTTAACATACCCTTTAACCAGATAGCTTCCTTTACTGCATCTGTCATGGCAATATATTCTGCCTCTGTTGTTGAGAGAGCAACCATAGATTGATGAACTGACCTCCAGCTGACAGCTGTTCCATAGAGTGTGAATATGTATCCAGTAATGGACTTCCTAGTGTCCAAATTTCCAGCAAAATCAACATCAACATATCCAAACAAAGGATCTTTCACTCCACTAGTTTGCTCAAACATTAATCCTAGATCCAATGAGCCTCTTAAGTACCTCAGAATATATTTCAAGGCTTCCCAATGGATTTTCCCAGGATTAGACATAAACCAGCTTACCAAAGATACCCCATATGCTAAATCTGGTCTGCTGCAAATCATTCCATACATGAGACTTCCAACTCCACTTGCATAAGGAACTGACTCCATATACTTGATATCCTCTGCTGTTTCTGGACACTGGGATTTTGATAGTTTGAACTGCTGTCCTACAGGTATACTCACAGACTTTGATTCCTGCATGTTGAACCTTTCAAGTACCTTCTGCAGATATCCCCTCTGAGACAAACACAGCCTTCTAGATGACCTGTCTCTTAAGATATCCATTCCTAAGATCTTCCTAGCATCTCCTAAGTCTTTCATTTCAAACTCAGAGTTCAACTTCTGCTTTAACTGATCAATCTTTAATTTACACTTACTTGCAATTAACATGTCATCCACATAAAGTAGCAGATAAGTCTGATTCTGCTTTGCTTGCTTCTCAAAGTAAACACAACTATCATACAAGCTTCTTGTGAATCCTGCATTAATCATGAACTGGTTGAATTTCATATTCCACTGTCTAGGACTTTGCTTAAGTCCATACAGAGATTTCTTCAGGTGGCAGACCTTATCTTCATTTCCAGGAAGTATGAACCCTTCTGGTTGCTGCATATATATGTCTTCCACCAAATCACCATGTAAAAATGCTGTCTTCACATCAAGCTGTTGTAGTTCCAAATCTTCCTGTGTTACTTTAGCTAACAGCATTCTGATTGAACAATGCTTGACTACAGGGGAAAAAACCTCATTGAAATCTATTCCTTCTCTTTGAGTAAAACCCCTAGCTACTAGTCTAGCTTTATACCTTACCTTTCCATCTCCACAGGCTTCTATTTTCTTCTTGTATATCCACTTTGAACTAACCAACTTCTGTTGTGCTGGCTTAGCTACTAGTTTCCAAGTCTTATTTCTTTCCAATGACATCATTTCTTCCTTCATTGCTGCTAGCCACTGCTTCTTCTCATTTCCAGACACTGCTTCTCTATAACTTTGAGGTTCATGATGGTCCAGTGTTTGTGCTATATTTAATGCATAATACACCATATCTGCTTGTCCAAATCTGTTGGGTGGGTGAATAGTTCTTCTAACTCTATCTCTTGCCAGGTTGTAGTTTCTCAGCTCTTGATCTGTCTCTTGTACTTCTTCATCTTCAGATGAATTTTGACCTTGATCATAGATTTGATTTCCATCCTGATTTCTGTTTATGTCAGAGATCTCTACCTCAACAGAGGAGTTCCTTTCTGTGATGTCTCCATCAGAATCATTTATATTACCAGTGATAGGGTGCCCCATGACTTGCTCATTGAACCTAACATCCCTACTTATCAACACCTTTTGCTGCCCCTTTTCCATACACCAGAGTTTATATCCTTTCACTCCTTCTGGATATCCAATGAATATACACTTGAGTGCTCTGGGATCATGTTTATCTTGCCTTACATGTGCAAATGCTTGGCATCCAAAAACTTTGAGATCCTGATAATTAGACAACTCTCCATACCAAATCTCATCAGGTGTCTTAAAGTTTATTGCTGATGAGGGTGTCTTGTTAATCAGATAGCATGCAGTGTTGACTGCTTCTCCCCACAATGCCTTTGGCAACTTTGCATCAACCAGCATGCACCTTACTCTCTCAAGTATTGTCCTATTCACTCTTTCAGCTAACCCATTTTGCTGTGGGTTAAGTGGGACAGTCTTATGCCTGGTGATACCTTTCTTTTTACACAAGTCAGAAAATTTAGCTGACAAATACTTCAGTCCATTGTCAGTCCTTAAGTGTTTGAGCTTCTTCCCTTTCTTGGTTTCAGTCTGTATGAGCCAGTCTTTAAACTTCCCATAAGCATCACTCTTTTGTTTTAAAATAAAGGCCCAGACCTTTCTGCTGAAGTCATCTATTATAGTCATGAAATATTTGCCCCCATGACACGTCGGTTTTTTTACCTAGTGTTCCGCAAGTGTACGGATGTAGGTGTAGTACTATTGTCAAGGTCGATCCCACAAGGAATAGTTTTAGGTAGTTTGATACCCTAATACTCTAGGAATGTCCTAACTAGATACTAAGTTTTAAAGGTTGATTTTACTAATTAAACTACTCAATTAAATATAACTTCAAACTTAGGAAACACGAAAACTAACAATCAAAGAGAAAAGGTATCCTAGGGCTTCGATTTCAGGATATTATTTCAATGTGGAATATGATTAACCTATTAATTTACCAATTCTAATGTTTATTAGGCGGCACGACAATAATCTAATCCTTCTGTCGAAGCGATTAAACCGTTGATTAATTAAGCTAATTACCCTCTCGAGTCAATTAAACCTAATAACTCCCAAACGATCTTAAGCCACGGCCGTGTTGCTTAAGTGACACGGTCGTGTTGCTTTGCACAATCCACTTTTCCAGCAACAATTTGACACGGCCGTGTTGCTTGAGTGACACGGCCGTGTTCTATTCCAGAACCCACAGCGCGTTATGGACCACTTTTGACACGGCCGTGTTGCTTTGTGACGCGGCCGTGTCGGTTCATGCGTTGTTTTGCTCCTGGACCGGTTCTGGCCGGTTCGGACCGGTTTGGACCGGTTCTTCGACGGTTCTCACTCTTTTGGGCCGGTTTTCACTCTTTTCCAACTTGTTTCCTCGTCCGGTAGCCTGAAAATGCTCAAAATACCTTAAAACAAGTCAAAACACGTCAAATGACCTAAATATTATTAATATAACTAAATGCCGGTCAAATATGCACGTAAATGATATAAAATATGATCCTAAATCGACCTAAATACATGCATAAACAACGTGTTATCAAACTCCCCCAAACTTAAACTGTTGTTCGTCCCGAACATCATACAAAAAGACACAAAGAAGACAAGTGATTATGCATTTTGTTTAGGGCGATTAGACGATGAATTCAGTTTCAGTCTGATTTTTCTTAAAGCAACTAGGCAACACAATTCACTTGAGCATATGTGATACCGCATAAATCAACTAATCTCGAGACTTTGAACTTTCGAATTATTCAACCCTCACCGGGTAAGTGTTTCACTCATCTCTCAAGTGTTTAGGCTAACATAATTTCCACTCATATTGAATTACATGCAAAATCTACCATATGCTTGCCAATCGTCTAAACTAGACCTCGTACTTGATATGTGTGACAAAAGATCAAAAAGGTCTTTATTTTGGTTGTAATGTGGGCTTAAGGTAAGGTGGGATACATTTGGAGTTAAGTGACTATTCATTGGACTAATCAAGTTACGTCTAACCCGACTACCCCTCAATACAATCACTCAACCTCACTCTTCAAATTTCAACAAATCACCTCACAAAGTGACTTCTTCACCTTTAAAAGTCCGTACAACTTAAGTGCTTTTCAATTCTGCGGGTACCACATTTTTGGGACTACCCGAATGTTCTAAGCAAATTCATAATTTGAGCACTTTATTTTCTAGCCTCTCCTCTATAATACTAATAATAAAAACTTTTTTCTTTTTTCCTCTTTCTTTTTTCTTTTTTTTTTTTTTCTAGGAGAGGCCATTCTTCGCTTTTCACCTATCACTTTTCTTTTATTCCCTTCATCTTTTGAAAATATCACTATTTCCCATTCCTTCCCACAAATTGTTCACCCAAAATTCCTTCCAATTCTCCTCCCTCTAACTTGATTAATCCAATTAGGGCCAAAAGAGTTAAATCAAAAGGTTTCGGCTGACATTTTTAGGTTATGAATAAATAAGGCTATAAGGCTCAATTGGGCTAACTAGGGACAATTTTTTCATTATGGGTCAAAGGCAATTTTCATGGTTCGAACAAATAGGCTTAAACAAAAAGTTGCCTAAGATCATTTCCTAAATCACAACATATACTTGACACATTCTTAGTAAAGACTCAAGGCAAGTTCTAGAGACTAGTACACATATTCAATCAAATTCACACCGAAAGAAAGTATATGACTCCAAAAATTGGAGTATAATTTAGGCTCAAATTCTCACAAGGTAAATTTTGATTGAATATTCTCAGTTCAAGCTCAATTTCGTCTCAAAACACCTCTCATGCTCTATTATGTGCCATTTTTCATCTACTTCTCAAAATCATCTCATCATCAACTATTCATCATCCATCTTTCCCTAATTTTCTCTTTTTATTTTTCTCACTTGTTACCTATTTCCGGGTTTTATTATTCTTATTGACTCTAAAAACTGCACTACTAAGACTCTAAACTCTAACTCCTAAGACTCAACATAGAAACGATATGCAATCAACTTGGGCTCACAGACCCGATAACACCGATAAATCAGATAACTGGGCTCACAGACCCGATAATATCACTCAAAACAATAAAAATCAGCACAATGGGCACACGGACCCACAATCAGCAAAACTCGAACGATCAACTAAAATGTAAATCAAACTGGAAATATAGCTGCCAAGACGTCCCACGGTCTACCCCCTCCTCCAAACTTGGCTGAAAGCCAATGTTTGGAGGAAAAACGTGGTACGCCTTGGTGCTAACTTACAAATCGTTCGACGATGGCGTTTTGAAACCCCTACGAGCTCCGAAATCGTGCCATTTTGCTCCTATTGAATCTTGGTTCGGCCGTCTCCGCATCACGCTCTGAATTTTTCATTTTTTTTCTGTTGACGTACTGACACGGCCGTGTTGAATGTAGTGACACGGCCGTGTTACTTTTGAACCAAAATTGATGTTTTTGGGCCGATTTTGACACGGCCGTGTTATAATGTTAACGCGGCCGTGTTCTATTTGAACCAAAAAATTGATTTCTGTGGCGTTTTTGACACGGCCGTGTTAAGTAATGTGACACGGCCGTGTTGCATTCCAGTGCATTTTACCTTTTGGAGCGATCTTTTGACACGGCCGTGTCATGTGTGAGACGCGGCCGTGTTACTTTGAGCTGACGTTGACGCGGCCGTGTTCTTTTTGTGACACGGCCGTGTTGCATTCCAGAAGATTTCTTCCTTTGACGTCAATTTTGACACGGCCGTGTTGGAAAATGACACGGCCGTGTTACTCTGATTTCCATCTTCATGCGATTTTTCGTCTTTTCGACCGCCGTTTCTTGCAATACTCGTCCATGTTGATTCCTAAAAACATAAGACACTAAAATACAAGTTAAAAACATAAAATTAACGAAATACTAAAAAAACATAAAACATTAAACATCGGGTTGCCTCCCGACAAGCGCTTTGTTTTACGTCTTCAGCCGGACGTCCTTTTTCTATCAACCTTCTTCTAGCCACCCCGAGTTGAAAGTTTTCTGAACACTTAAAGAGCTATTTGGGGCACGAGGATTTTCTATAGCAGCTAGGGTAGTGTAAATAATGCTACAATTGTGCCTACCCCTTAGACCCGATTTATGTATGTTGAGTGTGATTATTTCGTTTTGGACCCGAAAAACCAACTCCCCTTTAGGTACATCTAGTAGTGCTTGGCTAGTCGCCAAGAAGGGTCTTCCTAAGATAAAAGGGAATTCATCACTCCCTTTCATGTCAACAACTAAGAAATCACTAGGGAATTCAAAATTTAGCACTTTTACCACTACATCCTCTGCTACTCCCAACGGCGTTAATGAAGATCCATCCGCCAATTTGATAGTAGTAAAGAACCGTTTAATTTCCCTTAATCCTAATTGTCTATACTGCTTAAGAGACATCAAATTTATGCTAGACCCTAAGTCACACATGACATTATGAAATTCATGACTACCAATTGAGCAAGAAATAGTAAAACTCCCTGGATCTTTTGCTTTTGTTGCTCTTCTTGGTTTCATGCTTGTGTTTGCGTTCTTCTTGGGCCTGCTCGGTCTCTTCTTTGTCGCCTCTTTTCCATCCTCCCACTCCTTTGTTTTCTCTTTAACTTGGATTCTCTCCTTTAGTGGTTCCTGTTTCACAACAACAACTCTAGATTGCTCTAAAGGATCAAGGTTAGCAAAGAACGAATTTTTAAAACAAAAATCAAAAGACTCATCAAGAATAGGAGATGAAGTTTTCTTATCTATGATTGTATTGACCTCCTCCTTCTCAATGTTTTTGACTTCCTCGCTTGATTCCTTTGCTTCTTGTTCCTTCAAGCTCTCTTCATGCTCATCTAGCTCCACAATATTGCAGTGCTCCTTCGGATTAACCACTGTATCACTCGGGTATTGGCCTTGCTTGTGTTGGGCTCCTACTATCTTTATCAGTTGGCTCATGTTTGATGTCAATTCTCCAATGCTAGCTTGGGTCTGCACCAGTGTGTTCTCGAGCCTCTTGATGTCTGCCCCTTGCCCAGTGATATGCTTGTTTAGCTCCATGAATTTTCCATCCACTTTCTTCTCCAACTGAGCTAACTTTTCATCATACTTTTCGAATTGTGACATCGCGATCTCTTCTTGTGATGGCTTCTTACCGTCATGGATCATGCCATTTGTAATAGCAAATCCGGGTGGCGGATTAAGTGTATTTTGCGCGTTCCCATATGAAAAGTTCTGATGATTCTGAGGGTACTGATTGTACCGAGGCTGATTGTTCTGGAAGTTGTTGAAGTTTCGTTGATTCACAAACTTTACTTCTTCAACTTCTTCCGGACCCCCTGGCTGTTGTGCTAACGTTAGATTAGTTAGCAAATTTACCTGGCTCGTCAATGCTGTTACTTGTGCTGTGAGCTTTTCAATTGGCTCATTATTGACGGGCTCGACTTTTTGGACACTTGCTACCCTCCTTGGCATGTTTCTCTCATTCGACCATTGGTAGCTCGTTCTCGCCATAGCATCCAGGATTGAGAATGCCATCCTCACTGACTTCTCCATCAAACTCCCACCCGCAGCTGCATCCACTTGGTTTCTAGTCGGAGCAAGTAGACCATTGTAGAACTTGCATACTTGCTGCTTCTTGGTGAACCCATGTTGAGGGCAACTCCGGATAAGATCCCGGAATCGCTCCCAAGCCTCTCCGAATGGCTCTTGGTCCAGCTGTTTGAACTGATTAATTTGATTCTGCAAGTCGAGCATCTTGCTCGGTGGAAAGTACTTCAGTAAGAACGAAGTGCTCAAGTCTTCCCAATCTCTGATGTCTTCTAGTGAATTGAACCATTGTAATGCTCTGTCCTTCAGTGAGAAAGGGAACAATCTCATCTTGACCTGCTCGTGCGGCACATGATTGATCTTGATTGTGTCGGCCAGTCTGCGAAACTTGATCAGATGCGCATTCGGATCCTCCAACGCACTTCCCCCATACTGGTTTTGCTGCACTATATTGATTAGTGCAGGTTTCAGCTCGAAATTGTTGGCATTGAGTGGTGGAGGTTGTACTCCTCCTGCCTGCTGATTTGGACTGGGCTTCAAGCAGTCGCTAATAGGCGTGTCATCTTCATCGCCTGCAGCTGGGTCTATCTGAATTGGGCCGTACTGCTGTTGTAGCTGTGGCCCTTGTGGAGGTAGCTGCTGCTGTATGTTCGTGACTCGATCATCCAACCGTGCCAGAGCTGTCAGTACTCTGTTAAGTGCGTCATCTTGATTTGGATGCTGTGGTGGATTCTCCATCTCAGATGCGGCGTTTCTTCTAGTTCGGTGTCTGCGAGCTGTCGCTTCAATTTCCGGATCGAAAGGAAGAAGGGTTTCTTTCCCTTTTGATCTGGTGTGCATACGAAGCCTGAAAACACCAAAAACAAGAACTACAGCGTAACACTAAAATTAACCCAAAAAATAAAAACGAAAATTAAAATTAAAAATACGAAAAAAATAAAATCTAGTCTAGTTTCCTCCTATTTTTCAAGATAAAAACTAAGCGCTAAATCCTATTCCCCGGCAACGACGCCAAAAACTTGACACGTCGGTTTTTTTACCTAGTGTTCCGCAAGTGTACGGATGTAGGTGTAGTACTATTGTCAAGGTCGATCCCACAAGGAATAGTTTTAGGTAGTTTGATACCCTAATACTCTAGGAATGTCCTAACTAGATACTAAGTTTTAAAGGTTGATTTTACTAATTAAACTACTCAATTAAATATAACTTCAAACTTAGGAAACACGAAAACTAACAATCAAAGAGAAAATGTATCCTAGGGCTTCGATTTCAGGATATTATTTCAATGTGGAATATGATTAACCTATTAATTTACCAATTCTAATGTTTATTAGGCGGCACGACAATAATCTAATCCTTCTCTCGAAGCGATTAAACCGTTGATTAATTAAGCTAATTACCCTCTCGAGTCAATTAAACCTAATAACTCCCAAACGATCTTAAGCCACGGCCTACACAGTCATAGACAACTGCGCTCTATGTTCTAAGTCTGATAACAATTCCCTCCTCTCGAAGCGGAATTGTTAAACTAAATTACTAAATCTAGGTGATCAAGCTAAATTCAGTTTAAGCATAAACATAGAGATAAAACACATAAAGAATGGAATTAATAGATTAAAACATAAATCAAAACATTGTTATAAAAATCCCTACTTTCTAACCCTAGGACACGAATAGCTTAGCTACTCATGCCTAGTAATAATCCAATACAAAATTCTATGAAAAACATTGTAAGAATTAAAACTAAGAAAAGAATAAATAAACCCGGATAACTCCGTCTCGATGATCTTCGTCTTCCTTGTCTTCCAAGGTGATGTATTTTATGTTCTTGATGATTGATTCCTTTTTCCTAGAGCTTGGGGTCCTTTTTATAGAGTTGAGGACGAATCTTGGGGAAGATAGGCTCAAAATCCTATTAAAAATATGAAATCCTCGCATAAAAACCCTTCTGACACGGCCGTGTTGCTTAAGTGACACGGCCGTGTTGCTTTGCACAATCCACTTTTCCAGCAACAATTTGACACAGCCGTGTTGCTTGAGTGACACGGCCGTGTTCTATTCCAGAACCCACAGCGCGTTATGGACCACTTTTGACACGGCCGTGTTGCTTTGTGACGCGGCCGTGTCGGTTCATGCGTTGTTTTGCTCCTGGACCGGTTCTGGCCGGTTCGGACCGGTTTGGACCAGTTCTTCGACGGTTCTCACTCTTTTGGGCCGGTTTTCACTCTTTTCCAACTTGTTTCCTCGTCCGGTAGCCTGAAAATGCTCAAAATACCTTAAAACAAGTCAAAACACGTCAAATGGCCCAAATATTATTAATATAACTAAATGCCGGTCAAATATGCACGTAAATGATATAAAATATGATCCTAAATCGACCTAAATACATGCATAAACAACGTGTTATCACCCCACCATGTGTCTCAACTCTAGCAGGACCCCAGATGTCAGAATGAATGCAGTCAAAGATTTTTGTAGTGTTGTGAATTCTAGCTTTATAGGCCAATTTCTTTGATTTTCCAAGAACACACTGATCACAGAAATCTAATCTAATATCTCCAGGAGTTCCAAACACTTCTTTGAGAGCTCTTTCATGCCTTTCTCACCAATGTGTCCTAGCCTTTTATGCCACAACACCACCTCAGTTTTATCCATAGTCACATCTGCAGTTCCAGTAATAGGTTTTCCCAGCAAAATGAACAACCCATTTTTCTTCTTCCCTTTCATTACTGTCCTACCATCTTTAGTTACTTGAATACCACCATTTATAGTGTTGAATTCACACCCAGATGCATTTAGAGTTCCCAGAGATATTAAATTCCTCTTTAGGTCAGGTACATACCTTACTTTGGAAATAATTCTCTGAACACCATCAAACATCTGAATTCTTACTGATCCTATCCTTTGGACCTTGCAGGATTGATCATTACCCAGGAGCACAGATCCTCCATCAAATATTTCCAGTTCTTGGAATATTGGCTTGTTTGGACACATATGGAAGGAGCACCCTGAATCCAGCACCCATTCCTCAGACATTTCCCCATTAGAGACATTCAGGACTTCAGCACTTTCATACCCTTGTTCAGCAATAGCAACATCTGCCCCTTTTGTATCTGTTTTCTTCCCTTTTTCAGGACAATTTTTCTTCAAATGTCCAGTTTGTTTACAGGCATAACATCTTCTTTTCTCCACCCAGTCAGTGGTCTTCTTGACCTTTTCTCTTCCATAATTCTGATCCTTACCTTGTTTATTGCTCTGAAACTTCTTCTTCTGGTTCTGTTTCTTGAACTTTATGTTCAGTCCTTCTCCTGCAGACTGAATCTTCTTTTCTCCCTGAAGTTGGAAGAATTTTGTCTTCAAGGAGGTCAATATTATGTCAAAGTTCAGTTTATCCTGTCTTCCAAAAATGAGGGTATCTTTGAAATGTTCCAAGGATTTTGGAAGTGAATTTAGTAGCATCAATGATTTATCATCTTCCTCCATCTTTACTCCCAGATCCTCAAGTTCATCAGTCAGTCGAGTGAATTCATCAATCTGATCCAACACAGTTCTTTCATCTGTTATTTTGAAAGCTAATAACTTCTGCTTCAAGAACAACTTGTTTGTTACTGTCTTGGATTGATATAGCTCTTCCAGCTTCTTCCAAGCATCCAGAGCTGTCTTTGTCTTTGCTACTTCGCGTAGTGGTTTATCTCCCAGACACAGAACTATAGAGCTGTGGGCCTTCTAGACAATTTCTCCATACTTAGATTTCTCTGGTTCAGGCCATTCTTCCAATGGCTTCAATGCCATCTCCAGTCCATTCTGAATCAAGACAACAGTCATCTTCACCTTCCAGAGACTGAAATCATTTTTGCCTGTGAACTTCTCCAGATCGAGCTTCATTCCGGCCATTTGTGAGTTTCTTGTTGACGAAATTCGTGGGCTAGATCTTCCCACAGACGGAGCCACTTGTTAGACAATGATCAGAATTGAATCAATCTTGATCAATTGAACCAAATTCACACAAACCTCACTCAATGCAACTTACTACAATGAAAAACAATCAAACTCAAAGCAAAACACTCAACACAACTCTTTACGTGGTTCGAACTTAATGTTCTACATCCACGGAGGATTGGTGTTCCTCAATTCACTATATCACAGCAACAATTACAAGTAATCAGCTAGTTACACAAGAATCCCCAATTAAAGAACCCTAATTGGATCAAGAACCCTAGTCTTTTGGGATCCATTATGTGTCCCGACACGTCAGGAAACATGGGATCATTACAATACCTTGTAGAAATGGAAGATGTCTCGCAATGCGATGAATATAGTTGGGGAAGTGCTGTACTTGGATTTCTGTACCACCAATTATGTTGTGCAGCACGAAGAGATAGAAAGTCCATTGGAGGGGCAATGCAGTTACTTCAGGTACATCCTAAACTTCTTTTTATATTTGCCTTGTAATATCCTATTTATTGCATTATATACTTACAATTATGTTACGATATATCGTTCAGATTTGGGCATGGACGCGTATAACATTTCTGAGCCCCAGAAATGTGGGGAGACGATTCGATTTAGGCCCAATCGATGGTGTGGACGGTGAGCTCCCTATTGCACACTATGGAGCTGAATGGTTGTAATATCACACTCTCACGCACAGTCTTAACAGCAACGTGAAGACTATCCGAGAGTACTTGGATAGACAAACCTCGGAGGAGGTATAATCTACCTTTTCTTCTATATAATCCTAAACTATAACTGATGCACTAATTTAACGTTAAATTTATGTAAATTTACAGTTTATTTGGAGACCCTATGAACCAATCCCACAAACAGTCCAATCATATCTTGATGACAATCTCATTAACGTGACGTACTCATGGATATCGAAATGTCCACTTATCCATCACTACATTGTCGAGTTGTATTATCCTGACCGGGTGTTCCGACAATTCGGTATGCGACAATCAATCCCTACGTCGATTTTAGCTGAACACGGAAATTTGCATGGAAGAACAAATCAACGCGGACGTTCAAGTCAAAATTGGCTTGAGACACACACACAGTATGTGGAGCGTTGGAACACAAGAGCATAGTATATTGTGACCGCTCCCCAGATCTGGGCACAAGGTGATGAAGTGGACGCTGGCTACATGGGTTGGTATCAAGAGATCACCCGTAGGTTGATAACTCCTGGAATAGGCGTGCAAGAGGGATCTCAACCGTCAACTCATGCATATATCGAAAACTTGGTGGGTAAACAACTTCTTATTGACTTCACACTTAAATATTTAAAATTTAAATCATATATGTTAATTTGTAACCTTTATTTTCAGGAAAGAATTCTTGGTAGAATAAATCAACTAGTTATCGGAGAGCGGGACTATATGAGAGAGCCATTCCGAACATCATTTGAGGAGTTATACCAGGAAGCACAACAGAATTTTCATGATCATCGTGCATCCTACCATCAGCCAAGGCCGACCGCACAACAACAAGCAGCTGGGATACCCATGCCACATGACGCCCCTCAACAAGGAAGGAGACGTAGTACATCTACACGTGCTAACTCCGGACATCGAGCTAGTGGTACTACCTCGCGTGGTACCCATCCATTTAGGTATGTGTCAGGCGATGTTCATGGGTCTTCCCGTTCTACAGTTCATGAGCATCATAATGTGGACGTGCAGTCGAGCTACTATGTACCACCGATGGTGAACGAACAAGACTTTATCACTCCTCATCGTGATTCAATGCGGTTTGATCAGTCCTTCACTTCGCTCCTGGATGTCGGCAACTATACGACGCCTGAATCACTTTATCCACAACATGCAAATTTGGGTGGTTATTCAGGACAGTTCAATACGTCGCCGATTCCATATTTAGGTCAAACATCATCTTCATCTGGTCATCCAACATTCAGTTTAAATATCAGCACCCAAGATGATGTTCAATCACAACGAGCCCAGGACACGGAATCCGATGCCCCTATCGAGGAGCGGAGGGGGAGAGCAAAACGAAACAGAAAAAAAAAAATAGATGTGGGACTGGTCATGAATATTAGATTTTGTAGTTTTCAAGTTATTTGTAATAGTTGCATAAAGTTGCGTTGATATATTAGATTTTGTCTTACATAAAAAATATATTAGATTTTGTCTTTCAAGTTATTTTATCTTTCATTAAAATTCTATTTACAATAATATATACCTAATGGAAATGAAAATTAGAAATAATTGGCTATTTTTGGCCCATAATTAGTTATCAAAATGAAAATAATTGGTCCATAATTAATTATCAAAATGAAAATTAGAAATATAAACACTAAGTATAAAACAATAATTGGGCATTTTTATAAATCTTTTGTTTTATTTATAATTTTAAGATGAATTTATGTATTAAAGTTGGTTATAATATTTTTAAAATATTTTGTAAACTTTCGAATTTTTAATATAATATTTCCGTACTAGTAAATAGTAATGTTGTATGAAAAACGTCAAAAAATATTTTATATTGCCGCTCATTATTTATATTATTTTATATTTATAAATTAGTTGTAAATAAATCTATTTCTATCAAATTTAAGATGTGTATATGTATTTGAGTTTGTTATAATAATTGTAAATATATTATGTTAATTTTTTAAATTTTTAATATATTTTTTAATATTTTTCAGAAAATTACACCGATATTCCGATATTAATCGATATCTCATCGATATCTCCGTAAATTAAAAGATCGATATCTCCGCGAATACCGATATTTTCGTCCTTGGTTAAAACCATACACAAAAATAATTAGTTAAAACCATACACAAAAATATGGTGCATGCAAAAGCTGAAATAATTGAACTCGCCCCTGCCATGGGCGAGTTCACGTAGACACAAAAAAAAAAAAAAAAAAAAAAAAAATGAAATCGCCTGTGCGACAGGCGAGATTACGTATTTATATACTGTCGCCATACCTGAAATCGCCTATACGACAGGCGAGATTAGCAAAAAAAAAAAAAAAAAAAAAAAAAAAAAAATTCCAATTGATCTCACTGTTTCGAGTGAACTCGCCTGTGGCACAGGCGAGTTCACTTACTTTATCAACTACCAAAAAAGAGCACGTATAATTTTAATCCCAACGTGAACAGTACATTACATTGTTAAAATTGCCAAAATTTTAACTACGTCTACGTCCACATGTTTTTCACCACGTCTTTGGCATTTCTTTTTTCACATGTTTTTGGTATTTTCTTTTTAATTTTTCGAATTTAATCATCTTTTAGTTGCAAATTAAATAATTGAATGTGTACCATAAATGACCATACCAAATTCATTATTTGTGGTCCCATGCTTAATTTGGTTATGATTTTTATATTATGATGTATAGGAGGGTGGTTAGTTCACGTCATTTGTAGCCTCAAGAAAATTAAAAAATATATATGATCATATGTGTGTATATATAGTTCTCGTGAAAATTTTAAAACTTGATAAAAGACAACAAAAATAACGAATTGATTCCGATGGACTGATCTTAAGACGACTACTTGTCAGTGACAACAGGGGTGAACCTACCTTAAAGCTTGGGATGGCCCTAGCACCCCTCAATCTCAGCTCACCTCACTAGTTTTATGTATAAAATATATATAATACATATATTGTATGTTTATTTTAAAGAGCATGTGTGTTTTGAACCCCCCCCCCCCCTCCCGTCCCCCAAAATTACGAAATACTAGGATAAATTAAGATAATTTTCTTTATACACAATAAAAATACTCTTATTTTTTTAGTAATGAAAATACTCTAAGTTTTGATATATAAATAACTAATGATACATTTCGATATATTTAACAATAAATATTATTAACATTTTATTTAAATAATAAATATTAGTATATTTATCACGTGTATATTAATATTAGTCGAGGGTCCTTATTTATCTGGCACTCTAACTCTATGTTATGAGTCCACTTTTTCAATTTGTTGGTGATTTAACGTAATCGAAATTCGGGAATCCTCTATTTATACAACACCAATTCCCATTTATATTGGGAAAAAGAAAATCAGAGACAGTGAAATGGGGAAGGAGGTGAGCAACAAACAAATTATACTAAGAGACTATGTAAAGGGTTTTCCCAGAGAATCTGATATGATTCTGAAAACCTCCATTATCAAACTGAAGGTTCCAGAAGGCTGTGACGGCGCCGTTTTGGTGAAGAATCTGTACTTGTCTTGCGACCCTTACATGAGAGGCCGCATGGCAAAAACGGAGGGCAGCTATATTGACTCTTTTACCCCTGGTTCAGTGAGTATTTTCTAAACATCACTTCATGGGCTGTTCCGTCATTTTCTTCATTCATCATCCTCTGTTTCGTCTTGTTCTTTATTACTCCTGTTTTTCTTTAATTTTCTGCTATTTCCTCTCTGTCTTTGGTGGTTTCAACTTCCGTACCGAAACAGATCGGCAACAGAGCGTATTCAGAATTTAAAAAATAGAAATGCAAAACTATTTATATATATATATATATAAATATAGTATTATTTTATAACAAAATATATGTGTATATCTAATAAATTTAAAATACAGAAAATAGTGGAAACATCTTATTTCATTTTTTCTTGTTTTAAGATTTTATTAAGCTATTATCATACAGAAAGAAATTTAATTTTAAACAAATAATATTGTCTTTTATTCGAAAAAAATTGATCTTGATTTTAAAGATATGAAGCAAAAATCAATGAGTCGTTCTCTTGTACACCATTTGCACCGAACAATTCAAGTCATGGATAATTTTTCACGAAAATGTATTATGTTTATACTAAAATGTATTACTTGTTATGAATAAAAGTATTACTCTAGAAAAATTATATTTTTTCAGAACAAGCAATACGATACAATATAAACAACGATAATTTTCATTTTCATTTATTTATTTATTCGTCCTTTAACTAGGATTACACGATTTAAGATCCGTACACCAGGTGTAGCTGAGGATCTCATATGCTACATTATGGAATAAGGATTCCTCACTTTCAGCTAAAAGTTTGTGTAACAATTTTTTTTTTTTTCTTTACACATCATTGATTATCTGATTACATTAATAACATATTTGATTATATATCTTTTTTATTAAAAGTATTAATTTTAACATTTAATCTATATGATTTTATTGTAATACTATAATTGGATCCCCCTCATAGAATTTTATGGCTCCGTCGCTAGGTGAGACAATGTTACATTTAAGAATTGTACTACCTACTACACTTATTTGTCCAATATCTGGGTATAGCTGCGCCCTCTTGTTTTCATGTGCATTCTCCTAACTCGTAAATTGTAAAAGTTGTTCCATAATTTATGAGCGGTTTCAAACATTTTGCCGACTTTAATTTAAAAACGGATATTATATGATTAGAAATGATTTTTTTTATCTTTTCTTGTAATGTGTATACTACATATGTAGGTTATAATGGGATTTGGAGTGGCCAAGATTGTGGATTCTGCAAATCCAGAATTTAAGAAGGGTGATTTGGTTTGGGGCACAACAGGGTGGGAAGAATACACTCTAATCAAATCCCCACACACATTATTCAAAATTGATAGCCAAACGCATGATAATGTTATCCCTCTCTCCTACTACACTGGAATTCTTGGTAACTCTTCTCCCAAAAATAATTTAGGAAAAGTTAGTCGTTTGCGTCTCATAACTTTCACTAATTATATTATCTTCAATCTTAGTTGGTCCTGTAACTTTTAAAAGCTTTTCAGAATCGATAATAATGCTATCATAAAAAATGACATCACGTCAATATGAACTATAACTTTACGTGCTAGTGACAGTAAAAAGACAATTCTGAATTTTTTTTACAATCTATAGAATTAATTAGCTTTGTGGATAACATAAAGGACGATTTGTAAAAGGTGAAAAAGTTAGCGAACAAAAACGACAATTTTTCCAATAATTGTTATTAATTAAACGAACAAAATTGTTACTTAATGGCATAATCAATTATAATATGATGGTGTGTATAGGTATGGCTGGCCATACTGCATATGTTGGTTTTTATGAGATTTGTTCTCCGAAGGAGGGCGAAACTGTCTTTGTCTCTGCTGCATCAGGAGCCGTCGGTCAGCTCGTCGGGCAGTTTGCTAAGTTGATGGGGTGTTATGTTGTTGGAAGTGCAGGGAGCAAAGATAAGGTTTGTGTTTCTTAATTGACTAAATATGTAAAGGTTGCAATTCGAGCGACCCTGTTCGGTCGGATCCAGCTCATCGGGATCTATCCTGAAATCTTATCAGACCAAAATTCATCGAGCCTGCCTAATTTTTCCCTTTAAGATTTTTGGATCGGACTATGATCTGTCGGGCTTTCAGCCCATTGAAAAGATAAAGAGCTGGTTTTGTAAATTAAAGGATACGGTTTGCAATTTTCCTATTTGCATTGCTTGTTATGTTTTTTCAGATAAATTGACTAAAAAGGTGCTTTTTTGGCTCGTTTTATACTCTGGTGGTTAAGGTTGATCTTTTGAAGAATAAATTTGGGTTTGATGATGCATTCAATTACAAAGAAGAACCTGATTTGAATGCAGCTTTGAAGAGGTGAGAAATAAAATTGTCCACAGAGGCTTTTCCATTATGCTAATATTATATTGTAGCCACATTGAATACAATATATACATATGAAGTATCTTTCAATGTAACTCTTTAACCACCCGATTTGTTTTAATTATATATTCTATCTAAAAGGGATTAAATTTATGCTCAAAGTTAGGAAAAAGTAAAAAAATCATCATGTAACTTATGGTTTGTTCCAAAATTAGAGCTTTATGTTATTATTTCTCAAATTTGATCATTTTTCAGTCGAAAAATCAATTATTTCATTGAATAATTTCATTTGCACCATACATAATCGTGCTAAAATAGAGATTTTTATTTTCCCAATGAATTTGTAGTTTTCATTATCAATTTCGGTATGTTTTATAGCGTCATGTTATTTATTAAGGTGACAAGTCCACATCATTTGTAACACTGAAAAAATGAAGAACCCTAATCTTACGCTATAATATGCGTTGTGCGTTTAGTACAGTTATCCGAAAAGAGTATCAAATTGACCCGATTTAAAAAAAAAAAAAACTAAATTTGAACAAATTAGTTTTATCCATAAGTTACCGGATGACTTTTACAATCGGTACTCGAAGCTCGAAGTGATTATAATTTATCTATATGTTTCATTTTGTCCTATAGTAAGGGGTTTCAAACCCTAACTCTATATGCACAAACTCATCTTCAAAAAATTCTCATTGTATAACCAGGTACTTTCTTACCGGGATTGATATCTACTTCGAGAATGTTGGAGGGAAGATGCTCGATGCCGTGCTCGTCAACATGAGAAACCGTGGCCGAATCGCAGTTTGTGGGATGATCTCACAGTACAACCTTGACGAGCCTGAAAGTACCAAAAACTTGTTGTGCTTATTAATAAAACAAATTCGCATGGAGGGATTCCTGGTTTTCAATTATTTCCACCTCTACACTAAGTATTTGGAGATGGTGTTGCCTCTCATAAAAGAAGGCAAAATAAGTTATGTGGAAGACATTGTTGAAGGCATTGAAAATGCAGCAAGTGCTCTAATAGGGCTTTTCTCTGGAAGAAATGTTGGGAAGCAAGTTGTGGTTGTTGCTCGTGATTAGTTGTCGGTCATCGGGTCGGATTCGTGTTGGGTTGATTATCGTTTGTTGTTACACTTCTGCTTATTCTTGAATAACTATTTCTGTTGGACTCTTAATGCTAATTGATGATAAAAATTTACTATTAAAATGGGATGCAAATGTACCAAAAAAAAGATCAATTTGCACATGCGTTGGACATGAAAATTAACTATTATGTTGTCTATGTATGAGTTACAATAAAAATAATATTATATTACTTCTTCACAAAGTACTATCTAAAGTATATAGTTTGTTGTCTTACTTAAATATATTTTGGTGGATTGAAATAATTGAATTAACTTTGAGAATTAAATTATAGTGAATTGGACAGTTTGTAATTTAAGCTCTGCAAGCCCCTTAAGAATGTCATGCAGTTTTTTATTTTCTATTGACAGAGTTAAATAGACTATAAAATATATACTTTAAATGTAATTTAAGCTCCAGAGGCATTGAAAATGTAGGAAATGCTCTAATAGGACTTTTCTCTGTAGAAATGTTGGGAAGCAAGTTGTGGTTGTTGCTCGTGAGTAATTATTGTGTGGATGAGATCTTCTATTCTAAATTATGTTTCATTGTATATTTCATAGTCTGCACTATGCGTCCAGGGCTAGGACCTAGTCATTTCTAAACTTGAATCGAGTTTTTTAAATGGACCTCTGATTTTTTTCCTAAATTTACAAACATGAAAGAGAAAAACATAAACAAACTAAGCATTTATAGTGCTAAAAATATTATTTCAAAATATTGAAAATAAACGACAAAAATGTTGAAAGCTTAAACAACAAAAATGTTGAAAACTTTTTTCCATGAGGGCTGCCCTTTTCTATACTAGAATCAAGTGTGATGTATAAGTCAAATTCAACAAGAATCAGCACTCACAAGTTGGAAATTAATGGAAGATCTCATAACCAGGTTCAGACCGGTCAAAATCGGGTTCAGAAAGAAGAACCGATTCACAATTAATCTGAACCGGCAGTTGTGAAATCAGAAAAAATATTTTTTTTTAAGAAAGAAACACAGTCGTTGACTGCGCAGCTGATTTTGATGTGCAAATTGGTTTCTAACTGATTCATTCTTGTAAATAGGGGTGCGGATTTATTAGTTGAGATTAGCTGAAGCAGTTTTATCATCTTATTCGAAGAGAGGAGAGGGATTATGTGAGAATTAGGGTTTATACCAAATTGTATCAAAATTTGGGGGTTTTGCTAATTCGAATTGTAATCTGTAAAATTCTCTTCGTGGATAGTGAATTGAGGATACTCTGATCCTCCGTGGATGTAGATCACACTGACCGAACCACGTAAAGATCCCTTTGTATTATTTTTCAGTTGGTGTGTTTTGTGTGTTTGAGGTTGTGTGTAGTTCTTGGTGTTGTGTCCATTTCCAGTCTTGATTGTTGATTGAGAATTAACAATTGGCGCCATCTGTAGGAAGAGGGGATTGGAAATAGCGTCAATGAAACTGGATGTTGAGAAATTCACAGGCAAAAATGATTTTGGCATGTGGAAGGTGAAGATGAAAGCACTCCTCACACAGCATGGATTGGCACTGGCTCTAAAGCCTGATGAATGGCCTGCTTTGACTGATGAAGCAAAGAAGAAGGAGGTTCTTGAGAAAGCACATAATGCAATTATCCTCTGTCTAGGGGATAAACCTCTGAAAGAGATTGCCAAAACTAAGCATGGAAAAGGTTACAAGATCTGTATCAAGAAAAAAATGTTTCAAATAAGTTATATTTGAAACAGAAGTTACTCAGCTTCAAGATGATAGAGGATAAGAACCTGTTTGAACAGCTAGATGAATTCAACAGGTTAGTTGATGATCTTGAATGTCTTGAAGTGAAAATTGAGGGAGATGATAAATCCTTGATGATATTAAATTCACTTCCCAAATCTTATGAAAATTTTAAAGATGCACTGTTGTTTGGAAGACAGGATAAACTTAGGTATGATTATATTCAAACTGCTCTAAAAACTAAGTTCTTACAAAATCTTAGTGAGAAGAAATCACAATCTGCATGAGAGGGTTTGAGTGTGAAATTTAATAAGGCAAAACACCAAAAGAAGCCTCAAGCAAAAGGAAACAAAGAAGTTAAGAAGGGAAAGGAATGGAATAAAAAGGGATCAGAATGGATAGAAAAAAAAAAAAAGATGTTTCTCTTGTAAACAGGTAGGACACCTCAAGAAGAATTGCCTTGAGAGAAAATCTAAACAGGACATCAATAGTGCTGATGCAGCATTTGTAGAAGAGGGATATGAAAGTTCTGAGGTTCTCATAATATCAGATGCAAGAATAAGTTATGAGTGGGTGTTGGATTCAGGCTGCACTTTCCATATGTGCCCAAATGAGCTATGGTTTAGGGATCTCAAGAAAGTTGATGGTGAAACTGTGCTTCTGGGAAATGATCAGACCTGCTAGGTATAAGGGATTGGTTCTCTCAAAATCATAATGCATGATGGAGTGGAGAGGTTTATCACCAATGTGAAGTATGTGTCTGCTTTGAAAAGAATCCTTATTTCTTTGGGATCTTTAAATGCAAATGGATGTGAGTATAAGACTGAAGGTGGGTTCATATTTGTTACTAAAGCTGGGAAAATAGTCATGAAAGGGAAAAAGGTTAATGGACTGTACTTATTGATAGGAAATTCAATATCAGGCGCACTGGATAACACAATGACCAAAACTGATACTCTGTTATGGCATAAAAGGCTTGGCCATATAGGAGAAAAAGGAATGTCAGAGCTATCCAAGAAAGGGGTGTTTGGGGATAAACAGATCATTAAACTGGAGTTTTGTGACCATTGTGTCTTAGGAAAGGCTAAGAAACAGTCATATGGAACTGGATTACACAATACAGTAGAACCACTGGACTATATACACTCTGACATCTAGGGAACTGCAAAAGTGGCAACTCATCGTGAAGGTAGGTATTTTATGACATTAATAGATGATTACAGCAGGAAAGTATTGGTATATATCCTAAAACATAAAAGTGAAGCCTTTATTAAGCTCAAAGAATGGCTCATTTAGATGGAAAATAAAAGGGGGAAGAAATTGAAACATTTGAGAACTGATAATGGCTTGGAATACCTCTCTGAAGAGTTCAATGACTTTTGCAGGGAAAGAGGCATTACTAGACATAGAATTGTTCCTCTCAATCCACAACAAAATGGATTGGCTGAAAGAATGAACATAAATATTTTAGAGAAGGTAATATGCATGCTGGCAGATGCAAAATTTCCAAAAGCTTTCTGGAGAGAAGCTGTGAACACTGCCTGTCATCTTATCAACAAGTCACCATCATCTACCATAAAGTTCAGTACACCAAATGAGATATGGTATGGGAAGCTATCCAGATATGAAGACTTGAAAGTATTTGGATGTCTGGCTTTTGCACATTCCAGACAAGATAAACTGGAACCAAGGGCAGTGAGATGTATTTTTATAGGGTATCAAAATGGTGTGAAAGGATACAAACTGTGGTGCTTGGAAAGTGGACATCGGAGGGTCATCATAAGTAAAGATGTGACCTTCAATGAGCAAGTGATGGGGTATAAGCACACAGGATCCAACACTGATGTGGATGGTAATATCTCAACAGAAACTACATCTGTTGAGGTGGAGATAACTGGTAATGAAGAAAAGCTTGACAGAACTAAAAGAAAGAATAATAATATGGAACAGTCATCCTCAGAGGATGAGTCAGATGGAGAATAGAATCTGAGAGATTATCATCTTGCAAGGGATAGGGTAAGAAGGAATATCCATCCACCAAATAGATTTGGTCAAGCTGATGTGGTTTCCTATGCTCTTGTAGTAGCAGAAAATTTGGAATACCAAGAACCTCAAAGTTATGGTGAAGCAATATCTAGCACAGATAGAGAGCATTGGATGTCAGCCATGATTGAAGAACTTCAATCTCTTGAAAAGAATAAGATATGGGTGCTAGTAGAAAGGAAAAAGAATCAGAAGATCATTAGCTTAAAGTAGATTTTCAAGAGAAAGGTGGAGTTTGTTTGAACTAAAAAAGTGAGATATAAAGCCAGACTTGTGGCATGAGGCTTTACACAAAGAGAAGGCATTGATTTTAATGATGTCTTCTCACCAGTTGTAAAGCATTGCTCTATCAGACTTGTTCTTGCAAAAGTAGCACAGGAGAATATGGAATTACAACAGCTGGATATCAAAACAGCCTTCTTGCATGGAGATTTGATAGAAACAATTTTTATGCAGCAACCGGAAGGGTTCATTTTACCAGGAAATGAACAAAAGGTATGTCTACCCAAAAAATCACTTTATGGACCTAAAAAAAGTCCTAGATAGTGGAACAAGAGGTTTAATCAGTTCAAAAAATAACTTTATGGACCTAAACAAATTGCACACGCGCACATATTCTGATATTTCACTTGGTATCAGAGCAGGTTCCAATTTTTATAAACAGGTAGATCCAAGGGAACAAAATGGCTTCCACTGATCACACATCTCTGCGACCTCCATTTCTGGATGGAACCAACTACTCCTACTGGAAATCCATGATGATGGTGTACTTGAGATTAAAGAAATGTTGGCTCACGGTTGAAAGAGGATGGGAATGGCCTCAAATGGAGAATGATGAAAAGAAACTGGTACCAATACCAGTTGAGTCCTTTACTGAAAAGGACAAGCAAGAATAAGAAGCAAGCTATACAGTGTTATATGCACTTCTAGCATCTGTTGGTCCCATGAGGCATAAGATGATAGTGAAATGCACAACCGCAAAGGATGCATGGCGATTCTGCAAAGCCAATTCGAAGGGAATGCCTCAATCAAAACCTCAAAACTCCAAAGGTTATCTCTTCAATTCGATAACATCCAAATGAATGAGGATGAAAATATCGATGGTTTCTACGCAAGGTTCTGTGATGTTGTAAATGATTGCTACATACTTAGAGAAAACATCTCCGAAGAAAACTAGGTCTCAAAAATCATGAGAACTTTGCCATCCAGATTTAGAGAGAAAATCACTGTCTTGGAATCGTTCATGAAGGTCAAAGACATGACTCTAGACAATCTTCTTGGAGAACTACAAACTTTTGAAATCAACAATGGCTACGACAAAGTCAAGGCCAAAGGCATTGCACTGAAAGCTGAAATATCTGAAAAACAAGAAGAAGAGACCGATGACTTGGATGCTGCAAGTTTTGCAGACATTATGGCTTTCCTAGCAAAGAACTACGGGAAAATGATGAAGAAGTTCAACACTTCCAAGGGACCAGGAAAGAACAACTCCGGGAACTTCAACAAAAACAAATCTAGTGGGAGAAATTCAAATGGGAAGAATCAGGCCAGCAAAAAGGAGAATGACCAGTGTAGAGACTCAAAGGATATGGACACTATCAGGCAGAATGTCCAAATTTCTTGAGGAAAAATAAAGCTTACAAGGCAACATGGAGTGTGAGGTGGTGTTCAATCTCATCAAGTGAGCTATACTTTGTAGTATGGTGTATTGGGAATGTGGAACCGGGATCAGGAAGTGAAGAACCGGAGGTTTGAACCGGGTTTGAGCATCAAGAAGTCAAACTGTTCAGAATGAGCCGGGTTCGTGGCAGTTGAGGATAACCGTCATTTGTGACGGATTAGTTTCAGAGTTTGTGACGAAGAAAACCGTCGTTTTTGTCCGGTAGCTGAGCTCAACTTGATTCAGTTAGAACTTTCTGTACGGTTACATTCGAGCTCCAATTCTTATATCATTGTAAAGCTCTCATCAAGGAGAAGGTCACTACGTCGAGCAATTTCCTTGTTTCTTAGATTAGAGAGAGTATTTTGAGATAGAACGTTTCTGCCCTAATTTGTAACCAGAATTGGGCATTTCGTTTATTGGGTGTATTCTCTGTAATTGATTGAATTTCTTAGTGGATTGGGATGTGTCTTGCCTCCATGGATGTAGTTCATCTTGAACGAACCACGTAAAACCTGTGTGTGATTCAATTTCAGTTCCTGTGTTGCGTAAGTTCAATTCGACCATAACTTTGGCCGAACTGAGTGTGTGTTTTTCAGATTGATCTTTGTGCGAATTCCATATTCTGTCTAGTTGTGTGTAAAGGAGTTGAATTCACTAACATGGAGTGACTCAGAAACTGATGAAGAGTCAAAGATAGATGATGCAATCAATCACACCAACAATCTTGCTCTATGTGATTCACTGAAGGATTTTACGTGTTTGATGGCACATGTTCGACCCATCAAGGAACTGACGGGAAAAGATGTGGTTGATGAGTCTGAGTCTGAAGATGCGTCTTGTCCTATTGCTGAACAACTTCAAGACATGTATGAGTAAATATCCTTCAGAGCTAACAAAGCTGCGCAAATCATCAAAAATCTTGAAGCTAAAGTCAGGCTCTATGAAAAGAATGCTGATCCAAGCAGTTCTACACACTCTCAAGCTGTACCAACTGTGAGGGTGATCATGCTGGAAAATGAACTTAAATTGCGCAGCAGGTAATCAGCTCCAAAGATCTTACCATAGACTCATAAAAAACTGAACTGTTTGATGTGCAGAAAGCTAACGGAAATAGGGAAAAAGAAATTAGGATGCTGAAAAACGAACTCACAGGACTGATGGAGGAAAGCAGAAATTCATCTTTTTCTTTTTCAATGAGGTCTGCCACAGAACGACCTACCCAAGGTACAGGTAATACATCAAGATCAGGTAACACATCTACTGATAATTCTAGTCAAGTACTTCATGCCCAGGCTATTCAAACTCGATTTGAACAGACTTCCTCGAAATATCATCATAATTCGAAGACACTTAAATTTATCCCTACATGTCACTACTGCTATACAAAAGGTCATATACGTCTTTTATGCAATCGGATGAGATATGACCTTCAAACAAGCAAGATCAATATTAGGGATATTTATAAAGGGAAACCTGGAACATATCAATGATCAAGTCCTAGAAAAAAAATCAATCTGAGAAATCACAAACAATCTAAGATTTGGGTTCAAAAGGAAGGAAACAAGTGCTCACATCTCTTCTGGCCCTCAGATCGAACATAGAAGGGACTTGGTACTTTGACAGTGGATGTTTGAGACACATGACTGGTGTTCGAACATATCTGACAAATATATCTCCAGTTGGTGACAAATTCTTCACATTTGGAGATGGAGTAAGGAACAAAGTTATTGGAATAGGCACCCTCAATATTCGAGGAATGCCTGAACTAGAAGATGTTTTGCTTGTGGAAAATTTAACGGCTAATCTCATTAGCATCAGTCAATTGTGCGATCAAGGACTGAATGTTAAATTTACATAAGGAAAATGTCATGTTCTTGATCGAAATAACCTTGATGTTCTTACAGGAACTAGAACTGTTGATCACTGTTACATTCTTGATAAAGACTTCAAATTCTACGTCAGTACTATTAGTGAAATAGAGTTATGGCACGAAAAACTTGGACATGTGAATTATGATCATCTGATGAATTTGTCTAAGTCGCAGGTTGTGAGAGGACTACCAAAACTCAAAAGAAAAGGTCATGGTGTGTGTGGATCATGTCAATATGGAAAACAGAAACACACCCCTCACAAACCTATTTATGATGTTCTTACAAAGCAGGTACTGGAACTTCTCAACATGGATCTGATGGGGCCGGTACCAACAGAAAGCATCAGTGTTAAGAAATACATCTTTGTTGTGGTTGATGACTTCTCGCAGTACACATGGGTTAACTTCATCCGAGAGAAATCAGAAATGTTCGATGTGTTTAAAACCCTATGCACAAGGATCGAGAAGGAGAAACAGTGCAGTATAAACAAGATACGGACTGACCATGGGCGAGAGTTCGAGAACTCTTCATTCACCAATTATTGTGAGTCAAGAGGAATCGGTAATGAGTTTTCGGCCCCCAAGACTCCTCAGCAAAATGGGGTCGTTGAGAAAGAACAGAAATTTGCAGGAAATGGCTCGAGTCATGCTTGCAAAAAAAAGGATGTAACAGAGATGGTTGGCTGAAGCTGTAAACACAGCCTGTTACCTAATAAACATAATTTATCTCAGGAAAGGTATGGGGATAACCGCCTATGAGTTATGGAAAGGTAAGTCTCCTAACTTAAGTCATTTACATGTATTTGGTTGCAAATGTTATATTTATAAGGATAGAGAAACTCTCAGAAAGTTTGAGTCTAAAAGCGATCTTGGTTTCTTCCTTGGTTATGCTAACAGTAGTCAAGCGTATAGGGTATTCAATCTGAGAACACATTCAATGATGGAGAGTCTAAATGTTGTCTTCGATGATAGTTCCCGACCAAATGAAGAAATTGAGTGTGTAGATCTCAGGGAGCAGGAAACAAGTTCCTCAGAAGTACCTCCCCTAGAAGGACTGAAGCTCGAACAAACGAAAAATATCGAACAAATCACTGACTCCAGAAGGGACCCTCCCAGCAAGATCCAAAAAGATCATCCAAGTCATCTGATGATAGGTGACGTCAATGAAGGTATCAAAACCAGAGGTAACCCTAAACCTAATTATCGTAAAATGATTGGATACTCATACTTTGCATGCTATACCTCCACCATTGAACCAAGTAACATCAAGGATGCTCTTACTGATGAATATTGGATCAAGGCTATGCAGGAAGAATTGGAGCAATTTGAGAGGAACGATGTTTGGGAGCTTGTACCTCGGCCAAAAAATTCCAATGTGATTGGTACCAAATTAATTTTTCGCAATAAAACTGATGAATTTGGTAATATCACTAGGAATAAGGCTAGATTGGTTGCCCAAGGATACACTCAAGTGAAGGGCATTGACTTTGAAGACAACTTTTGCCCCCGTGGTACGTCTAGAGTCTGTCAGAATGCTTTTGTCCATTACATGTGTCAAAAAATTTGTTTTATATCAAATGGATGTCAAAAGCACGTTCCTAAATGGTTTTTTTTAAAGAAGTAGCTTTGTTGAACAACCCAAGGGGTTTGAAGACCTTCACTACCCCGGATATGCATTCAAGCTAAAAAAGGCACTTTATGGACTCAAACAGGCTCCTAGAGCTTGGTATGAGAGACTCACAAAGTTTCTTCTTGATCAAGGATACAGACGGGGTGGCGCAGACAACACTTTGTTCATACTGCAAAAGAAAAAGGACATTCTCATTGCATAGATTTATGTAGATGATATTATTTTTGGGTCAACATCCAAAGTCAGAGTCAATGAGTTTGTTGAGGTCATGTCTAGGGAATTTGAGATAAGCATGGTAGGGGAACTGACTTACTTTTTAGGTTTACAGGTTAAACAAAGAAAGAACGGCATATTCATTCATCAAACCAAGTATGCCAAAAACCTTGTAAAAAAGCTTGGACTTGAGATCACAAAACACCCTGATACTCCCATGGGAATCAGCATCAAATTGTCTAAGGATAATACAGGAAGCCCAGTTGATCCAAAACTGTACAGAAGCATGATTGGCAGCTTATTGTACTTAACTGCCAGTAGGCCCAACTTATGTTTCAGTGTTGGTATGTGTGCTAGGTACCAAGCGAATGCCAAATAATCCCACATGACTGTTGTGAAGAGAATAATCAAGTACGTCGGAGGAACCATAGAATATGGGATCCAGTACTCCCGTGACACAAACTCAAACTTGGCAGGATACTGTGATGCCGATTGGGCAGGTGACGTGGATGACTGAAAAAGCACTTCTGGAGGCTACTTTTTTGTAGAAACAAATCTCGTATCCTGGATGAGCAAAAAGGAAAACAACATTTCATTGTCAACAGCTGAAGCTGAGTACATTGCAGCCGGTAGTTGTAGTGCACAACTTGTTTGGATGAAAAACATGCTGAGTGATTATGGGTTCGTTTAGATTCTGTAAATCTTTTCTGTAAATCTTTTCAGCATTCACGAACGAAGCATATCGACATACGGTATCACTTCATTCCTGAATTAGTTGAAGAAGGAACTGTAATTCTGGAGCATGTTCCTACGCAGGAACAACTGGCTGATATATTTACAAAATCTCTCGATGTTCACAAATTTCTAACTCTGAGAAATCATTAGGAATTTGCATGTCTTCTTGAGTATTTCATTTCATTACCCAAAAAAAAAAAATTGCATTTAAGGCTCTTGCATTAGGCATCATGCATTTTTCTGGTGACATTCGTTCATTATACCCACATTGGAAGGATAACTGCTAGAGAATTCGTTGAGACTTAATCTGTCTGATATTTCCTTCTTATCTGTCAGAAAGAGCTACCGTCGGAAAATGATGTAGTGAGTAACCCATTTCTGTTGTGGAATCAGGGTCTCATACACAGAAAATGACCGATCGTGTGTAAGTTGTTGATAGACGTCCAGTTTTTCTTGATGAACTTTTCAATGCTGATCGGTAGTCTTCTATATTTTCTGTCCCTCTCATGGTCGTACTATTTCTCATATCACAAAGTAGTGGGGTAGTTTTCGGGCGAAAATTCCATTAACTCTAAGTGAAAAGTGATATGAATATTCATCTTGAAGTAATTGGGTAGCTTTCGGGCGAAAATTCTGATAGCTCTAAGTGAAAAGAGATGCAGAGTTTACTTCATAAAGTAGTGAGGTAGCTTTCGGGCGAAAATTTCGATAGCTCTAAGTGAAATGTGAAGTACACTCTATTATGGAATTCACAAAGAGTTCAGATGAAAAAAAAAATTGTTGTCTCTAAGTGAAACGAGAATTCCAGTATGACTTTGTTGTTAAAAAAAAAGGTTGGGGAGGGGGGGGGGGGAGGGGATACAAGGATGGGTTCTCATTAGGTTCGTCCTCTCCTGGTTCCAAATGTGAATATCAGCGTCTCCGAGATTTTTTAGTAGTATTTTTCTTTTGTGGTGTACATAGTAAACGTATTTACTCTTCGTTTTGTTTCATTTTTTTTCTTCTTTCTTCTTAGCCACATGCATTTTTTTCGTTTCTCAGAGCTAAGTTATCCTCTTTTCAAATGAGATACGTAAATAGGATTAGCTAAATCTCTTCAGAATATTCAGTTTCCTATTTTGATGGGATATTATTAGATATGGAGATCACACTTATAAAGGTGAATATATTGTGCTTAATTAAAGAAACTTAATTCTGGATATTGTCTACACTTTTCCTAATCTCTAATCATGTCATTTATTTATATGCACTACCGCTCATTTTTTGCTCATCTCTCCTGAAACCCTTCCTCTTCCCCGTAACTGTTCATCTTCTAGGGTTTCTCTCAGGGTATCACTATCTATCCATGGGTCGACCTAAGTGAAAGAAGACGTCTACCGTCCAAGTGCCGCCCTCCGCCGCACATTCCCCAGATCCAAAGGAGGCCATCGCCGCCATCCTTATTCAAACCTTCAGATCAGAAAGGGCAGTCCCCAATCCGAGGTCGGGAAACTCCTCTGGTTCCTCCTCTCGACGATCTCCTTCAAATTTGAAGCCCAACACTCGCTCAACTGCAAGTCAATCGAAACCCACGAAAAGAAGGATTGTTCACTCCTCGGATTCTGAACCAGCCTCTCTGGCACCACCCAATCCGAAAAAGGGAAAATCAAAAGTTCCTTCTCCAATTGTGCCCACTACTACCAAATATGGGGTTCATTTTTTTTTTTTTTTTGGAACTTCAAAGTAATCGACCAGGGTAGAAACTCTCGATCCCAATTTTATTCTAGAGGATCCACCTGTTTTTGTTCGCAAGTCAACCAGACTCGCAAAGAACAAGAGTCGACAACCCCCTACATCTCAGTCTAAAGGTACTTCATCACCCCTTGTTGACTCTGATGTAGATGAGATGAATAGAGATAAAAACTATGAAGTTTGTTTCTATTCTCCTGTTGCCTCTGCTAGACATAATATCTTTTAGGATATAAAATTTTGGGAAGAAAACAACCTTGATGTTCAATCATTTCGAAATTATAACATTCTGGACTTGATTACTAGTGTGGGCCTTGCTAAAACTGTTCTGAATAATCAACGATACTATGGGTCAATTGTTAAGGAGTTCTATTCTAATCTTTCTCTTGGGATTAATGATCCTTCGTCTCCGAGATTCCATCGAGCTTGGTGCAGGAATTTGGTGCGATTCTCCGAAAATTATCAATTTTATCTGTGGCATTAGTACTCTTCCAGAGTACGAACTGGATAATGATCTGGCTACTGTAGCAAATCCCATCACTGATGGGAAGGTCACGAAATGGCCGCTCTCCGGCTTATCACCTGCCTCTCTTACACTGAAGTGCAACATGCTCCACAAAATTGGAATGCGGAACTGGACACCCACTGCCCACAAATCCAGTCTCAAACCCAGTCAGGCCATCTTCATTTACCGAGTTCTCACAAAGAAGCCCATCAACTTTGGTGAGCATGTTTTTCGTACTATTGTGGAATTTGCAGGTAAACCAGAATTCCGAAAGATGCTACCTTTTCCAAGTCTCATTTGGAATGTGCTACAACATCAGCATGTGGAGATAGAATCTCGACGAGGGGATCGCTTGGGACCTCCCATATCCTTATTTACTGTCTCAACTCGAACCACCAATGTCTATACTCCAAACGATGAACTAGATGCCATTCCTACTAATGCAGTCCCTTCGAAGTTGGAACAGTTTGTTCGACAGCAGATCATGGGGTTTGACCTACAGGTTAAGAATGCTCAAGCTTAAAAGGTCTACTACCAGAAAATTCTCAAAAATCTCGTTCGTCCATTGTCTTCTCATTCGAAAAAGGGGGAGAAATCCACGGGTGTTGAAGAAAGCGAAGTGGAAGTTGAGTGAAGACGACGAGGCTATGGATGATGAGGAGGCCGAAGCTTTTGGAGGCCAGGATGATGAAGACGATGAGGAAGATGCTAATGAGGAAGAACAGGGTGTCGATGGTGAAGACAACAGTATGAGTTTTTGAAACAAAAAAAATTGTTCTCTCTATAGCATGGACTTTCTGCTTGTTTGGGTTATTTTCGTTTGGGTTATTTTGGGATGTCTTGAACATATTATCATATCTTTTTAGTGGTTTACGTCTATTTTTGTTTTAACTTGGTTCTAACTGACTTAGTTCTCAATCGTGTCTTCATGCAATTACTTTAACTAATACTCAATCTTTGTAGTTACTCCTATTCTTAAATGTTTCAATTATCTAAATTTTGAATTACGGGAGGAAAGCTCGGGTTTTCGAACTTGAATGCCAAGGGGGAGATTGTGAACCCAAGAATTGGGTGGCATTTAATTTGAAATAAATAATTTTGGCATAATTGATTTGTATTGCAGGAATTTAGGAACAAATTGATGTCCTTGCCAAAGATGAGAAAGCTGAAACAGGAAAGTCAAAGTAAATCATTTAGAATCAAGGTGATTGAATCAATTGAACAAATGTGGTCAATTTATTGGGAAAGGTTATCTCGAGAAGAGCTTTTTCAAGATGAATGTAATGACTGTAAAGCATGATATTAAATGAAGTATTAATATAAGGTAAAGTTAATTACTTGCTTGAGTGTTCTAATTTACGGCGTGGTAGATTAGGGCATGTAAATCAAAATACACTTCGACATTTAGTAAATTTAGATTTACTTCCTAGAATGGAATTCGATTCACAAAAGTGTGAGATCTGTGTTGAGGCAAAATTGGCAAAAAAAGCATTCCATTCAGTGGATAGAAGTACTTTACCTCTAGAACTTGTCCATACTGATGTATGTGATTTGAAGTTTGTGCAAACTAGAGGCGGTAAGAATTACTTCATAACTTTTATTGATGATTGCACAAAATACCGTTATGTATATCTTTTGAAAAGCAGAGATGAAGACATTGAGGCATTCAAAAATTAAAAGAATGAATTTGAAAATCAACTTAGCAAAAGAATCAAAGTGATTCGAAGTGATAGCGGTGGAGAATATGTAGCTCGGTTTGAGGAATTTTGCCTACAAAACAGTATTATTCATCAGATTACAGCTTCATACTCACCTCAATCAAATGGCATTGTAGAACATAAGAATCAAACTCTAAAAGAGATGATGAATACTATGTTAAGTTCGTGCTTACCCCATAACATGTGGGGGGAAGCAATCTTGTCTGCCAACTACATTCTTAACAAATTGCCACATAAGAAGAGGGACAAAACTACGTACGAGTTGTGGAAAGGAAGAAAACCTTCCTACCATTACCTCTAAGTGTGGGGGTGCCTAGCTAAGGTTGAAGTACTTAAGCTAAAAAAAGTGAAAATAGAACCCAAAACTGTTGATTGCATTTTCATTGGATATGCGCATAACAGTAGTGCATATCAATTTTTGGTACACAAATCAGACGTTCCTGAAATGAACGTGGGAATGACTATTGAATCAAGGAACGTGGTGTTCTCTGAGAACATATTTCCTAAGAGGGAAAACACAAAAGTAAGTTCTCGTAAAAGAAACTTATGAAATTGCAAATGATTCACCTGTTGGGTTAATGAGGAACCTAAGGATAATGATGAACCTAGACGCAGTAAGAGGGCCAGAAAGGAAAAGTCCGTTAAGTCGGATTTTCTATCATACATGATCAAAAGTGAACCTAAGACAATACATGAGGCATTGTCCTGTCCAAATGCTCCGTTCTAGAAAGGAGCAATAAATAGTGAAATTGAGTCCATCATGTAAAATCACACGTGGAAGATTGTAGATCTACCACCAAGTTGTAAACCTCTTGGATGCAAGTGGATCCTAAAGAGGAAGTATAAAGCTGATGGATCAATTGATAAGTATAAGGTTAGATTGGTAACCAAAGGGTTCAAACAAAGAGAAGGTTACGACTTCTTTGATACATATTCCGTTGTTACGAGGATCACTTCCATTAGAGTTCTCATTGCTATGGTAGCATTGCATAACCTTGAGATACATCAAATGGATGTGAAGGCGGCCTTCCTAAATGGAGAATTTGATGAGGAGATATATATGGAACAACTTGAAGGGTTGGTTGTGCCTGACCAAGAAAAGAAGGTGTGTAAACTTGTTAGATCATTGTATGGACTCAAACAAACATCTCCTAAATGGCATGAAAATTTTGACAATGTAATGCTCTCTAATGATTTCAAAATCAATGAGTATGACAAATTTGTCTATATAAAGGGCACTCTAGAAGATTATGTGATAGTGTGTCTATACGTAGATGACATGCTTATTATTGGAAATAATCATGACTCAATCATGAATACTAAAAATGTGTTAAAAGGGATTTTTGACATGAAAGACATGGGTCTGGTTGACGTCATCCTAGAACTCCTGATGAAATTTTCCTATAACAAGCTCATTACGTTGAGAATGTGTTGAGGAAACTTGATGCTTATGACGTACCCCCGGTCAACACTCCTGTAGATGTTCTTCTACACTTAGCCAAAAATAGAGGAGACCCAGTGCTTCAACTGAAATATGCAAGAATTATCGGAAGTTTGATGTAATTGACAAATGGTACACGTCCTGATATAGCATATTCAGTTAGCAAACTTAGTAGATGTACAAGTAATTCTAATTAACAAGAATCACTGGAAAGCTCTGATGAGAGTTTTGAGGTATTTAAAACATACCATGAGTCATGGAATTTTGTATACAAGATATCCAGCCGTATTAGAAGGATACACAGATGCAAATTGGATATCTGATACAAAAGATTCAAAATCCACCAGTGGTTATGTATTCACTATAGGTGGAGGAGCTATGGCTTGGAAATCCTCCAAACAAACTTGCATAGCTCGTTCCACAATGGAATCAGAGTTCATTGCAACAGACAAAGATGGTGATGAAGCAGAATGGCTTCGAAATTTCCCGGAGGATATTCCTGGTTGGTGTAAAGCGGTGTCTCCCGTGATGATACATTGTGATAGCATGTCTGCTATAGAGAGGGCACAAAGTCACATGTATAGTGGTAAGTCTCGACACATACGAAGGAGACATAATACCATTAGACATTTGATCTCAAGTGGAGTAATCTCCATTGACTACGTAAAGTCAAAAGAAAATATTGCAGATCCGCTAACTAAAGGCATTGGTCGAGATCAAATGTATCGTGTGGTAAGGGAAATGGGGCTAAAACCCACACAATAAAGGGTGTTCATAGTGGTAACTCGTCCATGATGACTGGAGGATCCCAAGAATTTGGTTCAACGAGACAACTAACTTTAAAGCACTCAGTATTGCACTTGAAAATTATATTTCAAGTTCATTCTCGATTCCGCTCAAATGCTAATTGTACCTATTTGGTACAAAACCTGATGACGTGTGGTGAGGGTAAGCTTAACAGCTTTTAATGATTCCTATACCTTCCGGGTGAGGTATTTTAGGGTACCTTTAATAGGAAATCACCAATGTAAGTGTGAGGTGGGGCCGCTTCAAACTGACTAATGTAATTTTTAGTACACACTTATGAATCCGAGATAAGGTCCACGGCCAAAATGGACAACAACATGAGAACCAAAAGCATATTAGAGTCGTCGCTTTGTGGTTGTCATTGTACTATATTTACACAAAAGACCAGTTTAAGACATCGTGTTCACTGAGCAGTGAGTAAATTCGATGGCATCTCTTTAGGGAAGGTTCAAAGCCTAAAGCTACCTATCCTGATGAAGGGACGGCTCGTTGGGACTTTCTTAGGTTTGCATGCATTAATGTCATTCATGTGGGGGATTGTTGGAAATTAGTTTGGAAGTTTGGGTGTTGACCCAAATTTGACCAATTTTATTATATTAATCCATTTGTGGAAAGTGTAAATAAGTTGCAAATTCACGATCTACATTTCGAGTAGATGAATTTAGTGTATTTATGTTCTCAAATCTAATTTCGGATGAATGAGAAATTAATGCCTAAAGGTTGCAACTTAAACTTGGAAAGTTGAAGAGTTTATAAAAATATGGGAACTTGTCCCACATAGAAAAGTTGGAGTAATTTGATACTCCTTATTTACTAGAGCACTTGATAAGGGGTTATCAAATGTGCTCCCTTATGGTGGACCTTATGGTGGATCCTAGTGGGATTTTAGTCTTTGGCTAAAAAGACCTGAGAATGGTGCGAAGCACCATCCAAGCCCGAGCCCGAGCCCGGGCCCGCACGCTCACGTCGCATATGTCGCTTTAGAGACGTACTTTGCACTTCGCACGTACGCGTCGTCGCGAGGAGCTGAAGGAGCCTTAAAGTTTTGTCCATATGGTCCGGACGGGTGGCTCGCGGATTCGCGACGGTTCAAGTCGGGTGCAGTAACATGGCACGACAACACAAATCGGGACAGGGACGTATCAGTTCGAGTCAGACCGACTCGCTAGCAACCAACGCTGATCAGGCGGGTACGAGCCCGAACCCGTGAACCGATGCGAACCGTCGGGCGACGGGGCATGAGTCAGCCTGCGGGTGTGACTACCCAGCAAACTGGTGGGTCTAGGTCCGAACAGGTTCTAGTCTAGCCGAAGTGGTGTCACTAAGGGTCAAAAGGTGCCTTTCTGGAAAGGCACCACAACACTTCAATATATATATATATATATAGACCCCTCCATATTGCATTTCAGTCACTTCAAATTCACAAGTTCTATACAAAATCAAAAGCATTCTAATTTTACATTAGTTGTGTCAAGAAAGTTCCAAATATCTGAGCTCGTTCGCCGATAACTTCTGATTCGTAGTGCAATGATCTGATGTTTTTAAAGTCGTTGTATCTTGGAGGCGATTGCTTTAAAATGTATTGCACCTGTGTACATGGTAATATCGTCTTACAGACATAGAGTAAAACTCTAGCCTCGACTTTGTTTTTAAGAGTCTGCATTTATTTCATCTTCGTTTATACACCTTCTAGCGAAAAATCTAACAGATTCAACCATCATTGAGCCTTTCTACTTTGATTTGTTTATTTCTTGAGGCTCACCTGAAGATCAACGACAAATTCGAAATCAAGTTTTCTGATACGATTTGTCTAGCACAATAGCGAATTATTTGATTTACTAAATTTAGATCTGTATAGGTACAAATCTAGTAGTTTTGTGCTTCAATTTTTTTGAATTTTTTATATTGTTTTGACTATTTCTTCCTGTTACTGTCAGTTGGTGCTGACTGATTCCAATAATGGAATGATATTTTACTTTTAAAAAAAGAAATTAAACTAATTCATCAGAAGAAGAAAGTATCGCGTGTTTTATTGTTAGACTTTTGGCTATAGTCCAATAAGATCTTATATATTCATTTGTATCTTAATTAATGGTGATTAATTTTTCTAAAATAAAAAAAATATATTAAGGGTGATTAATATGGTGTTACATACTATAGTATATTAAACTGACTTTAAGATGGTGGTTACATATAGCACTTTTCACTAAAAAAATTAAAAGAATATGAGAAACTTTTGGTTATTGTCGAATATCTTATGCATTTGTAACTTAATTAATTGTGATTAACGTTTCTAAATAAACATATTAATGGTGATTAATATGGTAGTTACATACTAGTGACTAGTATAATTAACTGATTCTTACTATGATAAACTTTAGTTATAATCGAATATCTTATTCATTTGTAACTTTATTAGTTGTGATTAATATTTCTAAAAACCATATTAATGGTAATTAATACATGCAGTACTTGCATACTAGTAACTAGTGTAATTAACTGACTTTACTAGGGTGACCAATTTACAATTAATGATTTTTCCCTATATTATATTTTTATTGCTTTTCCTAAAATAATATGATAGACTTTTTGGTTCTAGTCGAATATCCTATAGTAACTTAATTAATTGTGATTAATGTTTCTAGAATAGACGAAGTTGGATTGCTCAAGTGGCAGAGCATTTACTATTTAGATCTTTGGTTTTGAGTTCGAGTCACTGTGAGGGGAAGGGATGGTTTTTTTCTTTTCTTTTTTCTTATATTAGGAGAATTTTTTTTAAAAAAATAATGTTTCTAAAATAACATATTAATGGTGATTCATATGGTAGTTATAAACTAGTTACTAGCAGGGTCAGTCCAACACTTCAAGAGGCCCCACGCGAAAATAAAATTGGACCCATATTTCTAAGAAATTTTAAATCAATTTATATGGAAAAATTTATTAATTGGACATGTTATATATAAAAAACTTGAACTAGATTCTTTTCTATTTCCCTGCTGCTAGTTGTCTATATACTTGAAATAAGAGAATGCATTTTTATTTTTATTTTTTCTTTCTAATTATTGCTACACTACTATAAATAAAGCTTTTTGTCACTACAAAATGTAGTTAAGAAAAATGAAGAGTAATCACAAAAATATTTTTAGTAACTAAAAATTTAAAAGTAATTACTATAAGATAGTCACTTATAATAAGATGCAAAAAGTTTTTTTTGTAACTACTTTGTAGGTACTAATGTATTTGTAACTATTTTTTGCAAGTACTTTGTAGTAACTAATGTATTTGTAACTATAAGTAGTTGCAAAAGAGCTTGACATATTGTAGCAAATTTGGTTAAAATTGTATGAAATATTTTATGTAACTATTAATAGTTACAAAAGGAGTTACTTTTAGTAACCACTCTTGTAGTTGTAGTTACAAAAGGTTAGCGGTAAATACCATTTTTTTTTTGTAGTGCTAGTTATGAAAAACTAAATGGATGAATTTATATGTAGTGGTTTTATTATATTCAGAGAATGGTTAATTACTATCTTGAAATTTAATTAACTAAGAAAAAGGAAAAACTAAAGGGGTGGTGAGTGGTGGTTTTTATATTTTGAGAAGTAGCAATTTAGTATTTTGACAATTTTAATAAAAAAGGGGAACAAATTATAATGTCACGAACATGAATTAATACAATGAAGAAACTTATTAGCAACATAAATTATTGGTAGAGTTCCTTTCGAGAATTTGATACATTGTAATATTAAATAAATTATATATTTACACATATACAAATATATTAAAAAAAAAATTAGCATGCCCCCGGACCGGCCCTGATCACTAGTATAATAAACTGATTCTTGCTATGGTGACCAATTTACATTGACTTTTCCCTATATTATATTTTTATAGTTTTTTCCTTAATAAATAAAAAATATGATAGACTTTTGATTATAGTCGAATATCTTATTCATTTGTAACTTAATTAATTGTGATTAATGTTTCTGAAAAACGTATAGTTAATAATAAACCGACACTTACTAGGATGATCAATGTACATTGATTTTTTCCCTATATGATATTTTTATAGTTTTAACTAAACAAATATATTAAAAGAAGCTGATCGACTTGTTGTTATAGTCGAATATCTTATTCAGTAATAACATAATCAATTGTGATTAATGTTTCTAAAAAACATATTAATGGTGATTAATAGGGTAGTTTTTTTAGGGTAGATTAATATGGTAGTTACATACTAGTTACTAGTATAATAAACTGGCTCTTGCTAAGACGACCACTTTGCATTAATCTTTTCCCAATATTATATTGGTTTAATTGCGAAAACAAACACGAACTTTCATTAAATTGTAAATTTAACATAATTTTTTAAATTTTGTAAAATAAATCACGAACTTAATATAATTTTGCAATTTCAATCATTAGTCAGTTTTCAAAGATAAATTGTCAATGTGTATAGCTATTTACGTCATGCAATGCGATATAGCATGTCATGCTGAGCTACAAAATAAAATTAAAAATAATTAATGAAATTACGGATCAAGTTGTTCTTGATTAAACCGGAAATCGCAACGAACTTGTATTCTCAACTGGATACCTAATTTCTCATATCTTTTTTATTATTTGATACTGAAAATCACTTATCTTAGAGAAAAGAATCCCAAATAAAATTTTTGTGTCATGTTTGTGATAAAGCGAAAACCTTTTTTAGACTCACACAACAATCTTTGGTTCATATAATTGGATAACGCTCATTGCATTAGTAAAGAGAAAAAATATTCGAGTTGAGAAGAAAAGTCTATTACAACTTGTTCAATTATGTACAACTTGATCCGGATTCTTATTATTTTATTTTTTAATTTTTATACCAACATGACACCCTACATGACGTAAATAATCAACATGTTCAGAATTTATTACTAGAAATTAGTTGATGATTAAAATTGCAAAAGTTTACTAAGTTCATAATTTATTTTACAAAAAAAGAAATATTATGTTAAATTTACAATCTGGTGAAAATTCGTGTTATATTTTACAATTAAGCCTATTATATTTTTATAGCTTTCTCTTAAAGAATAAAAAAGTATGATTGACTTTTGGTAATACACGAATATATTATTTGTAACTTAACTAATTGTGATTAATGTTCCTAAAAAAGAAGATATTTTTTTAGCAAATACGAATCCTATTACTTAACAAAATTCTTAAGTACAAGATTCCCATCGTACAGTTCGACGGACACATAAGAGCTAGTTCATAGGATTCGTGCATTCATGGGACCGACGGTGAAAAGCTCGGAATGATGATGGGCTAAGTTAAAACGGAATATCTTCCCCCATCCAAACACACGATAGGGGAGATGATAAAGAAAATCGAGCTAGAGCATGTGCTACCTCATTACATTTTCTTCTCATATGTAATACTCTAGCAATAAGATTAGAATTCAATAACTCCCTAGTTTCATCAACTAATAAGCCACAATAATCTAAAGAATTCTCCAATCCCGTAACTGCTTGCACAACGAGCAGAGAATCCAAATAAGCTCATACCTGAGAATAACTGCACTCAACACAAAAACGCAAAACTAGCCAATGCCTCAAGCTCAGCTCCTTAACCGACATTTGTCTTCAAATTTTATAAGAAGCCGCAACCACCACCTTACCCTCATGATTACGAAAAATAAAGCCTACACCAAATAATCCTTTTGCCTCATCACAAGCCACATCTACATCCAAACGTAGACACCCCTCTGCCGGTGGCTCTCATACCACCAAAGAGGCCGAAAACCCCTACCCTCCTTGACCCATACCCAATTTTTGAACATCTATTACAAAATCAAATTGCTTAATATAAGCTTCAATCTCCGATCAACATGGACTATACCACCTTCTCCTCCCCCATGTTTAATGCACAAATAGAACGCCAAACAAACCACATCGCAACTACAAACATACGAAACAAGTCAATCCAAAGAGCTTGAGCAGCATCTCAAGATAATCACAAATAGACAATTCCCTCACCATCTTTAACGACTCCCAAAAACAAGATCTTTTCCAGAATGGCCAAACAAGCTCATATAACAAAAGACCATGCATCGTAGACCCGATAGACATATTACCAAAAAAGCACCCAAGTGAAGTTGAAACATGATGCATCACAAAATTAGCAGGTAAAGCAATAAAGTCCAAATACGTTTACCATAAAAAAAGCTTTTACCTTTCGCGGTGGTTACATACTAGCTAGTAATCAGCATAATAAACTGACCCTTCTAGGGACGAAGTTGGATAGCGCAAGTGGCAGAGCATCTACTTCCTAGGCCTTTAGTTCTGGGTTCGAGTCACCGTGGAGGTAGGGGAGAAAAAAAAAAAATTAAAACTGACCCTTCTAGGATGACCAATTATTTGCATTGATCTTTCCTATATAATACTCCCTCCGTCCCGGTTAACTTATCACAGTTGACCGGGCACGGATGTTAAGAAAAAATAGATTTTAACAGATTTTGTGGAATCTTTGACTTTTTTAAAGGTGGAGACTGAATGTGGATATTTTGAGGGTGGAAATTGTTGTCTTTAATTGTCATTTATGGGTGTGACAAGTTAAGTGGGACGGATCTGAAATTCTGAGAACTAGAGTGAATGTTATAACATTCACAAACGAAACAGTAAACAGAACAAATCACACCACAATATAAACGCGGGGCTGAATCCCTCAGACCCCTCGGACTTTATGTTATTGATAATATTGCCAAATAGGCTATGTTTTACAAGAAGACCTCACTCTTCTATACCTAACCTATTGTATCGTCAACAACGCCCGGCGACTCCCGTCGACTTTTTCGACACTGACACGGCACACCACCGAAGGTCGGACGAACTCTCCCGAGCCCGCCTTGAAGTAGCTTCTCCCGAAGATACTTCTACTTGACACACTAAGACTAACAAACTATTACAACTCGAAGACTATGTTATAACACACTGAAAATCAATTCTTAACTCAATAAAAATAACACTGTCGAATACTAAGATACTGATCTGTTTCTCTGAATTATAATCACGTATTCGATGCACCCTACACTGAATGACTTTCGTTAATAAATAGTGGGTCACAACTTTCTCTCCAAGTAACATATCTCTGGATAAGATTGTAATCTTCTTCCAAATCTTCAATATCTTCCCATATCTTTTGCAATCCTTATCCATAATTCCTATTTTCTGCACATAAAATAAATAATTAAATAACAATATATTTTTGACAAAACTCCCAAAATTAAATTCTTTTACAATCTCCCCCTTTTTGGGCATTTTTGTCAAAAACCAACATAATCAGAAATAGTGCAGAAATAAAATCAGGACACTTCCCTTTTCAAAAGCCACTCCCCCTTAGCTGTATAATCTCCCCCTCAACTGCACAACTCAAACACAAAAGCCAACAAACAATATATCTATGCAGAATAATCATCCAAATCAATCAAGTACAGCAAACACAAATCTCCCCCTGCACAGAAGCATAGAAACTCGAAACAAAAAAACTAACAAACACCCTGAAGGATAAAAGGAAGAACCTCTGAATGATATCTCGGAAGTGAATGTGATAACATTTTCAGAATGATATCTCGGAAGTAAATGTTATAACATTTTCGGACGAGCCATAGAAGTGGAATCCCACTTCCAGAATTCAGAAATAATCAACTCCCAACAATTTATTCTCCCCCTTTTTTGACATAAAATGCTAACCAAAACATAAAACAAAGACATGGAAACATATATTGGCACAACATTATGTGACCGGGATGACATTTTTAAATGACAGAGACAGAGCTTTGTGCCGATCATGGGAGATACTGTATGCTTGCACTTCCTCGATGTGGATTCATCGTTAGCCATGGTGCGAGATAAGTGGATGATTCTGACGACTAGGGTTTATAGAGAGATTATGAGATAATGCAGTGAGATATGACCCAGTGCAATGGTCCTCGATTTTTGAAGGGGATATGGGTTTAAGTCCAAACCACTCTTTACTTTAGCCCACAAGATATTTTCCACCTGATCTAGGGATTAGAATAATGGAACCAAAATATAAAAATTAAACACATGTCCACGATCTAATTTTACGGATTAAACATAGGCACCATGGATATAAAAATGAGAATTTGCACACACCTATCAAGTCATGCAAAAGATGTCTAATGCATAATATAAATTGACTCGTGTAATTAGTGCCCCACAATCTGTGGCAAGCAGAGCATTTGGCAAAGAACTAGACAAAATTTCACATCAAGACATTACTGGCACAATTTGAGAAGACGAGCTAATAAATATTAAAATAAAGGTATCTTATTCCTCCGACTTCTTTTACCCTCTCGTGGAGTAGCTCGCAAACCCCACGAGCCAAAATCGCACTAGGAAAACCCGGTGCGACGAGCTCTTGGTTTCTTCTTATAACCCCTTGATCAACAATTAAGAAAGCAAGCATTAAGAAATCAAACATTTTATTTTTGTGGTCGGCGGCTTTCACAGATCAATCACTTTCTGTGTTAGTAGCTCTTTTCAATCTTTGTGATCGATAGCTGCTCTCAACATCATTTCATGACCGTAGCCCTTTCCGACAAGAGGGGAATGAGTGTGCCAGTTAGTCGAAAAGAAATGTTAAGTTTTATGCCAAACAACCCTTTAAACTTGCTCCTTCATATGTGGCGTATGACACGAGGATGTACAAAAAATGTCTAGTGCAGATCCTAGATGCATGTTATAACATAGATTTTTTTTTTCTCGTTTTTTTTTTCCTTTTTTTTTTTTTTTTTTTTTTTTAAGTAAAGACCTATTGACTTTTTGAGTGTGACAAATCTCTGAAATCCAGGGCCTTAAAATAAATATTCGCTAATTGATTTCCAGTTGGACTATGATTCATGATAGTGGTTCCTTCTTCTATTAGTTCCCGAAAATGACGGTGTCTAATATCCATGTGCTTTATTCGAGAGTATAGGACCAGACTTTTGGTAAAGTTATTAGCACTAGTATTGTCACAGAATATATTGGGAACACTTACCTCAACACCATAGACTGACAACTTTTGATTCATCCTTACGGGTTGTGCGCACCAGCTCCCGGTGGCTATACACTTTGCCTCTTTGTAGCTCTTATGTTCATGTTTTAACATGTAAAGAAGATTAGCAGATCTATCACCGGTTAAGACACATTTATCCTCATCATCATAAACTAAGCACTGATCTTTGGTGAATTTAACATGCAGACCTTGATCACATAAATGACTAATGTTAATGAGATTAGTTTTCAAGTTTTCAACTAACAAAACATCATGCAATCTAGGGAATCCGCTTAAATTAAGTGTACCCTTCCCAATTACTCTACTTCTAACCCCATCACCAAAAGTAACAAATTCATTGACTATCGGTTCTATGTTAACCAAGTGTGACCTAATTTCCAGTCATGTGCCTAGAGCACCCACTATCAAAGTACCAAGCCTCCATAATAGCAATATTCAAAGAAAACATGGTATTGAAACAACTGTGACTTTTGGGAACCCAAACTTGGCGTGTCTTCGAATGTTGTGGTGGTCTCACATCCACCTTTATTTGTCGTGTGCTTCGAGGATGACCTCTGTAGTTCCAACCTGAAAAGGTATACAAATAGTCAGTTTTCATTTTATAACAATTAGGACGAAGATGTCCAAGTATACCACAATAATGACAAATGGGAATGAATGGGGGATTTTTTTCGAAACTCTGCTCAGAATGTTGTAACATTCTACTTGGTCGACGACCTTTTCTTCTTGCAGAATGTTGGTAATTTTTATACTGTCCAGTAGGACGTGGATATCTAAGATTATTTCCAGATTTCTGCAAATATTCCGTGATCAACATGTGTTATAACATTTTCATCAGACTGCACAAAAACAGACTGATCAGCATTAGATGACTCCCCTGCATATCCAAGACCTGTTACATCCCCATGATTCTTTCCTAGACTTATGAGTTCAGTTAGAGAAGCCTTACCAGAGTTTAAACGTTTAAAAACCTGCTTCGATTGTTCTAACTCTGAGTTCAATCTTTCGATGGTCTGGTTCTTTGTCATTAAGCACTCCCTGCATTTTTTCAGGTCAGCCTGACTCTTCTGAAGTTCTGCCCGTAAGGAAGATACTACTTTTTCTTTGTCGGCTAGTGCGTGTTGTAACACTACCTCAGGTTTCCGAATCTTTTCAGTCTCCGCTTGCGAGTCACGAAGTTGTCCTTTGAGTTTTTTAATTGCTTTGCTCCCGCGAATGCACTCGACTGACAACTTTTTGTACATTTGTTGCATCTCTTCTATGGTTGGTCCTGTCTCTGTGAGGTAATGTTCAATTTCATCAAGTGAGCCTATACTTTGTAATATGGTGTGTTGGGAATGTGGAACCGGAGTTAGGGAGTGGAGAACCGGCGGTTTAAACCGGGATTTATCATCAAGAAGACAAACTGGTCATGAGCAAACCGGGTTCAAGTTAGGTAAATAACAACCGTTTGTGACGAAGCAGTTTCTGTTAGTGACGACGCGAAACCGTCACATTTGTCCTGTAGCTCAGCGTAACTTCTTGCGGTTATAACTTCCTATCCAGTTGCATTCGAGCTTCAATCCATATATCATTGTAAAGCTCTCATTGAGGAGAAGATAACCTTGTAGCATTATCTCCTGTACTTTAGATTAGAGAGAGTATTTAGAGATAGAGTGTGCGTGCCCTAATTTGCATCCAGAATTGGGCATTTTATTTCTTGAGCTATTTCTCTGTAATTGATTGAAGTTCTTAGTGGATTGAGGTGTGCCTTGCCTCCGTGGATGTAGTTCATATTGAACGAACCACGTTAAAACTGTGTTTGATTCATTTCTGATTTCTGTTCTGCGTAAGCTCAATTCGGCCACAACTCTGGCCGAACTGCGAGTGTGAATTCGGAGTATTTTCTTCGTACGATTTCCAGGTTCTTTGGTGTTGTGTGTTCTTGAGTTGTTTTCACTAACAGTCTCTTCATCAGATTCATCAGATTCACAAAATTTTGGTAAATCATGTTGTAACATACCTGGTGCATCAGTTAGGCTTGAGTTTTCTATGTGAACGCTGCCTATCAGGCATGCATGTGATGTGGTAAATGCGGCAAGGTTGCTTGAGCAATCATTGTCTCCGTCAGAAATTTCTTCCTCATCAAATTCATCACTCCATGTGGCAACAAACGACTTCTTCTGTCTTTTCAAGAAGGTGGCGCATTCCTTTTGAACATGTCCCCAACCGTTGCATTCTCTACACTGTATTCTATCGATTTTTGTACCTGCAAAGTTAGATGAAGAAGTAGTATTTGAATTGGCAATATTAGATTTACCTGGCTTCCTTCCCGAAGTAGATGGCTTTCCGTCACTTTTCTGAAACTGCTTCATCATGTTACCAAATTTTTGGTGAAAAGGATCATGTTCTCAGCAAGTTCTGCCAACTCTGGTTCACGGGAACTTCTATCTTCTTTTTGAACTTCTGCCTTTAGTGCAATTCCTCTACTTGCCTCCTTCTTCTCAAAGCCTTTGTTCATCTCAAATGTGAGGAGATCCCCTACAAGCTGGTCGATCTTCATACTTTCTACGTCCTTTGAGGTATCAATGGCAGTCACCTTTTCCGAGAATCGATTAGGTAGAGATCTCAGAAATTTGTCCACCATGAGTGCTTCCGGAACCGTTTCTCCTAGCGACAGACGCTTATTTACGATTTTCATGAACCGTGTATGGTATTCCTCAATATACTCACTTTCTTCCATCCTCAGATTGTCAAACTGATTTCGCAGGTTTCTGAGCTTTGACTTCTTTACTTCCTTGGTACCTTCAAAGTAATTCTCAAGGAGATCCCAAGCTTCCTTAGCAGATTTGCAGTTGCAAATTTTTGTGTACTGAATTTGATCCAGCTGTTCTGATAAACAAGAGTGCCTTGTGATTCACCTTGTATTTCTCCTTTTCAAGGGCAAACCATTGAGTCTTTGGCTTTGGAGTGGTAGAATCTTCAAGCTTAGGTGCAGACCACCCATTTTCAACAACATCCCAATACTCATCACCCATGGCTTCGAGATGTGCCATGGTCAAAGATTTCCAGTAGTCATAATTCGTTCCATCAAACAATGGAAGACGTGTGGTGTTTCCCCGAAAATCCATTCTGATGTAGTTCTCGCAGGATCAGCCGTATGAGAATACGGACCCGCTCTGATACCAATTGAAATTCTGAGAACTACAGTGAATGTTATAACATTCACAAACGAAACAGTAAACAGAACAAATCACACCACAATATAAATGCGGGGCTGAATCCCTCAGACCCCTCGGACTTTATGTTATTGATAATATTGCCAAATAGGCTATGTTTTACAAGAAGACCTCACTCTTCTATACCTAACCTATTGTATCATCAACAACGCCCGGCGACTCCCGTCGACTTCTTCGACACTGACACGGCACACCACCGAAGGTCGGACGAACTCTCCCGAGCCCGCCTTGAAGTAGCTTCTCCCGAAGATACTTCTACTTGACACACTAAGACTAACAAACTATTACAACTCGAAGACTATGTTATAACACACTGAAAATCAATTCTTAACTCAATAAAAATAACGCTGTCGAATACTAAGATACTGATCTGTTTCTCTGAATTATAATCACGTATTCGATGCACCCTACACTGAATGACTTTCGTTAATAAATAGTGGGTCACAGCTTTCTCTCCAAGTAACATATCTCTGGATAAGATTGTAATCTTCTTCCAAATCTTCCATATCTTCTCATATCTTTTGCAATCCTTATCCATAATTCCTATTTTCTGCACATAAAATAAATAATTAAATAACAATATATTTTTGACAAAACTCCCAAAATTAAATTCTTTTACAGGATCGAAATGGAAAGTAGGACAAGTTAACTGGGACGGAGGGAGTATTTCTATAGTTTTTCTTAAAAAAATAAAGCTATATGATGGAGTTTTTGTTATAGTGGGAATATCATATTCTTTTTTAACTTAACAATTGTGATTATGCTTCTCAAAAAGAAAAAAAAAAAAAAATATATATATATATATATATATATCTATATATAATGGTGATTAATATGGTAGTTACATACTAGTTACTAGTATAAAAAATTGACTCTTATTAGGTTGACCAATTTACATTGATTTAATTTTCCCTATATCATATTTTTTTAGTTTTTCTTAGAAAATTTAAAAAACATATGATAGACTTTTGGTTATAGTCGAATATCATATTCATTTGTTACTTAATTAAATGTTATTAATGTTTCTAAATTAACATATTAATGGTGATAATTAATATGGTAGTTACATACTAGTTACTAGCATAATAAATTGACTTTTATTAGGATGACTAATTTGTATTGATTTTTTTACCTATACTATATTTTTTGACAAAAACTTATATGAGGTCGTTACATGACGGGCAAATAATATTTTTTTTGTAGTAAAAGTATCATGTTTATCTGTAAAAGTATTGCTATCTCCGTCCCGGCTAATCTTGCACTGGGAGTTGACACAAGTATTAAGAAAAGTTACTTTTTGTGATTTTGTTAGTTTTTCAAAGGTGAATTGAGGATGGAGATTGTGTTATAACTTTCATTTTTAAGGGGTGTGCAAGTTCACATGGGACGGACGAAAACGGAAAGTGTACAAGATTAGCAGAGACGGAGGTAGTACTTTTTTTGAACAAAAACAAAATATCACTTTTTGTTGCAAAACACTTTTATCTGTAAAAGTATCACTGCAGCAAAAGTATCAATTTTATCTGTAAAAGTGCCACTTTTTCCTCTCAAAGTATCAATGTTTTCATTAAAAGTATATTCCGTCAAGCTACAAGAAAAATGGTATTTATAGCTACTTTTTGCAACTATAAGAGAGATTACTAAAAAAAATATATTTTTTGTGACTAATAGTAGTTACAAAAAACATATCATATAATTTAAACCAAATTTGCTATAATATGATAAACTCTTTTGCACCTACTTATAGTTACAAATACATTATTTACTACAAAGTAGTTGCAAAAAATAGTTACAAATACATTAGTAACTATAAAGTAGTTGCAAATTTTCTTTTTGCATCTTACTATTAGTGATTACCCTATAATAACTACATTTAGAAATTTAGTTACTAAATTTTTTTTGTGACATTTCTCCTTTTTTTGTAACTACATTTTATAGTGACAGAAAACTTTAACTTTAGTAGTGGATCACACGTGAGACTGTCACACACAAGAATCACTTATAATTTTTAGCTTTTATTGTCAAATAACTTATTCATATGGAACTTAATTAATTGTGATTAATATGTTAGTTACTAGCATAATAAACTGACTCTTACTAGGATGACCAATTTGCATTGATTCTTTCTATATTACATTTTTTTAGATTTTACTAAAAGAATAAAACTATTTGATTGACTTTTGGTTATAGTCAAATTATCTTATTCATTCACAGCTTAATTAATTGTGATTAATGTTTCGGAAAAAATATATAAATCTGGATTTATATGGTAGTTACATACTCGTTACGAAAATTTCATTTCTAGTCCCGTATGTTAGAGCTTGTTTAGAAAAAAATTTGTAAGTTTTTAAATTTCAATTTTAGTTTAGTTTATTTTGGAAAATGTCCAATTTAAGGACAACAGATGTCGTTCGACAATTAATTGTGCCGGAATATGCGCACGTGGCCCAATAGATTATGGATTTCGGGTCAAAAAGCTAATGTGACAGTTATGAATCCAGTTGTACATGTCAAGTAATTAAATTAACTCACCAATTAATTAAAGAATACAAAATTTACATCCACATCAGCGTTAGACTTCCTGGAGGGAAATAACTCGTCATTTTGGGTTTATTTAATTACTCTTGCATGTAGACCTGGACTAATAATTGTCACATTAGTTATTTGATCGAAAACCCTCAATTTATTGGGTCACATGTGACACAATTACTGACCGCGAACGTCATTTTTCGAAATATACTGAATTAAAATTGAAATTTCGGAATATACAAGATTTTTTCTGAACAAGCTCTAAAATACAGGACTTAAAATAAATTTTCCCCACAGTGGTACTGGTATAATAATCTGACTCCTACGTACTAGGATGACCAATATACATTGATTTTTTTCTTATATTGTACTTTTACAGTTTTTTTCTAAAAAATTATAAAAATATGATGGACTTTTGACTGTAGTCGAATATCGTATTCATTTGTAACTTAATTAGTTGTGATTAATGTATCTTAAAAACATATTGATTGTGATTAATATGGTAGTCTCATACCTGTTACTAGCATAATAAACGGACTCTTACTAGGATGGCCAATTTGCATTGCTTGTTTTTCCTATATTTATTTTTATAGTTTTCTCTAAAAAAGTAAAAGTATATGATTGACTTTTGGTTATAGTCGAATATCTTATTCATTCATAACTTAATTAACTGTGATAAAAATTTAATTCTAGTCCCACGCGACACACATATGTTTGATTTTGATCCTAAAACTTTTATTTTTGACCCAAAGAATTAAAAACGAGCAGAAGTAGTCCCACAAAAAAATTTCGTAGCACACGTAATCTCCAAGTTTAGCAAAACTAGTCCCAAATCGTTTCAAGCTACCGTTTAAGACTCTAAGGTCATGTGCAACACACATGCTTGTTATTTGACGTCGTTATATTTTTTAGAAATTTGTGATTTTAATCCCACTGAACCTTATTTCATTTGGGTCCCAAAACTTTCACTTTTGACCCCAAATGATTAAAACGAGCTGAAGTAGTCCAATAAAAATTAAAAATCGGTGTGTTGCCGACGAAGGTTGTCGGTGGTAGATTAACGGAGAGACATCGATTTAGGCCGTGTATATGTTCTTAAGAAATTAGTTATATATATGTATTGTTGCAGCAGATTAAAAGTAGTAGAAACTTGTATTTGGATTTTTATAACTTGTGAAGATTCAATTTTAAACAAAAACAAAGAAACATTGGGTCTGAGGAGAAATTGAGTTGCTGCTAGTAATGATATTTAATTAATGATTGTTGTTTACAATATGAGTTAGGATGAATTGGTATCAAAATGCTTCAATTTGAATCATGCCATGAATGCGTAAGCACATGTATGTATGCTGCAAAATTCTTATATTTTGCAACTTACAACATTCACTCTATTTTGCATCATTCCTATTCTTCCCATGTATGTATACCGCAAAATTTGTTAGCGCTGCAAAATGGACCACTACATGTAACTTATAAATGAACGAACAAAAAAAAAATAATTTTAGAACAAAAATTATAGCACATATAAAATCTTGCATAAATTTGAATTTGCAGTTATTAATATTTCAATAGGCAAGATATTTTTCATGAGAGAAACTATATAAATTTAATTAATTATTTATTGATAAGGAGGAACGAATATTTTGCACATATTTTATTATATTAAGTCCTAGATCGTTAAGATATAATAGTAAAAAAATATATAATAGTAATTTCATGTATGTTCTCATTTACAAAATAACTATTATTTATTTATTACAAAATTTAAACTATTTTAAAAAATGACCCAAAATATATTTCAAACCAAAATATTAAAAATATAATATAAAAAATGGTAAAGCCCAAAATCTAAATATTAAAGTCAAAACTTAAATAACTCTTGTAAATCACTAACCTATTATAGTAGGTAAATTCTCCAGGTGCACCGATGCTCCAGGTGCATCCTAGAATTCCTCCATAATTTGTTCCCTTTTATGCTTTAGGATTCAACTTAGTTGAAAGTGTACATTGTTGTTCCTGTGATGGGTGTGGAACGTAAAACTGAACTGTGAACTTAATTTTAGTACTCCTTTGGTTGTATTATGTTTTTGTTATACACTTTGTTTTCATCTCTTATTTTGTTTGCATAAATAACTGCAGTTCCTGGACAAGGTTAGACAGGTTTTTTGCTCCAATATCTGTTTTCCTCCAAAACTCTACATTGATTTTGTAATTTTACTAGTATTATTCCAGTACGATGTACGGAAGTATGTTAACATTATAATATATTTTAACAAAATTAAATACTATATAATGTTATTTTTTAAAATGTGAACCTTGTAAACTAGATAAAATAAATAATTCAAAATGTGAATTATTATATAGTAAAATTTTAAATAGCATAAATATCGGTTTCTCCCGTTAAATTTATGGATTGAATATATACTTATTATTTATAAAAAATTATTATTACGAAATAAAATTAAAATAAATATTAAATATGACAATTAAAATTTTAAAATTATTTTTTAAACTCAAATGTTACTGTAGGAAGACTGTATCCTTCTTAATCACTGCGAATAATCACAAATAATCTCATTAATTACGTATATTAAATATAACAACAGGCCAAATTAGATTAGAAACAACAAAAGACTTGTTATTATTTTAAAAAAGAAAAAGTCAAAACTTACTTCAATAAATAGGTGAAAAAATTATTAATTTCATATACTATATATGGAAAAATAGATTAGAAACAACAAAAGACTTGTTATTATTTTTTAAAAAAAAAAGTTCTTGAGAAAGAGACAAACTGATAGAATGGTGATAGTACAACAACAACTCTTTAGGAACAAATACATGAATAATACACTTGAAAATGTCCAACTTGCTATTGGAGGAGTACATAATTTTCTTTATTATATATTTGGCTCCGTTTGATTTAATTAGACAAAAATGCATATTTATATGTATATAAGTGTGTATATATATATAGATTAATTTATCGATTAAAACTAAGATAGAAACATACATACAATAAATTAATTAATTAAAGTATTTATAAAAAAATAGATTTTTTTATAAAAAATATTTAACTAATTCTTACAACCTAAATTTGACACCAATAAAAATGCACAATGCATACTAAGATCTAACCAAATAACCAATCAATATAAAATTATCTTTATTTTATCTAATATCACACTTTTATTTATATGGTACTTATCTTAAATTAAAGATCATGAAAAGATAATTAATTTTATATATAATATGTAAAAAATGGTTATGATACAAAATACTATTTGTATTTAAAATTTGGGAAAAGTACTTCTTTAGAAATAAGGAAAAAAAATAAAAAGTTTGCATTTGTACAAATAACCATAAATAACACAAAATACAATGGTTATATATCTGCATAAACTTTCAAGTTCTAACTATAAATATTTACTTGTTCCTTTCTAAAATTAGATTCTCATTTGCAACTTATAATATTTTACTTGATGATATCAGATATACCCAAAATATTTCTAAATAAATCCTAACATTAACAAAATAAAATTCAAAAAGTTATTCATAATTCGAATAACAATATAAAGTGTGTGAATCTAAAAAATACTTGATAGGGATAACGGGATCAGCTCGGGTCGGGTTAATGCCTGAGCCCACCGACCGGCCCAACACGCGTAGGCCCAGCAGGGTCAATTAGGGTTTTGATTTGATAGTATAAATAGGAGGAAAGAACTCTGATTAAGGGTTCGAATTCCGTATTCTAAATTACTCCGTGTAAACTCAACATTCTAGTAAAAGAAACACTCCGGCGATTGCCGTTTTCTGCCCGTGGACGTAGATCTCCGGATCGAACCACGTAACTCCTGTGTGTCTTTACATTCAGTTTGCGTAAATTATCATTCAGTTTCCGGGTTCACCAGATTGCGCTTTATCAAATGGCGCCGTCTGTGGGAACGACAAGGCAGCCGCCAGGCCGCCCTCCGCCGTCTCGGCATCCTAACCGCCACCGCCAGGCCGCACTCCGCTGCCTCGGCATCATCACCGCCATGTAAGTTTTTGGTTCAAACAACAACACGGCCGTGTCACACAAACGACACGGCCGCGTCAATAAGTTTCTCAAAACGAGAAACCACACTGGATTGCAACACGGCCGTGTCACACAAACGACACGGCCGTGTCAAAATCGTGCTTAAGAACCAATTTTTGGTTCAAACAGCAACACGACCGTGTCACACAAACGACACGGCCGCGTCAATAAGTTTCTCAAAACGAGAAACCACACTGGATTGCAACACGGCCGTGTCACACAAACGACACGGCCGTGTCAAAATCGGGCTTAAGAACCAATTTTTGGTTCAAACAGCAACACGGCCGTGTCACACAAACGACACGGCCGTGTCAAAATCGGGCTTAAGAACCAATTTTTGGTTCAAACAACAACACGGCCGTGTCACGCAAACGACACGGCCGTGTCAAAATCACGCTTAGGAACCAATTTTTGGTTCAACAGAAACGCGGCCGTGTCAGCCTTAGAACACGGCCGTGTCATAATCATTTCCCATACGCCAATTCGCGTCTCGTCTCCGGACAATTAAACCTCTGTCTCCGGACGATTAAATCTCTCTCCCGATCCGTCCGGGGAGATTCGCGTCTCGTCTCCGGACAATTAAACCCTCGTCTCCGGACAATTAAACCTTCGTCTCCGGACAATTAAACCTCCGTCTTCGGACAATCAAATCTCTCCCCCGATCCGTCCGGGGAGATTCGTGTCTCGTCTCCGGACAATTAAACCTCCGTCTTCGGACAATCAAATCTCTCCCCCGATCCGTCCGGGGAGATTCGTGTCTCGTCTCCGGACAATTAAACCTCTGTCTCCGGACGATTAAATCTCTCCCCCGATCCGTCCGGGGAGATTCGCGTCTCGTCTCCGGACAATTAAACCCTCGTCTCCGGACAATTAAACCTTCGTCTCCGGACAATTAAACCTCCGTCTTCGGACAATTAAACCTCCGTCTTCGGACAATCAAATCTCTCCCCCGATCCGTCCGGGGAGATTCGTGTCTCGTCTCCGGACAATTAAACCTCCGTCTTCGGACAATCAAATCTCTCCCCCGATCCGTCCGGGGAGATTTGCATTTCGTCTCCGGACAATTAAATCTCTCCCCCGATCCGTCCGGGGAGATTTGCATCTCGTCTCCGGACAATTAAATCTCTTCCCCGATCCGTCCGGGGAGATTTGCATCTCGTCTCTGGACGATTAAATCTCTCCCCCGATCCGTCCGGGGAGATTTGCATCTCGTCCGGGGAGATTTGCATCTCGTCTCCGGACAATTAAATCTCTCCCCCGATCCGTCCGGGGAGATTTGCATCTCGTCTCCGGACAATCAAATCTCTCCCCCGATCCGTCCGGGGAGATTCGCGTCTCGTCTCCGGACAATTAAACCTCCGTCTTCGGACAATCAAATCTCTCCCCCGATCCGTCCGGGGAGATTCGCGTCTCGTCTCCGGACAATTAAACCTCCGTCTCCGGTGTCCTTTCCATTTTGGCCAGAGTAATCACCCCGGTGTACCCTCCACCTCGGCCACGTTGTCACATCGCGTTTTTCGCTTTTGAGAAGTTCGGTGTCTCACTACATGCCCCGTGCACCTCGGCCTAGCTCGGCACTGCGTCCGCTAACGACTCCGCAGAGTCCCAGCGACGCGGCTAAACTCGGTCCTCCGTAAACACTTCGGCCCGCCAGCGACCCCGGTCCTTCTTCCACCCCGGTGACTACCGAAGCTCCTACCTCGCTCCGGCTGGGGGGGGGGCATCTGATAGGGATAACGGGATCAGCTCGGGTCGGTTTAATGCCTGAGCCCACCGACCGGCCCAACACGCGTAGGCCCAGCAGGGTCAATTAGGGTTTTGATTTGATAGTATAAATAGGAGGAAAGAACTCTGATTAAGGGTTCGAATTCCGTATTCTAAATTACTCCGTGTAAACTCAACATTCTAGTAAAAGAAACACTCCGGCGATTGCCGTTTTCTGCCCGTGGACGTAGATCTCCGGATCGAACCACGTAATTCTTGTGTGTTTTTACATTATGTTTGCGTAAATTATTGTTCAAATTGTGTCGTTACCGGATTGCGCTTTATCAATACTTAAATATATTTATATATTATTTGGTACCGTAATTTATTCAAATAAATTTTATATTTGTAATGCAAATATTATATCTATCTAAATATAATATTGATTAACGAAAAAACTATTGCTTAGGTTGCAAAAAGTAGAAAAAATAAAAAAACAGTTGAATTTAGTTAGTGCGACAAAGTACTTTACAGATTAAAAAGTGTGACAAAAAATATAGTTGAGGTTAGTCACGTAAAAAAACCAACTAAAAAAAGATTGAAAGATATAACAAATACCATAATTTAGGTTGCACAATGTAACTCACTTAACAAAGTGATTTTAACGAAGTACATATTATGAAAATATGAATTAGTACTAAAAGAATAATCTGGATAATAATTATGATATATAAATATGTATTTGCTTTAAGTTGTTATTATACATAATATACTCCTTTCGTTCCTTTTTATTTGATATTTTAGCTGCTTAATGATTTTTCGAATTAATTGATTTTTTAACTATTTTTTTTACAATTTTTCTCAATTTTTCTCTTTGTCAATCGCAAAATATTTCTTACTTTTCGGTCTAGATTTGAGATAGATGTGAGAGAGAAAGGAGATTATTGGGGATATATTTGGAAAAAAATTGAATTCTTAATTCTTCCACTTTTTTCTAAAAATCAATTAAAAAGAAACGGAGGGAGTATATTAGTAGATGTAAGTAATTATTTGATATATTGGTTGTAAAATATTAATTTTTCCTCTAACTTAATAAAATAAGAGTTTCATTATTTAAACAATGATTTTTATCTTGGACGTAACTTAGGTAAATAAAATATATTAGAAACTCTTTTCATATAAAATAAATAAATTTCTTGTAATTTAAAAGAACTCAACTAACCAGAATCTAACAAAAATAATTAACCAATAAATCATTTATTTTTAAATCTAATATATGTGATATGAATGTCAAATTGAAGATCGTGAAAATGATGAATAATTTGGTATATTATGTATAAAACACGGATTAAAAATAAAAAAGTTATTTGTATTTTATAAAATAAAAAAGAAAATTATTACTTACCAAAACTGATAAAACCTTACTAAAGTAATATTAAACTTTTAGACGGAAAAAGTAAAATGGCATAAAAGTTCCTCTATTCTACTTTTATATATATATATATATATAGATATATATAGATTGGTTTTCCTGAAAATAAAACTATGTCATGGAGTTTCGTTTACATACTAGGATATTGAACCGACTCCAAGATGGTGGTTACTAGGATGGCCAATTCCCTATGTCATATTTTATAGTTTATCCCTAAATACATTATAGTCGCCACCCAGTGTACATTATTTTGTTGTGCCTACTTACAAGTTACAAACCACTTCTTTTTTTCTGAATTGCACATTGTCTTCTTAGCTACAGGATTTTGAATTTTAGGGAATTCAATTTGATTAGCGTAGCATGTTTTGATTATTTTCTTTTATTTTTTGGACTTTTCTTTTGCATACGTACTCATCCGTTCTACAAATATAAATTATTTGGTTTTATTTTGTTCTCTCGTAAAGATTATAAGTTTTTATATACACTTTAAATTCCTGCAATTCGGGTCGCAGGTCCACCACTAGGTTGTGTGTGAACATGTGTCATTAGTTATTCTAAAATGTATAACCTGTTAAGTATAAATGTATTAACTTTCATCATCATACATTTCTTCTACACAAGTAATATCTTTCAGTATAAACATTAATTATATATTTTCATGAAAAACTGCTCATAACCCAACGAATAGATACTTCCATGACCCGAAACAATTGGTGTATAACAGAACTATCCCACAAAAATATACAACTTACTTTATTAAAACCTTTTTCACTTTTTCCATTTCCATGGGTGTCATAAGGTGCGCGTAAGGGGGTCAAGCTTAAGTCAAGGTTGGTTGGGAATGGAAATAAAACTTTAATCTAACGACGGTTGAAAAGGCAAGTACTGTGGGTTAACCCGGATTGTTGCTCCAAAGCGTTGTTAATGAATATACCTTTTATTATGTGCCTGGGGAGAACGAAAGAGAAGTCGTCTATGAGTAGGGAGATACATAATGTTCTTGATACTGGGCCTTGCTCTTTGCATGTTGCCTGCCCGAGATAAGGTAAATAAGTCAAGCTCGATTATAATAGGTGGGCGTCATCGAGTAGTGCAGGTAAGTTGGTACGAGCAACTTCCATAGTAATTGAGACTCGGCCCTTAGTTACTATGTCTTGGTATTCTATACAAACAACTATCTTAAATAATAAATAAGATATTGGAGTGTAAAAAAGAAAATAGAGTTAAAATTTAGTGTTGACAATTTTAATTATCATTTTTTAATGGGGTAAATTGAAAAAGTCGTCCTCTAATTTATAGGTTGTCCCAAAACCAGGCCTCTATCTATTTACTGCTCTAAATTTGTCATTTTACCTCATAATTGCTCAAAGTTAGTTTTTTTTTTTTTTTGAATTGGGATTTGAGATTTAGTTCTCACTGAATAATTGCACGTGCTCTACATATGATCGTTAAATTGAAGTTTTTTTAATTTTTTTTACAAATGACATGGACTTGATCACCCTAATCATCAACAGCGAGACATGCGAAACATATCAATATTGACCTTGGGGGCCATAAATTCATCGGGAAATCAAGTTCTTCAATTTGACGACATTATGTATGCGCACATGCAATTATTAATAAAATAATTAAAAAAAAAAAAACTAAATTCGAATAATTAAAAGATAAAGAACTAATTTTGGAAACCGTCCAGAGGTTAAAAGGACAAATTTTACAATGTATAGCACACATTTTTTATAGTCCTAGTTCCTAAAGTCTGTTTTTCTACCTTTTTCACCCTAGTTTCAAAAAACAATTAAAGTAGTAAGTAAAAACATAAATAAATAGACCCTTAGACTTTTGAAAATACAGGGAAGCAAGTTGTGAGTAGTTGCTTTATTTACTTCCCCACCATAAACACACTAAATAAAAGGAGTAACATTTGTGTGCATGTGCTGTACAATAAATTTATTGTACATCACTATAATTTAAGACATGGATTTCAAAAAATCGTTGAAATATAATTTATGAAAAATTCGCGTCCGCGAACTGGGTCAGCGCGCGGATCGCGCCCTTTTTAAAAAAAAAAAAAAATTACTGCAAGAATACAATAAGTCTACTGTAAGAACAAAATAAGCCTATTCTGAACACAAAATAACTATATTGCAAGAACACGATAAGTCTACTAAAGAACACAATAAGTCTACTCTAAACACAAAATTACTATACTACAAGAACATAATAAGTCTACTGTAAGAACACAATAAGTCCAACAAAAAAAATAAAAAAATCATGCGGGTCACGCGCGACCCATGCGCAAATTTGAATCTGGTTGTACATTAAGCACTATTGTGCATCATATGCACCCAAGTTTTTGTCAAACAAAAAATGTTATTTATGATATTTTTTGGTGTTAATTACAAAAAATCATTACTGTTGATTCAATTTTCAATTACAATAGGAGTTTTAGAACTTATTAATGTGGGTCATTAACAGTAATATTTTTTCAATTACAATATCGACTAAATTTTCTGACATCTGACTGTGTTACCATCAACATCGTTAAATACGTCTGGACAATACCTTCATGTACCATCGAATAATTACACAATCCGTCATTTTCATTGTTATTGGTCGGTGATTAAAGTTATTATATTACTTCTTCGACTCTCAATTAACTGTTTAGAAAATATAAAATTTATTTCAAAATATACTTAAAAATATTTCGTAATGTTTTTAGTAATTATTAAAATCTATTGAAAATAACTTTTTATTTTTTTAAAGATTCTTAAAAAATAAAAAATAAAAAAATATTTTTTAAAAAAGTGTAATTATTTTAAAGTCTGACAATAATTTTATTCGTGTTTCAATTATTCATTTTTTGGAAACAACAAAAAACTATATTTAACGCACCATTCACGCAAATTTGCATATTACCATTTATATTGATAACTGATCATGGCACTAGCTGGAATGAGATGGGTATTATCCCAAATTTTTAAAAATTAGTTTTTAGATTTTTAAAATTATTCCAGATAAAAAAAAAAAAAAAAAGATCTTTAAATTATCCCAGATTTAAAAAAAAAAAAAAAGTGGTTGGTGTGTAAACGGAAAAAATCCATGTACTAAGGTGCAATAAGAGGCCAACATACTTAATTTAGGGAAGTTTTTGCATTTGCAACCATAAGAATATGATTAAAACAGTAATAGTCCACAATTTCTTATGTTTTACACCCAAGTTTTGATTTTTTATTTTTCGCTTCCAACATTAGAGAACTCGCTTTATTTATTTATTATTTTTAGCCCCATGCCAATAGGGCAATTAACAACACATTAATTTTGGGACTTAAAGAATAAGTTATTTTCTAAAAACTTGGGACCAAAAAAGTTACAAAAGAAAAGTAAAGTATTTATTTGACCAAAAAAAAAGGTATTTAGATTTCGGATTATTAATATATTTACTTTTTTATCTTACTGTTTTTTGGAAATAGAGTATTTGGGTTGGATTTGGGAATTCAATATATTAATCGATTTTGAAAACTTTAAGAATATTACCAAAGAAATATTGTATTTTAAAAAATATATAATGATAATCAGGTAATCTTAAAAAATATTTTATGTTTGACATGAACTAACATATAGTCGCTGAGAATATTGAACTTCAATTAAAATACGAAAACCCTACACTAAATTACAATTTAGAAAAAAAAGAATATATGAAGAACAAAAAGTAAGTAAAGTATAGGTACTCTTTAATTAGTTGGAAAACATCATAAAACCATTGTTTGATTGATTTTTATAGTGAAGCGCACCACAAAGGTTTAGATATACTAAATGCTACCTTCTTTTTGCCCCAAGGTTTAAAAAGGGATATTTTGGGTCGGGTCCCAAAACTAACTAGGCATTAATTCTTGTGTTAGCTGCAGACAGTCTTAAAACTAATTATTTCTTTTTTTAGTTTTTTCTTAATTGATTTTTATTAGGAAAAAAATAATTTTTTTATTGAATAATTACATATGCACTACACATATCGACGCCAAATTGAAAATTTTCATTTGTTTCAATGAATTTGTGGCCTACCATGCTCAATTTTGTAGATTTATCCGTGTCACGTTGTTCATAAAGGTAATAAGTCCACATCATTTGAAACACCTAAAAAAATAAAAATCTCCAATATGACATGATTATGTGCGGTGCACGTGCAATTACCCTATTATAATTTCAAATTCCGGTTTGAAAATCAACTAAATTTGATCAATTATGAGGTAAAATGACTAAATTCGGGAATTTAAAAAAGATAAATAATTAAATTTAGGATAGCATATAAGTTAGAGGCCGACTTTTTCAGAATTACACACCGTTCTCTTTGTTTTTTTTTAGTGGGTGGGTGGGTAGGGCGAGCAGTGATCGAACCATTGATCTTCAGCATAAACTGGTGAGCACGATGCCACTAGTGAGTTGCACATCATCCTATTTATCCAATTCGAATCCTCTATCCTAATTACCTTTTTCGAACCATGTCCATACGAAAACTAAAGGGAAAATTTCACTTTTGGCCCTCTAGCAATAGGCCGTGCCACTTTTGCTCTGTTTGGGCCATTTTGGACCTGCATACTTACATTTGGCCATCACCGTTAAAAACTAACTGGACTACGTGAGTTGCACGTGCTTGTTAATTTCTAGTTTTTTTATTATTTTTTAAATTAAAATTTCATATTTTATTTTTTTTTTAAAAAAAATATAAAATAAATTAGAAAAATATAAAAAAAATTAATTAAGAACAAAATTTGTAAAAGAACACCTAGCACCCCAACCCCAACCGCGACTCGATCCACCTCTCTCAGGTAAAAATATTTATTTAAAGTTCTTTTTTGAATACCACCAACCCCGACCCACCTCAGGTAAAAACATCGGTTATTTTTAAGGTATTTTTTTTCTTAATGCCACTTACCTCATCCCCAGCTACTGACCTCCTTTAGGTGAAAATATGTTTTTAATTTTTATAATTCCTCTTTATTAATGTCACCCGCCCTATCGCGGGTCAATTATTTTCCCCATTTTTTTGTTTTTCTTTAAGATTCTTTTTCTTGATGTCTCCCCCCACCTCGGAGACAGGAAAAATTAACTTGGGGTGGAAAACGGATGGTGATGCACTATTTCTTAACCTAGTAAACTGCAAGTATATGGTGTAACTGTAGCTAGTGGCAGCAATGATTATTTCTATGTATAGCTTAATACCATAATTATAATATCTCTACCCTATATGTACTCTTGAATAAGTGGATGAATTGATATTTCTAAAACCTAATTTGCATTAATTAATTAATTAATTAAGAATTACTTGGGATACAAGGAATCAAATAACAAGGGAAACTCAAATGGATTAAGATGTATTATAGGGATTCGATTGCAGTTATTACTTCCTATGCGTGATTACTCTATTATTCTAGACTTCTAAACCAATTCTTATATGTAATTATTATACAGCGCTACTCCTAATTAGCCTGCCTCTCAGATAATGCTAACGTGTAGATCAATTAAGTATAGTCACCCTCTCGAGCCAACTATCACATAAAAGACTCTCAAGGGTTCCCTAATTCGATACATATGCAAGTCCTCACTCCTCTCGGACGATTATTGGAACCTATGCTATATGCTCGTATGCCTATTAAAAATCATCTCCTCTCGAAGCCGAATTATTAAGCAATTAGAATTAGTCCATTGGCCAAATTAAATAATTCATAAAATAAGAATAAAGTATATAGATAATCAAATAGGAATGATGTCAAGAACTAAACAAAAGTAATCAAAACATAGTTGTAATAACCTACTCTCTAATCCTAAAACACAAGGGTGTTAGCTACTCATACCTAAAGTTAAGAACCAATTAGATTCATAGACAAACATATTGAAAATTAACTACAAAGAAAGGAAAGAATGAAACCCAAATTCTTCATCTTGATCATCGTCTCAACACTCCTTGTGTTAGGATTGTCCAACAAAGTCCCACATCGGATATACATGGGAGGATCATGGGGTTTAATAGGATTGGACTATCTCTATTGGTATGAGGCCTTTTGGGAGTTAGCCCAAGAACAAATCCGTGCGGGCTTGGCCCAAAGTGGACAATATCATACCAATGTTGAGATGGGGCCCGGTTAGGGCCCAACACCTTGCTCTTCGATTTTGCCTCCAAAGTGTTCTCTAATGATGATTCTGTGATAAATTCGGGCTAGGAAGCATGCATTTATAAGTGGGGAAGATTATGGTTGAAACGGGCTTGACCCGTGTAATAAAATTGGACTGCCAAACTGCCTTGACCGAGGCACTATTTTGCCTCGACCGAGTCAGCCTGACTCGATTGAGGCAACGAGTCGCCTCGATCAAGTTGGGGTGTTTTGTCAAATATTCCTTTTTTGCCTAACTCGGTCTTGATCGAGTCACATTTTGGCCTCGAACGAGTTGGCCAATTCTACCCAACTTCGTATTTTCTTCGTGTCTTCCCATCTTCTTGCTTGTTTCTCATCCAAACTTCATCCAAACGGACTTTTTGGTATATAAAATACATGATTAATACTAAAGCAATCTCACACATGTCATCTAGCACAATATAGAGAAATTAAGCACATTCCGGCCAAGTACACATGCAAATTATACTAAATATATTCCTAAATCGACCTAAAATGCATATATATATATATATATATATATATACGACGTGTATAAAATTCCTCCAAACTTAACCTATTGGTCTTCTCCGAACAACAAAACAAAACAGAACAAGAATTACAAGCTTTTAGGGCGATTGAATGACGACTCTAGTCTCAGTGACATTTCCAGAAAATTGATAACTTAGAAATTCGAGCATCAGTGACGTGACTTTATATCAACTACTTTCGAGACAAGAGACTTAAGAATAAATGATCCTCACCAAGTAAGTGTATCACGCATCTCTCAAGTGTATAAATTGGACATGTTTACGCTCAAATTTAATCACATGCACTGTCTATCATAAGCTTGCGTATTGTCTAAATTAGACCTCGTACTCGACATGTGTGACAAAAAATAAAAAAAGTTCTTTATTTTGGTTGTAATGTAGGCTTAAGGTAAGGTGGGATAAATTTGGATAAAAAGTGACTACTTATTGGACCAATCAAGTTATTCCTAACCCGACTACCCCTTGGTAGCGTCGTTTCTTACTACCAAATTAATGTATAGAAATATACACTTAACCTTAGCTTACAACTCTAACTAGTAGAGTGGCAAGTAAGGGTCGATCCCACGAGGAACGGTCGAACAATTTTGCTCTACATATTAAGCTATTATTATCAAGAAATGCAATGTAAATAAGCTAGAAAAAACAATAAAGAAGCGGGGGGAGTTTTAATTGGGTTTAACAACTAAATGCTAACAAGTAACTAACTCTTAATCTATGTTTTTGGTGTTTTTTAATATAATAAAATATCTACCCTCGATCTAATATCCCCTTGAATCCGACTACCTATGGATTACCTTTGATGTCCCAAATTCAATGCGATTTAAATCCTTATCCCACAATCTACAAGGTCCACTTATGCAAATTGTGTTGTCCCTTAATTGTGGATAAATCGAAGGTCCGCTTATCGATTTATCCCTACCCAAATCAATTAGTGATCCAAACAAGTTCTTTTCACACTAATTGATATTGGATGATTATGAACTAGAACAACGGGATAAATAAGACATAAACCTCAATTAGATCGGGTTTAGGGGCCAAACTCTATAATACCACCAATGATATCAAGCATTGTTCACTACTAAGGGAGATTAAAACTTCAACAATCACGAAAAGTGAAGTTCAATCTCTAGCAACATACAATAAATGCCTCCTAAAGGGTGATCAATCCTAAAACAAGCATCTAGGCATGAGAAAATCTAATCAAGCATTATAGAACATTTAAATTGCATAAATAATCAAGAGTCAATAATCACATTCTCATCATCAATCAAGGTTCAACATGATCAAGGGTAGAATTAAGGGTGCTAGCCACCCATATTAACTATTACAAAGATAAAATAACAGAAAATTAAAGAAAACATGAAAATAGGATAGAAAGAACCAAAGGTTAGGGTTGAAGATCAAGATCTTCAACCCCCTTCCATTCCTTTACTTCCATGGAGAAAAAGTGGATGATTATGTGTGGGGGATGGGTTCTAGGTTAGGTTAAATTCGAATGGGAGGAGATATATATAAGGGGGAACTAGTCAAAAATAGGCAAAATAGCATTCAGGATTTTAAAATAGGGTAAGGAATCTCGGCCAAGATGCAAGTGTGTCTCGGCCGAGACGTGAAAAAGAGATTTTCAGCTGGTGGGTCGAAGGCTGATCTCTGCCGAGATTGGGTTGCATCTCGCTCGAGACGTGAAAAGAGGAAATTAGGGCTTTTTTAGGATTTGACTCATCTCGGCCGAGATTGGATGTCATCTCGGCTGAGATCTTCATCTCTTGAATTTCTGAAATCCCCTGGAGACTCATCTCGGCCTAGATGCAATATCCATCTCGGCCTAGATCTTCAATTTTGCAATTCTTCATGATTACCCTGGAGACTCATCTCGGCCGAGATTTGCATCCTGTCTCGGCCGAGATCTTCAGTTAGCCTTTCCTTTTGTTGCCTCAATCGATCCCTCGACTCCGCGGTCGTTTGATGTTCTTTTTCGATCCTTTTTCACCTGTCTTAACACAAAAATAACACAAACGCATTATTTTGCCCATGAGAGTATAAAAGCACTAAATACACGTGATTATGCACATTATTGACACTAAAATGACACTAAAAGTGCGTGCACGAAACACGTGTACCACCCCTCAACATCATTCACTCAATCCTCACTCTTCAATTTTCAGAAAACCATAAAGTATGGTCTCTTCATCCTTCAAAGACACTTTTTCTATTATTTACTTCATCAACCAAAAACTTATAATATGCCTCATTTATTCAAGTACGACATTGGGACTACTCGTCTTTCAAACACTTAAGCATACTTAGGCAATTCCTCATTGTTAACCCTCATAAGCAACAAAAAAGAATATTTACAACTTCTCTCTCTCTCTCTCTCTCTCTCTCTCTTAACACTCAACCAAAAATATACTATAAACAAATAGGGGTCATATTTTTTCCTTTTATTTTTCATAATCAATGTATCTTTTCACCCAATCATCCATTCCACTTATTCCCTCGTGCTTTTACCACTCGACCTTCCAATCCACCTTCCTCTTCCTCAATGTTTAATTAAACGGGTCAAATGCTAAAAGAAAGGTATAGGCTTGTAATGTTCAGCATTAAAAATAAAGTCAAGGCTCTAAGTGGCTGACTAGTGATTATTTTTATAAAATTTTGGTAAAAATATCACTTTTTACACTTTAAGAATAGACTGCCTAAAGTCATCTTCTAAGTCACAACATATACTTGACATATTCCTTAAAAAGACGCAAGACAAGTTCTAGAGACTAAATAAATTATGACCAATCATTTCACACCAAAAGAATGTTAAATTACTCCAATAATAGGAGTACAAATAAGGCTCAAATCTCATAGGCTAATTTGATCACAAATTTACAATTTCAAGCTTAATTTTGTCTCAATTATGCCTATCATGCTCTTTTAAGTGTTAACATGTTATTTATTTCAAAATCATCTCGTCCTTGACACATCAACATCTATCGGCCCCATTTTTCAGCTTTTCAAGATTATAACCTTGGGTTGTAGACTCCAAAACTCAACAAAAATAAAACTAACACATAAAAGCAGTGAATAAACTAACTAAACTGCTAAATTCAAAAAATAATAACCTAAACTAAACAAAACATTTAAGTGCAATAATGGGCTCACATACCCTCAGATTATCTCAATAAGACAACCTATGCAGCTACACACTTCAATGAATAAAGAACATATATCATAAAAAACGGCCAAGACATCCCTCGTTCACCCTATCCCCCAAACTTTGTCGAAGGTCAATGTTTGTAGGGAAAAGAGTGGTACACCTTGGTCCTGACTTACAGTGTGTTACTGAGGAGGATCTTGACACCCTTGTTATGCGCTTATAAGTTTAATTCTGGAATAGACGCGGCCGTATTGGTGAATGCGGTCGTGTTTGAATTCAAGTGGTTTTAGGCTTATGTTCGCAGAATTTTTCGCGGTTGCGTTGGCTTTCTTCGTCCAACACTTCATTTTTTCCTTCTCGTGCCTCTTTTTCTTCGACCTGCTTCATTACTCCTACACTTGATGTTATGTTAGTACTCTAAAAAACAATAAAAACAACTAAAAACATTAAAAAAAAATGGAAATGCGGAAATAAAGAAAAAAGCAGTAAAATCAGGTTGCCTCCCAACAAACATTTTGTTTTACGTCTTCAGCCAGATGCCTTGTTAAATAATTTAGGGGAACTCTAACCAACCTGATTCAGGAGCATTTTCTTTAAAGACCGATACCCCTTTTTCAGGTTTTCTCGAACAGATCTACCCTTTTATTTAATAGTTGAAGGATGAGAGAAAGAAAGAAAAAAATTTCAAAGACAACACAACATTTATGCTTCTCTCTTAAGCCCGACCTATTATAGATCGGGAAAGCGGCCTTATTGTTTTGAATACTAAAGGTTAACTCTCATTTTGGTACATCTATAATTGCTTGGCTAGTTGCCAAGAATGGTCGACCTAAGATAAAAAGGAACTTCAGCATTCCCTGCTGGTACACTTGTTTATGCATGCATAATATGTCGATTTAAGTATCCATTTAATGACATTTGTATGCATAATTGATTGTGATTGGCTTATATTCGTATTATTGGACTATTTGACATTTGTGGATTTGTTTTAGAGTTATTCAGGTGAATTACAGCTGCATTCATGGACGAAGAAACGAGTCCCAGAAAGTCCAAAACGAAGGAAAATCGAGCCAAGTGTAAAGAAGCCAGTTGCGGCCACGACAAAACTGTGCTAGAAAGGGCTGTTAAGCCCTGTGGACTCTCCGCGGCCACGACCAACTTGCGCGGCCATGACCAAACTGTTCGAAGATGAACATGGCTGCGACTTGCATTTTCCTAGTAATATCTGCATAAAATAGCATAAAATATATAATTAATAAACCAGAATATACGAACTAAAATTGCATTTTCCTAGTAATATCTACATAAATTGGCATGTCCCCATTCGGATGGAGTATAGGTCATCTTTAACGTATTTTATTTATATTCGGATGATATATCTCTTCACATCCACACCCTATTACCTATATCACATTTTACAATTCCCAACATACCTTTTACAATTCCCAACATACCTTTTACAATTTTCACTACACATCCTACCCTACTGTACTCTTAAACTAAAATGCATTTTTAGATATCCGTCTGTGAATGTGCTCCATCGAACGTGGCACATACCACTAAATTCCAAACCAAGTATCCCAGAGTTTTGCTAGGTTGGAACTAACCCTACACTAATTAACACATATTCATTTATGAAATTAGAAAAATGATAGAAAGTGCAAGTGTGTGTGATTTGGTTATCTTGGTGGGCAGTGCCGTTCAGAACGATTTAATGCTTAACTTAAGTCGAGTTAATAAAACTGGACCACAACAAATATTCATTCAATATCAAAGAACGCAAAACATAAAAACAGCACAACAATCATACTTGGGTTGCTAACTAGTCAAAATAGTTAATATGTTATGAATTCTGAAAATTTAGTAAAAGATTAAAAACTATAAATAAAATATAAAAAACGACAAATAAATTTGAAATATATCCATAAAAACACAGACGATTCTAATTTTTTTAAGAAAATTCTCAAAAACAAATTTATTGCTACATAGGTGTAGACTACGAAATATAGGATAATAGATGTATGTGTATTTTTTTCTGAACTTGTAATCTTGTATATTTTGGTAATATAGAAATAAAACACTTGGTTGTGAAACCCATTCATTTGATGCTTGATATGTGATGGAAATATCTGTTAATTACATATATGGAGCCGTATTGATTATAATGGAAATGTAGATATAATGAGGGGAAATCTAGGAGCGAATGGTTGTAAAGTTATAAATTAGTAAGGGGAAAATATTGGTATTAGTGACGGCATTTGTTGTCATTAAAAAGACTTCCAATGAAGGTAAATTTACTCTGACTATATAGTTTTAAGGATGAGACCATTTTCTCTGATTGTTGACTTTTAGTGGCAGAAGTTGTAATAAGGGATCCCATAGGATATTTCCCATCACTAAATATAATTGATGATTAGTTTTGTCTTTTACCACGAATTTCCCCTCATTAAAACACATTTTTCCTGTAGTAATAGTTTATTTAACATTACATGTAAGAACATAAATGAAAAACAAGAAATGGCATATATCTTGTATGAACATCTTGTTCTTCCCAATCATGCGAAGTGCTTACGAAAGAAACCCTCAAATCTTTCCATTTCTTTAGGAGGCAAAGCTACCATAGCACTAACCCCACCATCAATGGCATCAGAAAAAATCCAACAAATATCTTTCCTATGGTTCACCACAGGACAACTATAAATTGGATTCCCCCACGCGTACACCACCTCATCGAACCCTAACCGTAGCCATGAGGTAACCATATAATCCCCATAAGGGAGACCTCTGTTCACCTCTAACCAGTCAATAACCGACTTCACATACTCGTTCGTTATTTGATTAGCCATCTTTGATATCATCATCACTATCTTCGAAAACGGCCAGTTTTCCAGCTCCTCAAAGGTGGCTGAAACTCCTATCGGTAGCACTGCGTTCCCACTGTACGCAGGTGGGAGTAGTGGAGTTACCCTAGTCCTTAAGTTGATAACATTGAGTAGAGTCGAATACTGTAAGAAATTTTTAGATAAGAAATAGAAATCAATAACAAATTATACGGGTTACTTAATAAAAAAAAAACTAGAAATAGAATAGTGACAGAAAATGGAAAAATACTTTTTATATTATTAGTATCTGAATGGTAACAAAATAGCAACCGAATATTAGAGGCGAACATAATTCCTCTATATTCTATAGGTAATTTAGTCTCTAATTTCATAATAGAGATAGAAATTCATTCTCTAATTAGAGATGGAAAAAATAGTCTCTAAATTCTAGAGACGAGCATTTCAGAAACTAAATATTTTGCCTCAAGTACACAGGCTAAAATTACTTTTGTCCCATAACTTTCCGCTCGTTCGATTTTTGTTCTCAAAGTTTGTTGCTTTTTCGATTTGTCTCATAGTTAAAGAAATTAGTCATATTTGAACCAAGTTCCGCCCTGAAGAGCAAATCAGCCGAAAAATGCAAAAACCTTCAGTACCGGTGCCACATTAATTAAAATCGGCTGGAAGTTGATGTTACATATGCTTTTTCGGCTGATTTGCTCATCGGTGGAGAAAATTGGTACAAATGCAAACAATTTCTTTAATTATGAGACGTTATTGAAAAACAACAAACTGTGTTGTGCAAATCAAACGAGCCAAAAGTTATGGGATGGAAAGTGATTTTAGCTCCAAATATGTCACTACTTTAATTTTGAGACAGATATCATATGATTCATGACAATTTTTTTTATTCTATAATTTTTCTTTCTTTTTTTTTTTTTTGGTCGCAATGTCCAAATTAACCTTATCTTTTGAGTGTTCTATGTTGATAGAAGATGCTTTGCACCGCCATATAAATGCCGCCACTACCCCAAAACTGCTGATCCTTGCAATGGTATCGGTAGCACATTTTGCTTGCTCCTTTAGTTTTGAAATGTCAGTTGAGCTAAATTTAAAGATTCTGTAGTCCAATTCTTCCCTACCACAATCAAACACCGGTGGGCTCGAGCCTTTACCAGTGGGGAGTTTGAGGTCGAGTAACTCCTGGTGTTGGAACTCCACACATGGCGGAGATCTGGCGGCGAGAAGTCGACGGTTGTTCCAAGGAGCCATCGACAAAGGTTTGTGATCAAAAGTTTGAGAAGCTAGGTTTTGCAGGAATGTCTTGGCCCCTATGCCATCGAATAAGATGTGATTCGTCATCACGCCAAATGCAAAACCACCACATTTGAATGATGTTATCTGTAGGTAGCATCATTCAAATAAATAAAAAAATTAGTATGTATTTGAAGTGGAAAATTTAGTGTAATATATGAGGATGCACTGAAATTAAAGAAATTCGTATCCACTGAAATCACTAAAATCTTATTGGAATACACCAAATTAAGTTAAAGTATTATTACGTTGTAAAAGTTTATCAGGCGTATCTTATTTCATCTGTATTGTGTGACACGCGTTTATCTTCCTAGAATTGTGTTGGGTAGGTATGCAATATGTTAATTGCAAATGCATCTTTAAATTGTAGGCATCTTAGTGTCGATTTGATCAATTGAGAAATAAGAAAAAATAAAAAAATCAAATTCAAATCTTTCGGATATATTTTTGTTGTTCTTTCAAAAATATTTTATCCTTTGCACCGTATCTTACTTACTTTGCATTGCAAAACATCGTATCTTTATTTTTTATCCTTTGCACCGTATCTTACTTACTTTGCATTGCAAAACATCGTATCATTATTTGCAGTGCAACACATCTTATACATTGAAAATCCAAATTAATGAAGAATAAAAATCTCCACCAATAAATATTATTCCAAACAACGATGATGGATTTCAAATCATTTTAACCTTTTTTTTCTTTTTAAACATTGAAAGAGATTCTTTTTCTTTTTAGAAGTAACCTGTGAAAGAGATTTGAAATCCAAGTTATCCAAAGAAAAAACTTTAGGATTTCAAATCTATTATGTCACGGGAGAGTACAGACAACAAAATAGCTAACGCAAAGAATCAAACGGGTTAAAGTCGTTTTTTCTTATAACTTTCTTCTCGTACATTTTTTATTCAAAAAATATTGATTTTTCAATTTAATGTTAACTTGTGATGGGACAAATAACTTTCGACCGGAAAAGAGCCCATGCCTATACGTGACAAATAATTCAGGCCAATTTTAAATAACGTGACACCGACTCCTTCTCTTGCCGATTTGGTCACCCAAAACAAAAATAGGACCAATATCGAGCAATTTCAACAGTAATGGGACTAAATTAAAAACTCAATTATTTTTGGTACCATAAATGTAGAAACAAATCAAACAGACACACATAATTACTTGGAAAATGCAGAGGGGCTGTTCAACTTGAGGTGCCAAGTTATCCAGCCTCTCGATAACAAGCTGCTGATATCCCACGTTTGGATAACTCAAATAATCCCTCATTTCATCAACCGAAAACTCCGACGAAGCTACCACGAACCCGGCCCCGGCGGCGTTGCAGTCGATCTCTAGGCGGCCGGTTTCGTGGTTCAGCTTCAACCTTCCCGCCATGAAGTCATACGGCACCAGCACTTTTTCCAGTGCCGTTTTGAGCAAATTTGCCACTTTTTCAGGAGGGAACTCCGGATTCGGGTCGAAGAAATGGGCTGTTGAGATGTTGTAATTTGGCATTTGGTCTATGTTGGATAAAAAGATGGATTGTTTTGGAGTTTTTAGTAATGGGAATACTAAACAACTTTCTTGGAAAGTGATTTTCAGGTCTTCCATGGAAGGAACTGGAGAGAGTGACGCCATTTTCGAAGCTTTGATTGAGTTATAGTTCCATCTATATGGTTTTGATATCTTGTATTTATAAGGTTACAATCATCGATGCTTCATTTCACTAGACATAGAGGTGGTAGTTTAGGCGGTTTGATCCGGCCTAGTCCAGCCCATCGAATCAATTAAATTGAATTTATTAAATTGATGGTACTTCAACCCTATATTCATATGGTCCACTTTATCTAAAATATCGGCCGAGCTAGATGGCTGGGCTGACAGACCCTTTTTGGTAGCTCTACTCGTACTTTGAGGAAAAATAGACCTGAATATCCTCTAATATCAAGATAAATGACACATCATTTAAGTTTGACATTTTTTTAAATATATGTTTAGTAACTTCAAAGTTTTCACACGTCTGCCTTCTTTTTCCTGCAGCATCTCCATCTCCTGAAAGCTTAGATTTTTCTTTCTTTCATTTATCATCCTTAATTATAGGAGGGTGTCAGAATACTTCTAACATGTTATTATTGATTATTTATTTTGATTTTGTTTTTTCTCGTCTTGATTTTTATCTGTTTTTTCCTCTTCTCAGGTTTGCCTTTGTGAGATATTTCCCTGCATTTATGCATCTTTCCACGCCTTGCGCGGCATTTGATCTATGTTTTCAAATGTGTCTTCCTTATGAATTTTTCGGCTATTAAAGTGAGCGATTTTACGGATTCCTTGTTTGTTGTGGACTGCCGTCATAGAGCAAGTGAATTCTTCGAATTATTATTGAGTTATTGTGGATGAGATTTAGAGATTCATATATGGACGTGATTTTTACAATTTCTCATATATCTATAGATTGTAATGTGTTGCACATAATTTGACGTGTTTTTCTTTTACTTATGTCAATCTGTCTGTTTGAGTTGAGCCAATTATCCCTTTTTAGTTGAGAATCTTGTACATCACGGGTTTTGAGTAATAAGACTCTTCTTAAAACATTCATACACATCCTTTTACCAATTACAAAATTATAAATACATTCTTAAGATTATCAATAAGATTTAAGAAAATTTTGGAAATACATATGTATTGGAACTTAGATAATATTTATGTGATATTACAAATAACTTCTAGCAACATAAAAACAAATCTTGGTAGATAAAAAAATTGATGTCGAATAAATATTGAATTGTACTGTCAGTACTTTGATTAGTTACGTTTTCGTTTTTATTTACAATTGTCAATATTAATTTTGAATGTTCAGAATATATTGAAAATATTTCAAACTTATGTATAATTTTTAATATTAATAGTAATTTTAATTCTAAGATATTTTTAATTTAACAAATTCATTAATTTACACATCCAATAATAATAATTCTTCAAATCTAGTTACAATTCTTTGAAGTAACTAGAAATTTCTTAATAGCTTCAAATTTTTCAATTTTTTTTTTTAATTTAGTAATTTTTTTACCTGTGATTAATAATATAATACTTATGTTTTGAGTATTTTTTTTCTAATTTAAATATATACAATAAATTTGTTTTTGAGAATTTTCTTTAAAAAATTAGAATAGTTTGTGTTTTTATGGATATATTTCAAATTCATTTGTAGTTTTTATATTTTATTTATAATTTTTCATCTTTTTCTAAATTTTCAGAATTCATAACATATTAACTATTTTGACTAGTTAGCAACCCAAGTATGATTGTTGTGCTGTTTTTATGTTAATATATGTGTTGTGGTCCAGTTTTATTAACTCGACTTATGTTAAGCATTAAATTGTTTTGAACGGCACTGCCCACCAAGATAAGCAGATCACACACACTTGCACTTTCTATCATTTTTCTAATTTCATAAATGAACATGTGTTAATTAGTGTAGCGTTAGTTCCAACCTAGCAAAACTCAGGGATACTTGATGTGAAGGAATATGACATCCGAGTATAAATAAAATACGTTGAGGATGATCCATACTTCATCCGAATTGGGACATGCCAATTTATGCAAATATTACTAGGAAAATGCATTTTTAGTTCGTCTATTCTGATTTATTAATTATATATTTTAGCTATTTTATGCAGATATTACTAGGAAAATGCAATTTTAGTTTGTATCTTTCGTGAATTAGGCATTTTTTCAATATTATTTTTGTGTCTTGCCAAAATATGCGTGTGGCTCTCACGTGCGCGTTAGATTTGGACATTTTCATCCATTTGTAACACGTGGTAACGTCTAAACCTTTAAAGTATTAAACGAAAACATTTTCCAAATAATTCTTTTAAAAGTATATAACATAGAAAATTAGTTAAAACTTAAAATACTAAAACATTAAAAAATAAAATTCCCTTTTTATAACAAATTTTTTACCAGTCACAATTAGTAGCAAAAATAATTTTACAACTCTTCCTACCACACCGCCCCACCCGGGTAAGGATCCCCTATTATCCCGTACAAGCAGTGTCCCACTCTAAAATCGAACATACAACATGAATTGTAAACCCTAAACTATGATTTATTGAAACACTAAATCATTAAACCATGAATCGTGAATTGTGACATCGTCAATTTACAATAGAAAAAATACTCTAGTTCAAGAAAATCGAACCCTAGACCTTAAACATGAAATCTAAACATGAATCCTGAACCTAAATCATGAACTTTAAATTCACAAATCGTAAGAAAAAATTTACAATTGACTCGATTTTGAAGTGGAACACGGTAATTGTTGATAGAGAATCCCATGTTGCCCCACCCACCTCACTTCCAAAAAAAAAAGTGAAAAAATAATATTATGACAATTCTTTTTTATCCATTCCCACCCCTCTCCCCTCAGACAAGAAGAAAAGAAAGAAAAGAAGTTTTGTAATTTATATTCATCACTCCAGGCTTCCATCCACCCTACCCAGAAAAAAATTGAAATTTTGAGAAAAATTTTATACATCTCTCCTTCTCACAAAGAGGGGCGAGAATCGCCCTCCTCACCTCTCGATAATAGATTTGGTTCATCGTAAGTTGGTGATTATCAGAGAACCTTTATAAAGAAGTGTTTTTACAACATATATACAAGAAATATCAGAAAAAGATTACAACAAATATTATATTCCTATATCTACAAGATTACAAAAATTAATCTAAAATATTATCCTTATCACCCCCCTCAAGAGAAGTGTGGGATTTTGTGAAACACGAAGCTTGGAACGAAACATCTCGAAAATGGGACGAGATAAACTCTTAGTAAAAATATCGCGCAACTGGAGATGAGAGGGAACAAACTTCGTGTCAAGATGTTGACTAGTAACAAGCTCTCGAACAAAATGACAATCAATGTCAATGTGCTTGGCACGTTTATGAGCTATTGGATTATGACTCAAGAAGAGTGCACTTTTGTTATCGCACAAGAGGAGTGGACGAGAACAAGGAAAAGCATGAAGTTCTTTGAGAAGTTGGGTAAGCCAGATCATCTCTTGAGCAGCATGAGCGAGAGCACGATATTCAGATTCGCAACTGGATTTGGCAACAGTTGGTTGCTTCTTGGCACTCCAAGAGACAAGATTTCCCGCAAGAAAAGTAGCATAGCCATATGTGGAACGACGAATTTCCACACAACAGGCTCAATCAGCATCAGAGTAGCCAAGAATAGTGCGATCTATAGTAGAGGTAAAAGAAAGACCATAATTTTGTACCCTTAATATAGCGAAGGATCCGTTTGACAGCAAGAAAATGATCATCTGTCGGATTGTGTAAGAACTGGATGACATGATTAACAGCAAACGAGAAATCCGGACGAGTGATGGTAAGATACTGGAGCGCCCCAGCAAGTGACTTGTACAGAGTGGGATCCTTGAATTGATAATTACCAATGCTAACAAGAGATTCACCAGCCACCATTGGGGTAGAAACAAGTTTTGATTCAAAAAGAGAGGCACGTGATAGGATATCCTGTGCGTACTTTGCTTGACCGAGAAATAGACTAAAACTGAAGTGAATGATCTCGAGACCGAGGAAATAACTAGCTGTCCAAGGTCCTTTATAGAAAACTCAGCATTAATGTGAGAGATAAAATTTCGAAGAATATCCACATTACTTCTTATAACAATATATCGTCAACATAGAAAAGAAGATATGTAGTACCGTCAAAGCGATGAATAAAAAATAAAGAAGTATTAGAACGAGTACGAGAAAAACCCAAGAAAAGTAAAAAATACTAAAACGATCAAACCATGCTCGTGGAGCCTGGCGAAGACCATAGAGAGCTTCTTGAGCTTACCGACGTGGTTGGGAAATCGAGGATCCATAATCCCCGGTGGCTGAGACATGAAAATAGGGTTAGTGAGATAGCCATGGAGAAAGGTGTTCTTGACATCCAGTTGATGCAAAGGCCATTTATTTCGAACAGCAAGAGCCAAGACCAAACGAACTATGGCAGCATGCACAACGGGACTGAAGGTATGGGAGAAATCAAAACTTGGGATTTGGGTAAATTCTTGAGCAACGAGGCAGACTTTGTATCGATCAGTAGTACCATCAGTGTGATACTTGGTCCGAAAAATCCATTCGGAACCAACAAGGTTCTCATTTGAAGGTCGAGGCACTAAGTCCCATGTGCCATTGAAGTGAAGAGCATCAATTTCATCACGCATAACCGAAAGCCAATGTGGAGATTTTAAGGCGAAATTTAAAGCATTTGGGTTCTGCAAAAGTAGACAAAGAAGAAAATAAGCCGGTACAAGCAATATCTACAAAATATTTTGGTTTAACAATACCAGACTTGGATCTTGTTTGCATGGAATGAGTGGAAGAAGATGAAGTGCATGAGGGCAGAGGTTGAGCATGAACGTCGGAATGGGATGTTGCAGCGGCAGTAGGTGGGCTAGACCAAGGGGAATCAACAGTGGGTTGGTAATAAGGTTTCGGCTAGATTGAGGGGAATTGGCAGTGGGCAGTGTGGGTGGGGATTAAAGTTTAGTAGATTGGTAGGAGGTTATATTGGGCCAGCAGGTGGAGGAAGGACATTTGGGTCTAGATAGGGGAATAGTGGCCTAGATTTTGGGAAGGATAGCAGGGGACGGTGGGCCTGGAGTGTGAGGCTCGACAGCTGCTGGACATAGAGGACATGGTTAGTGGGCCAAGGAAGCAGACCTAAGAGTGTTGGAAGGAGGTGACGTGCTATGATGGGCCAAGGAAGGCAGACCAGATTGCTTGAAATCCTGGGTAGAAGAGTTAGAAATTTTGTAAATATTAAATGGAACTTGAGGTTCCAGAAACTGGAAAAAAACTAAATTATTAGCAGAAGAGGTTTTATCAGTTGAAAAAGGATAAATAGATTCATCAAATTGAGCATGGCGAGTAAGGTAAAAACGAGACGTGACAGGATCGTAGCACCCAGACCCTTTGTAAATAGTACTATATTCTAAAAAAATACAGGGTTGACTTCGAGGAGCTAATTTATAAGAAGCATAATTCCGAATATAAGGAAAGACACGACATCCAAACACTTTAAAATTAGAATAATTGGAAGAAGTATCAAGCACCAATTGAAAAGGGGATTTATTTTGTAAAAGAGGATATGGGAGTCGATTTATTATGTAATACAGCAGTGGTAAACACGTCAACCCAATATTTTGCAGAAACATTCATATGAAATAAAAGAGACAAGCCAGTTTCAGTGATGTGCCTATTTCCTTTCAGCATGACCATTTTGTTGAGGAGTATACGTGCAAAACATATGATGTTGAATACCACGAGAATGAATGAATTTTGAACTTGTTTATTGGTCAGTACCACCATCACTTTGAATTTTTTTGAGCGAAGTAGAAAACATATTAGTGACAAGAGCATGAAAACGAGTAAGCACGTCAAAAAGTTAGGATTTTGCATGTAGGGGAAAAAACCATGTAAAACAATAAAAATCATCAAGAAAGATAACGTAATAACGAAAACCATCACAAGAATCAAGAGGAGCAGGTCCCCACAAATCACAATGAATTAAATCTAAAACACGAGAAGAAAATTTATCATTTAACGAAAATGGAAGCTTCCTACTTTTAGCCAATTGACATGTAGACCAAATAACATGTTTTGGTAAAAAGAGACCAAACGGACAAAAGACCCAGTGTATGCAATAATTTAACAACGGAAACAGAAGCATGACCTAAACGGGAATGCCATAATTCAAACGATGGACGAGTGACAAAACAATTTAAAGCAACAAAAAAAGCAGGTCTTCCAGTAATTAAAGTGTATAAGGCATCTTTACATGTTCCCCGAGCCGGAATTTCTTTGCCAATCGATTCTGGACCACAAAATAAGAGTTAGAAACCAAAACATCAATAGGCATATCAAAAGTCAGCTTACTAATTGAAAGAAGATTCTTGGTAATAGACGGAACAACAAGAACATCATGTAAATTAATATTACACAAAAGACGTTTAGAGCCTGAGTGAGTTATGGAAAGAGAGTTACCAGTACCAACAATAAGGTACCAGTACCAGTATAAGGTGTGAAAGTGTCCAAGGAAGCCCCGGTGTCAACAAACCAATTAGAGTAGGTGGACAAATTTACGAATGCTTGCGCATTATGAGCAGATTGTGAAGATGGCATGCCAGAGTAACAATCGGGACATGTAGTAGCACAATGGGGGCCAATGCAGATTTGACATCGTGGAGTAAATGACTGAGACACACCATTGCGAGAGGAAGGACGAACCTAATGGGTAGAAGGTGATGGAGCCGACGCACCACGTGTCGCTGTAGTAACAGGCTGGGAGCCTCGACCAACAGGTCGAGCATGAGAAGGAGATGGACCTTGGCCCATAATCAAAGGCGAATGGTGAGAGGCGTAGAATGCTGCTGATGGCAACGAATTTTCAGCAGTAGCAGGAGCAATTTCGCGAAGCTCATGGTCTCGGGCCTGACTGACAAGGTCCCGAAATGAAAGTTGTGGAGTGAGAGCAAGGCAAACATCAGTAAAAGTACGATATTGAGGACCCAATCTACGAAGAAACCATTGACTCTTGCCACCCTCGGAAATAGTTTCATCAATAGCAGTGACTTTGTGATATAAGGTATTGAAACGATGAAATAGTTTTATCAATAGCAGTGAGTTTGTGACATAAGGTATTGAAACGACGAGTAAAATTCATAACAGAAGCATTTCCTCATTTCAGAAATTGAAGTTCATCCCAAAGTTGTTGGGCTTGAGAAGAAGAAGCATAACTAAGCGTTGTTTCCAAGGCATGCCGAGCGCCACGAGCGGTCGTAAGACCAACGACTTCGGACATAGCCTCTTCCGTGAGAGACGACAACAAGAGGCTAAGAACGCGATCATTCTGTTTACACCAGACTTTATAGGCAGGATTAGGTACATCCTCATTGGACTCTTTTCTTACAGTAGCAGAAGGAACAGGGTTCGTTCCACCAACATAAGAATCAAGGTCCGCCAATTTGAGCATGGGTGATCTTGACCCTTCCATAACATATAATTGGAGAAGGTAAGTGGTATTTTCACCATATGAATAAGTGTGGTGAGGGGAACGGAATCAGAGACGGAGGCGGTGGCAGCCATGGAAGGCAAAAGAAGAATAGAAAACTGATGAGAGAAGGTGACCGCACTATCGGGTGCAGCCGAATTAGTTCTAATTAATACCTAACTTTCTTTCCTAATAGCAGACGGAGCAAGTCAGGGTTAATCTCACAGAGAACTGGAAAATTAATTGAATTATCGTATTTAACCAATTTATATAAATACCTATAATAATATAAATATAAATAATATGTGGGGGGGAATTGTTTGAGTAAATTAACTATTAAACTAGCAAACTAAGATGAATTAAAATATAAATAAAATGGGGGAAAATCTGTTTTTGGTCCACTAACTTAGGGCGAGTCCAAAACTGGTCCATTAACTATGATATTATCAATTTTAGTCCAGTAACTTAGGATCGAGTCCAATTTGAGGACAAATTTCGTCGGAATTGACTAAGTTGGCCGGAATTACTCATGTGCAAGGCACGTGGTCGTTCAATTTGGGGTTTTGTCCCATAATCCAAATTTAACAGACTACTTTGATTCTTTATCATTTTTTTACCTAGATTCAAATGGTTCTTGTCTTGATTCAAATAGTTGGAGATTTTGTAAGATACTTATATCAAAACTCAACCGTGGCAATCTTTTTTGTTCTCTAACACAAAATAGTGAGGATCCTTTGTTCGATTCTTTAGTATAAAGTTGGAGATTCATTCGAACCATACCTCTTCTTGGTTTTGCGCGGTTTGACCTTCTTCCACACCACCACGTTTTCTACACTTACTCACGTGCAAGGTACGTGGTCGTTTAATTTGGGGCTTTCCGATTCAGGTGTTGAGAATTGTAGAAAATATGGTGGTGTGGGTCACAACGCAAAATCTAGGAAGTGTCTGATGAAAAATTCCGATGAGGCTGATTTGGAAGAAGATCAAAGCACGTAAAACCAAGAAGAGGTGTGGTTTGACTGAATTTCTAACTTTATATTAAAGAATCGAACAAAGTATCCTCACTATTTTGTGTTGGAGTAACAAAAAAGATTGCCACGATTGAGTTTTGATATAAGTATCTTACAAAATCTCCAACTATTTGAATCAAGGCAAGAACCATTTGAATCTAGGTAAAAAAAATGATAAATAATCAATGTATTCTGTTAAATTTGGATTATGGGACAAAACAAGAAAAATTTTCCTTTTTAGTCCACTAACTTAGGAAGAGTCCAAAACTGGTCCACTAACTACGATATTATTTAGTCTAGTAACTTAGGGCCGAGTCCAATATGAGGACAAATCGCCGGAAAGCCCCAAATTGAACAATCACGGGCCTTGCACGTGAGTAATTCAGGCCAACTTAGTCAATTCCAGCGAAATTTGTCCTCAAATTGGACTCGGTCCTAAGTTACTGGACTTAAATTGATAATATCATAGTTAGTGGACCAGTTTTGGATTCGCCCTAAGTTAGTGGACCTAAAACGGATTTTTCCCAAATAAAATGTATTCCTGCTTTTAATCGCGTACCCCCCTAGTCCGAATTATTCATGTAACTAATGCAATTGCTTGCCCAATCAGTTCTGAAACCCCTACTCCAAGAATTAACAATTACGCTTAGCTGATCATTGTTACCCCTTAAGTATAATTAATTACAAGTTCGCTTAGTAATTAATCCTATTCAATTAAGTAGTCCTAGGGTATGATCTCTAGAACACCATTAATCAAATGCTTAAAGACCTAGGGCAACAGAGTAGGTACAGTTGTGAGGTAATGTTCAATTTCATCAAGTGAGCCTATACTTTGTAATATGGTGTGTTGGGAATGTGGAACCGGAGTTAGGGAGTGGAGAACCGGCGATTTAAACCGGGATTTATCATCAAGAAGACAAACTGGTCATGAGCAAACCTGGTTCAAGTTAGGTAAATAACAACCGTTTGTGATGAATCAGTTTCAGTTAGTGACGACGCGAAACCGTCACATTTGTCCTGTAGCTCAGCGTAACTTCTTGCGGTTATAACTTCCTATCCAGTTGCATTCGAGCTTCAATCCATATATCATTGTAAAGTTCTCATTGAGGAGAAGATAACCTTGTAGCATTATCTCCTGTACTTTAGATTAGAGAGAGTATTTAGAGATAGAGTGTGTGTGCCCTAATTTGCATCCAGAATTGGGCATTTCATTTCTTGAGCTATTTCTCTGTAATTGATTGAAGTTCTTAGTGGATTGAGGTGTGCCTTGCCTCCGTGGATGTAGTTCATATTGAACGAACCACGTTAAAACTGTGTTTGATTCATTTCTGATTTCTGTTCTGCGTAAGCTCAATTCGGCCACAACTCTGGCCGAACTGCGAGTGTGAATTCGGAGTATTTTCTTCGTACGATTTCCAGGTTCTTTGGTGTTGTGTGTTCTTGAGTTGTTTTCACTAACAAGTGGTGCCGTCTGTGGGAAACAACTCTCACAGCTTGAAGAAGGGAAGGAATGGCTGGTATGAAGATGGACTTTGAGAAGTTTACAGGGAGAAATGACTTCACACTTTGGAAGATCAAGATGAATGCAGTTTTGGTTCACAATGGCCTTGATCTTGCTTTGATACCTCTTGATTCTTGGGAAGCCAGTGAGAAACCCAAGTTTGTATCCGTGGATAAGAAAGCCCTCAGTCTTATCTTTCTGTGTTTGGGTGATAAACCGCTAAGAGAGGTCTCAAGATGCAAGAGTTCCTTAGAAGCATGGAAGAGGTTGGAAGATTTGTATCAATCTAAGTCAGTTTCCAACAAGCTGTTCTTAAAGCAGAAGATGTTGGCCTTCAAGATCACTGAAGATAAGGTAATTTCTGATCAACTTGATGAGTTTATTAAGATGGTTGAGGAATTGGAAGACCTGGATGTGAAAGTGGAGGAGGATGATAAAGCATTGATGGTGTTAAACATTCTTCCAAAATTCATGGAAAGTTTTAAGGATGCCTTGATGTATGGGAGAGATGAGCAGCTATCTTATGATGGGATAGTGAAGGCTCTGAGGTCTAAATGCTTCCAGACTCAAGATGATAAAGGCATGGTGCAATCTGGAGAAGGTTTGAATGTTAAATTCAAGAAACCTTGGCAAGGGAAGAAGGGACAGAATTCTAAGGACTTCAAAGCGGGAGATTCTAATCCAAAGAAGGGAAATGAATGGGTTGAGAAGAGGAAATGCTTCAAGTGCAAGCAGCCTGGTCACTTGAAGAAGGATTGTCCTAAAAGAAACAAGAAAGGAGGAAACCAAGGGGCAGAAGCTGCTGCCATTGACCTTCAAGAAGATCCTCCAGAGGTATTGAATGTTACTGAATCAAGAATGGTGAAAGAATGGGTCTTGGACACAGGCTGCTCCTTTCATATGTGTCCACACCAGTCATGGTTTGATGAATTGAAGAGAGAAGATGGTGGAAATGGTCTCCTGGGCAATGATCAATCATGCAAGGTCAAAGGAATTGGATCAGTGAGCATAAGAATGTTTGATGGTGTGGTCAGAATCATCTCTAATGTAAGATATGTTCCTGGCCTTAAAAGGAATCTTCTATCTCTTGGTTCGTTGGTAACTAGTGGTTGTCAGTTTAGCTCAGTGGATGGCTTCTTGCATATCACTAAACATGGTAAAGTGGTGATTAAAGGTAGACATCATTATGGGTTGTTTATCTTGATTGGTTCACCTGTTGTTGGGAGTGTTGATATGGTCTTGAGCAGTTCTGAGCTTGTTAAATGGCACAAGAGGCTTGGACATATAGGAGAGAAAGGGTTGAAGGAATTGTCAAGAAGTGGTGTAATTGGAAACATGGGAAACCAAAACCTGGAGTTTTGTGATCAGTGTGCTTTGGGCAAGTCCAAGAAGCTGCCCTATGGAAAGGGTGTTCACACAACTCAAGAGCCATTAGATTATGTCCACTCTGACATATGGAGTCCTGCAAGGACAGAGACTCATGGTGGAGCAAGGTATTTCATGTCTTTGATTGATGATTACAGTAGAAAGGTGTGGATCATGTTGATGAAGAATAAGAGTGATGCTTTCCATAAGTTTAAAACATGGTTGATTCAACTGGAAAATGTCAAAGGGAAGAAGCTGAAGCACCTTAGGACTGATAATGGATTGGAATACCTCTCCACTGAGTTCACAAACTTTTGCGAAGAAAGAGGAATCAAGAGACATAGGACTGTCCCTATGAATCCTCAACAGAATGGGGTTGCTGAAAGGTTTAATAGGACTCTTCTTGAAAGAGTAAGGTGTATGCTGTTGGACGCTGGGTTGCCAAAGGTATTTTGGGGTGAAACCATTGCTACAGCATGTTATCTCATTAACAGGTCACCCTCATCAGTGATTGGGTTCAAAACACCTGAAGAGGTGTGGAGTGGACATAAACCAAGTTATGAAGGTTTAAGGGTGTTTGGTTGTCTTGCTTTTGTCCATGTCAAGCAAGACAAGTTAGATGCAAGAGCTCTAAGATGTGTATTTCTTGGATATCCAGATGGAATAAAGGGCTACAGATTGTGGTGTCTAGAGAAGGGAAATCAGAAGATAATCACAAGTAGAGATGTAAAGTTTAATGAGAATGTGATGGCTTATACTTCAACAGGGTCTAAGGAAGAATTTGATGGTGCTAAAGAGACTGAAGAGATATCAATTCAGGTGGAGCATCCTGCTGAAGATGATCACACATCTCAACAACAACAAGAGAATCTACAAGATAGTGATTCATCATCTGAAGAAGAAGAACAAGCTGGACCTTCACAAAATGTGAGAGAATATAGCATTGGAAGGAATAGACCTAGAAGAACAATCAATAGACCTGACTTCTATGGTCAAGCAGGGAGTGTTTATTATGCCTTGAGTGTTGCTGAAGACCTGGAATCACAAGAGCCTAGTAGTTTTAAAGAAGCACTAGATTGTGAAGAAGGAGAACACTGGATTCAGGCAATGATTGAAGAGATGGAATCCCTGGAAAAGAATGAGACCTGGACATTGGTGGATAAACCAAAAGTCAGAAACTTGTGAGTTCTAAATGGATATACAAAAAGAAGTTAGAGACTGCAGGATCCAAACAAGTGAGGTTTAAAGCAAGATTGGTGGCTAGGGGCTTTACACAAAGGGAAGGGATTGATTTTAATGAAGTTTTCTCTCCAGTAGTAAAGCACTGCTCAATCAGGTTGCTTTTATCAAAGGTTACTCAAGAGGACATGGAACTACAACAACTAGATGTAAAGACAGCATTCTTACATGGAGAACTCATTGAGAAAATATATATGAAACAGCCAGAAGGCTTTGTAGTTCCTGAACAAGAAGACAAAGTTTGTTTGCTGAAGAAGTCACTGTATGGACTCAAACAAAGTCCAAGACAGTGGAATAAGAGGTTCAATGACTTCATGATCAGTGTTGGCTTTGTAAGAAGTCTTTATGATAGTTGTGTTTACTTCAACAAGTGTTCAAAGCAAGATAAAGTCTTCCTTCTTTTGTATGTGGATGATATGCTGATTGCCAGCAAGAACAAGAAGAGTGTACAATGGTTGAAGGACAGACTTAACACTGAATTTGACATGAAAGATCTTGGAGATGCCAAGAAGATTTTGGGCATGGACATTCTGAGGAAAAGAGAAGCTGGAGTTCTTTGGTTATCTCAAAGGCAATATCTACAGAAGGTTTTGGAGAGGTTCCACATGCATGAATCCAAACCTCTCTCCACTCTAGTTAATCTGCAGAAGAAACTAACCAAAGAACAATGCCCAAAGACTGAAGAGGAGGTCATACATATGAGCAATATTCCTTATGCTAGTGGAGTGGGCAGTCTCATGTATGGTATGATTTGTAGTAGGCCTGACTTGGCCTATGCTGTTTCTTTAGTGAGCAGGTTCATGTCAAACCCAGGTGTTGAACATTGGGAAGCTTTGAAGCATGTGATGAGGTATTTGAAGGGTTCAGTGAACTTGTCACTGAAGTTTGAGAAGAAAGTGAATGGAAGCACTGTTGCATTGGAGGGGTTTGCTGATTCTGATTTTGCAGCAAACATAGACACTAGAAAATCTATTTCTGGATTTGTGTTCACCTTATTTGGAACAACCATCAGCTGGAGAAGTGTACAACAATCAGTTGTAGCACTTTCAACCACAGAAGCAGAATATATTTCTCTCACTGAAGCCATCAAAGAAGCAATCTGGCTTAAAGGAATTTTGAGAGATTTGGACGTCAAGCAAAAGTGTGTGGTGATTTATTGTGATAACCAAAGTGCTCTACACCTTGTGAAACACCAAGCATTTCATGAAAGGTCAAAGCACATTGATGTTAGGTTGCATTTTGCTAGGGATATTATTGATTCTGGTTCTGTGGAAGTGAAGAAGGTACACACATTGCATAACCCTGCTGATTTTCTTACTAAGGGTGTACCTGGGAACAAAGTGGAGCATTGCTCGAGCCTGCTGCAGCTTGAGCAATGTCATGAAGAGCATTGACAGACAAGGCAGTGGTGAGGCAGGAAGAGGCACACATGATTCATTGAGGTGGAGATTTGTGAGGTAATGTTCAATTTCATCAAGTGAGCCTATACTTTGTAATATGGTGTGTTGGGAATGTGGAACCGGAGTTAGGGAGTGGAGAACCGGCAGTTTAAACTGGGATTTATCATCAAGAAGACAAACTGGTCATGAGCAAACCGGGTTCAAGTTAGGTAAATAACAACCGTTTGTGACGAAGCAGTTTCAGTTAGTGACGACGCGAAACCGTCACATTTGTCCTGTAGCTCAGCGTAACTTCTTGCGGTTATAACTTCCTATCCAGTTGCATTCGAGCTTCAATTCATATATCATTGTAAAGCTCTCATTGAGGAGAAGATAACCTTGTAGCATTATCTCCTGTACTTTAGATTAGAGAGAGTATTTAGAGATAGAGTGTGCGTGCTCTAATTTGCATCCAGAATTGGGCATTTCATTTCTTGAGCTATTTCTCTGTAATTGATTGAAGTTCTTAGTGGATTGAGGTGTGCCTTGCCTCCGTGGATGTAGTTCATATTGAACGAACCACGTTAAAACTGTGTTTGATTCATTTCTGATTTCTGTTCTGCGTAAGCTCAATTCGGCCACAACTCTGGCCGAACTGCGAGTGTGAATTCGGAGTATTTTCTTCGTACGATTTCCAGGTTCTTTGGTGTTGTGTGTTCTTGAGTTGTTTTCACTAACAACAGTGTTGTACTCTCAAGCTTGGTACAAGTGACCGCGACTTATATTATTCTAGCGAATAATCACTATTTGCTACTTTTAGACACAAATGCATAACAATTACGGATTATGAATTTATGACCTAGCGACAGTTATATGCCTAATATCCAGGTGATCAATCCAAATAGCAAACATATAAAAGATATGAAGGAAACGAATAACATAAGTAATTTCAGAACGTAATTAAATCAAACAATCACCATATTATTTACATGAAAATTATTCTAGGGCTCAACTTAGTGAAAGACGGAAAATAGAAAACTTAGTCAATCATATTGATGGCTAAAAACAAATTACAAATTAAAGACATAAACTTAGAACACCCCAATTGCCGAATCTTGAATCTTCGTGTTCTTCAGAATTCCAAAGTCCGTGCTCTCCAAATCAAAGTAGAAGTTATATTTTCGGACTTGAAATCTTTTTTTTATACACGAGGATGAATTTGGCTATATTTGAGTTGGAAAAGGATAATCCGCGCACAAATATTTATTGGGCCGTCTTATGTCTCGGCCAAGACTAACTGGCTCGGCCGAGCTCTTTGTATCAATTTCTCAGGCAAGAATTAGTGTCTCGGCCGAGATTCTTCAACAACCAGAATTATGATTTTTCTCTGACCTTCTGTCTCGGCCGAGCCCAGCCTCCTGAAGCTTTGGTTTGATTTTTTTCGGTTTTTGACTCGCCGGACTTGTTTTCACATCTACCCTTAGTCGAGTTCGACTTTTCGGTCTAATTTCACCCAAATAACTTCAAAACAAATTACAAACATTAAATCGTCCAATAATACAAATATGAGAAATACACGGTCAATTACGCATGCAAATGTCACTAAATAGTAGGGGTGTGCAGATTTCGGCCAGAACCGATATAACCGACCGAACCGAACCGATAACTGAATTTCGGTTCGGTTATATCGGTTTCGGTTCGGTTTCGGTTTTAAGTTTTAAAAATTATCGATTATCGGTTTCGATTCGGTTATCAATCCAAAAATCCGATATATAACCGAACCGAACCGATAACTAAAAAGTTGATATATTTTTTTATTTTTTTTTTAGTTCGGTACCCTTAAAGTCTTAAACTACCCCAAAGAAAGTAAAATAAAATTAGCCCCCCCAAATTAGCCCCCAAATTGTTCTTTACTGCACAAAAAATAAAAAATTCAAAAAATTATCGGTTATCGGTTTTAACCGAAACCGAACCGATATTTTTGGTTCGGTTTCAGGTCGGTTTTATTTCTATTCGGTCGGTTATCGGTTGTCAATCTTGACGAATTATCGGTTATCGGTTATTCCTTATCGGTTCGGTTCGGTTCGGTTCTGGACCGATGCACACCCCTACTAAATAGACACTTAACTCGACTTATTATGCATGCATAATTACGTGTACCAGAAGGTGACGGTGGGAAAAAAAATTGAGAGAGAAAAGAAAGAATTAGGGCGTAGGTGTATTTTCTGCTGATACCATGTAAGAATAAATTTTATTCATCGTAAGTTAGTGATTATCAAAGTTCCTCTATTAATAGGTGTTTTTACAACAAATATATAAAAGAAAGAAATCACAACAAATATTATATTCCTATACCTGCAAAATTACAAAAGCTAATCTAAACTATTATCCTTATCACCAACTGCCACACCTCAAAAATAATTTATTAGAAAACATTTGTTATAATATTTTTTGGGGTGGTTGGGTGCAGGGGATGGGGAGAGGTAAAAATAGTTTGTATTATTAATATTTTTACTTGGGATGGAGAGGGGAGGGGTTTAGGGGCAGGGGCTTGGTAGGGGAAAGGGACAAAAGATATATATATATATATATATTTTTTTTTTTTATAATTTTTTTTTTCTCTTTTTTTTTTTTAATTTTTTTTGGTTGGTCGCCAGTGGACTAAAACAAAAAATATTTTTTATTTTCTTAATTTTATTTTGTTATTTGTTTAGAAAAATGATGGGGAAAACATTTTTTCATGTACTTTAAACTTAATGGATCTAGATGTTACAATATACTGTAAATGGATAAAGATGTCCAAATTTAATGCACATGTGAAGGTCACATGTGTGTTTCCGCCTAGGCTAAAAAAGTTTGACCGAATAGATTCTCAAATCGTGAAAAATTAAAATTTTCAGGACTAAAATTGTAATAGAATAGTAAAAAAGTACTAAATTAAAATACAACTGGCGAATATATACAAGACAAAATTTCATTTTTTGTGTTACTAAATCTCGAGTTTGGCTAAGTTTATTGATATATCCATAAGTTGGTATTAAAAAATATTTTTTTATTTCGTAAGTTAATTAAAGATAAGTTCCTAAGATCTTGTTTTGAAATGAAACAAAACCTTATTGATTAAATCTTTAGCAAACACTTTGAAAGACTTTACAAGCTCGGGCAACATTAAATATCATTATAAGCTGTAAAAAGGAAAACAGAAAAGTGTTGTAGTAAGGTTTTACTTTGAGATCGTTTAGTAAACCAATTTAGATCACTACAAGAAAAAAGGCATTTGTCACTAGTTTTTTGCAACTACAAAGTAGATACTAAAAATAACCCCTTTTGTGACTACTAGTAGTTACACAAAATATTTCATACAATTTTAATAAAATTTGTTACAATATCACAAACTCTTTTGCAACTACTTGTAGTTACAAATATATTAGTAACTACAAAGTAGTTACAAAAAATAGTTACAAATACATTAGTAACAACAAAGTAGTTACAAACAAACTTTTTGCAACTTATTATAAGTGACTACCCTATAGTAACTATTTTTAGATATTTAGTTACTAAAAGTATTTTTGTAACTAATCTCCATTATTTGTAACTACATTTTGTAGTGGCAAAAAGCCTTGTTTTTAGTAGTGAATCTTCTACTATACTTGGTGCAATATCTGATACGATGATAATATTGATGCATGACATATAGTCATTAATAATGTATTGATTATATTATATTATATCATACACGTATATGCATTAATAATATCATTATAGAAGACTTCACATTAAGGGCCCGCTTGGTTGGGGGTTTAGGGGTAAGGAATGAGAATGAATGAAGACTCATTCCTATTTATGTTGCTTGGTACATAATAACTAAGTTAATCATTACCCCATTTTATTAATAATTTCTCTCATTTTATTCCACAATATGATTAACCCCTCATTCATATTCATTGTCATTATTATTGATGATTTGCAACTAAGCGAACCCTAAATATATTTATATCAGGATTCTTCCATATATCACACATTAGGCGTGATTTTATATCTTACGTGAAAGTCCCACTGTGATTTTAAGGGAGTTGGGCCAGGGGCTGATGAAAGGCGGGCCCACCCAGGTCCCTGGGCTTCAGCCCACCCAAAACTGTTAAAAGGTACATTTAATTGCAACTTTTTTCTTATATAAAGGCAAGCCCACTCTAAAAGAGAAGTAATCCCAACTCTATTTTTTTTTTACATCTTTAATAATTGTGAAGTCCTCGAAAGGAAATCAAAGCACACACAAAAAAAAAAGGAGCTTGCATCCTAATCTGATTTTAACGGACCCGATCCAATCCAACAAAAACTTGCTGAGAAAACTCGCAACCAACGTAACACAAACTGATTAATCTGATGTTGATCCGAGTCCATCTAAATTAATAAATTGAGTCGACCTAAAATTAATAAATTTTCTTAAAATATAATAATCATATGTTTTAAATTATTTTAATATATATCAACATTGACTCGGAATGGAACACGAACATAAATTGCCACCTCCTTGATCTACTGGGTCAGATTTCTCTTCTTATTTTTCCAATTTCTTTAAGCTAAAGAATTAGTAAATGAATTGGTGTTGAAATTAATAAAATAACTATTACATTTTTATTTTTCCTTTTAAATTATGAAGGGAAAAGTTAATTTTGAGATCAGCAACTTGTGAATATATTTGTGAGCTTAATAAAGTGATTAGTTTAGATTATATAATTGGGAATTCCAATGTATGTGATGGAATTAAAACACTGTCGGTCCATAATAAACACATTTACTTTTGTTCCTTGTATTTTAAATTTGTAAACTATTTTAGTTTACAATTCTTGATGACATTGAAAAAATGTGTACCAACTTTCTGGTCATAAGAAAAATTAAAAAAAACTATTGATAAACTTACTGTAATGTACAAATTTATTATACTGAAATTTCACTTTCTAATGGGTTTTAGGGTCCGCCCATTAGTTACTAGATTAATTGAACTTAAGGAAACTTCTCTGTGGGCCTAAAACGCTGCCATAATTAAACATATATTCATTAGGCCTGCTAAAAAGTTTTGGAATTCTGGCCATGTATTAACATATTAAATTTCAAAACCAGATTAGATTAAGAGAAAAAAAAAAAAAAAAATTTACGTTAAAATGTATTACTTGCAGGTGATATTGCCACTTATAAAAGAAGGGAAAATTAGTAGGATTGGTGCTCATAAAATTATAAAAAAATTGATTGTCAGCTAAAAGTGAACCAAATTCGAGAAACAAAAAAGAAAAAGATTAATTTCACAATTGTCCATACATTAAATGACAAATTTTGTGTTATAGCCCACAATACCTCTTTTTGAGGGTGTATAGCCCCAATACTTATACACTCCTAAATTCTGTTTTTCTACTGTTTTTCTACGTATTTTACCCGAGTTTCAAAAAATAATTAAAGTAGCAGGTAAATAAATTTATTAATAAATAAATAAAGAGTGGTTGATGTGAAAAACGGTGGATTTTCATGGATGTAATTAGGGGTGTAAGTGAGTCGAGACAACTCGCGAGCTACTTGGAATCGACTCATTAAAAGATCGAAATCGACTCGAGAAAAACGAGTCGAGCTCGAGCTCGAGCTACTCGAGTAGGTATCGAGTTCGAGTTCGAGTTTGAAAAAAATGAACTCGATCGAGCTCGAGCTTGAAGCCTTATGGTCGAGCTCGAGCTCGAGCTCGAGCCTGCCGGTACTCGGCTCATTTACACCCTTAGGTGTAATGCAAGGTTCTCTGCTTGCTTTTTATCACTATATTTGTTTGTTTATTTGGGATACAAGTGTACCCCCACCCCTTCACATGTTCCGCCCTGCATATCTACAAATAAGTTGAGAATTCGAAAAGAAGAAGTTGGATAGTTAAAGTGGTAAGAACATTCATTAAATAGATTATTGATTCTGAGTTTGAATGACCTTGAGAGAAGGTGGACAATTTTTTCTTTATTCTTAGATTAGATGAAAAAAGAAAAGAACCTTGAGAATTTAAGAATGAAATATAAAATAATAAATAACAATACATCACCAAAGAGTATTATAAATATCTCTAACTTTCTAAATACCTTGATTTTATTTTATCGTTTTAAAAACGAGTTGCGAGTTGACCCAATTCGGCCTATTTTTCTTGTGGATCATTCGGGTCGACCAATTTATGATCCAAAACCGTTTAGGATCAATGCTAACCATCAATTTTTGAGTTCGGATCGTGTAAAAAATTGCCACCCATACATGTTATTCTCTACGAGTAAATTTTTTAAACAATAAATGAGATATAGGTGTATTAAAAGAAAACGACATTAAAAGTCAGTGTTTTAACTATATCAATTATCATTTCTTAATCGAGTAAATTAAAAGCCATTCTCCAACTTATAAGATATCCCACAACCAGTCCTTTGTTGTAGGAAAACATAAAAGTAAGGAAGAAAAGAAGAGGAGAGACACATAATAATAGGTTTATTTCATTCACCAAATATCCCTATATTAGGATGCCAAATATAAAGGTATTACAATTACATTAATATTTGGTGAATACCTAAATTGCCCTTCACTGGTTACTATTGATGAAGACACACACTAATTATGTTTTTCCTTCAACACTCCTTTTGTGCCAAGTTAAAGGGGTGAATGGTGCATACATTGCTTACACAAAATAAAGATGAAAATTAGATAAAAAGCAATATACATATATATATATATATATATATTATCTTGTTCTTTACTTGATCTCCTTTTTCTCCTCTTGCTCTCCTCTCTACTGTGTAAACTGTACAAATGATGTGGATGTCCCAAAATCTGCTAGGGGAAGCGTTTTGAATACCTTTTGAGGTTTTTAAGTGGAATGGACAAAAACTGGGATGTTTAAGGCCAAGTCCATGCATTTTCCGCATAAGCCTCACACAGGCTATGCGAGGTTGCATTGTGGTGCACGGGATGGCCATGAGAGGGCCTTTTCTTTGAAAATATGCTGGAAGTTTGGGCCGTGTAGTTTTATGCATGGGTGCACGGGTAGCCCATGCGCTATGAAAACTGCACCTATAATCCAACTTCAAAGCCATTTTTGAGATGTTTTGGTTCGAATTTGGCTTTAGCTATTTCTAACAAAGTTGTAGTCCTTTGACTTAGCTTTCCAAAATCACTGATTTCACCTTATTTGGACATGTACTCCCTCCATTTTGGTTAACTTTTCCTACGTTCCATTTCCGTTCGCCCCACTTAAACAAAGTTAGATGGGACGGAGGGAATATATATCAAGATATAAGCAAAATATTGAAGGTGTGTCAGGATGGACTCTGCGCTTTCGCCTCTTTTTCGCTCTTATCTTCGTCTCCTTTCCATTCTTCATCCTTTTTGGTCCTACGAAAAAAACACTCAAAACCAAGTTTTTTTCCAACGAATGAAAGAAAATATAAAATAAAACGATAAACGAGAGCTCAGAAAGCAATAATAAGACAATAATATTCCTAACTCTAAGCGTGTTTACAAAGTGAAAAACCTCGTTCGTTATAATTCTTGGCCTGAATAGCTAAATAGGTTGGGTAAGAGTTCTTAAAATTGTGTAACAGTGCTATTAAGGTCATTTAACGTTACCTTTCCTTTCTTTGTACTTTTTTCTGCTATGTTTATATTATAATAATTATATATATATATAAAATAATGTACTTGTTGATATATGGAGTTACAGCGAAAACCCTAATTAAAGAGTTTGGTTTAAACTTTTTTGCAAGATTTTCCCTCAAAAATAATATTAATAATTAATAAATAAATAGTATGCATTACAAGAAAAATAGTATTAATTATTTTTTTTTGTTCTTGGGTTGAAGATTCTGATCTCCCTTAGCATGAATTACAACAAAAATAGTATTTTCAGACAACAAAAAATAGTCTTAAATAATAAATATTTGTTGCAATTTTATTATTAAATACAATATATTATCACTAACTAGTCGTCTCAATAACTCGGTCGCAAATAATATATTTGTGATGACAATAGTTGTCTCAAACGCGTCTCAAATTTTATTTTGAAATAACCAGTTGTGTCTATAAACAATTTGAATTTGTCTCAAATTTATAGAATTTTATGATAATAAGTGAATAAAAATAATTTATTAACAGTAACCATAATTGTGACATTAATACGTCACAAAAAGAGGATTAGTTCTACACTACCAAATGGGCTAGTGTCAGAGTGTATGGATTTGGAAGTAGGTGGGAGATGTATTATTTTGTTATTCTTTTTTCTCTGTCTTTTTTTTTTTTTACTCCATCAATTTCCATACGCTACACTTCTTAGACATTATCCCTTAGGTAACATAGTGTAGAATAAGCTGAGAGGGAGCTTTCATGTACAGTAGGCACACGTGGACTTTTTTTTTTTTTTTTTCTTTTTCATATTTCTCAAGAACTCTTTATGTTAGCATTATTGAATATTTTCATAAGTTTTCGTTTGGAGAATGGTAGAAGACAACGTTTGATATTTAAAGTATAGACTTTTATTTTAAAATATTCGTAAAGTATTATTTTCTCTCAGAAGATCCTTAAATGTGTTTCTTTTTATATATTTTAAAAAATTCATGAAACTATTACTCATCTTTGAAATTCTTAAAGTATCGAAGAAAAATAAGATCTTAAAGTCCTTTAGTAGGTAATGTTCGATTTTACTTTAACATCAAAATATATTGAGTCTAAAATAACTAAATCAAATTAGCATGTTTCCTACGAAAATTAAATTATCACAAATGTATTCCTCTATCCTGGATGAATTTCTTGAAAAATTCTCACCTTAACCTCTTATTCAAATCCATATCCTCGTACAATTTACTTTGGTTTTGGATAATAAAATGAAATATTACACAATATTTCTTTGTTGAATGATATGTTATGGTATCATATTGAGTAAAAAGATTTTTCTAGATACTTCATTTATTTTTTCTTCGAGGGTCTTAAGATAAAATTTTATTTAAGGACCATTCGGAATAATTTGAAAACTCCAGGGACTAGTTGACATAAAAAAATACTTTAAGGACCAACTGAAAAAAAATCTTAGAACTTTAGGGATCAATTAAAACAAAATGGTAATTTAAGAACCAATTGAAACAAACCTTATTACTTTAGGGATCTTAAAATGTAGAGACGTTCTCTTGTACGTATAGATCAGTTGATATGTGCAATTCATGTCATGGACAATTTTTTATAAAAATGTATTATTGATTATGCTGAAATGTATGATTTGTTCTGAAGATATATTATGTTGAAATGTAATATCTTTCTTATGAAAAGTATTAAGGTCATACTTTTCAGTATAACTAGCACTACGCACGTGCGTTGCACGTGGTTATAATTTTTTACTGTTATTTAATAAAAAAATTAATTTGAACATAAAATAATTGTACATTGTGATCACTATAATATATATACATAACTTCGTAGATTATTCAATGTAATAAAAATTAATCCATTGAACAAATATAATTTTGAATCAACTAAAAACTAAAAGAATCACAAAAGAAAAATAGAAAAGTTAAATAACCTTAGTGTTAATAAATAAATTATAATAATTAACGTTAAAAGATTCATAAAAAACGACATACCATGATATATTGTAGAAATATTTAGTCTTACAAAATTTTCTATTATACATGTAAAGTTTGATTTATTAAAATTATTGTTTACTCCTTATTATGCACAGACTCGATCATCATTAATATATCTTGAATAAAGTTATAAAGACGATTGAAAAACTATAAACGGAATAATGAGGCATATATTTTTATGTTTTGCCCCAAATCAGTGGCATTTGAAGAAAAACACATTTTAATTGTCTCATTATATCATCAACTGGCATCCACAAGTCAATTATTTGTTTATATACACACAAAATATTAGGCCTAATGTACTTTTCTGTAATTCTCTAATAAATAATTTTGATTTCAATATACATTTGCACATGAAATTCTTTACATATTTTAATGTGAGGAAAAACTTCCAGCAACTTAGTATTAAGGTCAAACAATTAACTTTTGTTATGAAAGTTATTTTCTAATTTTTTTTTATTATTATTAAGTATAACCCTTTTTAATATAATTTATATATCGATTTAATTAAGATTGCTTATTTCAATTTCTCTTAATTATTTTCTCAATGCAACGTCGAAATTTAAAGATTATGTGATTTAAAATAAAAATTCTACTATAGTATAATTACAAAATAAAATACTTTTTATGGAAGGTTGACTATATACATAGTGTCTCACAATCTTCAATGAAGACACATACTACAATCTATATAAAATATAATAAATATTTTAACTAATTTGTAATGTCTTTAATTCCTTATTTAGTTATAGTGAAATACTCCTAATTTTTTCAAACATTGCACATCCATTTAAAAGTCTTATATATACATGTTTAAACCACGCATACAGATTTTATTTTTTATTTAGGGTATACCGTACTCTATTTGACGTAATTATTTTTCTAATCTATTGTCAAGTTAATATTAACATTCACATTTCACTTTCTTTATTTTTCAGCATATTTTAGTTTAATTATGTGATACTCATTCACATAGTACAATTGAATCATTCACAATACAACTTAGTTCATTATTTCTTTATCATTCTTTTTTATTCTTTATTGTATCACTACTAAAAATAAGGTTTTTTGCCACTATAAAATGTAGTTAAAAAAAATGTAGAGTAGTTACAAAAATATTTTTAGTAACTAAATATCTAAAAGTAGTTACTATAGGGTAGTCACTTATAATAAGATGCAAAAAGTTTTATTGCAACTACTTTATAGTTACTAATGTATTTGTAACTATTTTTTGCAACTACTATGTAGTTACTAATATATTTGTAACTACAAGTAGTTACAAAAGAGTTTGTCATATTGTAGCAAATTTGATTAAAATTGTATGAAATATTTTATGTAACTATTAATAGTTACAAAAGGGGTTATATTTAGTAACTAATTTGTAGTTGCAAAAAACTAGTGGCAAATGCCATTTTTTCTTGTAGTGTATCTTATAATTTATATAGCATAGTAAATTCATTTATCAAGTTATTACATATGCTTAAAAATATATATAATAATTTTATTGATTTAAAAATTTGTTTAATGTTAGATCTTAAATATTTAAAAGAATTGCAACTATTCATGTCCACTAATTTTTACGTTTGCCATTTTATTATTTCTCTTATTAGTACAATAAAATTTCACACCTCGGTATAAACTCCAATTATTATAAACCTTGTGATTTTTATGTCTCTCTCCAATTTTATAACATAACAGTTTTTCCTTTGGTCTACTAAAATTACATCACCTATTAAAAGTATTACATTAGTGAGTATATTTATGTAGGTGTGTAAGATATGTGATTAAAAATGATGTTCAACTTATAGACTTATTTGAATAAAATCGATCCATTGTATAAACCAACAGTATTTAAATTTACACAATATCACTACCGATGCATTTATAGTTTTTATATCTTCATATAAGTCTTTTACTGATTTCATATTTACAAGCTACTTTTACCGCTTTCCTCCATCTTTTTCATCAATATATACACACACGTATATGACTTTATCGTATACTTTTTTAATTCAATAAAATTTGTAAATCAATTTTCCCTTGTTGTAATGTTTATAAATGTTACTTATGAAGCATATCGATTTCATTCTTCTAAATCGTTGAAATTAAATATAATATATAATCTTATTTCCTACAAGCATAATAATTCGATTTATATTTACTTAGTAATGTTCATACAAAGAAATTTAGTGTGTAAACATATATATTGCTAGTTTAATCTAAATTTAAACAGTAAGGCTAAATGTATGCCTAGTTTAATCCAAATTTTGAAATACTACATTGTAATAATTAACTTGTATGTACATCTACCTATAATATAGATATTTAATTTTTTTTTTTGTATTCTTTTCTCATAGTGTAATATGTCTGACTCTATGATATTAGTTTATCCTTTGATTTTTTATTATATTACCTAGACTCGTCTATTAAAAATTTTTTTATAATGAAAATTCACTTAGACCCTTTAATATTTATAATTTTTACGCTAGTTTTTTTTATATATAATTTTGTTTATTATGTTAATAAAGTTATATCTACTAATAATAAAATCTATTCATAAGTTTTTGTTATCTTTCTTCACAATGCATTTTTTCACTTCTATTCATTTTATCATCATATAGCTCTTATTCAATTGTTTTGACATTATTATCTATTGTTGGACTTTGATAAAGTGGTATACACAAAAACACATACAATTTCCTAACATGTCTTTTTACTCACTCAAAAGTCAATTTAAAAATATAATCTTAGCAATTTCACATGCAAGTCATTTTATTCTTTGATTTTAGTACTTGCTTTAAGTTTATATTATAATGAAGTTTAAGTTACTATGCTCTAACATTTGATCAATTCAATAGTTTACACTTTAGTCTAAATATAATATATTCAAAATTTATTTTTCATTAGATAACTTATATAAACTCTATTATTGTTTCTCAATGTTGTAATATTGATACTTCAATAATTTAGAAATTTAGGAAGATTATTGCAAGTAGCAAATTTATAATATTCAAATTGCGACAAATAAATTGTTACTATTAGATAAGTATTATTCTAATTTATCTGTTTTATTTATGATCAAATACTATGTAAGAATTTGTTAATAATTTATACATAGCAATATAAATCATTGTGAATCATTTACATATTGTTCTGACATATAATGTTTACATTTTTTAAATAGACTAAAAGATTTAATTTAATCTCATCTATTTTTTCCAAAAATTCTTTAATGACGTTTTTTTTAATTTAACTTTCAATATATAATAAAAAAAATATAAGTGCAATCATATGTCAACAATCTTGTGTCTATTATTCGACTATGAAGTCAAACTTATAACTATTGAAATCATATTAAACTATTACATTTTACATATTTTAAATATTTTACCATATAAGTATCATTAATATATTGTGGTAAATTAAATATTATATAATACACTATCGTTGTCTTGTCAACATATTTTTTGTTGTAGTTATTGGAATGAGTATATATATGTTATACCTACGTACCGTACCTAAATTAAAAAAGGTAAACTAAAAAATTATCTCCAAAAAATTAAAGATGATAAATTAAATCAATAAGAGTTTTCAATATTATTCATTGTTCTAATTTTTATGTATATTGTTTTTTCTTCTTTTTTTTTAAAAAAGAATTTCTCCTAATCTAAGAACAAAGAAAAAACTCTCCCCTCCCCCACAGTGACTCGAACCAAGAACCAAAGGCCTAGGTAGTAGATGCTCTGCTACTTGAGCTATCTAACTTCGTCTTATTTTTTTTCTTCTTGTTGCTAATCCTAAAATCTATTAGTACTTTTTCACCATGAAAACACAAAAACTTAATATATAACATTCAGTACCTAAATATCTTATTGTATACCACTATTGCAAGTTAAGATTCTTGTGGTTATTATCCTAACAAAGAAGTCAAAGTTTGGAGCTATTAAACTCCTATTAAACTATGCTTAATTTTCTATAATTTTTATACATATAGAAATATCTTTTGTATATATTTCAATTATTTAATATTTTGAGAATCATAAACTAAAGTACTTTAATATTCATAATATCTTATATTCTTATACCTTTTTAGTAATATATATTATATTATTTTTAATTTTTTAATATACTTTCTTCAGTTCTTCATAAATTTCATATAGTTCTTCTAATTGGATTATTTTACAATTGTAGAAAAAGGAGAAAGATCGATTCACAAAATTTAAGAGTAAATAAAACGAATATGATACACTATAATTGTCCTGTCAATTTTTTTTTTTTTTTTTTTTTTTTTTTTTTTTTGTTATGGTTAGTAGAATGAGTATATATATTATAACTACGTACCTAAATTAAAAAGAAAAGGTAAACTAAAAATAAAAATAAAAAATCTCTAAAATGAAAAATGATAAATAAGAGCTTTCGCTATTATTCAATTGTTCTAATTTTTATGTGTATAAGTTTTTTCTTGTTGTTGCTAATCGTAAAACCTTTTAGTATTTTTTTCACCATGAAAACACCAAAACTTAATAGTTTTACAAACATTTAATATCTAAATAACTCTAAAGTACCACTATTCGAAATTAAAAGTCTTGGAATCATTATCCTAGTAAAAAAAAATCAAACTTTGAAGTTACCAAAGTCCTATAATATGTTTAAATTTCTATAATTTTCTTATAAATACATAATTATCTTTTGTGTAACTTCAATTATTCAATATCCTAAGAATCATATACTAATTAAAGTAATTTTACTTATTGTAAGTGCATTTGTGCTAATCGATCTTTCTCATTTCTCTTCAATTATAGTAGAAACCAATTAGAAAAATTATCAAAAATTTATGAAGAATCGAATAAAATATAAACAAATAAAAAGAATATAATGTATTTTACCACAAATAAATAATAATATATTATGAATATTTAGGTTCAGCATATATCGTCAGTCGAACTATATATAATATTAAATGTGATAGAAAATTTCATAAGTTGAGACTTGAGAGATGAATTTCAATTATAAAATGAATTTTACTAAATAAATAAAACTTTAAAAAATAAAGTTACTAACTTAGCATTAAAATTTTGCTAATTAATGATTTTTTTCTTTTTCTATAGTGTTTTTTTTTACAATTATATAAACGAATCTTATTATAAAAGAGATAAGAAATTTATAAAGAAACTTAAAAATAAAAATAAATAAAAATAATAATGTTATGTATATTTATTAGAACATATATATATATTATATATATATATATATATATATATATATATATATATATATATATATATATAGAGAATGTGATAAATATGTAGGTTCAATTTATGCCATTAGATGAATTATATATCATATCCATGAATTTTTTTAGGGTATCCTATCTATGAATTGATAGATGAACTATACAGGGTTCTAACCAAATAAATAAAACTTTGAGAATATAGTTAATAAACTAACCTTAAAAACTAAAATTCATTAATAATATAATAGGCAAATCAAATTTTGTCTAACTATATAAAAAAGAAATTCAAAGATATAGTTTATAAATAAAACTTTGAAGATATAGTTACCAAACTAACCTTAAAAATTAAAATTCATTAAGGATATAATAGGCAAACCAAATTTTATAAGAAACAACTCACACTTTTATAATAGAATTAGATAATGATACATTTCTTTAACTTGAATTGTACGGATCTAAAATCGTACCGAGAATTTGTGTAAAATGTATATTACCCTGCAGAAGAAATGGGCACAATTTTCGACAGAACTAAAAGCCTACTCTAACCATGATGGGATCAGTTTATATATATATATACAACTTCGAATAATTTTATTCTGTCTTGTATACTCTGGAATAATTGTTCACAGTGAATGATTTGCATCCACAAATCTTTCGCAGTAGTGCATACTAATTAGGGTAAATTGCAAATTCTTGGCAGTCCCAAATTAGTCTTCTATCTTTTTTTTTAAAAGTTTGCTCCTCTTTTAGCTGAAAACAAAGGTTTTCATTGAATAATTACTTATGTCACATAACGTCGTTATACCGGGGATTGCTTTTTTCCGATGAATTTATGATCTTCGTGGTCAATTTTAATATGTTTTTCGTGTAAAGTTGATCAGGGTTGCAATACCTGAAAATGAAAAACTTCGATTTAACGTGGTTGTATATGGTGCACGTGCAATTATCCTGTGATAATTTTAAATTTTGATTTGAAAAACAACTTGATGAAGATGAAGATATATTTTATTAGAATTTGATATGTTTTGATTTTATCTTTGATTTGTTAGGATATCTTATGATTTGCTTATTTAGATTAGATTAGTTTCTTAGGGCTCAAGTTAATCTACTAGCATCAATAAGGATCTTCTCTATTATTTTAGATACTCCCTCCGTCCCGATCCAATTTGTTTACCTTGACCGGGCATGGAGGTTAAGAAAAAACAGATTTTGTGGAATTTTTGACTTTTTCAAAAGTAGAGATTGAATGTTGAGATTTTGAGGGTGGAGATTGTGAGAGAAATGTGAGAGAAATTTGCCATTTATGGATTAACAAATTAGATTAGGAAAAACCAAAAAGAAAAGTAGGCAAATTAGAACGGGACGTAGGGAGTACTTGATTTGATATATTGATATAAGAAAACGGGTGTTATTCCCAATTTATGTCCCTTTCGGAGCATTTTTAGAATCAACGAATGTAGATCTGCATATTATTGTTCTTCCACGCTTGTGCTTCCATCACAACTAAATTTGACCAATTACGAAGTAAAATGATGAAATTCGAGCATTTAAAAATATAAATTACTGACTTTGAAATAGCCCTGTAAGTTAGAGGGCCGCTTTTCAAATTTACCCATATTAGTTTTATTAGTCCTCCCTACTTCTCCAGGAGGTAATAGAGCAATTCAGATCATCTCATGTATAATTCATCCTCCTACATTCATGGTCTGTTTGTTTAAGATTGAGGAGTGCTTGATCAAATCTGACTAGATTGAGGAGTGCTGGACCAAATGTGACTGAGAAAGTTAATGAGTGTGCTTTATTAGAATTTGATCCTCTAAATTTACTGAGCCCAATCTTAAGCAAACAGACCCTTACTGTTGCATAAATGCTGTCACATGGAAAATAATTTTTTTGTGTGTTTTATCATTTCTTAAGTTTTATTTTACTTGGGATGTAATTTACGCTTTCCGTTTAACTTGGACGATATTTCGACATGGCAGCGATTTAATAATACAAGAAGGATGTGAGAGTATTATGCAGGAACTAATATGAGTCACTTATAATAGAGAAGAATCCCTGCATGCATGCCTGTTAATTAAGATATAAGCAAGAATATCCAAACTACATTCAGATCACAAAACACACCAAAACAACATTCAGATCACAATACACACCAAAACAACAATCGGGTAATCTATAACAGCTGTACGAATAGAGGATATATGTGTATCACCTATTATTTATGATGTCACTTTATACATGTATTAGGCAAAAACGAGATGTAGCATAATTTGTACTTGGAGATTCTATACAACATATACTCCCTCTGTTCCGAGATAATTTGCACATTTTCATTTTCAGGGTATCCCCAGATAATTTGTACACCCTTAAAAATAAAATTTCTCTTACAATCTCCATTCTTAAAATCTCCACCCTCAATCTCCACCTTCGAAAAATTCAACTAAAAAGTAAAAAATAGCTATTTTCTTATTTCACGTGCCGGAAGGAGTGTGCAAATTATCTCGGGAACGAGGGAGTATATAACTTGGAGGATCTCCCAAATTACGTGATGGCTTTCTTCAATATATCCTGCAGCATCGGTATTTGAAAGCTTGTCATAGTACTGGCCTGCAGTTATCATACTGATATTAGTAATTACTTTCCAAAATGGGATTAATTATGCATGTATATGGTCCCTTGGTACGTAGCTAGGGACTCAAATTCTTCCCAATTTCTTTGTCTGCAGATAAATTTACCTGAATCTGGATTTTATGAATAAAGGCAGCATTGGTACGGGTGGAAACGCAACTAACAACATCGAGCTCTCTTTCGAGTAACTCTGCAAGTATCCGTGAGAGTCCGTCGTGTTCAGAACTTTGGGAGATCAGAATCTCCATCCCATCTGTTGTTTGGTTCACCATTACACTCTCATTACCACTTTTGACTTTTTGGGCAGATAATTTCTTGAGCTTGTCCCTGCGGATACTCACTTGTTCGATATTCTTCTGCATCTGCTTAATGTAATCCACAGCTCTCCCAATTTCATCGCATGCTGAACTTCTCCCCTAAACAAAATTAAAAACAAAATAAACCAAATTAAGACCACAAAATTAAAATAAATTAAAACAATAATTTTGAGAAAATCCTGCAGATCCAACATTTAACCTAAACACTAGGGTTTCAGTTTGCAACCCTTAAACATGGCTTTACTTACTACTTGATGCAAGCCCATATATACATCCTCCAATGTATAGAGATATGTAGATATTCATATGTATAATTAAAGTTTGAAGAAAAAGACAAGAAAAATAAAAGTTCACCATCGCAAAATAATTCACCTATTTCAAAAAAATCCCGCGGATAAACCACAAGAGAGATTTGATGTAAAAATCCCTTACATCCACAAATACATAACAGAAAAAAAACAGACAATAAAACTAAAAGAGCCAAGCTTATAATTGACCTTGATGTTGGGGTGAGGAGGAAGGCTGGAGCGGAGCGAAACGAAAAGGTTAGACATCTGTTGCCTACGTCTCCGCTCGACATCTCTATGCATAATATGGTACTCATCTCGGCTCTTTGTTTCTCTCTTCGGTGGATCATTCAGTTTTTGGTACAGTAGTTGGTTGTCCTTGCTGGTGGTGGCGAAGCTGATAGTATTATTTTCCATTAAAGAAGAATTATGATCCATAATGAGATCTTTAAAGATCTGATAATCTCCTTGAGAAGTAGTTGGGGTCCCGAAAACCAGCTCATCGTTATACATCTTTAGCTCCTTATCAAGATCTTCAAAACCTAATTTTCAATTTGATTACGATGAAGAAGATGATTAATTATATGGTTGGTAAGGGGGAAGAGATCTGCAAATAGTTAATTTCTAGGATTCCATTGAATTGTTTTTCTTAAACAAGAAGAAAAAAGAAGGACCCTATATTAGTGACTATAGAATCGTTAATGGATACTAAAGCTATACTCTATACACTATTTGTCTTGAAAAAGACAAAAGTAGCCTCAGCCCACCTGATACTGTATTCACACTTTGAGTAAACGCATATTAATTTGTGTCGCTCATGAAATTTGGGTAAGCTTCCACTTGTGCAGGAATTTCTTTATTTCAAAATTCAAACCCTTTTACGGATTGGAAAAATCGTGGTTGGACCAACTTCATCGTTAATCGATGAAAAAAAAGTCTTCAATATACCAGGTGCAAGGTGCAATTCAAATTATTCATGGAAAGATATTACTACCTCCGTCCCAGCTATTCTTGCACTGGGAGGATTGGTACAAGTATTAAGAAAAGTTGCTTTTTGGGATTTTGTTGACTTTTCAAAGGTGAATTAAGGGTGGAGATTGAGGGTGGAGATTTTGAGGGTGTAGATTTATATTATAACTTTCCTTTTTAAGGGTGTGCAAGTTTAGCTGGGACGGACGAAAATGGAAAGTGTGCAAGTTTAGCTGGGACGGAGGGAGTATTATTTAGGGAAAATTGCACCAAATATCCTTTAACTTTACTTATTTGCATAAAATGTCCTCCAACTTTTACATTTGCATAAAATGTCCTCTAACTTACAAAAAGTTGTCCGCTTTATCCTCCAACCTGTTATAGCAGGTAACACAACAGGTCAACAACCTAGATGGCATTTATTTCACATGTGGCAGCATATTTTTGTTTTTTTTTTTTTTTTTTTAATGTTTTCACTAATTGGTTGACATTTATTAAAAACAATAAAACAGGAGGAAAAATAAGACGAGGGTCTGTAAGTTTAATTATCCTTCATCGCCCTTTACTTCCTTATCCTCATCGTCATCCGCCTCGCGGCTACCAGCTGCAGCTGAGTCCCTGAATTGACGATGACAAAGAAAAAAATTGAAAGTTTTATCTTCCACGTCTGCAGATTCTTGTTTTTCTTCTTATTTTGTTGTTTTTAATAAATGCCACATGGCACCAATTAGGTAAATCATTAAAAAACGAAAAATAGGCTGCCATATGTAGAAAAAAACACCACCTAGACTGTTAACCGGTTGCGTGACCGGCTATAACAGGTTGAAGGATAAAGCGGGCAACTTCTTGTAAGTTAGAGGGCATTTTATGCAAGTGTAAAAGTTAGAGGACATTGTATGCAAATAGGTAAAGTTAAAGGATATTTGGTGCAATTTTCCCTATTATTTATGCTAAAAGTTATAATTTATTCTGGGTAAATGTATAGAAACATAATATATTTTCGATATGTTACATTTCTTCAAAATAAGTAATACTTTAAGAGTGAGTCTTGTGTGTGAACGGTCACACGTGTGACGAAATACACTTTTACAGAAAACATTGATATTTTTACAGGAAAAAATGATACTTTTACAGATAAAAGTGATGAGTAACACTTGTGTGCATGTGATGTACAATAGGCTTATTGTACATCACTACAATTTAACACATGGACTTCAAAAAATTCGCTGAGATATAATTTATAAAAAATTCGCGTCCGCCAACTGGGTCAGCGCGCGGGTCGCGCCTTTTTTTATTAAAAATTCTACTGCAAGAACACAATAAGTCTAGTGTAAGAACACAATAAGTCTACTATAAACACAAAATAATTATACTGCAACAACACGATAAGTCTACTGAAGAACACAATAAGTCTACTCTAAACACAAAATTACTATACTATAAGACTCTAAACACAAAATTACTATACTACAAGAATACAGTAAGTCTACTGTAAGAACACAATAAGTCTACTCTGAACAAAAAATAATTATACTACAAGAACACGATAAGTCTACTGAAGAACACAATAAGTCTACTCTAAACACAAAATTATTATACTACAAGAACATAATAAGTCTACTGTAAGAACACAATAAGTCTACTGTAAGAACACAAAAACACTGAAAATCGCGCGCGCGTCGGGCCAACAGCAACGGGTCGAGCGTGGACCTCAATATGGGCTGGTGTACAATAAGCCTATGATGCATCATATGCACACAAGTTTTTCCCAAAAGTGATACTTTTGCTACAAAAAGTGATACTTTTTTTTGTTCAAAAAAAGTGATACTTTTATAGATAAACGTGATATTTTTTTCCGTCACACCATATGATGGCCGTGTGACGATCACATACAAGTTTTTTCCATATTAATCATAAATACTAATAACTACTTATAAATGAAAGCCTAGCTATTACCATCTCACTAGCACAAATCACCTATTTTGAATGCAGTTCGAATCACCTGTTATGGCTATGACATTCCAATTGTATCTTGCACCTAATACTACTTCGTTCACTACAATGTAAAATGAACTTATTTAACACCTAAAGAGTGTTACATATATAAGAAAAATGTTACAATAAACTTTAGGTAATACTTTATTGATGTTACATTTGTCAGTGCTACTTATATTCAAAAGTAACACTTTGGATGATTTTTCATAACACTTTTCATAAGTGTAACATTTGATTTTAAATTGTAACACTTTATGATAACACTAAAAAAATATTATATATAACCCTATATGTAAAAAAAGAAAAAAAACGATGATTGCTTGTCATTGCTGAGTTATGAACACCGGTTGCAAACTTGCAAGATCTTTAACTGTACATGCCAAACAACTAGGCCATAATAACATTTTGTTTAATGGTACACGTGGTAGTGCACACACTTTTAGGTCAATTTAAGTGTCTTTTTACGGACTTTTGTGTGCATATCCACGTGTGTTTTGTGCGTTTATTTCTCATTGGGCAATTTGACGTGTTTGGTTCGTTTCCATGTCAAGATAGGTGAATTAAGGCGGAAAAACGGGTTCGAAGATCTCAAATTGACAAATCGAGCTCAAAGGAAGAAGAAAACAAGGAAAAACAGGGGACCATGCCCGAGGTGATGATGCCACGGCCGAGGCAGTACAACGCCACGGCCGTATTAAATCCTCCAGAGAGGGCCAAAATGCAGCATCACCTGCCACGACCGAGGCGAGCCAAGCCCCACGACCGTGGCGAGCCAAGCCCCACGACCGTGGTCAGAATAAGCCGCGGTCGTGGCCAACCCTCTAGAAGAAGGGCAAATCCAGCCCAACCAAGACCACGGCCGAGGCGGTCACTAGACCACGGCTGCGGCCCCAAATTGGGCCCAAAACCCTTGTTTTCACCACGGTCGCAGCCAACTTTGTACCACGGCCGCGGCGGGGTTCCCTGCTTTAAAAAACCAAACACGTTTTTGCCTAAATTTGAGCTAACACTTTCTCTCCTATATATATATCCTCTAATTCGAAATTGACCTACTTTAGAACACAATTCCAGCCACTTTTGAGCCTACATCCTCATCAAGAACACATTGGGAAGAAGATTGAAGGCCAATTCATCCTCAACCCAAAGTTCTTGGTTTAATCTTCAAATTTATCATGTTTTCTTATGTTTCTAGTTATTTGCTGATTCTATTAGTTAATGTGGGTGGCTAGCACCCTTTAGTTCATCCTTGATCATTGTGGAACCTTGAGTTGAAGACATTGATGTGATTATTGCGGTTAATGTTACCGAGAATATTGTGTATTCAAGTGTTTTATGTTATTTGCTGTTATTGGGGAAAAATGCAATATTGGTCCTTTAAGTTTTACCTACTTGCACATTTGGTCCTCTCCATTGAGCCTTTTGCACATTAAGTCCCCTAATTTAATTTTTTGAGCGATTTCAGGATAAATTTGGTCGGATTTTTTTTTTTAATTCGCTGGAGTTAAGCATATGAGATGCATGTGACACTTAAAATTGGGGATCTTCGTCCACTTAAACCACGTGGCGCAAACTGGAGCATTGAATTTATTAAAAAAAAAAAATTCCACCACAATTTTTTTAATTACACACAAGCATTAATTTCAACATATAAGAATTGTTAATAGATTAAAAACAAAAGAATTGCAGAATTAAAACAAAAAGAAAAAAGAAGTAGACGATGATCTTCATCTTCTTCATGGACTGTTCTTCTCCATAACCCATTGGAAATAACCTCCCCAAAAGGCACTGTTGCGAAAACCCCCCAAATCAAAGAAAACAAAATCATAATTTCAATAAAGAAGATAGAAGAACATTTCAATTTTTCGAAATGGTTGTAGAAGAGGAATTTCAGGCGAGAAATCTACCCAGCAAAAATGCGTCCGACGTAAATTAGCGCACGCGACAATGAAGTCCAGACCGTCGAGATGGAGGAGTGCCGGATTCAGTCTTACGGATCAAGACTGTCAAAACAAGAAATAAAAACAGGAAAAAGAAAAAAAATATTGAAAAACAGAAAGGGGAAAACAGGGGATACCTTCATTTCCACAAGCTTTTTCTTGCAATTTCCTCGTCAAAATCAAGATTCTCACCCCTATTTCTGCACAATTTTGGATTCACTTTTGTTGGCTCGACTTTACGAGGTTTCTTCATCTCTCATTGTTTATCTGATAGTCAATCAGAACTCTATCGCGAAACTCTGTGGGGGCGTTCGAAGCAAACGCCGTCAAACTGGTGGGACAGAACGCACTCACAACAACCTTAGGGCAGACGCCGCCAAAGAGCCTAAGAGCCGCGAGCCATGGGCGGCGAGCATCTAGGGTTAGGTTCAAGAAAATCCCAAGAAGGAGATGATGATATTCGATGATGAATATTCAAGAATATAATTTTTTTTTAATTTTTAAATAATCTTTCTTTTTATTTTTCTTTTATGTGCCTAAAATGAATGTTTGTGTTATTAAAAAATTGAGGTGGATTTTTTTTTTTAATAAATTCAATGCTCCAGATTGCGCCATGTGGTTTAAATGGGCGAAGATCCCCAATTTTAAGAGTCACATGCGTCTCACATGCTTAACTCCGGCAAATTAAAAAAAATCCGACCAAATTTGTCCTAAAATCACGCAAAAATTTAAATTAGGGGACTTAATGTGCAAAAGGTTCAATGAAGAGGACCAAATTTGCAAGTAAGTAAAACTTAGAGGACCAATATTGCATTTTTCCCGCTGTTATTGAGTCACATTTATGAATTGATTATTGGATTGATCACCCTTTAAGGGATTTGTGAATGTGTTGCTAGAATAGGAAATTACTATCCGTAATTGTAGGATTTCCGATTCCCGTGTAGCAAATAATAGATTTATTTATTGGTGATAACACAAAGTTCAACCACTAAAACCGAGCTTGCGAGTTTTATGTTGAATTTATCTCGTTGTCCTAGTGTTTAATGCATTTAGTTATTGAATCTAAGAGAGCTTGTTTGAGGAGTCGATTAAATTGAATAGGGTTAGTCGAAGAGCTTATTTTGATTAACTAAGATTAAGGGACAACAAGGCTATTAGAGCTTGTTAATAGCCTTGAGATAAGGGCTTGAATCACAATTTAATCGAGCATTAACATAGTTGCATCAATCGTCCAAGACCAAGGGGAAGCATGATCAAGGGTGGATCGTTTTATTACTTGAAAACCAAAACCGAAAAAGATCTCTTCTATAGTCTTTGATTATTTGTTTCTTTGAATTCGAATGTTAAATGCTTTTAATTTCGTTTAGTTGCCTTTATTTGTTACTAGTAGATTGTTAGTCCCTTATCAAATCCCCCCCAACCTTTATTGCTTTCTTAAGTATTTATTTCTTGCATATTTAATTATAAATTGCTTGACATCAGAATCAAAATTGTTCGGCCGTTCCCTGTGGGATCGACCCTTATTTACGATTCTACTAGTTCGAATAGTTGGATAAGGTTAAATGTATTCTTTATATACAATTTAATTTGGTAAGCGACACACGACAGCCGCGCTACCATTTAATTTTATAAGAAAAAAACTATAATACATGATTTTCTGCTGTAACATCAATAAACTATTATCAAGATTTATTTCTTACGAAATTATAATTTAACTTTATTTAGCCTATTCTACTATCTTATTTGATACAAAGTTTCCATTAATTATATTTCTCCAATTTCGTCTACCTATATATGTGTATATAATGTATTTTATGTCACACAAATTTGTTACATCTAATTATTGTATATAAACTTAAGATATTATATATCGTTAATAGTTAAATGGGAAAATTAATCGCTAAAGTTGCCCATCAATTATAGGGGCGGCACATTTCTACCCGTTATGTTTAGCTCTGGCAATTGTTGTCAATCAAGTAACGAAATTGTGCATTTCCTCCCTAAATATCGCCGGAATTCATTAAAGCCACGTGTCATGTCATGTGCATGGCGAGATTAAAATATTCGGTGATTGCAGCCCACATGGCAGCCTAGTTGGATCCAACGTGGCGTTTTGGGCAACTTTTGCCAAATCAGAAAAAAAATGAAAATAATATGAAAAATAAAAAATACTAAATATATTCTAAAATAAAACTAATAATAATAATAAACACAAAATTATATATAAATATATATTCTAAAATTCATTTAAACTTTAAAAAAATATATCATTTCTGAAAATTATTTTTAAAATTCTAAATTATTTTAAAATCCAGAAAATTTAAAAAATTATTTCTGAAAATTATTTTGAAAATTATAAATTTAATTTAAATCTAGAAATTTTTAAAAATATTCTGAAAATTATTTTCAAAATTCTAAAATTTATTAAAAATTCAGAAAATTAAATAAAAAATTATTTTGAAAAATTAAAGACCTCTTCATCACCGTAAACCATTGAAGGTGACACCAGATTTACTAATGTCACCATCCACCTTAGATTTACCTATGCCACCATCAACCAGAGATAGGGAAAGTTACTTCTGAAAATTAAACATCAGATTTACCGATGCCACCAACACCCCTCATATCTGAAATTTATTTCCCAAAATTTATTTCTGAAAATTATAACCTTAGTTCAACAAACCTCACCATCAACCTTAGAGCTGTCGGTCTGCTCGTCATTGTTGACCATTCAAGGCGACTCAACCACGATTCTGTTCTTTAATGGAGTATCTGAAGCTTTCTGTTCTTCAAAGGGTGGTGAACCCAACCTTTCTATTTTCCAATACAGGATTTGAAAAATTCTCCAACGTGAAGCAAAATTATTTCAGAAATAATTTTCTGGGTTTTAAATTAACTTTAACTTTTTTTGAATAATTTTCTTTGGTATTATAGGTTTATAAGGTATGTCCTTTTTTCATTTTTTTCGAATACATATTTTTTATTTGTTATTTTCGAATTTTTATTATTTTTCTGAATTAATTTTTATTTTTATCAATATAACATTAAATTTTAATTAAATTTCTCATTTTTATTTTAAATTTAGTTTTCTGAATTTTAATACATTTTAGAATTCTTGAAATAATTTTCAGAAATAAATTTTATTCTTTTCCTAAATATTAAATGATATTTAGAAAATTTATAATAATTATCTGTATAACTTTTTTTTTTTTATTTTCTGGATTTGAAAAGAATTTTTGAATTCTTTTTATTAAAATAGAAATAAATTTTTTTAGTTTTTGAATTTTAAATGAATTTTAGAATATATTACTATTATTATTATTATTATTATTATTATTATTATTATTATTATTATTATTATTATTATTATTATTATTATTATTATTATTATTATTATTATTATTATTATTATTTTATTTTTTATTTTTTATTTTAAAATTATAAATTTTTTTTTAAATTTTTTAATGATTTGGCAAAAGTTGCCTATTAATTTATGATGATTTGACAAAAGTTGCACAAAATGCCATGTTGGATCCAACTAGGCTGGCATGCGGGCTGCATTTGCTGGACATGTGACATGACACGTGTCTTTTAATAAATTCCGGCGAGATTTGGGCAGAAGTTGTGTTATTTCATTACTTGATGGCAACAATTGCCAGCTCTCAACATAACGGCAGAAATGTGCCACCCCCTATACTTAATGGACAACTTTTGCAATTTTCCCAATTACAATAATTTTATGTGTAAACATGTTGTAGGTAATTTTAAGAGACATCTTAATGTCACCTTTGAAGTTATAGTTTATTATATCTAGCAATATTTTCATTTACTTTTATTGTTTTTATCAATTTGGACATGAAGTAGTCGTTTATTGTATTAGGATTTAGAAAGTAGGTTTTATATATGACGTAGACGATGAATGTTTTACATTATTAACTTATATTCTTTCCCTTATGTAATTTTTTGTGTGTCGATGAATTCATTGTGGTTAGAATAACTTGATATATAACATCGTTCTAGCACACACGAATCTATATCCATGATCGAAGAGGTGAAGATATAGATGACCAAATTGCACACAACATAACCGGTCAACATGCCGGGAGGTTGATAATGTTTATGGGGGATATTTCCTAGGCACTTCTAGGTGTTATATACACATGGCGAAACCAAAAGATTAGTGTTGTATATAATTTACAACTCAATCGCTCCGAAAAAAGGGTTGAGATACACACAAGAGAACTCTCACAACAGGGATAACATGAATTAGGCATTAGCAATTATATTTGAGTCGTAATTAATTTCAAAATCAGCAATCATATGATAATATATCAATTACTGAATTTAGTCTTTATTTAGATAAGAACTTCAATTGTCCAGTTGCTTTAATAGAGGTCATAGTTAGAGTAACTAGGAAATCCTAAACAATCCAAGTTTTGATCCACCTAGATATACTAGGACTAGAAACACTGTACTACTTTAGGTAGCTAATCTTTACCAATTTTCTTGAGATATGACCTTGCTTTCTGCTAAACTATTTATTACACCATGCACTTGCAAAATAATTGGTAGAAAATAGAGCGATTAATCTTAAAAAAAAAGTTAAATAAAAATGCCATGTATGCTTTAAATAACTATGAAACTAACCAATAATATTACCACTTTTAGAAAATGATTGATATCTTTAAAAAAGTTGGTTAAAATACCCAGCTACCGGATATCACCAGTAAAAGGTGATCTGGAACATTTTTATCTAATTTGGCATTATTTTTTTCCTTTTAAATTGCTAGTTTGCCATTAAAAGCTTATGCAGTCTCTTAATCTGATGTGGCTTTAATATTTTCTATATTTCTTTCTACATCTAAAATATAACTAAAAATCAAATCATTCATTAAAAATAGAAAATAAAAAATTACAAGAAAAAAGACATAAAAATTTCAGAAGTAAGGTTCATCTTCTTTCTCCTTTGTTTTTGAGAATCAAATCAGTAGATAAATTAGCCAAAACCGGCATCAATCGTAACAAAGTGTTCAAGGCGTTGGGGAAGCATTCCCATAAAAACCCCACATTAAAAGCTAAAAACGCCGTTGTTGTCTCTCACAACCACTCCATATCCAACACCATCCATCTGCTACACACTTATCATTGTTAATCTTCTTCAACCCCGGATTCAGTCTTTGCTAGACATCTACCATCATTCTTTTCTATACGCTGAATACAAGGCCTATTTGCAGCCCAATAATCGTGAATGTGGTTCACCGCTGGGGAGAAATAGCCACCTGTGACAATTCTTTTCTTTGAACACAAGTTGATTATGAGCATACTATGTTGCTTTGCCTCCAGAATAACTCACTCCAGCAACAATCCCACAAGGCATGTATTGCGATTTATGGTCCTTTCCCACAACGCGAATAAATTGGAACAATCTCCACCTTCTTCCGCACTAAATTCATGGCGACCAGAAGCATGTTAAGCGCGTATTTCCATAAAAAAGTGTGGATTTTTGGGGACACATCTATGTTCCAAATATCCCTTCCATAGTCTAGAGTCCACTGAAGATGACTACGCTCTTCTCGCTGCTTCTCCGTCATGGTCTCTAGCGACATGATAGTCCGTTTTAATCGAATAGAAACCGTCCTTCGTGAAGTGCCATCAAATACAGTGTCACTGCAGCGTAGAACTTGTCGGGATGGTCTTGATTAATCTTTCCTCTTAAGGTGAAAAAACCTCTTCTATTTGAGGACCATTCCAAGCGGCCATCTGTTGTATGAGATCCCTCACTCGAAAGTCACTCAGACCATATCTTAGTGATTGAACTTGGAATAAACCCCCTCCGGCAGCCATGGGTGCTTCCATACCTCAATATCCATGCCATACCCCACACACCAACGTATCTCCTTCTCAAGCACCTCCCATCCTGCTAAGATGCTCCGCCAGGATAGCTTGGGTTGTAGCCCATCCCTGCCACCAAAAGTTGCAATTAGGAAAATACCGAGCTTTGAGAGTTTTGAAAAGAATAGTCTTATCATTCTGCAGTAGTCTTGATGAACGTGAAAAATACTATTTTTCTTGAATATTTCACGTCCATATTTTTATAAGAAATGCAAGAGTTTATCAGGTTTTAGTGAAAATACGTGTTTAATTATATTTTCGAGTTGATTTCCTTTTTGATATGATTTGATACGCTTTTGGGTGCTTTTTAAGTCATATTGTGAATGTTAGGAAAATCCGAGAGATCAAGAACGTCATTTGCGTTCCTTACCCTGGCCCATAAATCGAGGCCTAAACAGGTGCAAAACGGGCTTTTGTGAGGCTTGACTTAAAGTTCTTCAAGTTGCAAACAAAAGTCGTGCATGATTCGACTTGATAATATGGGTGAAAAGACCTCTAAACGATGAAGAGGCTTAAGAAGATTGTTTGCATGTACTTCCCCATTCCAGCCCGCAAAACGAGGTCCAAACGGACTCGAATCAGACCCTATAAAATACCGACTCGAAGATCTCTAAGCCCTGAACAAAAGTTATGAAGGGGTCGGTTCGAGAAGATGAAAGAAATCCAAAATGGCGATGGAAGACGAAGACATGCGAAAAAAGTGATGAAAGGAGGCCGAACCAGAGCAATGTCGGAGCCAGCTGCCGGCTGCCAGTCTGGTCGTATAGGCAAAGGTGTCTCATTTTCGCTCGCTAGCCCGGTACCGGGCACTACCGTCGTCTGTAGGTCCGCGCAGTTTGGCCCTGTTGCCCCGTTTTCAACATACCTCTTCCATTTTTCAATCGTAACTTTCTCATACGGACTCAATCTCAAGCGACTTAAGATGCTATGTTACTGTGAGACAAAGATCTAAAACTTTTATGTTCGGGCCAAGAGCTGATTTCGCACCGAGTTTCTGTAGAATTTGTGAAAAGACCGAGTTGAGCGCAATCGATAGGCTCGACTCAACATTTTAGAGGATCGAGCACTCCTTTTTGTATTGTTACCATTTTACCCTTACTAAAGGGTTTTTTAGCAGATTTTAGGATTGAGAGTCTATATATTCTCATCTCCCCCCTTTCATTTGTAACAATTCACACTAGCCTCCATTTGTATAAACTTCCATAACACTTTTCTCCTTATTCTCTCTAGCATTTTCAGATTTTTTGTCTTTGGTGAGGGTTTTCTTCCACCTCTTCAAGAAGGAGCCATCTTTGGAGAAGAACTCAGAGATCAATCACGGGCTTGTGACACCCATCAAGATTATCGAAGTTCTATAAGGATTCTTCAACATATTGAGCATTTCTTCCCCCTTCTCTTTTATTTTTTTATTGATGGTGTTGGTTTTTGTTTATGCTTTGATGATTTGTGAGTAGTTTTCTTGTTTCCCATTGTTCGGGAGTTGCCCAAACCCTAGGATTTTGATTGTGGTATAATATGTTTTGATGTGGGTTTGTTTGATGTTTAGACAATTGGGGATTGTATAGCTTATATCGTAGGCGTCGCGAACTCGATGGTCCATGGGAACAACAGGAGAACTCGAATCACATATGTCGATCTCGATGGATATCCTAGGGCCTCGTTCCCTAGGCAATATTTGCTTGGGGAGGGAACTTAAGGGTTAATTTGATTGCATAATTAATTAGCTTGCCTTGGCTTAGTAATTCTGTTGTCGGTCGTTAGTAATTGAAATTAGGGCTAATTATTGTGTAATCGGTTGATTTGTTGATCCCTCTTGTTTTGATCACTTGGATTCTAATTTGGTAACATAAGTTTCCTTCATTTTAAGTGCCACTATTAGCTCGTATTCCCTAGATTTGCTTTCATAGATTTGGTGAAAACGACCCTCGGGAATATCTCCAAATCGATCGCTTCCTTAGTTGCTCTTTTATTTGCTTTATGTTATTTAGATTAATTCCCAATTTCAATTTGCATTTGACATAATTAATTCAAAAGTGTTTAAGCTGATCTCACGGATAATCCTCCATGTGGATTCAGAATCTTATATACTACCTTTGTCACAAATCGTATGCTTGCGATTTGAGAAATTTGTTCTAATCCTAGCGATTTGGAGCAACTTTCATAACAAGTTCAAGTCTCCAACCTTGCTTCGCTAGCATCGTCTTATTAAAGGCTATGATATCCCTAAACCTAGCCCTTCTTCTAATTTTGATTTGCATACTTTCGACTATGCAAACCAATGACATAAGCGCACTTATCTTCTTTGGCAAGAGGAAACACGACATGACATAAGATCAATGACGGAGCCCTGGAATTTCGGAAAACAAATAAGGGTATAATCTAATTTTACATTATACACCTTAAAAAAAGATAAATTAGAGTAGAGAGTAAGGGCACGCAGACTCATCTGCTGGAGATGATTTTAGCAGTGGAGTATATCATTCCTTCTCCTTCATTCTTCTCAAATTCAAGGTAAATGGTCCAACACCATCAATTATTCCTTCTCCTTTATTGTACTCTTTTTCTTTTTATTTCATCATAAATTAATTGTTAATTTTTTATTCTTCTTTTATCCTTGTAGATTTAGGGTTTGTCAAAGTTATCAACTTGTCATTGAAGAAGCTAATATTTGAAAAATTTGAGGTAAATACCATCAATGTAAACCTTATAATTTCATTTTTGTTGGATTAGTTTTAATATTTTTGAGTGATGAATGCTATGAAAATCATCAAAAATTTACTACACAAATGGATGGAGACAAGATATTGAACGATTGATTGGTTGCATATATTGAAAAAATATATTTAAATATGTTAGCAATGAAGCTATCATGCAACGGTTTTAGAATATGAAAATAGAAAGGAGATGCTATAATATACTTGATTAAATTTCTCATTCTGAGTGTTATTGTAATTAAGTTAATATCTTTAACTTTATCATATCTTATATTATTTTATAATTATAATTCTAGTAATTATTTAAACCATTTAATTTTTATATTATTGTTCGTTGGGCCCCCTGAGTGAAAATCCTGCTTCTGTCACTACATAAGATGGTATCACTTGTGCCACAGACTTGATAAACACAATACTGCCCGCTCGTTAAAACACCTTGTTCTTCCAATCCTTTAACTTCTTCCCCACCCTATCTATTGTGGCTCTAAAGATACTTGTCTTAGACCTTCCAATCACAGGCGAAAGACCTAAATACACACCATGTTTGTCCACCACATTCACGCCTAGCACCCTGACTAAACGGCCCGCCTGGTCTTCTCCAAACCCCCACTAAAAGCTATCTCCGATTTTCCAAACCTAATCATTTACCCAGACGCCCGTTAATACTCCCTAATTACCTCTTTCACCGTCCTCACCTCCCATTCATTAAATCTCCTGAAGATAATGTTGTCATCCGCAAAGAAAATCTGTGATATTGCCGGTGCCCTCCTACACACTTGCACTCGTGATAACACCCTTGCCTCCTCCTTCTGTAATAAATATATTTTTCCTCCTTTTAATACAAGACTATTAATCTTTTTCCAGAAATATTGTTCATCTTCTTGCTCCTTGATACATGCCTATTCATCTTCATCCATAAAGATTGAGTTCATCTTCTTGCTCCTTGGTATAATGTTGCTTATCTTTTTCCTCCTCTAAAAATATATAATTTGTATTGTTTAATTGAAGATACAATTACGCAAAAAGATAAAATTAGGTCACAAACACTCGAGCCAAAAAATGCATCTGATTCTTCCGTTGAAATGAAATAGTTTCAGTTCTCACTGCGATAACCCATTGTGCCCTATAATTACAGATACATCAATTTCGCCGGACCCATCAATGGAGTGCTTGAGCCCGAGATTGAACTTGAACCCAGATCTCAAAACATAGAATTTTCATAATGAAATATTATACAGAAATTGTTTATTATTGATGTTGTTTAACTGATTTTTTTGTTTGCCCAATTATCGCTTGTTGCTACCTGTTATTGTTAGATTTTGGAAATTGATAAAGTTTTAGGCTAGATTGAACTTTTTTTTATATTTCATATTGATCCCTAAATTTATTTTCTTGCCAAACCTAATGAGTTTAAGTAATTTTATGAGTTTGGTAATAATTATCAAATCTATAAACTAATTATCCAATTTATTATATTAACTTTAGATATTTAAAATAATTATTGAAAATTTAAATTAATTTTTTTAGCTATTTTTGAATATTTCGTATAATTTTATCTAAACAAGTTGTTTAATTAGAAGAAAATATAATGCCACATATCTTCTTTTGGGTCTAGACAATGCCACATCCATTAAAAATGTCACATAATAAAAGAGGCCACATCACATTTGATCGGTTTGTTTACATGTGATAACCAACAACGAGACATTGTAAAATCCTTTTGAAAGACACCGGCCATTTTAAAAAAATGGTTAAAGTATCAATTAGGAGAAAATTACGATTTTGGTCCCACTAAAACTTGCACTTGTTTTAGTTGGTCCTAATACTCTATATTTTTACCATATTGCACTGTCACACCCACCCTTGTAAAAAAAAAAAAACTTATTTTATACTAATTTTAGCCTTACAAAACCTGTGTATTTTTTTTAAATTAATAATCTAAAACACTTCCCCGATGTTAAAATCTCATCAACATGTGTTCACATAGATCCAAGTCAAGCACAGTAGCATCACTCCGATTTCAACACCATATTTACAGCAATATACATATTAAAGTTCCCTAATTTGAACATGTCCAAAAAGATTATTAATTCGCTAGCAAAACATAGTGAGTCCAAGGTTTAGCCCCACAGATCGTCATTCATATACACGGGGCTTCAAAACTTGCAAAAGCTCCAGCAGCATGCCAGATCAGCTCACGAACTCATGCGTAGTCAAACTCACCTACAATGCAAGAACTATGTGAGCTACAGCTCAGTAAGCAGAAATCATGCATGTCCAATGCGTGAATGATGAGATGCATTTCACAAAGCCGTTGTTTTCAACTCTTTCTCAAAAGAAATCATATTTGGTGGGAATTGGCTCTCGTCACTGTCACAAACCTCCCAAAAATAACACTCATTGGCCACACTCGTGACTACCAAGGGTCCCTCCTCCCCCCTTTTAGTCCACCCGAGATACTAGTGATGGTTGGTACGACCAAGTGGCTATCCTTCCGAGACTACCAGGGGTCCGCCTCCTGCCTGCCCCTGCAGTCCCCCGGAAAGTCTACCTCTTCCCGTACCCCTCATCATAAAGGTGCTGAAGTGGGAACCTCTTCCGCGTGCACGTCTGTCACCAGAAGCATCCCGAGAGACACCATATATAATATATAACTCTCAATGTGCCAGTGGTGACCAACCCCAAAACATTATCAATTTATGCAATTACGTTATTTTGACTTCTTATATGTACACATGTAATCCTAGTAGATGCTAATGCTCATGATTGATGCACATCAATTTGTTTCTAGCAACGGAATAAAATACTTTATACAAAGGTATGCAACAACACATATAACAATCAATTATCACAAACAACAAACAAAATACTATGTTCAAGCATTGTAGTTGGAGATGGATTTCTACTTACCTCTTATTTGACGGTAATTATCCGATATTTCCTATTCTTGCATCACCATAGTTAATCTTATTTTTCTTGAAACTTTGGACAAGATCTTTGAGGACTTGGATATTTTACTTAAGCTGTAATGATTTAATGATAAAGATGAATATATTGGAAGAGGATTACATAGCACCTGAGTGTATGGGACGTGGACTTGTCTATTTCCTTAGCTAATAAGTTTCCTTATTTATTTATTTTCATACCATCTTATTATTATTAATCATGATACCTTTTATACTTCTAGCACTTCTACGTACTACATAATGTTCTATATGTTAAACTTGTCACGCGTAGTCTTAAATTTTGTAGCATGTCCCAATATTTTAGACTAGGGGGTTCTTGACTACCAAATTAAACATCTCCAAATTAGTCGCAAAATATAAAATAACGCAATAAATATAACAAATTAATTACTATAAAACTATCACGCAAATAGCACATAAAAATATGGAATGCATGAAATGCAAAAATTATATTGGCCAGTGAGTTGTGAGAGGCGCGGGTATTACATCCTCCCCCTCTTATAAAAATTTCGTCCCCGAAATTTACTTACTTGAATAGTTTAGGATATTTGGCTCTCATTTCATCCTCTCTTTCCCAGGTGGCTTCTTCGACTGATTGATTTCTCCATAGCACTTTTACTAACGGAATTTCTTTGTTTCTGAGCCGTTTTTCCTCCCTTAATAAAATCTGTACTGGTACTTCCTCATATCCCAAGTCTGCTTGTAGTTCTACAGGTTCACTGTTCAGGACATGAGACGGATTTGCAACATACTTCCTCAATACTGACACATGGAACACATTGTGTATTTGAGACATTGATGCCGGCAAATCGAGTTTGTAGGCAACTTCACCAATCCTCTCGATAATAGGAAATGGACCAATGTATCTCGGACTAAGTTTTCCTTTCTTACCAAACCGCATTATTCCCTTCATTGGTGCAACTTTCAAGAACACTAGATCTCCTACTGCAAACTCAAGTGCTCTCCTTCTCTTATCTGCATAGCTTTTCTGGCGACTCTGAGCCGTTTTCATCCTTTCCCGAATCTGTGACACAGCTTCTGACATTTCTTGTATTACACTTGGACCTAGAAGTCTTCTTTCACCAATCTCATCCCAATGTATCGGTGATCGACACTTCCTACCACATAGTGCTTCATAAGGGGCCATTCCTATAGTAGATTGATAACTGTTGTTGTAGGAAAATTCTATCAAAGGTAGGAATTTGCTCCATTGTCCCTGGAAATCTAACACACAAGCTCTGAGCATATCCTCTAGAGTCTGTATCGTCCTTTCCGATTGTCCGTCAGTTTGTGGATGATATGCAGTACTGAAAGACAACTGTGTTCCCAGTGCCTTGTGTAAACTCTTCCAGAAGGTAGACAGGAATCTTGAGTCTCTATCTGAAACAATGGATAATGGTACTCCATGAAGTCTAACTATTTCTTGTATATATATCTGAGCATAACGATCCATGGAGTAAGTAGTACAGACTGGGAGAAAATGAGCCGATTTTGTAAGTCTGTCCACAATTACCCAGATAGCATCGTGACCCTTTACCGTTTTCGGCAACCCCACCACAAAATCCATTGTAATATTCTCCCATTTCCATTCCGGAATTAGTAAGGGCTGTAAAGTTCCTGCCGGCCTTTGGTGTTCTGCTTTTACCTGTTGACAAGTCAAGCACTGTTCCACAAACTGAGCAATATCTTTCTTCATACCTGGCCACCAATACTGCATCTTTAAGTCTCGATACATTTTAGTAGCTCCTGGATGTACTGAATATGATGTCGAATGCGCCTCAACCATAATATCTCTACGAATGCTATCAGCACTTGGCACACATAAACGAGTTTTGAATCTTAAGACATCATTCTCTGACAACTGAAAGTCTGATGGCATCCCTGAGGCGACATCCTTCTTCACTTTAGCTAAATATTCATCTGCATTTTGTCCTTGCTTAATCCTATCAAGTAGGGTAGGCTGAAGGGTTAGAGCTGCTAGTCTTGCCTCCACCATTCCAAGTTGAACAATCTCGATATTCATTCTTTGCAAGTCTAGTAACTCTGGTCTCTGAATTAAAGCCATCAATGTTGTACTTTGGGACGATTTTCTACTTAAGGCATCAGCTACGACATTTGCTTTACCAGGATGATAGTTGATAACACAGTCATAGTCTTTCACGAGTTCTAACCATCTTCTCTGTCTCATATTCAGCTCTTTCTGTGTGAAAAAGTACTTCAGACTTTTGTGATCTGTGTAGATCTCACATCGTTCTCCATATAGATAGTGTCTCCAAATTTTTAGCGCAAATACTACTGCTGCAAGCTCCAAGTCATGAGTAGGGTAGTTCTTCTCATACTCCTTCAACTGTCTGGATGCATATGCTATTACTTTGCCATCCTGCATTAACACACACCCTAAACCATTCTTCGAAGCATCACTGTATACTACAAAGCCTCCAGTCCCCGTTGGTATTGAAAGAATCGGCGCAGATGTTAACCTTTTCTTTAGTTCTTGAAAACTCTGCTCACAAGCCTCTGTCCACTTGAATGTTACACTCTTTCTAGTCAACTGTGTTAAGGGAGATGCAATTTTCGAGAATCCTTCTACAAATCTCCGATAGTACCCAGCTAACCCGAGAAAACTACGTACCTCTGAAGGATTTGTAGGTTGTGGCCAATTGTTAATTGCTTCAACTTTACTTGGATCAACTGAAATTCCTTCTCCTGACACAACATGCCCTAAAAATATTACTCGATCCAACCAGAATTCACATTTCTTGAACTTAGCGTACAACCGTTTCTCCTTTAGAACGTCTAAAACTTTTCTCATATGCACAGCATGCTCTGCTTCATTCTTGGAGTAGATCAAAATGTCATCAATAAACACGATAACGAACTTATCCAAAAAGTCTTTGAATACCCGATTCATCATATCCATGAAAGCTGCTGGGGCATTTGTCAAACCGAATGGCATTACCAAAAACTCATAATGCCCGTATCTTGTACTGAATGCCGTTTTCGGGATATCTTCCTCTTTAATTTTCAGTTGATGATAACCTGAACGCAAGTCAATTTTGGAGAATATGGCAGCTCCCTGGAGTTGATCAAACAAATCATCAATCCTGGGTAAGGGGTATTTGTTTTTGATCGTAACCTTGTTCAGTTCTCTATAATCTATACACATCCGCATAGTACCATCTTTCTTCTTGACAAACAAAACTGGTGTACCCCATGGCGAAAAGCTAGGTCTAATGAAGCCTTTGTCCAGTAAATCTTGCAGTTGAATCTTCAACTCTTTCAACTCTGTTGGCGCCATTCTGTATGGTGACTTCGATATAGGAGCAGTCCCTGGATATATGTCAATTACAAACTCTATCTCTCTGTCTGGGGGTAATCCCGGGAGTTCCTCTGGAAATACTTCAGGGTATTCTTGCACCACTGCTACCTCTTCAATAGTCGGATAATGCTTCTCTTCCATACTCATAACACTTACTAGGTAGCCTTCACAACCGCTTTCCAATAACCTTTGCGCTTTTACTGCTGATATTGTGTGATATTTGAACCTTTTTCGTACCCCAATAAAGACGAAAGGTGTGTCACCAGGCGGCTGAAATGTGACTATCTTGTTCTGACAATCTATTGTAGCACCATATTTCGATAGCCAGTCCATTCCCAAAATCACATCATAATCATTCATATCTAATATGATTAGATCGGCATAAAGTTCTCTTCCTTCAATAGAGATAACACATGCTCGCAGAATTCGGTTAGTTTGTTTTGACTCTCCGGAGGGGATCACTACATTGTAACTAACGTCTGCTATATCAGATTTCCTACCCAGCCTCTTCACATACTCAGTGGATGCGAATGAATGCGTAGCTCCAGAATCAAATAATGCAAATGCAATAGTATCACAGATGGGAACTTTACCTGTTACTACAGACGTATTTGCTTCCGCTTCCTCTGTGGTCATGGTAAAGACTCTAGCTGGCGTCTTCTTTTGTGTAGTAGGGTTTGACTTCTCTGGACAAACCGTGGAAATGTGTCCTGCTTTTCCACATTTAAAACAAGTCCGATACTCTGCAAAACACTTTCCACTATGCGAACCTCCACATGTGGGACATGTAGGTTGTGTAACTGGTGATTTTCCTTGTTCACCCTTTTGGCGCTTGTCCTGATCCCATGATTGTTGTCCTGGTTTTGGTTGAGAACCCGGCCTTGGACCTTGCACTTGTAGCGGCCTTTTTTTTCCATCTCCTACAAAACGAGGTCCTTGTCTCTGTATAAACTGACGCCTAACCTCCTGAGCACGCTTAATTTTCATTTCTGCCTGTTCGGCAATCAACGCTCGTTCAGCAACTTGTGAATAGGTTACCCCATGTATACCCGCCATACACACATCCCTATATAGCTCTGGCCTCAGACCTTCTAGGAATCTCTCTACTTTCAGCGCATCCGTACTGACCATGTGCTCCGCAAACCTAGAGAGTTGCTCGAACTTGGCGATGTAGTCTGCAACATCCATTGCCCCTTGTCTCAATTGTATGAACTCGTTCATCTTCATTACTCGAACTGGGGCAGTGAAATACTTGTTTCTAAAAAGTTCTTTGAACCTATCCCAGGTCATTGTCGCCACATCCTCAATAGTTTTCATTGTGTCCCACCAGTGTCCCGCACTTCCACGTAACATGAACGATGCGCACAATACCTTTTCCCCCTCAGGAACTTTACTATACAAAAACATGTTCTCTATAGTTCTAAGCCAATCCTCTGCATCAGTGGGATCCACTGCACTCTCAAATGTTGGTGGGTTAAGCTTTCTAAACCTCTCTCCGATGACCTCTAAGTATTCAGCTCGAGGTTGCTGTTGATTTACACCATTTCCTGGTTGTTCACCCACATCCCTTTGTTGGATAAGTTGTTGGATTTGTTGCGACTGTTGTTCGACTAATCCTGTCAACCGAGCCACAATCGCTTCCAGACCAACACCTACTGCTGGTGCATTTTGTTCCTGTTCGTTATCTCCTTCAACACCTTCTCCTCTAACGACCTCCATGATTTCTTTCTAGTTTTATCGTCCCTCTGTCACAGGCCAATATGATTCATGAAATAATGAATGCAAATTAAGAATAAGTAAAACTTACTGGCATGTTTGCGCTTCAGAAGTTCTGAGCTCATGTGTATGAACAGTCTACAGGGCACAAACCGGGCTCTGATACCACTCTGTCACACCCACCCTTGTAAAAAAAAAAAAACTTATTTTATACTAATTTTAGCCTTACAAAACATGTGTATTTTTTTTAAATTAATAATCTAAAACACTTCCCCGATGTTAAAATCTCATCAACATGTGTTCACATAGATCCAAGTCAAGCACAGTAGCATCACTCCGATTTCAACACCATATTTACAGCAATATACATATTAAAGTTCCCTAATTTGAACATGTCCAAAAAGATTATTAATTCGCTAGCAAAACATAGTGAGTCCAAGGTTTAGCCCCACAGATCGTCATTCATATACACGGGGCTTCAAAACTTGCAAAAGCTCCAGCAGCATGCCAGATCAGCTCACGAACTCATGCGTAGTCAAACTCACCTACAATGCAAGAACTATGTGAGCTACAGCTCAGTAAGCAGAAATCATGCATGTCCAATGCGTGAATGATGAGATGCATTTCACAAAGCCGTTGTTTTCAACTCTTTCTCAAAAGAAATCATATTTGGTGGGAATTGGCTCTCGTCACTGTCACAAACCTCCCAAAAATAACACTCATTGGCCACACTCGTGACTACCAAGGGTCCCTCCTCCCCCCTTTTAGTCCACCCGAGATACTAGTGATGGTTGGTACGACCAAGTGGCTATCCTTCCGAGACTACCAGGGGTCCGCCTCCTGCCTGCCCCTGCAGTCCCCCGGAAAGTCTACCTCTTCCCGTACCCCTCATCATAAAGGTGCTGAAGTGGGAACCTCTTCCGCGTGCACGTCTGTCACCAGAAGCATCCCGAGAGACACCATATATAATATATAACTCTCAATGTGCCAGTGGTGACCAACCCCAAAACATTATCAATTTATGCAATTACGTTATTTTGACTTCTTATATGTACACATGTAATCCTAGTAGATGCTAATGCTCATGATTGATGCACATCAATTTGTTTCTAGCAACGGAATAAAATACTTTATACAAAGGTATGCAACAACACATATAACAATCAATTATCACAAACAACAAACAAAATACTATGTTCAAGCATTGTAGTTGGAGATGGATTTCTACTTACCTCTTATTTGACGGTAATTATCCGATATTTCCTATTCTTACATCACCATAGTTAATCTTATTTTTCTTGAAACTTTGGACAAGATCTTTGAGGACTTGGATATTTTACTTAAGCTGTAATGATTTAATGATAAAGATGAATATATTGGAAGAGGATTACATAGCACCTGAGTGTATGGGACGTGGACTTGTCTATTTCCTTAGCTAATAAGTTTCCTTATTTATTTATTTTCATACCATCTTATTATTATTAATCATGATACCTTTTATACTTCTAGCACTTCTACGTACTACATAATGTTCTATATGTTAAACTTGTCACGCGTAGTCTTAAATTTTGTAGCATGTCCCAATATTTTAGACTAGGGGGTTCTTGACTACCAAATTAAACATCTCCAAATTAGTCGCAAAATATAAAATAACGCAATAAATATAACAAATTAATTACTATAAAACTATCACGCAAATAGCACATAAAAATATGGAATGCATGAAATGCAAAAATTATATTGGCCAGTGAGTTGTGAGAGCCGCGGGTATTACATGCACTTTTCGTCCTAAATGTTTTTTTTTGGTTGGCGCGCAATCATTCCCAAAATATTGCACTTTTAATTGCACACTATTTGTGATGGTCATTTCAGGCCATGTGCCTCGCACATGCTTGTTAGATGACGTAATAAACCATTTTAATGAAAAGTAATGGCTCATAAGCAACCAAAAATGCACCCAAATCATCCCTGAATCATCACACCTAACTTTTCCCCTTAAACCCAATCTTTCTCAATTTCGCAATTTACAACCTCAAACCAAGCAATTGATCGTCGAACCAGCTACCACTTGGAAGCATCTTTGATGGTGATGCGAAGAAAATGGGTGGTACCATACCCGACACCAAATTCTCCCTCCCTCATTTACTTCTTTGCACGGTTTGTATTTGGCTCATTTTCTTTTGTTTATTTTGCTGGATTTTAGAAGTGGTAGAGATAGCACATGTGTAGTACTAAATACGCTGGATTTTGCACTGTTCTTAATTGGATCTTCGTGGGGTTTCATGAAGCAAACATAGTTTAACACTATGTTTGCATGTCTGGTGTGTGCTTCCTTCCTATGTGCCATTGTTTTATTTTATGTCCAGCCTGTCTCCATCTTTTTTTTTTTCTTTTCATTTAGCTGTTTACACCAGCTGGTGATGTTTTAACCTTTATTTATTGGCTTCAATTTTTTTTTCATTGATTGGGGTCTAAAAAGTGTGTATTTATTGTTTGGTAGGTGGAGGACATTATTGGTATACATTGAAGTTGAAACATGGGGTTTGGTGGTTAAGGATGTTGGTAAGTTAGGTTGGATAGAAGGGACATGTTCAACAGTTGACTGTGTTGATACTAATCTAGGGATAAAATACCTTGACGGGTTGGCTAAATAGGTAGGCTACATGGAGAGTAAGAAGCTCGATGAGATGGTGGATTGAAAAGGGTTGACTGCGAGTATGACTTGTGGATGGTCATACAAAGATAAAAAAGGGGGAGTTCCACCCTTTTTCTGGAAGGAACTAAGGCTGTTGTTCTTGAAGAGGATGAACAACTTGAAGGGGATATTGTTCGGGTTGATGATAATGTCACTATTGAGGGATTGCAATACAACCTGAAGGGGAACTTGTTAGGAAGGGTTGCTGGAAAATCTAATTAAAGTAGATAAAACATCATATTATGGTGAGTCCTCAACAGGTTGAAGATCAACAATGTTAGAGATGAGCATATGAATGTGAGTCCTCAATAGGTTGAAGACAAACATCAAGCATAAGCTATTATGGTAGTAGACCTAGATACCACTGAAACTAGTGATGAGGAGTTTGTTGGGAATGATGATAGTTGTGATGACCTCCTGGATGACATTATATATGATGAGAATGTTGATTTAGAGGTTGAGTGGGTGGATATGGGCCTAAAGGTTATCCAGACATGTTAATGATGAAGAGAGTACAGAGAATGAAGGTGATGGAGATGATGTATATGACGATGAGTCTGATTTTGATTATGTTGCATCTGATGAAGATGCTAAGGATCAGGGGAAATGAAAGATTCGCTTTTTCCCTTCTGCCTCTTACGGAAGGCTACCAAGGCTACTATTGTCCCAAGCTTCAACAAAGTAATGTATCAACTTGGTGAGCTTGATCCAAGGTGTTTGGATTGGTTGAAGGATAAGCATCCCTCTCAGTAGTCATGATCACATTTTAATATATTTGGAAAATATGATACATTGGTGAACAATATGTTTGAACAGATGCAACTTTACTGGATGAAGAGAGAAATCCATACTTATAATGCTATAACGGATTAGGGAGTGTTGTACGTATATCAAGATTGCTGAAGAATAGAGACAGAGCTAAGAGGAGGTGGGACGGGAGAAAAGTATGTCCTAGAATTAGGAAAATTGTGACTAAAATGATGGAGGACTCTGGTGATTGTACCCAACTAAAATCCAATGAATATATTTATGAAATATCTAGCTCTAATGGCAGCAAATATGCAGTTGATCTATTGGGTATGCCTTGTGATTACAGAAAGTGGGATGTCTGTGGCATACCATGCAAACATGTTGTTAGTGCCATAATGCAGCCGATAAAGATCCTAAAGACTATGTGCACAATTGTTAGGCAGTTGAAACATACTCTATAATTTATGCACACTCAATTTCTCCTATGAATGGGGAAAAGTTGTGGAACAAGACATGGTACATTCGACCCCCTTCCCCTAGATTTTGGAAAAAGAAGAAATGAAGACCCTAAAAAGCAAGAAGATGTGATGCAAATGCTGAGGATCCTAAGGGAAAAAAAAAAAAAACTGAAAGACAGCTTATAAAAAATGCCGAAGCAAAATTTCAACATGAGATGTAAGCATTATGGAGAAGTGGGGCAAAACCAACTCGGATGGCCTTAAAGAAACTATCAAAGGCAGCTGGTGTAATGGATTAGGAAGCTTCAACAAGTGCAACTACACTAGTTGAGGATCATTTGTAAGTGCTATATAATGTTAGTTGATTATTTATTTATGTATATTTGCTCTATTCTTTGTTCTTCTCCAAATAGTAATAGATGGTTCTTATATATTCACGTTTGGAGCAAAGTCGAGGTGGTGATCAGGATGAGATGGATATCCAAGCTGAATATCCACCTCTCACTCAAGAAGAAGAGAATCTGGTCATGGAGATTAAAAAAGTATGTAAAGAGACATGCATCACTCAAAGATTGCTTCATCCTATAAGCTTGCAGTTTCGAAGTAAACTCTAAATTCTACTCCCAGCTGGTTTGTTTCAATCCATACAGACTTTTCTTGAGTAAACAGACATGGCCAAGAGGTGCTTTAGTGTATCCCTCAGGGGGTTTCATGTAAGCTTCTTGATGTAGAAACCCATGTAAGAATGCAGTATTGATGTCAATGTGATGCATGGGCCAACCTCTTTGCGTTGCTAGAGAAATCTCCAATCTCACAATAACAACTTTAGCAACTAGGGAAAAACTATCGAAATAATCAACCTCATAAACTTGATTAAAACCTTTAGCCACCAGTCGAGCTTTATACCTCTCAATCCCACCATTTGCCTTCCTTTTTATCTTGTATACCTATTTGGATCCAATGGGTTTCTTACCAATTGGGAGAGGAACTATTTCCCAACTCTAGTTCCTTCCAAGTCCTGTAACTCATAATTCATGCCATCTTGCCACTCAATATATGCAGCTGCCTGAGAGTAAGAAATTGGTTCTGGGAGAGACTCATGAACTTTGGCCAAGAAAGCAGAATACACAGATGAATAAAAGGGTGCTTAATATATGGGAAAGCAAGAATTCAGTAAGTTGTAACTGACTGATGTAAACTCATGCACTGCAAAATTGGAAACATGTGAACCAATTACATAATCTGCCATCCAAGCAGGTCGTTTTCTAGTTCTGATTGGTTTAACTCTAGAGCACTAGGTCATTCTAATGATGGAAGAGAAAAATCTGGAGCTCTAGGAATTGGTGTATAGATGCGTTGAGCAATCATTCTGAGTAGTGATGTCATCTAAGATCCCCAGATCAAAATTCAAATGAAGAGGTAGGGGTAGTTGTTGAGCTTGGGAAGAGGTATTGTGAAAGGGAAACTTGTCTTCACATAATATAACATCCCTTGAGATAAACAAAAATTGATTATCAATGTCTAATAACCTATAACCCTTTACCCCTGCGACATAACCAAGAAAAATACATCTACGGGCTCTAGAATAAAATTTCTGTTTGTGATGAAGAGTTTTAGTGGCAAAACAAAAACATCCAAACACCTTCAAGAATGTATAATCATGAACAAATCCATGCAAAATTTCATAAGGAGTTTTCCAGTTTAGAACAGTTGTAGGTAAAGCATTGAGAATGTGCACAACAGTTGGCAAGGAATATGGCCAGAAATGAGTTGGTATAATGGATTGAAACATGCAAGCCCTAGCTATTTCTAATATATGTCTGTGCATCCTCTCAACAACACCATTTTGTTGTGGAGAGTACATGCAATTTTTTTTATGAACAATCCCATGACTATGTAAGACAGACTGTTTTTATGGCTCAAGAATTATGTCCCATTGTCAGTTCTAATCACTTTAACTTGTTTCTGGAGTTGAGTGTTTAGGTTGTGGAAAAATCTATCCAAAAGACATGTGATTCTAGTTTTCTACTTTAGCAAATAGATCCAGGTGCATCTACTAAACTCATCAACCAAGGTGAGCATGTAAGGAGTATGGGTTGAAGAAGGTTTAGAATATGGTCCCCATAGATCTATATGGGCAATACTAAAAGCAACATTTGAAACAGAATCACTGAGTTTGAAAGGTAATCAACACTGTTTAGCTTTTTGGAAAATGGAACAATCCTTAATTAAATCAGAAATACAAGAAAGCTTAATAAACTCTATATGTTTCATAAAACTTAAAGAAGTATGGCCTAGCCTATCATGCCAAACATATAAAGAGATAACATACATGGAATGGCAAATAGATGGTGTGTTGTTGGATGACAGTATGTATAGACCTCCATGTCCTTTTTTGCAACCAGTAACTTCCCATTTTCAAAGTCTGGAAGAGAACAACCATGTTTAGTGAATTGAGAGGTAATGGGATAAGCCTTCAACAATTGAGTAATAGACATCAGATTATACTTAAAGGTAGGATTGAACGGAACATATTCCAGAATAATGTTCTTATTGATCACCACTTCACCTATTTGTGGAACTGTCCTAGTGGTTCCATCTGGTAAGAAAACCTTGACTGGATTTTCCAGATTGGAAAGGTTTGTAATCTATTTAGCATCAGAGCTTATGTGGGTACTCGTCCCAGTATAACCTATCCATGCATCATCACTTAAATTCCAGGAATAGTAAGAACATTTTCCTTATAATGAATACCTGCATAATCAGTGTAATGTGCAAAAGGCAAAGCCTCATTATTCTGACCTGCTGCAAGCTTGCCTTCCATATATTTAGAAACCTCTTGCTGAATAAGAGCAGCAAAATCAGGAGTGCTTTGCTTTCCAACATGTTGTGTCATTTCTTCTCTCTGCTGCACGTTAGTACTGCCTTCTATTAGATTAGCAAAGTTGTTGTTCTTCTGTTGCTTTCTAAGTTGCTTATATCAATCTGGATAACCATGTAACCTGAAGCATCCAGACTTCTCATGACGAGCACCTACATAGTGAGTGCAATGCAGCTTATCTCTTTCTTCCTTTGTCATCCTTTGAGATAAGCCCATGGCTCTACCAATAGTGAAATTACCGACAATTTTCTTAGGATAAGTAGGCCTGTTATTGTTTCCTCTGCCAAATTGAGTTGGTTTTCCACCTTGAGTGTTACTTGCCATCATAACAGGGGTTTCAAGTGGATCAACAACATTGTGATGATTGTTTTTCTGCCTTTCCTTATTCAAAATCATGGAATATGCTTTGTTCAAGCTAGGCAATGGTTCCATCATTAAGATCTGGTTCTTAGCACCATTGAAATCCTCATACAAGCCCATCAGAAACTGCATCAACTTTATATTTGCCTCATATTTACTCATGGCCTTGGCCGAACCACAAGTACAAATAGGAATAGTCATTAAGATAACACACTCCTCCCATAAGCATTTAAGCATAGTGAAATAGGTCACCACTGATAGATTTCCTTGGGTGAAATCGGTAATCTCCTTTTGCTGCTGATAAAGGAGAGGACCATAGATTCTCCATACCTTTCATTGATTTCACTCCATAAATCCTTTGCACTTTCTATATAATTGAACGCATGTGCAATCTCCTTGGTAAAGAGTTGATAGTTGAGTATCCATGAGGTAATCATGGAGTCCACTTTCTCATACTGACCATACTCAGGTGTTCCCTCCTTTGGAACTGTGAAACTTCTAGTAATGAAACTTAGATTTGATTTAGCCTTGAGAGCTAATTTCACAACTCGACTCTAATGTTAAGTATGGAGCCCAAAACTCGTCCAGGAGCACCTCGGCCGAGGCGGGAGGCCGCAACCGAGGCGAGATTGACGAAACAGGGGAGTTTATGCCGAGAGGACAACTCGACCGAGGCAGGAGGCCTCGGCCGAGGCGAGAAGGCAACTCGACCGAGGAAGGTGGCCTCGACCGAGGCCTGGCATCTGTACGCGAAGGGATTTGGCACTGAGAAAGTGTCGCGGCCGAGGCGGGAAGTGGCCTCGGTCGAGGCGTGTCGCGCGGTCAGTTTTTCTTGGGCCTCAAGTCAGGATCAGATTTTGAGGCCCAAGGTGCTATTATAAATAGTGGTTTCCTTCATTGCTTATTGTATTCCGAAATTAATCAACTTTAGTGCATATCCTGACTTGGTATCGCCCCCAGACGTAGTTACACATCGTAACGAACTGGGTAATCAAATTGCTGTCTTATTGTGTGCTATTTTATTGCTTTCTTTCTTTCGATTTATCTAGTCGTATCGTGGTTGTGGCTGGGATAAAATCCCAACAACTGGTATCAAGAGCATCAGGTTAGTTTCCTGGGAGTATTCACGATGAACGACGAAAAGATTTCGATGGAAAGATTCGATGGGACTGATTATGGATTCTGGAAGATGCAAATTGAAGATTACCTATACGGTAAGGATTTGCACCAGCCCCTCAAGGAGAAGCCCGAGAAGATGTCTGCGGAGGAGTGGGAGTTATTGGACAGGAAAGCGATGAGCGCGGTGCGTCTGTCGCTGTCCAAGGAAGTGGCTTACCATACCACAGGCGCGAAGTGTACACGGGAGATGCTGAAAACCTTGGAAGAGATGTATTTAAAACCATCGACGGCAAACAAGGTTCATCTGATTAGACGGCTGTTTAATCTGAGGATGACGGAAAGAATACCAGTACAACAACACTTGAATGAGTTCAACATGCTAACCTCGCAGTTGGACTCGGTGGACATAAAGTTTGATGATGAGATTCGGGCCCTAATAATGTTATCTTCTCTGCCAGACAGTTGGGCCGGTACAGTGATAGTCGTTAGCGCCACAGACGCTAAGCTGAAGTTTGACAGGGTAAGGGACTTGATGATCGGGGAGGAGATTCGGAGAAACGAATCAGGATTAGGATCGTCCTCAGGGTCAGCACTTAATACCGAGAACAGAGGCAGACAGAAGGGAAGGCAGTCTAGAGGGAGGTCAAAATCCAGAGGGAAGAGTCAGACGAAAAAGGACGGGAGTTCTGTGAAGTGCTGGAATTGTGACGAGGTTGGTCACTTCAAATACCAGTGCAAGGCGCCGAAGAAGAACAAGAGGGATCAGGCAGACAGGAAGACAGCGAATGCAGCTACGGATGAGGATGATGGCGATGCATTGGTATTGAGTGTGTGCAGTCCCATGGAGTCTTGGGTCTTGGATTCCGGCGCATCATTCCATTCATGCGGTAATTTTAGTATAATGCAAAATTATGTTTCTGGCGATTTGGACAGGTGTATCTGGCTGATGATGAACCCCTGAAAATCGTGGGTAAGGGAAACGTAAAGGTTGCGACATCAAATGGCTCAAAATTGATGTTGAATGGAGTGAGACATATCCCTGGATTAAAGAGGAACTTGCTTTCAGTTGGACAACTTGATAAGGAAGGTTACGTAGTAACGTTTGGTTGTAGCAACTGGAAGATTACCAAGGGAGCTATGGTAGTAGCTCGTGGTAAGAAGGAAGGAACGCTGTACATGACTAGTAACTCGCAGGATTCCCTTGATCTTGCGAGTGGTAATGGTGATGTGGATTTGTGGCACTGCCGGTTGGGCCACATGAGCGAGAAAGGGATGAAGGTTATGTGTTCGAAGGGTAAACTGCCTGGCTTACAAACCGTGGAGGTTGGTATGTGTGAAGACTGTGTCTTCGGGAAACAAAGGCGTGTGAGTTTCTCGAGGAGTTGCAAGGCCCTGAAGAAGGAGAAGCTAGAGTTGGTCCATAGCGATCTATGGGGACCAGCTCCGGTGGCGTCCATTGGAGGATCGATGTATTACATGACATTCATCGACGATTCGACCCGCAAGGTATGGATTTATTTTCTGAAAAATAAGTCTAATGCATTTGATGTTTTCAAAAGGTGGAAAGTCTTGGTTGAGACGGAGACGGGGTTGAAGGTGAAGTGTCTGCGTTCCGACAATGGTGGCAAATATGAACTCAAGGAGTTCAAGGAGTATTGTGCTGAGCATGGGATTCGTACAGAGAGGACTGTACGTGGAACGCCCCAGCAGAATGGTGTGGCCGAGAGGATGAACAGAACACTAAATGAACGGGCGAGATGCATGAGACTGAAGAGCGGACTGCCTCAGTCGTTTTAGGCAGATGCAGTGAGCACAACTGCATTCCTGATCAACCGAGGTCCATCGGTTCCCTTGGATAATTATATACCCGAGGAGGAGTTGACTGGAAAGGAGGTAAATTTATCTTACTTGCGTATTTTCGGTTGTGTTGCTTACGCTCTTTGAGATTCTGTTGAGAGAAATAAGTTAGATGCCAAGTCTGTGAAGTGTGTTTATTGGGTATGGAGGCGATGAGTTCGGGTATAGGCTATGGGATGAGCAAAATTGAAAGGTGATTCACAGCCGGGACGTTATATTCAATTAACGGGTCATGTACAAGGATAGGATGAAGGATTTGGGTACTAATGATGGCACACCTAGTACTGTGAAGATGGATGATCTAAACTCGAATCGCAGAAAGGGGAGTTCGGTCGATGAGGAGGTTCTTGAGGAAGAACCAAGTACACCACCACCTCAAAGACCAGTTAGAGATCAAAGGCCACCAGATAAGTATTCGCCCTCTAACTTTTACTTATTATTAACTGATGGTGGTGAACCTGAGAGCTTTGCAGAGGCAGAGCAGGTTGGTGATAAACGAAGGTGGATGGCTGCCATGGAAGATGAAATGGCATCACTTCGTGTGAATGGCACTTGGGAACTGTCTGAGCTTCCCAAGGGCAAGAAGGCGTTGCACAGCAAGTGGGTCTACCGAATCAAGAATAAGGCCGATGGTAGCAGACGCTATAAGGCAAGGTTAGTCGTGAAAGGGTTCGAGCAACGGTATGGTATTGACTATACGGATGTGTTCACTCCTGTTGTGAATTTGACAACGATTCGCATGGTGTTGAGCATGGTGGTTGCGGAGAATCTACTGCTGCATCAGATGGATGTGAAGACGGTTTTCCTTCATGGTGATTTAGTGGAGGAGTTGTACATCGTACAGCTGGAGGGGTTCGTGGTAGATGGAAAGGAAAGCCTTGTGTGCAAATTGAAGAAGAGCTTGTATGGGTTGAAGCAAACTCCGAAGCAGTGGTACATGAAGTTCGACAATTTCATGTTGGAGATTGGATACCATAGATGCCATGCTGATCATTGTTGTTACTATAAAAGGTTTGACAATAGCTATCTCATCTTATTATTATACGTTGATGATATGTTGATTGTAGGAGCCAATCCAAGGGAGTTGGAAAGGTTGAAGAAGCAATTGTCTGAGAGGTTCTCCATGAAAGATCTTGGAGAAGAGAAGCAGATTTTGGGTATGAGGATCGAGAGAAAGGTGGCAAATTTGTTGTATCTTTCGCAGGCGGACTATATTCAGAAGGTCCTGGAAAGATTTAACATGGAGAATTCGAAGCCGGTCAATGTTCCCTTGGGGGGACACTTTAAGCTGTCGAAGAAGGAGTCGCCGAGTACTAAGGAGGAGCGTACTCAAATGATGGATGTGCCATATGCATCGGCAATTGGGAGTATCATGTATGCCATGGTTTGTACTCGTCCTGATATTGCGCATGCAGTGAGAGTAGTGAGCCGGTTCATGGGTGATCCGAGCAAACAGCATTGGGAAGTGGTAAAGTGGATTCTAAAGTACTTGCGGGGTACCACAAGTAAAGCCTTGTGCTTTGATGGGAGAAATTCTGAGTTAGTTGGTTTCGTTGATGCGGACCTAGCATCAAACGATCTTGATGGGAGAAAGAGTACAACCGGGTATGTGTTTACTTATGGTGGTACGGTAATTTCTTGGACATCTAAGTTGCAAAAGGTGGTTGCACTGCCCACCACGGAGGCGGAGTACGTAGCCGTGACGGAGGCAAGTAAGGAGATGGTGTGGTTGCAAAGGTTCTTGGGTGAACTTGGAAAGGAGCATGGTAATAGTGTACTCTACAGTGATAGTCAGAGTGCAATCTTCTTGGCGAGTAATCCAACATTTCATTCAAGAACTAAGCACGTTGAATTGAAGTATCATTTCATCCGACACTTACTTGAGAAGAAAGTCTTGCGACTTGAGAAAATTCTCGGGAGTGAGAATCTAGCTGACATGTTTACTAAGGTTGTCACCTTAGAGAAATTGAAGTTGTGCATAACTTCAATTGGCCTCGGAACGTGAAGAAGAAGAGCAGATGGTGATACCAAGTGGAAACGGGAAGGAGAAAAGAGGAGGAAATTTGCTTTGAAGGTGTTTTAGTCTCGAAGTGGGAGATTGTTAAGTATGGAGCCCAAAACTCGTCCAGGAGCACCTCGGCCGAGGCGGGAGGCCGCGACCGAGGCGAGATTGACGAAACAGGGGAGTTTACGCCGAGAGGACAACTCGACCGAGGCAGGAGGCCTCGGCCGAGGCGAGAAGGCAACTCGATCGAGGAAGGTGGCCTCGACCGAGGCCTGGCGTCTGTACGCGAAGGGATTTGGCACTGAGAAAGTGCCGCGGCCGTGGCGGGAAGTGGCCTCGGCCGAGGCGTGTCGCGCGGTCAGTTTTTCTTGGGCCTCAAGTCAGGATCAGATTTTGAGGCCCAAGGTGCTATTATAAATAGTGGTTTCCTTCATTGCTTATTGTATTCCGAAATTAATCAACTTTAGTGCATATCCTGGCTTGGTATCGCCCCCAGACGTAGTTACACATCGTAACGAACTGGGTAATCAAATTGCTGTCTTATTGTGTGCTATTTTATTGCTTTCTTTCTTTCGATTTATCTAGTCGTATCGTGGTTGTGGGTGGGATCAAATCCCAACATCTAATGCAAAAAGTTTATGCCATTGAAGGGAGTAGTAACCAGCACCATGCTGCGACGATCTGCACCATGCAGGAGTAATGGATTTATTCCTTTGCATAAGGATGAATTCGAAGAGTGTTGGTCGATTCTTTCTTTCTCAATAACATTGTCGATGACTACCATCTCGCTAACAATCTTAACCATGGTCTCTGGTACCATGTTAATAAGAGAAATAACTATACATATTTTGAGTAATGGTTGTAACTAGTATTGTATTCCATATATCTCGAAGAAGAAGGAATATAGCTATAAATAGAACTAGCTACAACTTCTTGTCCTATCAACTATTACTAACTGTGAAATCGACATCATAAAAGTAAGAGAATGGAAAAAAAATTGTTGATTCAACTCAACAGATTAATCCCAGCTCATTTCTCACATGCTCAACATATCACACATATTGCATGCCCCTGTTGCATGCTTTTTTTATAACCAACTGCTCAGCTCACATGCTGAACTCATGCCGTTTTCACCAACTGAATATATTCTCTATAGAACCGCTAGCTACCCCCTCGCCTGATACCCCCTTCCCGTCCAGCTACCCCTTGTACCGACACCCTTTGCTCCATTGAAAACTAAACTATGTTATTAAAGATATTTGTAAATTGTTGCTTATAAGATTTTGAAAAATAAGAGGGGTTTGTGTTTAGAACATAATTATTTAGGGTCTTATGTAGCCAGATACTTTTCAAGAATTTATATGCCCTAAACATCTTATGTTTTAAGAAACTTAAGCTCAACCAAATCCCTCGTAATTAATAATATAACTAACAAATTCTAAATATAAGCAAATAAAGAACTAGTTTTATAATACAAGACTAATTTAGGCACGACAGGTAAATGGGTTGCATATACTATAAGATCGTCTATTTCATTTCGCTATTTCATTTTGTATTTCACCATATTCACTAATCGACATGTATATTGGATGATGTCACAAATTAATATGTGTCACGTAGTGAATTGAGTGTAACAACTAATAAAACACCTACTGTAACAGAGGATCCGAATTGATAAATTGTTGTGCTCTACCCACTTGGGTAGTAAAGAAAAAGCCGCCATTTAGGGTCTGCCACGAAGAACAATTATGATGTAGTTGGGGTTATCCCCAAAACCAGCTCATGCATGGGCTATAAAAAGAATATCGATCACTAGCTAAATATGAAGGAATATCTTCAGATCCTATTTTCAATTTGATTAGGATCAACAACATGATACGGTTGGTAAGGGGCCTGAGATCGACATGCAAATATTTAATTTCTAGTAAACAACCAGAAGAAAGAAAAAATGTCCCTACATTGCTCTTTGAAGTATTGAGTTCGATATCTTCATATTATTAAGGCTTTATGATTTTGTTAATGTATTATTTTGTGCGTATGAACGGTGTCCATCACATATTAACTTAACTAGATGTATCCGTGCATCGCACGTGTTAGTTATTTATTACTATATACATTGACAATATAATAGCAAAACAAATTACAAATCATCTTGTAAGTACAAAGTGCTACATGATTCCGAGAATGCGAAGAGTGGTAGAATTGAATAAGAAAAGTAAAGAACAGAAAAGTATGTTCATGTATGAGAATCATTCATTCTTTTGATTTGTCGTACTGGAGAATGTAGCATATAATTTTCCGTGGCTAAAAATAAGTTTTTCATGAATAATCCAATGTGAACAATGATTGTCATGTCTCTTGTTATTAATAAAATATAATTTATAATAATCTATTGTAATTTCAATTTTTTGTGAAAATCTATTATAATTTCATATTTTATCATGACAGTACTTAAAAAATAAAAGAATAACTAATTTGCTGACCTTTTTTTTTTCTTTTACACATAAGTTTTCCGAAGTAATAATGTTTGTCTGACCTCATTCTCATCCATCTATATAAATGTGATAGGAAATTAGATTTAAGACAAAATTAATAATAAATAAATACTGAATATAAAAAGAATTAAATTACACATTATTGAAATATAAAAAAGAAATTATTTAAGTAAATCACAAATTTGAATAAGTTTGTGATACATGAAATTATATAATAAAAATTATTAAGAGTAAATCTATATTTTAAGGTGCAATAAATAAAAATAAAATAAATATATAAAGAGGCCCAATTTTTCAAGACAAATTGGTACTATTATAGTAAGGGGGAAAAGCGGGAAATGAGCCTAGAGGAATAATCTGAAAAAGCCCAATACACTGCCATTACTTTTATATAGACTACCTTTATTTTCTTTGGGTTGTGTTTTGATTGAAGGACTTAAAATGGATGAATTTAAAATAATGGATTTCAAATCCACTTAAGTTAGAAGAGATTTGAAATTAATTCAAATTCTTGAAAAATAGCTCAAAATAAAATTATAAATCCATCTTCAAATCATTTTATCCAAATGTAACCTTACATAAATTGCTAGACCAATTCTCTTATTTTTGTGGGTTAACTAATTTAATAGGTCTCTCTCTACCATCTGCTTCTACACTCTTCTTGACCTTTTTTCTCTCTCTACAGTTGCAGTACTCAATCCTGTCTCCTAAGACCACATTACTTTATCTTCTTCTATGACTACAATCCTATTTTTTCCTTTTTATATCCTCTACTAAAATTACTTCGGTTTTACAGTCAACCATGGAAACTCGTAGCTCAGTCACTATTCAGGCCGAAACCTAAATGTATGTTAGATCATGACTTTGAAGCTTCAATCTGCTTAAAAGTTTCAGATATGATCAATTTTTGGTTGCATGTGTAAAAGTTTATGATATATATGACGGTGTTTAGAAAGATAAGGTTGTATATTCTTTGTGTGTATATGTTACAATAGAATTACAACTTATAGACAGAAGAAGACAATCTATTCTAAGGTGTGGATCCTAATCTCCACTAATTACAGCTAATCAGAAAATTAATTGTTAAACTGATTTTCTACTACAATCAAGGAAATAATTAACATAATATGATTTCCTTTAATACCCCCCGTCAAGTTGGAGTGTGTATGTTTATCACTCCTAACTTGTTGACATGTGAGTGAAAAGTTGCTCACCCCAATGGCTTGGTAAAAATGTCCGCAATTTGTTTTTCAGTGTGGATGTATTTCGTCTTTATTTCTTCTTTTTGTATTCGTTCACGAACTGTATGGCAATCCAATTCGATATGTTTCTTCTTTCGTGAAATACCGGATTTGCAGCAATATGCATGGCTGCTTGATTGTCGCAAAATAATATGGCTGGTTCAGGATGATGTACGGATAACTCCTTTAACAGATATCTCAACCAAGTAAGTTCACAAGATATAGCTGCCATAGCCCGATATTTAGGTTCAGCGGATGAGCGGGAAACTGTCTTATGCTTCTTACTTTCTAAGACACTAAAGATCCTCCTAAACATAGGCAATAACCAGTAATAGATCTCCTAGTTGTTTGGCATCTATCCTAATCGGCATCGCAATACCCGATCAGTTTTAGTTCACCATGTGAAGGAAATAAAAGGCCTTGACGCGGTGCATTTTTCAAGTAACGTAAGAGACAAAATGATGCATCCAAGTGTGGTTTCCTTGGGAGTTGCATAAATTAGCTTAACTTAACGACAAAGTGTATGATTTCAGGTCGTGAAATTGTGAGGTAGATGAGCTTCCCTATTATCTTTCGATATCGAGTTGGATAATGAAGAGGATCCCCATCTGTTTCAGTAAGCTTTGAGTTTGGTTCCATAGGAAAAGCAACAGGCTTTGCACCAAGAAGTCCAGCCTTTTCTAACATGTCAAGAGTATACTTTCTCTGGCATATAGTGATTCCAACTTTGGCCCGTGCGACCTCAATGCCGAGGAAGTACTTCAATGTTCCAAGGTCTTTGATTTTGAAGCATCTATTGAGAAAGTCTTTGAGTTCTTGAATTATTACCTCGCCGTTTCCTACAATGATCATATCATCTACATAGAGCAAGATAGCAGTATATGATGTGTTAGTACTTTAAAAAATAATGAGTAATCAGCCCATGATTGTTGGAAACCAATCTCCATAATGGATGAGGAGAACTTTCGAAACCAACTCCAAGAGGCTTGTTTAAGGCCATAAAGAGACTTATTCAGTCGACATACAACATTCTCCCCCTGTCGACGAAAACCGGGTGGTGGAAGCATATAAACTTCGTCTAACAAGTCCCCATGAAGGAAAGCATTTTGCACATCCATTTGGTAAAGATGCCAATTCCGAATAGAAGCAATGGACAAAAGACATCGCACTACGACTAATTTGGCAACCGGGGCAAAAGTCTTCTTGTAACCAACGACTTCACGTTGTATGAATCCTTTGGCTACAAGACGGACTTTGTTACGTTCCACTATACCATCAGAAAAATATTTAATTTTAAATACCCACTTACAACCGATGGGACGATGTCCAGGCGGAAGAGACACCAACGTCCAAGTTTTGTTATCTTCGAGTGCCTGTATTTCTGATTGTATGGCATCAACCTATTTAGGATCAGTACAAGCCTGCTCATAAGTCACTAGTTCCACCAAGTGTACATTACAGATAAACTTTCGATGTGATGCCGATAAACCAGAATAAGAAATGTACCTTTGCAACGGATACCAAGTCCCAGGCGAAATGAATGAGGTGATTGGTTCCGCAGCAAGAATAGTAGAATGGGCATGATAATCTTTAAATTTTACAGGAGGATGATTTGGTCGAGTAGATCGACGCAAAGGAAGTTGTATATCATGAGATTGGTGAATGATGTCATTAGTGGGTATTTGCAAAGGTAAAGGTGAGGAGTGATTTTCTGTAGTCGGTAAATTATTAGCGGGGATGGCGTTTGGTGGTGATGTAGTGTCAATGGTATCAGGGTGGTGGTTTTCTTTAGCTTCAAGATAAGAATTTGATTTTGGAGAAGAAATAGATGGTTTAGGGGGTACAAGATCATCATCTTGGCATTCTAGTGGCTTATGTAGAAAAGGAAAAAGATTTTCTTGAAAGATAACATCACGGGAAGAGAAAATCTGATTGGTTTCAAGATCTAATACCTTATACCCTTTTTTCCCAGAAGGATAGCCAAGAAAAACACACTTTCTTGCTCTTGCATCAAATTTATGGTTGGGCTTGAGATTCGTAGCATAACACAAACACCCAAAGGTTCTAATATGTGAATATGTGGGTTTTTTCTAAACAATACTTCATATGGTGTTTTGAGGGACAACAATGGTGTTGGTAATCGATTAATCAGATAACAAGCTATTAGGATAGTCTCCCTCCAATATCTCAATGGAAGGTTAGCTTGAAATCGTAAAGCCCGTCCAATGTTTAAAAGATGACGATGTTTCGGTTCGACGACCCCATTTTGTTGGGGGGTTATATGGACATGTATGCTGAAAAATAGTACCATGAGCATCAAAAAAAGATCTCATTGAAAGGAATTCAGCCCCATTGTCGGAACGAAAAGTTTTGATTTCACATTTGAATTGTGTGTTAACCCAAGAGAAAATTGACTTTAATATGGACTGTGCTTTAGATTTAAAAGTCATGAGATGAACCCATGTAAAGCGAGAGAAATCATCCACAATTGTTAGAAAATATTTTGCTCCTGAATGAGAATTTATTTTATGAGGTCCCCAAATATCGCAATGGATTAAATCAAAAGGTCTAATTCAGGTAATTGAACTAGAAGGAAAGGGTAAACAAGCTTGTTTGGCTAATGGGCAAACTTCACAAATTTCTTTTCCATCAAAATATGCTTCTGGGGCAGTCTTGGATAAAGTTTGGTGAGGTTTTGTTGATGGTTGCCCAAGTCGTTGATGCCAAAGATTAAAAGTATCTTTGACTAGAGATGCTAGATGTGGATTTTGGTTTGGTGAAAGGTAGTAGAATCCATTATATTGCTTGCCCAGGCCAATCGTCCTCTTCGTCATTGCATCCTGTATAACAAAAAAATCCAAGGAGAAAGTTATAATACATTTCAAGGCTCGTGTAAGTTTGCTCACAGACAATAGATTAACTTTGAATTTAGGCACATGCAATACTTCATCAAGTTTCAAATCTTCAGATAATTGAAAAGAACCAATAGAGTTAATTGTATGTGCTTTTCCACCATTAGGCAAGTTCACAAAATCGTGATAAGCAATCGGATTTGTGGATTACAAATGACAAATATGATCTGGAGCTCCAGTGTCCATGATCCAACATAAAGTTGAAGGAGATTGTTTACCTGTGGTATTAGCAAAAGCATTACCATTCTTTATATTTAGCAAGGACATGATTTTTTTGTACGCTTCAGTCGCGAAGGTTGGTCCATCTTGCTTGCCCATAGCTTTCAGTGTATCATCATAAGCAGTTGTATTATTTACTGCAAATTTCTTATTTCTAGGCTGCACATTTTTTCCATGAAACTTGTGACCTACTGGGAAGCCATTGAGATAGTAACAAACTCCACGGCGTGATTATCTTGATCACAATGTGTGCACTTTAGCATCTTCTTTGATGTTTCTCCTATTCGAAAAGAACCCTCTTGACGTGTGCCATTATTTCTGGAGGTCCGAGCTGATTGAGTCACAACCATGGCTTGGAAATTTTCATTGGTGGCCTCACGATGTGCAGCCACGTGAAGTTGTCGCTCATGTTAGAGAGCAACAGAGAGGGCTTGACGTGTATCCGGCAACGGGGTCATCATCAATATATTACCTCTTACAGTAGCGTAGGTCTCATTTAATCCCATGAGAAATTGCATGAGCTTTTCCTTCTCAATTCTTTCATAAACCTTCTTCAATCCTCCACATTTGCAGGATATGGTTCTTGATAAAAATCTAGTTCATCCCATAAAGCTTTCTTCTTATCGAAGTAGACCGAGATTGAATCTGATCCTTGTCGATGTTCTATGATTTGTTGTTGAATTTGATAGATTCGACTCTCATTCCCTTGTGAAAATCTATCATGTAGATCGTTCCAAACGTCAGCTGCTGATTCTATGTAATTGATACTTGCGGCAATATCAGGGCTGACTGAATTCAAAATCCATGAGAGAACCATGTTGTTGCACTGTTGCCAAGCATGGTAAGTTTTATCTATAGGCTCTAGCACGTCAATGGTTCCATCTACAAAGCTGATCTTATTCTTGGTGCTAAGATCAATGCGCATGGCTCGACTCCATTGTCCATAGTTGTGTGGTTCAAGGAGTTTAGAAACAAATATAAGGCTGGGATTATCAGAGATGTGTAAAATGAGTGGGTTTTCATTGATATCATAAATGGTTTCTTTCTTCTTAGTAGCCATGTGAATTGATTTGTGAGCGGAAGGTATTTTGGGTTATGCAGAGTCACCAAGATCGGTGCTCTGATAGCCTGTAAAAGTTTATGATATATATGATGGTGTTTAGAAAGATAAAGATGTATATTCTTTGTGTGTATATGTTACAATAGAATTACAACTTAAATACAGAAGAAGACAAGCTATTCTAAGGTGTGGATCCTAATCTCCACTAGTTACAGTTAATCAGAAAATCAATTGTTAAACTGATTTTCTGCTACAATCCAGGCAATAATTAACATAATATCATTTCCTTTAATAGCATGTAATGGCTGATATACGGATTATCTCATTATATACGCCAAAAAAAGGTTTTTTGGTTTTACAAATCCCAACTACATATTATGCAAATCTTCTCTTCCGATTTCTTCTTTTTTTTTCAACTTTGTTTTTTTGTGGGTAGTGCGAAAATTAGATTCAGATGAAATTAAATTTAATATACATTTTTTTCCTTGATGTTGGAAAATGGATGGACAACAAATTTTAAATGTTTACATTTATATTTGTTATAATTTAAAATATATATGATGTTTTATTTTAGCCTCCTGCATTTTAACTGTGAATATATATATATATATATATATTTTAAAGTTATTGCATAAATTAAAATGTAATTTCTCAGAAGAATAGTTTAAAATAATTTGTTTTGAATTGCAGAGATAAGCTATAGGGTAATTTTCCATTTGTTCTACAGGATATTTATGAATAACACTTTATTAATCAAGTATGGATTTTTTCGTAGGATGAGGCACAAAAATGGCATCATGCAAAGGGTGACAACACAGTTGGTCAAGTGTCAAAATAAAAGAAAGAAAGTAATCTTTTCTTTTTTGTATATATTGAGATGAATATATGCCATTTGAATATTTCGTCATGCTGCAAATGATTTATCTACTAAACTGCTTGTTAACATAACAACTATAGATTAAATCGTTGTAAATTAAATATGATATAAAACTGTGTTTTTCCAGGGCAAATGAAATATATTATATTGTCATAAATCAGAATGTTATAGTTTTTCTTCAGTGCAAAAATGTTTATCTTTGGGGAAGCATATAGAGATGGATGTAAGACCAACACAGTTGCAAAAACAGATAAGAAGCATATAAGTGCAAAAAATGTCGATTAATATGTTTTCTACATGTTTGTTTATTGCGTTTTGTAGATATCAGTTCAATTTCTTCAAGTGTCATGGTTTGTAGTAGAGGTTGTGAGGAATCAGGAAGCGGGTTCAGGTTGGGAAGAACCGGGCTGGAGAATCGGTTTTAAAGCAGATCAGTTTTGAAGGTTAGTGAAGAACCGGAGTCAAAGCGGTTATAACAGAATTATGCAACGGTTTGGATCCGTTGCATATAAAACAGTTGTGAAAGGCCCGTCTACTAGTTTTTGAGCAGTTGAAACAGAATTGGTTACAACTCCTGATGCTTCTTGATTCGAGCTTAGACCTTTATATACATCTGTTCCACTTGTAGAAACGAGTTGATACACGTTATTTTCCCTCTGTAAACACAACACAATCATTAGAATTAGAAAGCTAGGGTTCTTAAGCTCAATTCGGTTTGTGAATTGGAGCTTCTAGTTTTCTGGGTTGTTTCTTGTAATTGATTGTTCAGTGGAGTGAATTGAGGTGTATAGAGCCTCCGTGGATGTACATCACATTGATCGAACCACGTAAAAGCTTTGTGTTCTTCATTTTGTTTCTGGTTTTGCGTTCGAATCCTGTTTGGCCGAATTCCATTTTGTTTTTCATTATTTTCTAGTTTGAACTTGCTTGTGTGTGTTGTAAGTGATTCATTTCTTAACAAGTGGCGCCGTTTGTGGGAAGCTTACACACACATTCAAAAAGGAAGAGAGAATGGCTGGAATGAAGATGGATGTGGAGAAGTTTTCAGGTAAAAACGACTTCTCACTTTGGAAAATCAAAATGAATGCTGTATTGATTCAAAATGGACTAGACTCTGCACTTCTTCCTGTTGATCAATGGCCTGATGCTGAGAAAGTTAAGTTTCCAGAGCTGGATAAAAAGGCTTTGAGTCTTATATTCCTCTGTTTGGGTGATAAACCTTTGAGGGAGGTATCAAGGTGTGAGAATGCAGTGGAGGCATGGGGACTGGAAGAACTCTATCAATCAAAGTCTATATCAAACAAACTATTTCTGAAGCAGAAATTGATGTCTTTCAAAATCACTGATGATAAGGTCATTCCTGATCAACTTGATGAGTTTGTCAAGATGATTGAAGAATTAGAAGATCTGGGGGTGAACTTGGAGGATGATGATAAGGCTTTGATGGTGTTGAATGTTCTTCCATGGAAAGCTTCAAGGATGCATTAATGTTTGGAAGGGATGGAAAAGTCAGTTATGAATCCATTCTATCAACATTGAAGACAAAGTGCTTTCAAAATCAGAGGGAAAATGGCTCAACACAGGTTGGAGAAGGTTTGAACATTAAGTTCAAAAAGAATTATCAAAAGAAGAAGTTCCAGGGATTCAAATACAACAAATCTGGAACTCAGAATGCAAAGAAACAGGGAGATTGGGTTGAAACCAGAAAGTGTTTCAAATGCAAGCAAGCTGGACATTTAAAGAAGGACTGTCCACAAAAGAAGAAGAAACAGGAAAATCAGAGAGTAGAAGTAGCTGTGACTGAGCATCAAGAAGACACCCCAGAAGTTTTAAACATCACAGACACAAAGATGGAAAAGGAATGGGTTCTTGATACTGGTTGTTCATTCCATATGTGTCCCAATGAATCCTGGTTCAAGAATTTACAAAAAGAAGATGGTGGATGTGTATTGCTGGGAAATGATCACTCCTGCAGAGTTAAGGGCACAGGATCAGTTCAGATAATAATGTATGATGGAGTCATCAGAACCATTTCTCAAGTAAGGTATGTTCCTGGACTGAAAAGAAACCTCCTATCCCTTGGATCTCTTATGGAAAATGGCTGTCAGTTCAACTCCCTAGATGGTTATCTTCATATCACTAAACACAACAAGTTGGTAATCAAAGGAAGGCAACACAATGGCCTGTTTATTTTTATTGGATCCCCTGTGTTAGGCTGTGTTGAATCTGTGATAAGTAGAGAAGATGTCATGAAGTGGCATAGAAGACTGGGTCATATTGGAGAGAAAGGATTGAAGGAGCTATCAAAGAGGGGCATCATTGGTGAAATGGGAAATAAAACACTAGATTTCTGTGACAAGTGTGCTCTGGGAAAGGCCAAGAAGCTGCCTTATGCTAAAGGGATACATTCTACTCAAGGATCACTTGATTATGTACACTCTGATATATGGGGGCCTTCAAGAACAGAAACACATGGAGGAGGAAGGTATTTCATGTCCATCATTGATGATTACAGTAGAAAGATATGGGTATATGTCTTAAGGAATAAGAGTGATGCTTTCCTTAAGTTTAAAACATGGTTGAGCCAGGTGGAGAATCTAAGAGGGACGAAATTGAAACATCTTAGGATTGATAATGGCTTGGAATATCTATCCACTGAATTCACAAAGTTTTGTGAAGATAAGGGCATCACAAGGCACATAACTGTCCCATTAAACCCTCAACAAAATGGGGTTGCTGAAAGGTTTAACAAGACTGTGCTGGAGAGAGTTTGATGTATGCTGATTGATGCTGGATTACCCAAATCCTTCTAGGGAGAAACAATAAATACTGCGTGCTACTTGATAAACAGATCACCATCATTAACTCTAGGATTTAAAACTCCAGAAGAAGTTTGGAGTGGAAAGGTACCAAACTACTATGATTTGAGAGTGTTTGGGTGTCTGGCCTATGCTCACATTAGGCAAGACAAACTTGATGCAAGAGCACAGAGGTGTGTTTTCTTAGGATATCCTGAGGGCATAAAAGGCTACAGGTTATGGTGCTTGGAACAGGGAAACCAGAAGCTCTTGATAAGTAGAGATGTAAGGTTCAATGAGGATGTGATGGGATATAACTCTACTGGGAGTCAAGAGGAAGCTAATGGTGCTGTGGAACCTGAAAGAATTTCTATTCAGGAGGAGCCTACTGAGGAGCAGATATCACCAGAGAAGGATGTTCAAGCTCAACAAGAAGATGACAGCTCATCAGAAGATGAAGAAGGTCAAACTGAGATTGCAAATCTCAGAACTTATAGCATTGGTAGGGACAGACCAAGAAGACAAATCCACAAGCCTGATTTCTATGGACAAGCTGGAAGTGTCTATTATGCATTAAGTGTAGCAGAAGACTTGGAGTTTCAAGAGCCAAGCAGTTTCAAGGAAGCAATAAGTTGCTGTGAAAGTGAACACTGGATAGGGGCCATGATGGAGGAAATGGAATCTTTGGAGAGAAACCAAACCTGGAAGCTTGTAGACAAACCAAAGTGGCAGAAGCTAGTTAGCTCAAAGTGGATCTACAAGAAGAAGGTGGAGGCTGGAAAGGCTGATAAAATTAGATACAAGGCAAGGCTGGTGGCTAGGGGCTTTACACAAAGAGAAGGTATTGATTATAATGAGGTATTTTCTCCAGTAGTGAAGCATTGCTCTATTAGGTTACTCCTATCAAAGGTTACTCAAGAATACATGGAACTACAGCAGTTAGATGTCAAGACAGCGTTCCTGCATGGTGATCTAATTGAGAAAATATACATGAAGCAACCTGAGGGCTTTGTGATTCCAGGAAATGAAGAGAAAGTCTGTTTTCTCAGGAAATCACTTTATGGATTGAAGCAGAGTCCAAGGCAGTGGAATAAGAAGTTCAATGAGTTCATGATTAATGCGGGATTCATAAGAAGCTTATATGACAGCTGTGTATACTTTAACAAAGGTTCAAGGGTTGAACAAGTATTTATGCTATTATATGTGGATGATATGCTCATTGCCAGTAAGAGTATGGATAAGATACAACAGCTAAAGGGAATATTGAGTTCAGAATCTAACATGAAGGATCTTGGGGAAGCAAGGAAGATTCTGGGAATGGACATCATTAGAAGAAGGGAGACTGGAACACTATGGCTCTCACAGAAGCAGTATTTGCAAAAGGTTGTGGAGAGGTTTCATATGCATGAGTCAAGGCCAGTAAGTATTCCAGTTAATCTACAGACTAAGTTGTCCAAGGATCAGTGTCCTAAAACATAAGCTGAGGAGATTCACATGAAGAATGTTTCATATGCCAGTGGTGTTGGCAGTTTGATGTATGGAATGACATGCAGCAGGCCAGATTTGGCTTATAGTGTGTCTCTGGTAAGCAGGTACATGTCAAATCCTGGAGAATCACATTAGGAAGCTTTGAAGCAGTTTTTGAGATATCTGAAAGGATCAGTCAATATGGGCTTAAGGTTTCAGAAACTAGAAGCTGGTGCTATACCTCTGGTTGGATATGCAGATGCAGACTTTGCTGGGAATTTGGATACAAGAAAATCTGTTACAGGGTATGTTTTTACTTTGTATGGAACAGCTGTGAGCTGGAAAAGTGTGCAACAGTCTGTGGTTGCTTTATCCACAACTGAGGCTGAATACATTGCCTTAACTGAGGCAATCAAGGAAGCTTTGTGGCTCAGAGGAATTCTCAAAGACCTAGGGATCAGACAAGGGTGTGTTACCATTCAGTGTGATAATCAGAGTGCTCTTCACTTGGTGAAACATCAAGCTTTTCATGAGAGGTCTAAGCATATTGATGTTAGACTTCATTTTGCCAGAGATGTAATTGAAGCAGGATCTGTTGAAGTAAAGAAGGTGCATACCATGGACAATGCAGCTGATTTCCTCACTAAGGCAGTTCTAGGGAGCAAGATGGTTCATTGCTCAAGCCTGATAAGGCTTGAACATTGTAGTTAAATCTGGAGCAAACAAGGCAGGTTGGGGTGATGAAGTGCACTTGAATTCATTGAGGTGGAGATTTGTAGACATCAGTTCAATTTCTTCAAGTGGTCATGGTTTGTAGTAGAGGTTGTGAGGAATCAGGAACCGGGTTCAGGTTGGGAAGAACCGGGCTGGAGAATCGGTTTTAAAGCAGATCAGTTTTGAAGGTTAGTGAAGAACCGGAGTCAAAGAGGTTATAACAGAATTATGCAACGGTTTGGAACCGTTGCATGTAAAACCGTTGTGAAAGGCCCGTCTACCAGTTTTTGAGCAGTTGAAACAGAATTGGTTACAATTCCTGATGCTTCTTGATTCGAGCTTAGACCTTTATATACATTTGTTCCACTTGTAGAAACGAGTTGATACACGTTATTTTCCCTCTGTAAACACAACACAATCATTAGAATTAGAAAGCTAGGGTTCTTAACCTCAATTCGGTTTGTGAATTGGGGCTTCTAGTTTTCTTGGTTGTTTCTTGTAATTGATTTTTCAGTGGAGTGAATTGAGGTGTATAAAGCCTCCGTGGATGTAGATCACATTGATCGAACCACGTAAAAGCTTTGTGTTCTTCATTTTGTTTCTGGTTTTGCGTTCGGTTCCTGTTTGGCCGAATTCCAGTTTGTTTTTCATTCTTTTCTGGTTTGAACTTGCTTGTGTGTGTTGTAAGTGATTCATTTCTTAACACTTTAATAGGCAATTAATGATGACATTAAATCGTGAAACTGGTGATATTAATGATACTGATGTTATTTGATTAAAGAAAAATTAAAATATGACTTGTAATAAGCATATACGTATATATAGTGGACTAATTGCATTTTCTGCAGTTTTGTTTCTAGTATGTATGACCACTGAATGCTGACATAAAATGCTGAAATTGATGATAGAAGGCTAAAAAAAAGAAAAGAAAAAACAAAGACTGCTACGAAACATAATTGTCACATATTATATTAATTGCATTTTTTCATGATTGTTTATTGCATACCTGGGCAGTGAATATTGTACTAATTACATTCTGGTGTATAAAAATAATGTATGATGAAGGTGCAGTTTGTATGTTTGTTTCAAAAAAACTTTAGAACGGTAGAATTACTTCATATGATAGAAAATAGGTAATTTCATCCCATGTCCGCAATGCGGAAATCTAGCTTTCATGTTTCCAGATGAGCTCAAATAAGGCGGGTTGAATGAGAAAATCCTCCCAATAACATCCGTTGATATCGAAAATAATATTTTTGTCAGATTTGTTTTAACAGAAATATTGAAAGTGAAAATGTTATAAAATGAACTAATAAAATTGTGACCTTTCAAAGTAGTCTCCTCGATTTCTTTGTTAGGAGCGAAGTCTGAGAATTGCCTTAACTATACATGCAGAGGAAAGTTGTCATCATAAACCTCCACACCTTGTGTTTTTTGAAGAACAATGCACTGAACTTGTTAGAAGTCATCTTAAATTTCATATCGTACGCTGTCACTATGAAGTCTTTCATTCATTTAGATGCCTCTCCTTATGCTTGTAGGGAACTGATTTCAAAACAGGCTCCTTCACAAATGCATGAATTCTCTGTTCTGTATAAAACAAATTATCATGCATATTATTAACTTTACAACTCTATACATGTTGACGATTGAATGGCCTAATAAGATAATTTACTTCCTTATCATGGAATACATATATCCAAGTTTTGTCTGTTTCTTGAGGATTATCATATTCGCATGACCCATGATGTTTTTGAGGGATCCAGATCCCGAGTGACATTGAACAAAGGAGGCAACTTACAAATTGTTGGGTTGGATGAAGAGAATGAAGCCAATGATGTGGAGTGATTGTGAGAAGCTAATGATAATATTTGAGGTTGCTGGGCTGCTGGAAAAATTAAATTTGCAAATGGTGATAAACAAATTTACATTTAAATTGCCGAAAGTGTTGCACATGAATGTGATGTGAATTGTCGGATGAAAGGTTTGTAACCGCAGAGGACACATGTCAAACATGTAGAGGGTAAAAAGTAGTGAGGTTAACCATCGATTGCTTGTGATGAATTTAATTCTGAGGCCTTCTTTAACAATAAATTTGGCTGTTAATATGTGAAAAACTGAAGAATAACTGCAATTGCAGTTACTCTTAATATTGATATTTGTATTGTTGTACTCCAAGATGCAGGCGGTTAAATTGTAGCCAGAATTTTGCACTTTCGGTCCCACAGGACACGCACCTGTTTCAAAATGGTCCCCCCTGGCACTTTTGACCCCATTGGATTCAAACGTAGCAAGTTCAGTCTCAAACGTTAATTTTTTGCATAAATGGTCCCAAAATTTTGGCAAAAGTGGTCCCAAAGCCGTTAGTGTGACGTCATAATTTTAAGATTTTGCAGTTTTGGTCCCATTGGACACACTTTATTGCGTTTGGTCCCAACTCTCTCACTTTTGACCCCATTAAACTTAAAAAATATTTAAAAACTATAAAATAATTTAAAAAATCAGAAATTAATGTAAAAATAAAAACAAAATTTAATTCTATAATTTATTTAAAATATCATAAAGTAACTGAAAAAATTAAATTTAGAAAAATTAATTTTCGAAAATTTGATTTTTTTTTATTTCAATTTTTTTTAATTATTTATCAATCTATCGTTCGAATATGGAGAAACTCTCACGTTGACGATATGTTATGGGGGTATTCATTAAAAAATTAAGTTGTCTACAAATGCTATTAATTATTTGTGACATGCGCACATTAATAATCAATTACTCCCGGGGCACAAATATAACCCGTTTTATATGAATTATTATAATGTAAATTTTTCAAATTCTAGAACAATGCATAACATTTTAGGGACTTATAAAGAGATTATCCAAATATGGTTGACAAATCTGTAAATTATTTTGAAAACTAAAAACAATATGTAAAAGTATCTATGAAACGTCGGAAGTATTTTTGTAAAAAAATAAGTGAATTTTCTTAAAAGAATTTAAAGTAACTTATGAAATATATAAAAAAAATATTTAGAACTCAGAATTTTTTTGTTAAGAAAATCTAATTTTATAAAATAAGTAGACTTTTTTAATTTAGAAATTTTAAAATTTAAAAACCCTTTTAAGACAATTTAAATTTTTCAATCTTTATAATTTTATAAATATTTAAATTTTAAGACACAACTTAAAATTTTCATTTTTTAAAATTATATAAAAATTTCAATTTTTCGAAAACTAATTTTTCTAAATTTAATATTTTCAGTTACTTTATGATATTTTAAATAAATTTTAGAATTAAATTTTATTTTTATTTTTACATTAATTTCTGATTTTTTAAATTATTTTATAGTTTTTCAATATCTTTAAGTTTAATGGGGTCATAAGTGAGAGAGTTGGGACTAAAACACAATAAAGTGTGTCTAGTGGAACCAAAACTGCAAAAATCTTGAAATTATGACGTCACACTAACGGCTGAAAAATTTTGGGACCATTTATGCAAAAAAAATTGATGTTTGGGACTGAAGTTGCAACGTTTGAATCCATTGGGGTTAAAAGTGCCAGGGCTGGGACCATTTTGAAACAGGTGCGTGTCTTGTGGGATCGAAAGTGCAAAATTCTCAAATTGTAGCAGTAGAAATTTTGTTTGGAATATAATAAATATTAATATTTAAATTTATAAATTAATAAATGTGTTGAATTGTTAAGGGACAATATTTATGCGAAATGGGGAGGGTATCGATTAGGATTAGATTGAATAACTTTGAATTTTTTAATGTCTTTATATTCGAAAACTGAAAGTAGAAAGTAGATAAACATGTGAGGGGAAATAGGTTTTTGCAAAGCTGAACAAAAGAATTTTCAAAATCATAATGGGTCTAACGTGAAGTAAACCGTAATTTAAAAGAAAAAAGTGGAACAAAGACAATTTAGCGAGAAGAGTTCCAAAAAAAAAAAAAAAAAAAAAAAAAAAAAGAGAAAATTATCCGAGAATTGCTCCTGAGCCGACATCTCAGTGAGATGATCCTGTTTCTATATTAAAGGGGGATAAGGGATGTTGTTCACCACTCGATTTAGAATAGAGTTGGGAAAGAGACCTTAAGAATATACTCAATACTTTATAAGGAGCAATTAGAGCACTCTTTCTTCTTTGTTGTTATTGTTTAAGAAGCATGCATGGAATTAATCCTAGAAATTAAACTTTGCAGATATTAGCCATCTTACCAACCGTATAATCTTGTTGATCGTAATCAAATTGAAAACTTAGATTTGACTATGGATGTACCTTTACAACCTAACGATGAGTTGGTTTTGGTGTCTGGGGACCTCTCAACTACTTCTCAAGTAGATATATCAGATCCTATGAGATCTGCTCAAGTACAACCAAGTGTGTTTAAGATGGGTTACGTTCACGTTATAAAAAGACAAAAATTTATGTGCATCATATATATAGATCTTCTTACTTATGTATAATAGGTTGAAACTTAGGTTAACTTAGACAAGAACAAATAATTTATTCCAAATAACATGAGGGTTTTCTTGATAAGTATTAAAAGTTTTCAAAGAATATTATTTTTCCTGAAAAAGTATCACTTTACTTGTATTAGTTTTATTTGAAATTTGAAATTTTTTGAACGAAGGCCAAAAATATAGTTAGAATGGATCTATCAATTGCACATAAGATGATACATATATATAAGCATAGGAAAAAATTCATTTATATTCATATAGGTTACGGTGTGCCTTAAAAAAAAAATCTTGTATGTTAGATAATTCCAATTTTCGCTGTTCAAGTTTCAAAAAATGTCCAACTTAAGGACAACTCCTGCCGGAATCACTAGTTGCGTTAGAGTCACTGACGTGGCCTAAAAATTTAGGGGTTTCCGACAAAGTTTCTTTTTTCTTTCTTCTTCCCTAAATAAGCAAACGCAAATTCTTTTTTAATAAGCTTCTTCATTTTCTTCACACCCTGCCGTCCACCGTCCACCGTCCGCCATCTGCTACCGCAAAAATAGGGATCTAAAAATTTGAAAACGATGGGGATTTGAATAGGAGATTGGAAAAAGAAGAAAAGTGAAAAATGTACTGTGAAGACGACGATGGTATAATCTTAGTTTTTTCTTTAAGTTTTGTAATTTTTAAATTTATTAAAAAAAATAATAAATATGTGCCAAAATAGTGATGTGGCATGTATAAATAAGCATCATTGTCCACATCTATAAAAGTGGTTGGAAAATCCCAATTGTTTAGGCCATGTTAGCAATTCCAACGAAATTAATAATTCCTGGCGGGATTTGTAGTGAAATTGAACATTTATTTTGAAAATTATAAAACTAAAAATTGAAATTGTATAACATACCAGATTTTCTTATACAACAATAACCTACGAGACTTAAAATGCAATTTTCCATAAGTCCTAATTTTTGGAGAAAAGACAACCACAGATGATAACAAGGTGAATTAGCTTCCACTGTTTTTGATTTATTTTCTTCATATTATATACCTCCGACCCGACCTAATTGATCTATCTTGATCAGACACGAAGATTAAGAAAAAGAAGATTTTGTGGAATCTTTGACTTTTTTAAAGGTGGAGATTAAGAGTGGAGATTTCGAGGATGGAGATTATGAGAGAAATTTGTCATTTATGAACTAGATCAATTAAGTTAGGACAAATAAAAACGGAAGATAGACCAATTAATTAAATCGGGACGGAGGGAGTATATGTTTTTGGGAAAGAAAATAATTAAGTTGATCAACGGTGTGTCATTTATAAACATGGGAGTTATATTTTGGCCAGCTCAATATCCAACACGGTCGACTATAAGACAAAAAGATATTTGTCGCTAGTCTTTTGTAACTACAAGAGTGGTTACTAAAAGTAACCCTTTTTGTAACTATTAATAGTTACATAAAATATTTCTTACAATTTTAACCAAATTTGCTACAATATGCCAAGCTCTTTTCCAACTACTTGTAGTTATAAATACATCAGTAACTACAAAGTAGTTGCAAAAAATAGTTACAAATACATTAGTAACTACAAAGTAGTTACAAAAAAACTTTTTGCATCTTATTATAAGTGACTACTCTATAGTAACTACTTTTAGATTTGTAGTTACTAAAAATATTTTTGTGACTACTCTCCCATTTTTGTAACTACATTTTGTAATGGCAAAAAACCTTATTTCTAGTAGTGGTCAAAGGGTGTTTCTACTACAATATAAATGAGCTCATGTAACACCCAAAAAGTATTACATATATACTAAAAGGTGTTACAATAACTTTTGATAATATTTTATTGGTGTTACATTTATCAGTGCTACCTAAATTCTAAATTAACACTTTGGATGATCTTTAATAACACTTTTATAAGTGTTACATTCGATCTTAAATTGTAACAATTTAGAGTAACACTAAAAAATGTTACATATAACACCATTTTTAAAATATAAAAAATGTTTAACATTGTCATAGTTGTGTTTCGAACCTAGGTTGCAAGATTGCAAAAAATTTAATTGTAAAGGCCAAACCACTAGACTATATTAACTATTTTATCTTATTTTTTAAGAAACACAATGTGTACCCAATTCTTTTGCCATAACATCAATAAACTATTCTCAAGATTAAATTTTCATCAAACTACAATCTAATTTTATTTAGCTTATTCTACTATCTAATTTCATACAAAATTTTCATTATTTTTTCTTTTTTTCAATTTCGTCCTCTCATATATATATATATATATATATATATATATGCACTTATTCCTATATCACATTAATTTGTTACATCTAATTATCATAGAGTGAGTCTTATGCGTGATGGTCACACGTGTAACAGAATACACTTTTACAGAAAAAAAATTGATACTTTTACAGGAAAAAGTGATACTTTTACAGATAAATGTGATACTTTTGTTAAAAAAAGTGATATTTTTTTTTATTAAAAAAAAGTGATACTTTTTTTCTGTCACACCGTGTAACGGTCTCATATAAAATTTTGCCATTATTGTATATACATTTTAAGGCATTATCATTTAAATCAATTATGATAATTTTATATATCTACTTGTTGTAGATAACTTTAAGATATCTTAAAATACCTTTAAAATTAAGTAATTAATTACTTGAGTTTTTTTTTTTTTTATAGAAAAAAGAATTAAATAAAAGATAAAATTAGGAACATGAAAGACATGATAAAATGCTTCAAGCCCATGTTTCTACACTTAAAAATGTATTCAAACTGTTAAACTACAATATTCCGTTGTCGTTGTTTAGTAAAATATAATGTGTGTATATTTATATACAAAAAAAAAAAAAATCACTAATAAGATTTGTTTTAGATAACTAATAATTAAATCCTTAGGTGCTCTGATAAATTTCTATTTTTGTAGGTCTAAGTCGATTATGTTTACCATCTCATGTTACGAATGTTTTATTATGATAGTTAACATGTAACACATTTATAAATCTTTGTCTCAAAAAGTCATTGTACAATATAAGCAATTGAAAGATTTTAGTTCTTCAAATTGCATGTAAGAAAATAAATCTAAATATGATTATTAGTTTAGAATAAAAGAAATATATAATTTTATTTAAGATATTACCTACAAAGTGTTATTTATTTATAAGTGTTACATAAAAGTAATTCTTATACACAAATGTTACATAAAAAGTGTTACTTATTTGAAAGCGTTGCCTAAAAACTATTAGATTTAAAGTGTTACATATTATAAAAGTGTTAAATAAAGATGTTACATATTCACAAATATTACAAAAAATTTCATAAAAATAAAACAAAAATATTACATAAATGTCAAAATTTTAAAAGTGATACAAAACAAAGTCTTATAAGATTATTTATGTCGCAGTATATTATTTCAATCGTTAGAACCCCAATTTTCCAATCCGTAAAGGATAAGAATTTAATAATAATTTAATAAAAAAATTCCTGCTGAAGTGGAAGCTTTCCCATATTCCGGCGATGCGTTTACTACATGTGTGAACATAATATCAGGTGGGGTGAGCAAGCTTTCAATTTTTAAAGACAACTAATAATGTAATAAGAAAAGCTTCACTACTATCCATTAAAAAAATTATAGGGACATGTAGGGTCTTTTTTTCTCATCTCCTCTTTGTTTAACAAAAACAATTCAATGAAATCCCACAAATTATTTGCAGATCTGTGCCCCCTCACCAACCGGATAATTAACCATCTTCTTGATCCTAATCTTATCAAGATTAGGTTTTGAAGATCTTCATACCGTGCTAATTAAAGATGTTCCCTTTACAACCTAACGATGAGCTGGTTTTTGGGACCCCAACTGCTTCCCAACCAGATTATCAGATCTTTAAAGATCTCATTATCAATCGTAATTGTTCTTTAATGGAAAATAATACTATAAGCTTCTCCACGAGCAGCAACGACAAGCAAGTGCACCAAAAACCGAATCTTCGATTGGGGAAAAGACAATCAGATGAATACCATATTATGCATAGAGATGTCGAACGGAAACGGAGGCAACAGATGTCTAACCTTTTCGTTTCGCTCCGCTCCAGTCTTCCTGCTCACCCCAACAACAAGGTCAATTATAAGCTTCACTCTTTTCTTTTTTTTTTTTTTTTCTTTTTCCTCGTTTGTTTCTCGTTTCATACTTTCATTATATTACGGGTATTTATGGTTATATAATGGTTTTTGTGTGGAATTACGTCAAAGTAGTATGTAAAGTCATGTTTTAAGGTTACAAACTGAAACCCTAGTGTTTAACATGAATGGTCGAGTTGCAGAATTTTCTCTAGATTAGTACTTTCCTTTTGTAATTAACCCAATATAAATAAAAAAATAATAATAATACGAAAAGTTGGCAATTATAAAGCTCGGATCCCTTTAATTCATGGTCTTAATTTGTTTTATTTTATTTTAGTTCTGTGGTCTTAATTTGGTTTATTTTGTTCTTAATTTTGTTAAGGGGAGAAGTTCAGCATGCGATGAAATTGGGAGAGCAGTGGATTATATTAAGCAGATGCAGAAGAACATCGAACAAGTGCGTATCCGCAGGGACAAGCTGAAGAAATTATGTGGCGAAAAGGTCGAAAGTGAAAATGAGAGTGTAATGGTAAACCAAACAAAGGATGGGATGGAGATTCTGATATCCCAAAGTTCTGAACACGACGGACCCTCACGAATACTTGCAGAGTTACTGGAGAGAGATCTCGATGTTGTTAGCTGCGTTTCCACCCGCACCAATGCTGCCTTTATCCATAAAATCCACATTCAGGTAAATTTATCTGCAGACAAAGAAATTAGGTCGTACGTAGGGATAGAAAGAATTGATAAAGATCCTCTACACCTCGCCCAGTCCTAGGCAATGCAGTGTTCGTTTTGGTGCATATCAAAACTAGTGTAGAATAAAACAAACGTCATTTTGGTGACTTACACTGTCTAGGTTGGTATGCTGCAGCATATCCACCGCTAGAAATAAGGTTTTTTGCAACTACAAAATGTAGTTACAAAAGAGAGAGAGTAGTCATAAAAATATTTTTAGTAACTAAAAATCTAAAAGTAATTACTATAGGATAGTCACTTATAATAAGATGCAAAGGGTTATTTTGTAACTACTTTGTAGTTACTAATGTATTTGTAACTATTTTTTGCAACTACTTTGTAGTTACTAATGTATTTGTAACTACAAGTATTTACAAAGAGCTTGGCATATTGTAGCAAATTTCGTTAAAATTGTATAAAATATTTTATGTAACTACTAATAGTTACAAAAGGGGTTACTTTTAATAACCACTCTTGTAGTTGCAAAAGACTAGCCACTCTTGTAGTTGCAAAAGACTAGCGGCAAATACCATTTTTTCTTGTAGTGATCAAATAATATTATTTGTCACCAAGTATTTGAATCGTCTAATTAGTGACGATATGTTGTTTCTAATAATAAAGTTGTGATAAATATGAGTTCATTTTTTTTGTTGCCTCAAAAGACTCTTTTCTTGTAATGCTACTTATCTCCCACCTAGTTTGCAATTCAGATCTTCACATTAATTGGTGTAATATCTCCTAAAATGGTTGTACTATTGCATAACACGTAATCCATGATTTTGTATTGCTTATGTTACAATTGACACATGTCGTATGTCGATAGAATTGTGATAGGTAATGTTGCATTTAATGTTTTAGAAGATCCAATGTGCCTAGTTTGAGTTTATTGTTTACCATGCATTTACCAACGGACGATGTGCAATTAAACCAATCCAATTTCGGAAAATATTGATATTAGTATGATATATTCATAACTGCAGGCTAGGGATATTTCAAGCCTCCAAGTATCGATGTTGCAAGATGTATTGACAAAGGCCATCAACTAATTTCGGAGATGTTTGCTTGTTAATTTGCGTTAACCATCATGGGATTATTATACATATCTTAGATATGTATTTTTCCAAAACAACAAAAAAAGGAAGAAGAAGAATGGTTAACATTTCACGATTTTGGTAAGTTCATCTACTACTACAAATTATGTTGCGTCACCTTCTGCATGACACAAACATAAAGTGATATGATAAATTAATTATTGATGCACATGTATCGTGCATTCGTACAACTGTAGTAGAAAATGTAGCATTATATATAGTTGAAAAGCCGATTGTTGTTGGCGTGCAGACTATTTAATGTCTGGTTTCGTTTGATATTGTCTCATGATCTGCATGTACTTTGGATTCTTGATTATACCTTTCATTAACAGGCATTCCTGCATGCAGGAATTGTTCTCTATTAGATATGGAAAATTAGGATTATTAAAACTTTGCATGATCTGTGAAATTGCATGAGGATAATATTGGAGGTGTTTACGATGACTTCTGTTTTTAAAGATGTGATTGAAATAAGTAATCCTGAAAAGCAATAGTTTATAGCTTCCAAATCTTGACCCTAACCAACTTAAATTTAAGTAGAATTTGTTGTTTAAACAACTATTTTCAGTTTAACGAAGTCAAAGGCTTAAAAACACTTATTTTAAGTATTTGCAAACACCCCTATATAGTCTTCAAAATCCATATGAACTTTTAATTTTATTTTATTCTTTTGTGTGTGTGATGTTGCACTGCTAAACACGGTTAAGTGTTAAGACATTATCAACTGATGTTTTAGTACTGTCCTATTATACACGTGTTATGTAATTAAACACTATTGTAGGAGATCCAATCATGGGCGGCCCTGGGGCGGTGAAGGCGACGCCGCCACACGGGGCCTCCCTGTCGGCCAAGGCCCCCAGTTTTTTAGTGTAATATATATTTGTGAGATGAAATATTATGATAACTTAGTGTAGTATAAATGGTAGCTAAATGAGAAAAAAGTCTTTGCTTGTTTGCTCATATTGCGAATACAATCCTTCTCTAGCCAATTTGTTTTTCCTCCTTCCTTGCAGAGTTCTTTAGTTGTAAGTTACATTTTTTGTTTCATTTATTGTTTAGTAGATTAAAATTATTTTCGAAAGCAAATATTAATATTTTAAGGGGTTCTATTTATTTATGTTTGTCTTTTTTTTTTTTTTTTTTTTTCAGTTGTAAGTGATGTTTTTATTTTATATGATCTTTTTGAAAAAAAATATTTTTCGAGAAAATAATATTAATACTTTTGGGGTATTTTTCTTTTTTTTTTTTATAAATTTCGTACCAGACCTTTAAGTTATTGAACTGGCCTTACATCCAGTACACCTTTTTGAAGTGCAGTCACTAAGCATGTTATTTGGACCAAGACAAATGAAATTGCCCCATGTTTGAATTCACCAAAGGCTTAAAAAGCTTGCACTTAAAGGCGCATGATGAAGAGAGTTGGATACGATAATGATATTATTTCTCTAACAATTTAAACTCTAGAATTAGATCATCACTACTCATTTATATATTATGCAATAAACAGAGCCGTCCCTGGAGTGATTAAGTCAGTGTTGCTGCAGGATGTCAGTGTGACAAATGAACAATTAGTTGTTAGCTATCTTACGGTTATTCTTGTGAAATTAATGTCAATGTTAATGATTTTCGGAGGTCTCCCCTCTATTTTTTCACGCCAGACTCCTTAAATTATTGGACTAGCTCTAGAAAATGTTGTCATCTTGTATTGAAGTTTGGCGCCCCACTATTTTGGAAATGATTGAGGTGACTTGATTTACAAATGACTTTGAGGATGTTTGACTAATTTTACTTCATATATCTTATAACTACAATCTTTTAGTTGTTTTAAGAGTTTATAAGACATATTTTCATAAGAGTTTATAAGTTAATAACATTTTTGAATAATGAGGTTTATGAGGTTGAAAGTGAATGAAATTGAGCTATAAAATTATTAATTTTTAATAAAATTTCATTACATAACAGGAAGTACTAAATTAATAGATGACAAAGGGTTCAAATATAGAGAAGCCATGTATGGTGACTAAAATATACTCCTATGTCATAGTCTACAAAATCTAAATTCAAGACCTAGACCCTAGAAACATAAACATATAACCTGAACCTTACACCTAAATATTAACCCTTAAATCCTAAATCCTAGATCCATGTTTCTGATTAGACAAGTAAATAATTCAATGTTTTGTATTGCGGTTGGGGGCAGCTGGGTCGGATCCAAAATTTTATGAAATAATATTCCAATCTTTAATAGTCAATTTTCTTTCTTTTTTAATGATTTTTGGATTTTTGGAAATAATAATCTACTTTTTATAGAGCATTCTGAATATTTATATAATTTTAATAGTTTTATCATTTTAATTGTTACATCAGCGCCTAGTTAACGAATTAGCCCAAATATTAGTCAGCCAGCAAATTTCTGCCCAATAATCTATCCTCAACTAGCATAAAATTAATGGTAATAGTTTAAATTTCTTTGCTCGAAAAACTAATTTCCAAAAGGGTGAGCGTATTTTTGCCCAATATGTCCTCAATTTTACTATATAATAAAAAAGAACTCTCTATAAAATGAAACATATTTTTCACTCATTTACCTTCAAAAAAGAATATGTTTAAACCATAACTAACATAATAAGGGATTTATATATATTTGGCAAATATTTGTATATATATGGTAAAAAAAAATTATATATATGTGTGTGTGTGTGTCAAAATCTTTTCAAAATTAGTTCCAAATTTAAATTTTGTTGGCAATTTGTTTAAAATAAATTATAGGTGACAAATTTTGATTAATTCACGTTTATACTAAAAATAAGATAAATTAAAAATCAACTATAAAAATAAAATACGTTAAAAAGTAAAAAAAATCATTATTAATGTAAAATATAGCAAACTAATATTTTCCATGACCTTTAATTTGACATATACATTACATATTAAAAAATAAGTTATATTAAAAATGTAATTATTTGTCAATTATTTAGGTTAGATTTTTTTGTGTAATATGAATTGAATTATTTATTAGGTCTAAGATACAAATAAAAATTTAATACATATTAAAAATATTTTAATTAAATACTTATTAACTAATCTTTTTAAAATATTATTGATTTTTTATATTTTTAATATTTTTTAAAATTTATTCTTATGTTATGAATAAATTTATAGATATATCTTTCCTAAAGATAGTGAAAATTATCTGTTTTTCTATCTCTAGATTCACATATAATATTCATTTTTTTTTATAAATAACAAAAACGGAAAAAGAGAAAAAAAGAAAAAAAATAGCAGAGAGATGTATGTGCCCACGTTAGGGATGAAAAAAATTTAGAGATTTGCTTTATATTTGTAATTTTCTCTTACAAATATATGTTTTGATTTTTCCAATGTCCTAAAGACAATGATTTTTCTTTTTTTAATTTATTTCTTTTATTTGCAAATAGTTAAAAATATACAATTGGCTATTGATTGATTATTGTGCTTAAATTTGAATATTTATTGTTAGTTTATTTATATTAAATATGAATTGTAAATTAATTAAGATAAATTAAATAAATTATATTAATAAACTTAAAGGTTATTAGATAATTTAAGAATTTTTATTTAACAAAAAATAAGTTATTCAATTATATGTTTGATGATTTAACTACGGGAATTCTAGTTAGCATAAAAATAATAGTTATAGTTTAAAATTGCTGGCCCTAAAATTTAGGGTTAAAAAATATCAGGTGGTCCAAAAATTAAAAAGCAGTTGGACACTTTTTCTCTACATAGGATCTCTATTCCACTTATACCCTATTTCAATCGTGTTCTACTTCAAAATTGAGTCAATTATACATATTTTTTTTTTGCGATTTGTAAATTTAAAGTCCATGATTTAGATTCAGGATTTTTATTTTGATTCCATATTTAAGGCATATGGTTCGACTCTTTTGAACTAGGGTTACGATTTGTGATTTACGATTTCACGATTTATGGTTCATGGTTCATGATTTAATGGTTCAGTATTTATAATTTAATAGTTTATAGTTTATGATTTATGATTCATGTATTTGGAGTTCACGATTCATGTTATATGACTCGATTTGAAGTGAGATATAATTAGAAGAGGATAAATTAATATGGAATTAATAGAGAATCTGAAGTGGTTTTTCTGTGTTTAAAAACATGGAATCCTTGAAATTAAGTATTTTGAGATGAATCTCATGAGCCCCCCTTACCAACCGTATCATGTTGTTGATTGTAATGAGATTGAAAAGTAGTATTTAGCTAATGATCTATATTACTTTTATGACTCATAGCTGGTCCGTCTCAATTGTTCTTTCATGGGAAACTGGAATCGTTGACTTTGATACCCACCACCACCAGCGACAGGTAAGTGGGTCGTTCCCCATTAGGGAAAGCCAATATATTATAATAATTCATATGCATGGATCATTTTATATATAATAGCTCACTATTCCACTCCTTTTTAATCATGTTTCTGATTCTAAAAGTATGATAATTCTTTTTGGAGTGAATCGTGTATGGTCGTCACACAGATCTTATTTTATATAACGGAGTCGCATTTACTCATATTTTTTTTTTATTATACTTGACAAAATAAGATACTTCTGATGCTGCATACAAGTTTTTATCATCATTTTATTAGCCAAATATTACTTGCTTTGAGAAAAATATCACACTTTCTTTAAATAAAAGTAATATCTTTGACTAATTAAAGGATACCTTATCGGCCCGACCTATATGGACTTGAAAAATGTTATCAATCAAAAATAAGTTGGTATCCATTTCGAGCAACTCCTAAATATTTATCATTTTTTGCAAAAGAGTTATACTCTAATGAAAACACTAAATGCTTTTTCGAAAAAATATATATTTTTTTTTTTAAGGATACTACTTCCGTCCCGCTCTAATTTGTCATTTTCTTTTTTTCGGTTTGTCTCAATTTAATTTGTCAACTTATAAATGATAAATTTCTCTCACAATCTCCACTCTCAATCTTCACCTTTAAAAAAGTCAAAGATTCCACAAAATCTATTTTTTGTTAACTTCCATGTCCAAGGTAGATAAATTAGGCCGGCACGGAGGTAGTATTATATATGTAATTACTAGATGATGCGATATCAATATTGGGTTATTAATGGTGTACACGTATATAAACTTGATGTAAGACTTGTGTAAAACTTGATAAGAACATATAAAGTTAAAAGAAACACAAGAACTATTAAGCTTTAAAAAAATTACATTTTACTGTAAAAATATTATAATTTCGAGAAAAAATATGACTATTCGAAGTAAAAGTAACAAATTCTTATTTCCAAAAACATAAATAAAGAACTTATATAAATTTTTATATTATAAATTTATGTGAACTTGATAAGAACATATAATTTATTCAACAAAACACATGAATTGTTAATTTTTTTAAGAAAAGTATCACATATTTTTACTAAAAAGTATTACATTTACTAAAAAAAGTATCACTTAACCTATGTCTTTTCATTTAAGTTTTCTTAAGTGAACCCAAATTTGATATTTGGTTAAATTGGATCGACCAGTTATACATAAGAAAATCCATGCATAATGAGTTCATAACCCCTACTCTCGGGAGTTGATCACAAAGCATAACTACATGAATTAGCTTGAACTTTTTCACATGGGTTAAGAATACATCTCCTAGTATATTTGGGAAAACAAATTTAACCTATGAATTTTCTTTTATACCCTTATTTATTTTGAAGTATTTAAAATTCTATGATTAGTCCCACAAACTTCAAGTAAGAGCATTTTAAAGAAATTGTATCCTTTGAGTAAGAAAATTATCCAACTATATTTATAGGACGAGGGAGTACTACTGATCTTCATGGGGTGGAGATTCTAATCTCCCTTGGATATATACATGTTTAGGGTGGAGATTCTAACTCTACACTACGTACCGACTAGATTGATGTCTAAGTATATGAGTCTCGGTACATTTAGAAAGTGGGTGGAGATTCAATAACATTTTTTTTAATCTCCACACTTCCAATAAACATTCCCAAATAACTTTTCATGTCAACTTGCCAAAATAATAAACAAAAAAAAAAAAAAAAATTAATAATTTTTTGGTAGGCCATGTTTAAGACGACGATTGATGTATAATAAATTTATTTGATTATTTGTGATTATTTAAAATTAGCTTTAGACAAGTTTTAAAGATAAATAGTTATAGCAAAAGATATTTAAGGCATATATATGTCATCTGAAACATAATTTTCATTTTAGTGAGACCTATTATATGATAACTTGGTGCGCATGATCATTCTGTTTTGGCCAAATAACGGAAATGGTATTAAAATAGCTGAAATAACAGATATTAATGACACAATATCTATACTTAATATAATAACAAAATCCGCCCAAATTAGTAACTTTGAAGTTTTCCCGCCCAAAATTTATTACTAATTTTGGAAATAACAATTTTTTATATATAAAATTCAACCCCAATATAAAATATAATTATTGTCAATAACTTGCCATATATTAGCCTAAAATAAATATTATAAAGCTATTTGGGTTGATTCCGCCCGGGCCGAAAAAAAATATTTTCTTAAAATTAACTTTTTTAAATAAATTTATTGGGTATTATTAATGAAAAATTATTTATAAAGACGGTAATTAAATTTTTAATATTACAAATATATCCCCTATTAACTCCATATTGTAATTCCAGCCCTAATCATCAACATGACTTCTATGGAAGGATGCTGGAGATATTCATATATTACGAAAAATAAATATCCATACTAATATATATTTTAGTTTTTAAAACTTTCACTGCACTCTTTTTTCATTAACATATAATTTTTCATATCTTATTATTTATTGATTATAATATTTTATTATATTAAAATTATATAAAAATATTAATTTATTCATTTACACTTATAAATCGTGCATCGCACGGGGATACTACTAGTTGGATACAAAATACAATCATGTCTACTGACATTTCAACAGCAAATTTGAAATAATAACTTGGATCTCAAATGTTTTATTTGATGATTTTTTAATAATTAATCACAAACTCTCAATTCTTTATTTAACCTTAATTAACAATATGCTTATAGGGCAAAGAGTCTTTAGGGTTCTATGCTTATTCACATCCACCATTCCATTCTATAAAAACAAAAACACAACTTCAGGGTTTATACGAATCAGGTGGGCCTTAAATACAATATTAACACTCGGGCTAACAATCTTTACTGTTGGGCCGTGCTCCAATTCAGACCCCAGGATCTTCTACGCTTTTCAACTATATGATGCAAGTACAAGGACTAATAAAGCCCATAATTTCACTTGGACTCATTATCAATTAATAAAATATTGACAAACACATTTCAAAAACTTATAAGGTATTTTGAGGAGATCAAACACCCTCTAAATGTAATCTATACAGATACTGTGACGATATATTATACATTTAAGTAATCATAAAATAAATTAATTGGAAAAACAGATTGACAAAACAATTGACTTGAGCCTTGGAATCCATTATGAGAAAATTGCAACAGACTTTTGTGGCATTTAAGTAATTTTCTCATGCGTAATTTAATCCTAGGTTTTTTTTTTTTTTTTATTTAAATCAAATCCATAGCCCAAGTTATTCAAGATTTTTAATAATTCTACACGATGTAAGTGATGCAGTGGTTACCAACGTGTCATTGTTTGCCAGGTCGGATATGATTTAGGAGTAATATAAAGCAGTGGTAGAACCCACATACATTTGATTTCTAATAAAATTAGGATTAAATTCATGCAACAAAGGAGATACAGAATGAAACCACAGGAGGAAAAACTACATGATATGTTTTGGGAAAATTCGAAATTTCTCCTCTCAATGACTGTAACATCTTTTGCAGTAATTGCACCATAAGATGACATGTGTATAATATGATATCATTAATGCATTAATAGTAATTATATCTCCTTCAATAATATAATTGTTGTAGGAAATGTTTATCATTAGAAGTTGAAGATCCGAATTCGATTTTGGGACATAAGTAATCTTACAACTTTGCATGCTGGTATATACATATCATTATGTGTTCATAGTTTAAAAACTTTGCATAATCTTCCTTCGAATACATAATAATGTAAATAGAACTTGTTATAAAAGTAATTATGAATCTTTATTGTTAATGTCATTTTCTCTATCATGCATAATTTAAATTGAAGATCTTGTATGATCATGCAGATCTTGAGACAACTCCACACTCCAACACCGATAGCTCCAAATCTTTGTTGGGTTATAGAGTCTAAGCGACTGCTGTTAAAACGTACCACGATTCCTATTCGATCCACAATATAGAATATTGAAAATCGGATACATCGTTGTAGGATCGACCGATTTATCATATGTTCTACAATTAATTAATTTACGCTAGAATGATTAAATTAATACCTTTGTAGCGTGTGGCTTCAAACCTCCAAGTCTTCTCCGGTGTTTTCACGAACTGCACTGCAATACACGATGTGTGTGGACACCTCCTTGGATATATTGTATGCATGATTGTGTGTGGAAGAAATAATAATGGCCGTGACTTTATATATATAATGTCACATTATATTCTTTCTTTCCAAGTAGCATATCCTATAGATATAGGAGATCCTGGATATCTCCATCTTCTATATCTATCAATATCCAATATATTTATTGTATTGCAATAATAAATTATAATATTTATAATTTATTATAGTTCATATCGAGCCACCGAAGGGACCCGATCGGACCCAATTAAATCAAGCTCCAATAAATTAATTATGACCGGTCAACTCTTGACTTATCATATTAATTTATTAATTATATTCTATTCCACTAAAAGAATATAATTGCACTCTTAATTTAATCGGAATTATTGAAGCAATATATCAACAATTATTGTCCTCTGATTGATCAATCCAACATATTGGCCCCCTCGATCAACTAAAGTATTTGCAATAGGCTACCATGACCAATAAGTCTATGTTCAAACACTTGTCAATCTCAACATTCATTTTCTATCTGACAGTCATGTGTTTCTACGTCATACAAAGTGATTCGACAACAAATGTCGAATACTGAGCTCAGATTTACTGTTCATAGAAGAACCCGTGAGATCCTGATCATGCCTATTAAATAGGTGAAGGATTCCAATATTGTAAATATATGTTCTTTATCACTTCACAATAACTCCCATAACACCGAGGTATTGATCAATATTATAACAATCTCACTCTTTGGTGTCTCAAAGAATGTCCAATTGGTAATAAATGTACATTATTCACTCAGGATTAAGGTAATACATACGTCAATCAATGAATTTTAAATTGTATGGTCAAAACACAATTTAAATTTCATGTGGTCCTGTCCAATACACCATACATGTATCCTCAATTTCATTACCATGTCAAAGACAAATTTTAATGAAATTGAGACGATCTTATCAAAATAAATTGTCCAAAAATTATTTACTGATCGCGAACAAAAATTATTTACGGATAGAATTATAAATCGAATCTTTCTGTGTTGAACAACTCAAACACTCGATTTAAATATATATATCATCCATGGACACATGCAAGCTCATAAAGAATTAATCAAAAGAACAACTCATAGATTTATTTCAAAATGTCAAAAACAAACAAGATAAAATTTACTCAAGGGCATCTAAGTAATACAAATAAGGGCACTCATACTATCAAACATTTTCTCCCACTTGCCCTAGAGTATATGAGACATGTCTAGTATACCCATATTTCTAATATGACCCTCAAATACACTCGCTGGTAAACCCTTTGTGAAGGGGTCAGCAAGATTTTCTGCAGAAGCAATCTTACACACACCGTCACATCTCCTCTCTGAACAGTATCCCTTATGAGGTGATACTTCCGCTCAATGTCTTTCCCGCGTTGATGGTTTCTAGGTTCTTTTGCATTTGCCACAACTCCACTACTGTCACAAAATAAAGGAATACTTTGTGACGCGGAAGGAACCACCTCTAGACTCTGCAAAAAATTCTTAAGCCAAACAGTTTCTTTGGCTGCTTCACAAGTTGCCACGTACTCAGCTTCCATAGTGGAATCAGTAATACAAGACTGTTTTATGCTCCCCCAAACAACAGCACCGCCACCAAGTGTGAATACTGACCCTGACGTAGACTTTCGAGAGTCTCTATCAGCTTGAAAATCAGAATCAGTATATCCCACTGACACGTCGGTTTCTAACCTAGTGTTCCGCAAGTGTACGGATGTAGATGTAGTACTATTGTCAAGGTCGATCCCACAAGGAATAGTTTTAGGTAGTTTGATACCCTAATACTCTAGGAATGTCCTAACTAGATACTAAATTTTAAAGGTTGATTTTACTAATTAAAATACTCAATTAAATATAACTTCAAACTTAGGAACACGAAAACTAACAATCAAAGAGAATAAGTATCCTAGGGCTTCGATTTCAGGATATTATTTCAATGTTGAATATGATTAACCTATTAATTTACCAATTCTAGTGTTTATTAGGCGGCACGACAATAATCTAATCCTTCTCTCGAAGCGATTAAATCGTTGATTAATTAAGCTAATTACCCTCTCCAGTCAATTAAACCTAATAACTCCCAAACGATCCTAAGCCACGGCCTACACAGTCATAGACAATTGCGCTCTATGTTCTAAGTCTGATAACAATTCCCTCCTCTCGAAGCGGAATTGTTAAACTAAATTACTAAATCTAGGTGATCAAGCTAAATTCAGTTTAAGCACAAACATAGAGATAAAACACATACAGAACGGAATTAATAGATTAAATCATAAATCAAAACATTGTCATAAAAATCCCTACTTTCTAACCCTAGGACACGAATAGCTTAGCTACTCATGCCTAGTAATAATCCAATACAAAATTCTAATAAAAACATTGTAAGAATTAAAACTAAGAAAGAACAATTTAACCCGGATGACTCCGTCTCGATGATCTTCGTCTTCTTTGTCTTCCAAGATGATGTAATTTATGTTCTTGATGATTGATCCTTTTTCCTAAAGTTTTGGTGTCCTTTTTATAGAGTTGGGCCGAATCTTGGGGAAGATAGGATCAAAATCCTATTAAAATTAGGTAATTATCGCAGGAAAACACTTCTGACACGGCCGTGTTGCTTAAGTGACACGGCCGTGTTGATTTGCAAAATTCACTTTTCTAGCAACAATTTGACACGGCCGTGTTGCTTGAGTGACACGGCCGTGTTCTATTCCAGAACCCACAGCGCGTTATGGACCACTTTTGACACGGCCGCGTTACAAGTCTGACGCGGCCGTGTCGGTTCTTGCGTTGTTTTGCTCCTGGACCGGTTCAGGCCGGTTCGGACTGGTTTGGACCGGTTCTTCGACGGTTCTCACTCTTTTTGGGCCGGTTTTCACTCTTTTCCAACTTGTTTCCTCGTCCGGTAGCCTGAAAATGCTCAAAATACCTTAAAACAAGTCAAACCACGTCAAATGACCCAAATATTATTAATATAAATAAATGCCGGTCAAATATGCACATAAATGATATAAAATATGATCCTAAATCGACCTAAATACATGCATAAATAACGTGTTATCAAACTCCCCCAAACTTAAACTGTTGTTCGTCCCGAACATCATACAAAAAGAGTACAAAGAAAACAAGTGATTATGCATTTGTTTAGGGCGACTAGATGATGAATTCAGTTTCAGTCTGATTTTTCTTAAAACAACTAGGCAACACAATTCACTTGAGCATATGCGATAACGCGAAAATCAACTACTCTCGAGACTTTGAACTTTCGAATCATTCAACCCTCACCGGGTGAGTGTTTCACTCATCTCTCAAGTGTTTAGGCTAAAATAATTTTCACTTATATTGAATTACATGCAAAGCCTACCATATGCTTGCCAATCGTCTACACTAGACCTCGTACTTGATATGTGTGACAAAAGATCAAAAAGGTCTTTATTTTGGTTGTAATGTGGGCTTAAGATAAGGTGGGATACATTTGGATATAAGTGGCTATTCATTGGACTAATCAAGTTACGTCTAACCCGACTACCCCTCAATACAATCACTCAACCTCACTCTTCAAATTTCAGCAAATCACCCCGCAAGTTAACTTCTTCACCTTCCCAAGTTCATACAACTTAAGTGCTTTTCAATTCTGTGGGTACCACATTTTTGGGACTGCCCGAATGTTCTAAGCAAATTCATAATTTGAGCACTTTATTTTCTAGCCTCTCCTCTATAATACAACTTTCCCTTTTTTTTTTTTTTTTTTTTTTTAGGAGAGGCCATTCTTTGTTTTTCACCTATCACTTTTCTCTTATTTCCTTCATCTTTTGAAAATATCCCTACTTCCCATTCCTTCCCACAAATTGTTCACCCAAAATTCCTTTTAATTCTCCTCCCTCTAACTTGATTAATCCAATTATGGCCAAAAGAGTTAAATCAAAAGGTTTCGGCTGACATTGTTAGGTTATGAATAAATAAGGCTATAAGGCTCAATTGGGCTAACTAGGGACAATTTTTTCATCATGGGTCAAAGGCAATTTTTTCATGGTTCGAGTACATAGGCTTAAACAAAAATTTGCCTAAGATCATTTCCTAAGTCACAACACATACTTGACACATTCTTAATAAAGACTCAAGGCAAGTTCTAGAGACTAGTACACATATTCAATCCAATTCACACCGAAAGAAAGTATATTACTCCGAAAATTGGAGTATAATCAGGCTCAAATTCTCACAAGGTTAATTTTGATTGAATATTCTAAGTTCAAGCTCAATTTCGTCTCTAAACACCTCTCATGCTCTATTATGTGCCATTTTTTCATCTAAAACATCTCATCATTAACTATTCATCATCCATCTTTCCCTAATTTTCTCTTTTTATTTTTCTTTTCACTTGTTACCTTTTTCCGGGTTTTATTATTCTTATGACTCACAAACTAAAACACTAATAAGACTCTAAACTCTAAACTCCTAAGACTCAACATGGAAACACTATGCAATCAAACTCGGGCTCACAGACCCAACAGCACTAATACATCAGAAAAATGGGCTCACAGACCCGATAAACCAATTCAAACAATAAAAAAAATCAGCAAAATGGGCACACGGACCCACAATTAACAGCACGAAATTCGAACGAGGTAAATCAAAACTATAAATATAGCTGCCAAGACGTCCCACGGTCCACCCCCTCCCCCAAACTTGACCGAAAGCCAATGTTTGGAGGAAAAAAAACGTGGTACGCCTTGGTGCTAACTTACAAATCGTTTTGACAACGGCGGCGTTTTGAAATCCCTCCTAGCTCCGAAATCGTGCCATTTTGCTCCTACTGAATCTGTTTCGACTGTCTCCGCATCGCGTTCTGAATTTTTGCATTTTTTCTGCTGAAGTATTGACACGGCCGTGTTGAAGGTTGTGACACGGCCGTGTTACATTTGAACCAAAGTTGATGTTTCTGGGCAGATTTTGACACGGCCGTGTCGTTTGTGTGACACGGCCGTGTTGCATTCCAGTTTGGATACACATTTTGAGAAGGCTTTTGACGCGGCCGTGTCAATTGTGTGACACGGCCGTGTTGCATTTGAACTATCTTAACACGGCCGCGTCCAGCATGTGACACGGCCGTGTTGCATTCCAGTGTTAAAAACACTTTCTAGGTGCCTTTTGACGCGGCCGTGTCCATAGTGTGACACGGCCATGTTGCATCCTCTGCTCCTTTTAACGCGATTTTTTTCCGTCTTTTCGACCCCCGTTTCTTGCAACACTCGTCCATGTTGATTCCTAAAACAAAAACACTAAAACACACGTAAAACATAAAATTAATGCAATAGAAAATAAACATAAAACAATAAACATCGGGTTGCCTCCCGACAAGCGCTTTGTTTTACGTCTTCAGCCGGACGTCCTTTTCCTATCAACCTTCTTCTAGCCACCCCGAGTCGGATGTGTTCTGACCAATTAAAGAGCTATTTGGGACATGAGGATTTTCTACAGCAGTTAGGGTAGTGTAAATAATGCTACAATTGTGCCTACCCCTTAGACCCGACTTATGTATTTTGAGTGTGATTATTTCGTTTTGAACCCGAAAAATCAACTCCCCTTTAGGTACATCTATTAGTGCTTGGCTAGTCGCCAAGAAGGGTCTTCCTAAGATTGCAACCTGATGTATACCCGTTTTTACTACTTGCAACCTATTTTAAAAGTCGTCGCCGATTGCAACCTGACTTACTCGCGTTTTACCGATTACAACCTATTTTATAAATTCCGACCAAAATTAAGAGCGTGTGCCACACGCGCGTAATTTTGAGCAAGTGGTAAAAACGGATATACCTCGGGTTGCTTTTGGTAATAAATCATTTTCTTTTTTATTTTTTCTTTTTTTCCCTCCATCATTTTCTCTCTCATCCTCCTTTTTTTCCCTCCCTAGGGATGTACACAAACAAAGCTGAGTCGAATATCTAAGAGTTTGAGTTTAGTTCATTAATTATCGAGTCGAACTCGAGCTTAATTTATCAAATATATGGACGGCTCGTGAACTTACTCGAGCCTCGAACGAGTCTAATCGAGCCCAAATGAATTCAATAAATATAAATTACAAATATGTTACTAATCATTATATAATTAAAAATAAGCTATAAATTCTTAAAATTATAATATACCTACTAAGATTAATTAATTACATATATACAAATGCATGATTTTAATTATATAATTCTATAATTTTTATAAGTATAACTATAAAATTAGAAATTAATTATTAGTACATTAGCTTAATATTTACGAACTAGCTCTCGAACCAACAAATGAAATTGCTCGAGAGCTAACGAATCGAATATCATCAATCTTGAGTTTAGTTCGTTTATTTTAACGAGCCACATTAGACTAGCCCGATCAAGATTTTCTAGAAAAGAGATCCGAATAGTTTACGAGCGAATTGTTTCGTGTACATCCCTATCCCTCCCTTCTCTCTCTGACCTAATTCTCTCTCATCCTAACACCAGTTCGTCTCCTCTCTCCACTAATCTACGTAAGTTTCTTCAACACGAATCCTCTTCTTCATTTCTGATTTACAGATCCTGAAGAAACTAACTCTGAATCATCAAAAATTCGATCATTATCCAGAAGAAGTACTTTGAACAGTTCGGTGAAATTTTAGAAGTCGTGGTTATCACTGATAAAGCTACTAGAAGATTATATGCTACTGTTGGATAAGAGTTCAATTCTCTTCGATTTATTTCTTAGTAGAAAATCTAGCTTGGATCTGTTCTAATTTGTATGTTTCTGTATCTATACTCATTCATTTCTTCAAATTTTCCTGTTGAGGATAGTTTAATTTTTCTTCAATTTATTTCTCAGAGGAAGATTTAGGTAGGAGTTGTTCTAATTTGTATGTATTTGTATCTATACTCGGTCGTTTCATCAAATTCTCCTATTGAAAATGATGGAGGGAAGAAAAGAAAAAAATAAAAAAATAGAAGAGTTTATTACAAAAAGCAACCTGAAGTATACCCGTTTTTACCACTTGCTCAAAATTGCGCGTGTGCAGCACGCTCTTGATTTTGGCCGGAATTTATAAAATAGGTTGTAATCGGTAAAACGCGAGTAATTCAGGTTGCAATCGGCGATGAATTTTAAAATAGGTTGCAAGTGGTAAAAACGGGTATACCTCGGGTTGCTTTTGGTAATAAACCCAAGGGAATTCATCATTCCCTTTCATGTCAACAACTAAGAAATCACTAGGGAATTCAAAATTTAGCACTTTTACCACTACATCCTCTGCTACTCCCAACGGCGTTAATGAAGATCCATCCGCCAATTTG